>CM046950.1:25641213-26841213 GCA_025698515.1 Gossypium sturtianum
TGGATTTAGAAACACTTTACGATGCATGGGAGAGATACAAGGATCTCATGAGAAGATGCCCTCACCATGGATTACCTTTATGGCTACGAGCTCAAACCTTTTACAATGGTTTGAACCCCTCAACTAGGAAATTGATTGATCACGACCATGACGGTGGAACCACAAATAATAAAACCCACGAAGCGGCTTATGAGTTTATAGAGGAGATGTCAGCCTGAATAACTATCGGTGGCAAGTCATGAAAACAAAGCCGACAAAAGCGCCGATGTTTTTAACCTCGGCGTAGTCACCATGCTATCAAACCGTGTAGAGCTTTTAAATAAAAAGATTGATGGTTTGTATGGTTCTTCACAGTACATCCGGTGATGCGGTCGCGTCTGAATGGAGGAGGAATGGGTAATATAGAATATCCATCCTACAACCACGGCATAAAAGCGAGCAGTTAACTATATGGGTAATAATTCTAGACCTCGAATAATCCCTATAGTAACACTTACAATCCGAGTTGGAGGAACCACCCAAACATCTCATGGGGTAATCAAGGGAATCAAAGACCGTAAACCCACCCGGTTTCCAACCACCCTACCAAGAAAAAGCGAACCTTGAAGATATGCTAGCAAAGTTTATTTGATGTCGGAGACTCATTTTGAATCATAGAAACAGCGTTGAAAAATCAGCAAGCATCCATTCAAGGGCTTGAGAATCAAATTGGAAAGGCGGCTAAGTTAGTTTACGAAGGCAACGGTAGTTTACCTAGTAACACGAACCTAACCCAAAAAGAGCATGTGAAGGCGGTTACACTAAGGAATGGGAAGGTATTGGTTGAAGCTGAAAAGAAGATGCCACAAGAAACCGATAAAGGCAAAGGTGAGAATGTAAACGAGAATGTAACACCCGATTACTTAAGAGTATAAACCACTCATCCCATATCCAGCAACATTGAAGAAAGACCGCATGGACGCTGGTTCGATAAATTTCTTGAAATTTTTAAACAATTACATATTAACTTACCTTTTGTTGAAGCTATTTCCGCAGGATGCCGACATACACAAAATTCTTAAAGAGCTTTTAACAAATAAAAGGATGTTTGAAGAGCTATCAACCATGGAGCTTAACGAGGAATGTTTAGCTATTCTCCAAAATAAGCTACCAACCAAATTAAAAGATCCGGGGAAGTTTCACTATTCCTGTTTAATTGCTAGTTTAAATATTGAGAAAGCATTAGGCGATTTAGGTGCGATATTAATTTAATGCCTTATAAAATGTTCAAGCGGCTTGGTCTTGGGGAGCGAAAACCCACTAGGATGAGTATCCAATTAGGTGATAGATGTATTAAATATCCTAGGGAATTATTGAAGATGTTTTGGTAAAAGTTGATAAATTCATATTCCTGTTGATTTTGTCGTGCTTGACATGGATGAGAACGTTGAGGTGCATTTAATTTTAGGGCGCCCATTTTTAGCTACTGCTAGAAATTTGTTATTGATGTAGGTAATTGTAAACTTGTGCTCGGGGTAGGTGAGAGAATTATTTTTAAAATTTATGATGCTATCACGATACTTTAGAGAGCAAGATGATTCTGTTATTTTATCGACGCTATTGATCATTCTATTCAAGATTATTTTCATGGAATCATACATAAAGACATCTTGTTGGAATTGTGTCTTGCCCAAGGTGAGGAGGCGGATAGCGATACCAATGAGATGGGGAGATACAAATTGAGTTAAATTCGAATACTTCTTCCCCAAGACAAAAGAAGTATGAGGGCATTGAAATAAATGATGAACTAAAACAAAACCCTCTATTGAAGAGCCTCCCAAATTTGAATTGAAACAATTACCAAATCACTTAGAGTATGCATTCCTCGGAGATAATTCTACACTACAGGTAATTATTTCTTGAGTGGAACCAGAAGAGAAAGACTAGTTACTACGGTACTAAAGAGCATAAAGAGCCATAGCTTGGAAGATTTCTAATATTAAAGGATAAGCCCATCGTTTTGCACCCACAAAATTTTAATGGAAGATGAATATAAACCATGTGTGCAACCTCAAAAGAGCGATTAAATTCCAACATGAAGGAAGTTGTTAAAGGCGAGGTAATTAAACTTCTAGATCTTTGGAGTTATTTATCCTATTTACGCGGTGCTTGGGTAAGTCACAATGCGGTTGTTCCAAAGAAGGGAGGCATGGTATTGTAGCCAGCGAGAAGAATGAATTGATTCCAACAAGAGCGATCCGCAGTTTAGAGAGTTTGTATTGACTATAGGAAGTTGAGCGATGCCACGAGAAAAGATCACTTTCCCTTACCCTTCATTGATCGGATGTTAGAAAGATTATCTAGGCATATGTACTATTGCTTCCTAGACGGACTCTCGGCTACTTCCAAATCCCAATAGCTCCACGAGGATCAAGAAAAGACAACATTTACATGTCCATATGGTACGTTTGCTTATCGTAGAATGCCTTTTGTATTATGTAATGCTCCTGCTACTTTTCAGCGCTGCATGCTAGCCATCTTTAATGAACTTGTAGAAGATATTATGGAGGTATTTATAGACGACTTTTCGGTATTCGATAATTCTTTCCACCTTTGCCTTAAAAATTTAAAACAAGTTCTAATGAGATGTGAGGAAACGAACCTTGTGCTTAATTGGGAAAAATGACACTTTATGGTTCGAGAAGGGATTGTGTTAGGTCACAAAATTTCTAGTAAAGGGATTGAGGTTGATAAAGCAAAAAATGAAACCATAGAAAAATTACCTCCTCCTAGTTCGATTAAGGCTATTAGAAGCTTTCTAGGACATGCTGGATTTTATAGAAGATTTATTAAGGATTTTTCTAAAATAGCCAAGCCTTTAACGAAATTACTAGAAAAAGATGTGCCTTTCAATTTTAATCAGGAATGTTTAGATGCATTCAATACCCTCAAAAATAAATTAATAAATGCTCCAATTATAATTGCACCTGATTGGAATTTGCCCTTTAAACTAATGTGTGATGCGAGTGATTTTACAATAGGTGCGATTTTGGGATAGCGAAGAGACAAGCACTTTCAGCCGATTTATTACGCTAGCAAGACATTGACGGCCGCACAAGAAAATTACACCAACACAGAAAAAGAGTTGCTAGCTGTGGTTTTTTGCATTTGATAAATTTAGATAGTATTTGATATTATCTAAAGTTGTCGTTTACACTGACCATTCAGCTCTTCGTTATCTTTTAACTAAATCTGATGCAAAACCTCAACTCATAAGATTGATTTTACTCTTATAGAAATTTGATTTGGAAATTCGGGATAAGAAAGGAGGCTGAAAATCTTGCGGTAGACCATCTTTCTAGACTTGAAAATCCACATATCAAAGAACTCGATGAGTGAGATAAATGACTCGTTTCTGAAGAACAACTCTTGGCTATATCCGGCCAGAGGTACCTTGGTTTTGCGAGATATTGCGAATTCTTGTCGTTATGTCGAGTCTTAAAAATTTATATAATGAATGATTTAGCCTAGAAACTAACTGTGACAACGATTGAGGCAAGCGCACCTATCGAGCAGTAGTATAGTTTAGTGGCAAGACCCAAGATGTCGAACCCAAAGGAACCAAAAGTACTAATACTAACTTTCTTTCTATTATTTATCCTAAAATTGAAGTGAATTATTGTTTAATATAAAATTAACTAATTACTAAGCTAAAGAAGCTAAGACAAAGAGAATGAATTGGGAAATACTTGTGGGAAAAACCAATTGATTAAGACAATACCCAAGGAAGAATCCACCTAAACTTCACTTGTTATCTAACTCTGGGCAGACGATTTATTCACTTGACTTAATCGGTATGATTCCTAATGTATATTAATACCTCCGTCGAGGCTACTAATGTCTAACCTAGGTTAATTAATTGAAATCTCTTTCTAATTAAAATACCTAGAATTGCATTAACTCGATCTATGGACTCCCATATTAGGTTTGACCCTAATCCAGGTAGATTTTAGTCATCCTATGTCTAGGAGTTGCGATCAACTCCGCTTAATTATGCTAGATCTACTCTTAGAAAGGGACTTTTGCACCTTGCTAAGCACATCAATACTTGAATCAATACCTTGAAATATCAAAGCAAGAATTAAGAACACATAATTAAGAACAAATCAAGTATTTATCATATAGTTCAATGAAACAATAACAAGATCCGTCTTAGGTTTCATAAGCCTCGGTATCTAAGGGTTTAGTTCATAATTATAAAAGAATACATCTCAAAAGAAAAGATAAAACAAAACATAAGAAAACCTAAAACCCCTGAAGGAATTGAAGGAGAGATCATGTCGTCTTGAGTATGATTTCGGCTTCTTGAGATGAATCAAGCGGCTTTCTTGAGTAAATCCCACGATTACGACCTCTGCAGCTCGGCTCCTTGGCCTAGCCTGGGGACGCCCCCTCAAGGTTGGCCTCTAGGGTGTTTATATAGGCTTTTGGAATGTCTTTCTTTGCCTCTAAGTACCCTATCCCGAGTGAAATTCCTCTTTGTCACAGTGAGGGACACGCCCGTGTACGCTTGCGTGTGAATCGAATCGGCCGTGTTCGAGCTTGCTAAAGGGACACGTAGTGTGCTGAGCCCAGTGCCGTGTTGATTTCCTACTTTGGCCCATTTGGCCCGTTTTTAGCCCGTTTTTACGTTCTTTTCATCCTCATATGCTCTCCTCGAGTATAAAACATGAAATTAAAGGATTAAGAGCACCAAATTCCATAATTCAAGGGATAAATCATCCAAAAGCATGCTAAATGTGGAGATAAAATATGTTACTATTACGGTTTATCAAATACCCCACACTAAGCTTTTGCTTGTCCTCAAGCAAAAATCTCAACTCACAATTAAAATAGAATTTCCTCAATTCATAACCTTCATCCATAATGTTTCATCATAATTCATAGGTAATTCATACATTGATAACTTAACCAAAAAGTTCCTAACGATTCAAACAATCAAATTCTTAGTTTTATAGTCTGAAAAATAGGTGTTTCCCTTACCTAAATAATTACCTCTGATTCAAAATAGACAAAAATTGACATCCTCATTTGAAGATTCACTCAAATCACTCGAAGTGTTTAAGGTTAAAAAATAAGCACTTTCGAGTCGAACATGAAAACTTAATCCCATAGAGCTTGCATGAAAATCAAATCTCCACCACTGTAAAATGATATGATACACAAATCAAAAGGTCTTTTATGGGTTATGCTTGGGCTTGGGTTAAAGGAGTGGATAAAGGCTTGAATTAGAGGTTAGTATCGAGACCCGAATTGACAAATTACCTAACTAAAAAGTCGTACTAATACTAAACTATTACATCACGAAAACTTAATACTAATAACATGAGCTTCTTCTAAAGATAATGAAATTAACATTTTGAGATCAAATAACATAGAACTAATAATGATTTTTTTTAAGAACAAATCATACAATAATAAAGAAATTAACAACTGAAATGGAAAGCATAGTTTAGCTAAGTAATCTGTTCAAATCAGACCTCGACTTAATGTGGGTCAAATTAATTAAAGGGATTTCAACAATAACGGTTTTTGGTTAATATTGAGAGTGAGTCAAAAAAAAAAAGGGTTGTTACGATCAAAGGGGTTCACTAGGGGTTAATTGTGAGGGTAGGCTTTTAGTGGAGTAAGTGGGTTAAAACCTAAGTGCATTTATCATCTCAGTATATCAAATCAAAGGTGTGGTCTCGACATGTATAATCGATGCAAGTTCTAGAATAACAAATCAATGTTGACACACTCATAATCAATAAAGTGAGCAAGGAAAAGAATATATGCTCTAGAAGGCTCAAAATCTTACAAAAATTATGGGTTTTTGATGTCAACATTGTAAATTTCAAACTTCGAGGTAATACTTAAATTCGGGTAGACAACCTAACAAATTTTTACTTACGAAGAATAGACTTATCTGCTTGATTCTTTAGTCTCCTAAAGTTTAAATCATCACTTTGCAATTATCAATGACTTAATCCAAAACATATCAATGAAAACCATGAATTAAAGGAAATTTCATTTTAATCGTAATATGAGAAAATTATTTAAGAACAAGACATAATTCAGGAATTTGAGAATAATGCAAAAAGTTAGGTACTTTTTCACGATAAAATTCACCCCCCAACACTTAAGATGTACATTGTCCTCAATGTACAAAGATATATAAAACAATATAGTAGAAAATCAGAAGATAGGGATAGAAGTGAAACTCCCTGAATTATGGATGAAATCCTTGGAGGATGATCAATGATGAACATGATGACTAGGCATAGGTGAAGGTGGTGGAGAATACTCCGGTGGTTGTTCGTTCCTTGAGTGGCACCTTGAACCTTTTTAAACTGCGAAGTCATCAATAAAGTTTTTAGGGAGTTCTTATTTAATGGATGTTTGTTATAGTTACTCGAGAGTTAAACAGCCAGAGATAAAAGAAATTAAATTATACTTCAAAATTTAAAGAGTTTAATAATAAAGGAAAATGAACTAAGATAAAAATAAAAATAAAAATAAATAAAAATAAGAATAAAGAAAATAAAAAGGACTCAAAGGTCCTCATCATCGGAGTGATCTCAAGGTGGTGGTGGCGGCGATATGTGAAAAAGCTGATAATATCGACCACGGCCATGTGGATTTATCTCAGCCCATGTTCTTTAGGCAGTTTCGACCACGGCCGCATTGCACGATCGTGGCATTTAGTCGAACCCGTGTCTTGGGAAAATTTTTCGTCTTGTTTTTGGACAATATCCGCCATATGACCCGATATGCATACTCGTGGTGTCCACGGCCACGCCACGCCGTGTGCAAGGCCGTGTGGTATGGAAACTCTCGCCTAAAAATTTGGTTAGTTTTTAGTTAGATGCTAAAATGTAAAAATATGGACGTTAGTGGGGTTAGTGCTCGGGTTGCCTCCCGAGCGCTCGTTTAAAGTCTTGAGCTAGGCTTACACATTATTCGTATGGCCATGGTGGTTTACTGGATTGAAACTCCTTTTCTTACTATAAATTCTATCAACATATGGTTTGAGTCGGGTAATATTTACCTCAAAAGTGTGGAAATTAGAATGTGTTACCTCGACCGTTCAGTATGGAAAGACCTTAAATACCGTAGTAAAGGAGTGGCACCGTTTGTATTAAGTTACGAAGTGACTATTAGAGTCGGTTGTATCGATGATGCACAGTCCACAACTTTGAAGTGATTGGTGTTCCACCTTTAATAATCGATGTCTAGCCGTGTCAAGAACACGAAGAGTGACCGTTTAAGTCACTTACGAAATGTGAGTGATAAACCGAAATAGTAACACATTTTAGACCCACATTTAGCATACTTTTGGATGATTTATCCCTTGATTTATTCAAAAAGGTGCTCTTAATCCTTTCTTTTCATGTTCTATACTCAGGAAAGCACCAGGGGATGAAAAGAATGCAAAACGGGCTTAAAATGGGACAAATGGGCCAAAGCATGAAATCGACACGGCCTGGACTAAAGCCCACACGGCCATGCCTCCTTAAAGATCTCGAACACGGCCTGGACCACAATTTATACGGCCGTGCCTCATCAACGAAGTCCACACGTCCTAACCATTCATTCACGGGCGTGTACCATGGCCGTGTCCTGTCGCGGCCAAGAGGAGTTTTACTCGGTTTGGATACTTGGAGGAAAAGAAAGGCATTCCAAAGCCTATTCAAACACCCAAATAGAAATCCTATTTGAATTAGGATACTTAGGGGCCAAGCAAGGCATCTCAAAGCCTATATAAACACCCTATGGGGCAACTTATTCGAGGAGTTCGGTAGAAGCCTTACTGCCGTGTCTTTTGTCGGAGCGGTAAGCTAGGCCAAGGAGCCAAGCCGAAAAGGTTAGATTTGTTGGAATCACTCGAAGATAGCTAGTTGATCCATCTCAAGAAGTCGAGATTCTACTCAAGGCAGCGGATCTCTCCTTCAATTCCTTCGAGGGAGTTTTAGGGATTTTTATGTTTTGTTTTATCTTTTCTCTTGAGATGTTTTCTTATTTAGTTATGAACTAAATTCTTGATTACACAGAAGGATGAAACCTATGATGAATCTTGTTATTATTTTCTAAATTATATGATAAATACTTAGTTTGTTCTTAATTATGTGAGCTTAATCCAAATCTAATGTGCTTAGGTGGAGGAGGAATAGACCTTTGCCTAAGAGTAGATCTAGCATAATTAAAGCGGAGTTGATCATACGCCTAGAGATAGGGTGGCGAGATTTTGCGGATTAGGGTGAAACCTAATATGGGAGTCCATAGATCGATTTATCTTGCTATTCTAGGGGTTATTATAAGAGAACGAGAGTTCCACTAATTAACCTAGGGTTAGACGTTATTAGCCTCGGTGAGAGGGTTTAATATACTTTAGGGAGTCTTATGGATGAAGCTAAGTAAATAAAATCGTATGGTTCAGTGATAGGTAACAAGTGAAGTCTAGGTGGATTCTTCCTGATGGTATCGTCTAAATCAACTGAGTTTTTCTGGAAGTTATCTCCCCAATTTTAGTCTTTTTTCGTCTTTGTGTCCTTAGCTTAGTAGTTCGTTAATTTTAGATTAAAAGCAACTTCACTTATTTTAGTTTAAATAATAAAAAGAAAGTTAGTATTAGTACTTTTAGTTCCTTTGGGTTCGATAATCCGGTCTTGCCTAAGCTATACTACTGTTTGATAGGTACACTTGCCTTTATTCGTTGTCAGAGTTAGTTTCCAGGCTCGATCGTTCTTTTTATAAATTTTAAAGCTCTGATTCACAGCGATCAAGTTTTTGGCGCCGTTGCCGGGGAACTAAAATATTAAGAAAGCTTAATTTTTATTACTTTAGCCAATTTTTTTATTGCAATTTTTTTTATTAGTTTCATTTTTTTACTTTGCTAATTTTTATTTTATTTGCTTTGACATGTAATTTTAGTTTATAGAGGAGATGGCACTAAATAACTATCAGTGGCAAGTTATGAGGACAACGCCAACAAAAGCCGCCATTGTCTTCAACTTCGACGTGGTCACCAGGTTATCTAACTAGCTAGAGATGATGAATGAAAAGATGGATGGTTTGTATAGTCTTTGCAGTACACCCCTGAAATGCAATATGACTCGAATCTAGGAGGCGTGGCGAATCACGAGTACCCACCCTACGGATATGGCATGGAAAAGCGAGCAAGCTCACTATACGGGTAACTATTCTTGACCACAAAATAATTTTTATAATGACACTTATAATGCGAGTTGGAGGTACCATCCCAATTTCTCATGGGATGATCAAAATAGCCAAGGATCGAGAACTTCCTCCAGATTTTCAACAACCACCTCACCAACAGGAAGATGAGTTGAACATTTAAGAGATCTTGACAAAATTCATGGCGACCATAGAAACTCGTCTCGAAAACACCGAAATAGCACTCGAAGATCAAGAGGCATCAATCAAAGGGATCGAGAACCAAGTTGGGAACTTACTAAGTCGGTTGGACAACTTGCAAAGTTGATATCGAACAACTACAAGAAAGCTTGCCAAGCAACACTTTGAAACTAACCCAAAAGAGCAAATTCAAACCATCACGACTCATGATAGTAAAGGGTTAGATGAGCCCAACTCAATACAAGAACACGAGGTAAAAGAAGGTAAAGCGAGGTAACACGAGAAAAGCCAAAATCGGTAATCAAAGAGTACCAACCTCGCATACCTTACCGAAAGCATTAAAGAGGATGATACGAGAGGAACAGTTTGGTAAGTTTCTTAAACTTTTAAAGAAATTACATATTAACTTACCTCTACTCGAAGCTCTTTCGCGAGATACCGGACTCTAGAAAATTTTTAAGGGAGTGTTAATGAAAAAGCAAAGGATAGACGAGGAATCACATGTGGAACTCAATGCAAAGTGCTCGGCAATTCTACAAAATAGACTACCACATAAATTAAAAGATCCGGGGAGTTTTACAATTCCATACACAATTGGTAGTTTATCTATAGAAAATCGTTAGCCGATTTAGGGCAAGCATAAATGTTATGCCTTATAAACTGTTTAAACAACTAGGTCTAGGGAAACCCAAGCGAACTAGGATGAGCATCCAATTAAGCGATAAAACTATCGAAATTCCTAGGGTATAATAGAAAATGTTCTAATCAAAATTGATAAATTCGTATTCCCAAGTAGACTTTTTCGTTTTAGACATGGATGAGGACAATAATATTCCTTTAATTTTAGGAAGACCCTTTTTTAGCAACTGCGCAGAGTGAAATTGATATCTATGCGGGTGAACTCATACTTCGTGTAGGCGACGAGATAGTCACTCTTCAAGCTCTTGATTCGGCGAGAACATCAAGTGATAAAGGTGAGAAAGTAAATTCGATTGATAACCAACTTGTTCGACCTTCATTGCGAGAAACACCACAAAGCTACAAACGAGCGGATCATAGACCTTTTGCCAATAAAGAAGAACTATATGAGGAACGAAGCCTTAAGGTCAACGAACTAGACAAGCGGAAAACACACTTTAAAGAGAAACTAGGAATACACGAAGTGAAACCGAAGCGGAAACCCTGACAGTGGCGGGAACAACAAATCACTTCAAAATAGGGGATCAAGTATTGTTGAATAAGGAAGACCCTCGAATCACCAATTCGGACCTCAAGGCAAATGAAGAAATCACTTTTGAGGTACTTAATGTCTTTCTATACTGCACACGATCGAGGTAAGTAATCCTAAATTCAACACTTTTGAGGTAAACATTACTCGACTTAAACTATTTATCAAAAACCGAATTGATCGCATGAGAAAGGATTTTCACCTCCTCAAACCACCGTGACCATACGAATGAGAGGTAAAGTCTAGCTTAAGACTATAAGCAGCGCTTCTGGGAGGCAACCCGAGCACTAACCCCACTAATTTTTACATTTTTAATTATTCTTTTATTTTTCCTTTTAGCACCTAACTATAAACTAACCAAAGTGCAGATTTCCAGACCACACGGCCTTACACACGGCCGTGGCGTGGCCGATGTGGCCACCACGGGAAGAAGAGTACAAGGCGGGGAAACCACGGATCCATAATTCTTATTTAACCCCTTCTTCCTTTTTCTTTTCGGTTGTTTTTCTTTTTCATTTTCCATTATTTACTTTTATTTTTATTTTTATTTTTATTTTTATTTTTATTTTTATTTTTTTAATTTTCTTTTATTTTCTTTATTATTTTCTTCTTATTATTATTCATTCCATTTAGATTTAGCACAGGATACAATAAAATTAGGGCCAATTTTGCTTCGAGGACTCAAACGGTTCGAGACATTTTCCCACGTTCACCTCCAATCCTATCTGGTTTCTTTTCATTGACTTCATTCAAAATTCAGGAAGTTTCACTTCTCTCCCTATCTTATAATTTTATGATCATTTTGCTATTATCTATCTTTGTATATTGAGGGCAATGTACATCTTAAGTGTGGGGGTTAACTATAGTATTATTTGAAAATCCACTGAATTATCGTTGTCTTAAAGTAAGTTTCTCATATTATGATTAGAATGAAATTTCTGATGATTTATGATTTTTATTGATATGTTTTAGAGTAAGTCATTGATAATTGTGCATTGATAATTAAATTCTAAGAATACTAGAGAATCAGGCATGATAAGTCTATTTTTCAAGAATAAATTTTTTTAGGATGTCTACACGAATTTAAATATTACTTTGAAGTTTGTAATTTCTGAGGTTGACATCAAAATACCTATAATTTTTGTGAGATTTTGAGCCTTATAGAGCATATATTCTTTTTCTTGCTCACTTTATTGATTATGAGTGTGTCAACATTGATTTGTTATTCTAGAACTTGCATCGATTATACATGTCGAGACCACATCTTTGATTTGATATCAGAAATGATAAAGGCACCTAGGATTTAACCCACTAACTCCATTAAAAAGCCTACCTTCACAATTAATCCCTAGTGAACCCCTTTGATCCTAACAACCCTTTTTATTGACTCACCCACTAATATTAACCCAAAACCCTTTGTATATTTGTATCACCATTCCTTGACTCCCTTTTTGGCGAGATTTGATTTTGAGCAGTCGCCTAACTATGTTTTATATTTCAGTTGTTAAAGTTCTTTATTATTACTTGATTTATTCTTAAATAAACAAAAAAAACGAAGTATATTCATTATTAGTTTTTATTAGTTATGTGATTAAGTGAGCTTATACGTTTGAATTCCAAATATTGAAGAAGAAGCTCGTATTATTAGTTTCAAAGTTTCAATTCATGTAATTATTTATTTATCAGTTCATTTTTTCTAGTTAGGTAATTTGTCAATTCAGTCTCGATTCTAACCCTCTAATTCAGCCTTATTCCACACCTTTAACCAAAGCCCCGTTACAACCCTTTCGAAGACCTTTTGATTTGTCTTTCATCTCATATTTTAGTGGTGGAGATTTGATTTTCATGCAAGCCTATGGGATTAACTTTTCATGTTCTACTTTTGAGCGCTTTTTCTTGAACCTTAAACACTTTGAGTGATTTGAGTGAATCTTTAAGTGAGGATGTCAATCCTTGTCGATTTTAAATCAGAGGTAATTGTTTAGATGAAGGGAAACACCTATATTTTGTGCTACAAATGTATGACTTAGACTGTTTGAATCTTTAGGACTTTTTGAGTTGAATTATCCATGTATGAATTATCTCTGAATTATGATGAAACACTATTAATAACTATTATGAATTGAGGGAAGTTCGTTTTAATTATGAGTTGAGAATTTTGCTTGAGGACAAGCAAAAGCTTAAGTGTGGGGGTATTTGATAAACCAAAATAGTAACACATTTTAGGCCCACATTGAGCATACTTTTGGATGATTTATCCCTTGATTTATGTAAAAAGGTGCTCTCAATCCTTTCTTTTCTTGTTCTATACTCAGGAAAGCACCATGGGATGAAAAGAATGCAAAACGGGCTTAAAACGGGACAAATGGGCCAAAGCATGAAATTGACACGGCCTGGACTAAAGCCCACACAGCCGTGCCTCCTTAAAGATCTTGAACACGGTCTGGACCACGATTTACACAGCCGTGCCTCATCAACGAAGTCCACACGGCCTGACCATGATTCACACGGGCGTGTGCCATGGCCGTGTCCCTACCGCGGCCAAGAGGAGTTTTACGCGGATTTGGATACTTGGAGGCAAAGAAAGGCATTCCAAAGCCTATTCAAACACCCAAATAGGAATCCTATTTGAATTAGGATACTTAGTGCCAAGCAAGGCATCTCAAAGCCTATATAAACACCCTAGGGGGCGACTTATTCGGGGAGTTCGACAGAAGCCTTCTGCCAGGGCTTTTGTTAGGGCGGTAAGCTAGGACAAGGAGCCAAGTCGGAAAGGTCAGATTTGTGGGAATCACTCGAAGATAGCCAGTTGATCCATCTCAATAAGCCGGGATTCTACTTAAGACGGCGGATCTCTCCTTCAATTCCTTCAGGGAGTTTTAGGGATTTCTTATGTTTTGTTTTATGTTCTCTTGAGATGTTTTCTTATTTAGTTATGAACTAAATCCTTCAGATACCTGAAGGGGATGAAACCTATGATGAATCTTGTTATTATTTTCTAAGTTATATAATAAATACTTAGTTTGTTCTTAATTATGTGAGCTTAATCCAAATCTAATGTGCTTAGGTGGAGGAGGAATAGGCCCTGCCTAAGAGTAGATCTAGCATAATTAAGCAGAGTTGATCGCACGCCTAGAGATAGGGTGACGAGATTTTGCTGGATTAGGGTGAAACCTAATATGGGAGTCCATAGATTGATATACTGCTATTCTAAGGGGTTATTATAAGAAAACGAGAGTTCCACTAATTAACCTAGGGTTAGACGTTTGATAAACCGAAATAGTAACACATTTTAGGCCCACATTTAGTATGCTTTTTGATGAATTATCCCTTGATTTATGTAAAAAGGTGCTCTTAATCCTTTCTTTTCATGTCTTATACCCAGGAAAGCACCCAAGGACAAAAAGAACAAGAAACGGGCTTAAAACGGGACAAATGGGCCAAAGCATGAAATCGACACGGCCTGGACCAAAGATCACACGACCGTGCCTCCTTAAAAGATCTCGAACACGACCTAGACCACGATTTACACGGCCGTGCCTCATCAATGAAGTCCATACGGCCTGACCACGATTCACACGGGCGTGTGCCATGGCCGTGTCCCTGTCGCTGGAAAGAGCAATTTCACTCGAATTTGGATGCTTGGAGGAAAAAAACACACTCCAAAGTCTAATTAAACCCCCAATTAGGAATTGCACTCAAATTAGGATACTTGGAGGCCAAGTAACACATCTCAAAGCCTATATAAACACCCTAGGGGGCAACTTAATTGGGGAGTTCGACAGAAACCCTCCATCGAGGGGAGCCCAAAGCCATCGTCTAAGGGCGCCATGCTAGGCCTGAGAAGGCAAATTTGTGGGGATTTACTCAGGGATAGCCAGTTGATCCAATCCAAGAAGCCGGGATTCTACTCAAGACGGAGGATCTCCTCTTCAATTCCTTCAGGGGGTTTAGGGATTTGTTATGTTTTGTTTTATCTTTTCTCTTGAGATGTTTTCCTTTATTGTTATGAACTAAACCCTTCGGATACAGAAGAGATGAAACCTATGATGAATCTTGTTATTGTTTTCTCAATTATATGATAAATACTTAGTTTGTTCTTAATTATGTGAGCTTAATCCAAATTTAATGTGCTTAGGTGGAGGAGGAATAGACCCCTTACAGAGTAGATCCAACATAATTAAGCGGAGTTGATCGCACACCTAGAGATAGGGTGACGAGATTTTTTCGGATTAGGGTGAAACCTAATATGGGAATCCATAGATCGATTTACTGCTATTCTAGGGGGTTATTATAAGAGAAAGAGAGTTCCACTAATTAACCTAGGGTTAGACGTTATTCGCCTCGAGAGAGGGTTTAATATACGTTAGGGAGTCTTACGGATCAAACTAAGTGAATAAATCGTATGGTTCAGTGTTAGATAACAAGTGAAGTCTAGGCGGATTCTTCCTAGGGTATCTCCTAAATTAACTGAGTTTTTCCCAAGTTATTTTCCAAATTCATTCTTCTTTGTCTTAGATTATTTAGTTTAGTAGTTAATTAATTTAGATTAGATAAACAACTTCACTTATTTTAGGCTAAATAATAAAAAGAAAGTTAGTATTAGTACTTTTAGTTCCTTTGGGTTCGATAATCCGGTCTTACCTAAGCTATACTACTGTTCGATAGGTGCACTTGCCTCAATCGTTGTCAGAGTTAGTTTCCAGGTTCGATCATTCTTTTTATAAATTTTAAAGCTCTGATTCACAGCGATCATGTTTTTGGCGCCGTTACCGGGAAACTAAAATATTAAGAACACCCTATTTTTATTACTTTAGCCATTTTTTTATTTTTTATTTATTTTTTTACTTTGCTAATTTTTCCTCTATTTTGCTTTTGGCAGATAATTTTAGTCTATAGAGAAGATGGCACTGAATAATTATCAGTGGCAAGCGATGAGGACAATTACTACTAAAGCAGCCAGTGTCTTCAACCTCGACGTGGTCACCAAGTTATCTAATCAGTTAGAGATGATGAGTAAAAAATTTGATGGTGTGAATAGTCTCTCGCAGGTACACCCAGAAATACAATATGATTCAAATTTAGGAGGCGTGGCGAATCCTGAGTACCCACTCTACGGATATGGCATGGAAAATGAGCAAGCTCACTATACGGGTAACTATTCTAGACCACAAAATAATTTTTATGATAACACTTATAATGCAAGTTAGAGGTACCATCCCAATTTCTCGTGGGATGATCAAAGTAGCCAAAGGCCGGAACTTCCTCCAAACTTTCAACAACCACCTCACCAACAGGAAGAGGAGTCGAACCTTGAAGAGATGCTGAAAAAATTCATGGTAGCTACAGATAACCGTCTCCAAAAAAATGAGACGACACTTAATGACCAACAAGCATCGATCAAAGGGATCGAGAGCCAAGTTGGGGAACTTACTGAGTCAGTTGGGGAACTGATAAATCGTAAAAGTAACATATTCTAAGCCCACATTTAGTATGCTTTTGGATGATTTAAGCCCCAATTTATATAAAAAGGTGCTTTTAATCCTTTCTTTTCATGTCTTATACTCAGGAAAGCACCCGAGGACGAAAAGAACGAGAAACGGGCTTAAAACGGACCAAGTTGGGCGAAGCCACGAAATTGACACGGCCTGAACTCCACTCCACACGGTCGTGCCACCATTCCTACTAGAACACGGTCTTACCCACGACTTACACGGCCGTGCCCCATTTAACAGTGTCGAACGCGGCCTGGCCACGATTTACGCGGGCGTGTGCAATGGCCGTGCCTCTGCCATGGAGAAGAGGAATTTCATTTGGGAAATGATACCTAGGGAGAAAAAAACGTGTTTCAAAAGCCTATAAATACACCCTAGGTACCAGCTGAAAAAGGGCGGAAAAGCTAGGCTAAAAAGCCAAGCCGGAAAGGTCAGATTTGTGGGAATCACTCGAAGATAGCCAGTTGATCCATCTCAAGAAGCCAGAATTCTACTCAAGACGGAGGATCTCCTCTTCAATTCCTTCAGGGGGTTTTAGGGATTTCTTATGTTTTGTGTTATCTTTTCTCTTGAGATGTTTTCCTTTATTGTTATGAACTAAACCTTCGGATACCCGAAGGGGATGAAACCTATGATGAATCTTGTTATTTGATTATTTGAATTATATGATAAATAATTAGTTTGTTCTTAATTATGTGAGCTTGATCCAAATTTAATGTGCTTAGGTGGAGGAGAAATAGACCCTGCCTAAGAGTAGATCCAACATAATTAAGCGGCGTTGATCACACGCCTAGAGATAGGGTGATGAGATTTTGCCGGATTAGGGTGAAACCTAATATGGGGGTCCACAGATCGATTTACTGCTATTCTAGGGGGTTATTATAAGCGAACGAGAGTTCCACTAATTAATCTAGGGTTAGACGTTATTTGCCTCGAGTGAGGGTTTAATATACGTTAGGGAGTCTCACGGATCAAACTAAGTAAATAAATCATATGGTTCAAGGTTAGATAATAAGTGAAGTCTAGGTGGATTTTTCCTAAGGGTATTGCTTGAGTCAACTGAGTTTTTCCAAAAGTTATTTCCCGAATTCATTCTTTTTGTCTTTGCGTCTTAGCTTAGTAAGTAGATTAGTTTTAGTTTAACAACCATCACTTTATATTAAGGCTAAATAATAAAAAGACGGTTTGTATTAGTACTGTTAGTTCTTTTGGGTTTGATAATCCGGTCTTGCCTAAACTATACTACTGTTCGATAGGTGCACTTGCCTTTAATCATTGTCAGAGTTGGTTTCCAGGTTCGATCATTCTTTTATAAATTTTAAAACTCTGATTTACAGCGATCAAGTTTTTGGCGCCGTTTCCGGGGAACTAAAATATTAAGAAAACTCTATTTTTATTACTTTAGCCATTATTTTATTTTTCGTAATTTACTTTTAGTTTTTAATTTTAATTTTGCTAAATTTTCTTTCTTTCTTTTTCTAACAGGTACCTCTAGTTTATGACTAGAAGGAATCCGAGAGGACCTTTAGAATACGATAGTGAAATTGAGCTACCGCTTGAAGAAATCATAGAGAAATTAGGCGAGCCCTAAACTACACGGAAGAAGAGCGTGAAGACAGATCCAATCCTACTGAAGGGATGGACGAGAATAATCCACCACCACAAAATGATATGGCAGATCAGAATTCTCCTCGTACTATGTATGATTATGCTAAACCTCATTTAACAGGGGCAGAATCGAGTATTGTTAGGCATGCTATCGCTGCTAATAATTTTGAATTAAAGCCTAACACTATTCAAATGATTCAACAGTTTGTTCAATTTGATGGTTTGCAGGACGAAGACCCAAACACTCATATAGCTAACTTTTTAGAATTCTCACGATACCTTCAAAATAAATGGCGTTTACGATGATGCCATACGTCTTGATTATTTCCCTTTTCATTAAGGAATAAAGCCAAACAGTGGTTAAACTCGTTACCACGAGGGTTAATTACTACATGGGAACAAATGACCGAAAAATTTCTATTAAAATATTTTCCACCGGCCAAAACGACCAAGTTACGTAATGATATATCTTCTTTTGTGCAGATGGATTTAGAGACATTATACGATGCATGGGAGAGATACAAAGATCTCTTGAGGAGATGCCCACACCACGGATTACCATTATGGCTCCAAGTCCAAACTTTTTAGAACGGTGTGAATCCTTCAACATGGTAATTAATTGATTCAGCCGCCGGTGGAACCCTGAATAATAGAACTCCTGAGGTAGCCTACGAGTTTATTGAAGAGATGTCGCTGAATAACTATCAGTGGCAAGTTACAAGAACAAAGCCAACAAAAAACAGCCAGAGTTTACAACCTCGATGCAGTAACCATGCTATCAAACCCGGTAGAGTTGATGAATAAGAAGATTGATAGTTTGTGTTCTTCGCAGGTACACCCAGTCATGCAGTGCGACGCAAGTGGAACTGTGGCGAATTTTGAGTACCCACCCTACCAAATAGAGAGCGAACAAATGAACTATACAGGTAACAATTTCAGATCCAATAATAATCCATATAGTAATAATTATAATCTAGGTTGGAGGAACCACCCAAATTTTTCGTGGGGAGGACAAGGAAATCAAGGAAATCAAAGACAACAACCTCCTCAAAATTTCCAAAATCAGCCCAATCCACAGGAAAAGAAGCCGAGTCTTGAAGAGACGCTGAACAAATTCATGGCATCGGCAGAGGCCCGCTTCCAAAAGACTGAGACAACAGTAAATAATCAGCAACCAGCGATCAGAACGATCGAGAGTCAAGTTGGGGAATTTATTAAGTTAATCAAACAACTTACTGAGATGGTTTCCGAAATTCAATCAGTGGTTCTCTCTAAAGAAACAAAATAGGCAAAGGCAGTTACACTAAGAAGCGGAAAAGATCTAGTCGAACCAGAGAAAAGAATGCCACCCATAGATGACAAAACAAGGGATATGAAAATTGAGGATGTAATTCCAGTACATAAAGAAAGTAAACCACCGATCCCATATCCAGCAAGGTTGAAGAAAGAACGATTAGACTCCCAATATGGTAAGTTTCTCGAGCTTTTTAAACAGATACATATTAACTTACCTTTTGTTGAAGCCATTTCACAGATGCCGACGTACGCGAAATTCTTGAAAGAACTCCTGACGAATAAAAGGAAGCTTGAAGAAATATCAATGGTGGAGCTTAATGAAGGATGTTCGGCCATCCTCTAAAACAAGCTACCAACCAAATTAAAAGACCCAAGAAGTTTTACTATTCCTTGTTTAATTGGCAGTTTAAATGTTAAGAAAGCATTAGCTGATCTAGGTGCCAGTATTAATTTAATGCCTTATGAGATGTTTAAACGACTAGATCTCGGGGAACCAAAACCCACTAGGATGAATATTCAGCTAGCTGATAGGTCTATTAAATATCATAGAGGAGTTGTCGAAGACATCTTGGTAAAAATTGATAAATTTATTTTTCCCGTTGATTTTGTTGTGCTTGACATGGATAAAGACATTGAGGTCCCTTTAATACTAGGGCGCCCTTTTTTAGCTACTGCTAGGTATGTTATTGATGTAGGTGATGGTAAACTTGCATTAAGGATAGGTGATGAGGAAATTAGTTTTCAAATTTATGATGCCATGAAATATTCCAGAGAACAAGATGATTCATGTTATTTTGTTGATACCAATGACCATCTTGTTCAAAACTCTTTACAGGAAATCCTACATGATGACACGATGGAACTGTGTCTCACTCAAGAAGAGGGAGAAGAAGATGAAGCTTCTGAGCTAAAATTATAATCAAAACAAACGGAGAAAGAAAGCATCGAATTTGATGACGATTTCAAATAAAAACCCTCTGTTGATGAACCGCCCAATTTAGAATTAAAGCAACTGCCAAAGCACCTAGAGTACGCATTCCTTGGGGAAACTTCTATGTTACCAGTAATTATCTCTTCAGAATTAGAACCCAAGGAAAAAGAGGAGTTGATACAGGTACTGAGAGAGCATAAAAAAGCCATAGCTTGGAAAATCTCTGACACTAAGGGAATAAGCCCAACATTTTGTACCCACAAAATTTTAATGGAAGATGAGTGCAAGCCATGTGTGCAACCACAAAGACGTCTAAATCCCAACGTAAAAGAAGTCGTGAAAGCCGAGGTAATTAAACTTCTAGATGCTGGAATAATTTATCCTATTTCTGACAGTAAGTGGGTGAGTCCTGTGCAGGTTGTCCCAAAGAAAGGAGGCATGACTGTGGTAGCTAACGAAAAGAATGAACTAATTCCTACCAGGACAGTCACAGGTTGGAGAGTTTGCATAGGTTACAAGAAACTGAATGATGCCACTAGAAAAGATCATTTTCCCTACCCTTTATTGATCAAATGCCAGAAAGGTTATCAGGACATATGTACTATTGCTTCCTAGATGGACTCTTCGGCTATTTCCAAATCCCAATAGCACCTGAAGATCAGGAAAAGACAACGTTCACATGCCTATACTGAGACGTTAAACATCGTAGAATGCCTTTTGGATTATGTAATGCTCTTGCTACTTTTCAGGGTTGCATGCTAGCGATCTTTGATGAACTCGTGGAAGATATCATGGAGGTATTTATGGATGATTTCTCTGTTTACGGTAATTCTTTCCATCTTTGCCTTAAAAATTTAAAACGAGTCCTAATGAGATGTGAGGAAACAAATCTTGTTTTGAATTGGGAAAAATGTCACTTCATGGTACAAGAAGGAATAGTATTAGGACATAAAATTTCTAGCAAAGGGATCGAGGTAGATAAAGCAAAAATTGAAACCATAGAAAGATTACCTCCTCCCAGTTCAGTTAAGGCCATTAGAAGCTTTTTTGGACATGCGGGATTTTATAGAAGATTTATTAAGGATTTTTCTAAAATAGCTAAGCCTTTAACAAAATTTCTAGAAAAAGATGTTCCTTTTAATTTTGATCAGGAATGTTTAGATGCATTCAATATCCTTAAGGAAAAACTAATAAATGCTCCAATTATGATTGCACCTGATTAGAATCTACCCTTTGAACTAATGTGTGATGCAAGTGACTTCGTAGTAGGTGCAGTTCTGGGACAACGAAGAGGCAAGCATTTTCAGCCAATTTACTACGCTAGCAGAACACTAACACCCGCACAAGAAAATTATACAACCACAGAGAAAGAATTGCTAGCCGTAGTTTTTGCTTTTGATAAATTTAGGCAGTATCTAATATTGTCTAAAGTTGTCGTTTTCACTGATCATTCCGCTCTTCGTTATCTTTTAAACAAACCTGATGCAAAACTCAGACTCATACAATGGATTCTTCTCTTGCAGGAATTCGACTTAGAAATACAAGATAAGAAGGGAGCCGAGAATCTTGCAGCTGATCACCTTTCCAGACTTGAAAATCCACACACCAAAGAAATCGATGAATGTGGAATAAATGATTCATTTCCCGAAGAACAACTGTTTTCTATAACACATTCTGAGGGACCATGGTTTGCGAATATTGCAAATTATTTACCAGCTAACGTCGTGCCAAGAAAATTAACACATCACCAAAAGAAGCGATTCTTTACTGATGTGAAAAATTATTTTTGGGAAGATCCCTTTCTTTTTCGAATATGTGCAGATCAGATAATTCGAAGATGTGTTACAAAGATAGAAGCGAGCAAAATTTTGGAGCATTTCCATTCAGGACCATCAGGAGGACACTACAGTGGTATTAAGACAGCACACAAAATACTCGAATCAGGTTTCTATTGGCCCACTCTGTTTAAAGATGCCAACAGGTATGTTACCTCATGCGATAGATGCCAAAGAATAGGTAATATTTCTAAACGTGATGAAATGCCTCAAACATATATGTTATCATGTGAAATATTTGATGTGTGGGGTATTGATTTCATGGGACCATTCCTAGTTCGTTTGGAAACAAGTACATCCTCTTGGCGATTGATTACATGTCAAAATGGGTAGAAGCGGAAGCTTTACCTACCAATGATGCTAGGGTAGTAGTCAAGTTTCTCAAGAAATCTGTTTTCCCGATTTGGCACACCGAGAGCCATCATTAGCGATAGGGGTACTCATTTCTGTAATACTCAATTTGCAAAAGTCCTAAAAAAATATGGAGTATACCACAGACACCACCACCCCATATCATCCTCAAACCAAACCAAGGCAAGTTGAGGTAGCAAACCGAGAACTTAAGCGCATTCTAGAAAAAACAGTTGAATCAAATAGGAAGGATTGGGCAGTTAAAGTAGATGATGCTTTATCAGCCTATAGAATAGCATTTAAAACACCCCTATGGACATCCCCATACAAACTTGTATACGGGAAAAGCTGTCATCTACCATTCGAATTAGAACACAAAGCTTTTTGGGCAATAAAGTTTTTGAATTCTGACCTCAAAATTGTAGGAAAAAGAAGAATGATGCAGATGAACGAGCTGGACGAGTGGAGAACAGAAGCATACGAGAACTCAAAACTGTACAAGGAAGCAACAAAGCGATGCCACGATGCTCGTCTCAAGAGATCAAAGCAATTCGAAGTAGGATACCTGGTCCTACTATACAACTCAAGGCTTAAACTATTTCCGGGAAAGTTAAAATCAAGATGGTCAGGCCCATTTATGATCAAAACAATTTTTCCATATGGCACCATTGCGGTAACTCATCCCACTAAAGGCACATTCAAGGTAAATGGCCACCGACTTAAAATTTATAATGGGGCAGATTTTGGAGATATGAGAGACGAGCTTATGCTCCATGAGCCTCCTTTCAGAATCGAAAATAGGGAAAGTCTAGCTTAAGACTATAAACGAGCGCTTCTCGAGAGGCAACCCGAGCACTAATTCACTAACATTTTATTTTAAAATTTTATTTTTTATTTTGTCTTTTACTCAGCATCTAACCCCATACTAACTTAGACTAATAAAAGAGCAGGTTTTCGACCCCACGGCTTTCGACACGGGCATGCCTATGGCTGTATGGAAGACAGGGGATTCGACACGGGTGTGCCAGTAGCCGTGCACAAACAGGGACGAAATGATTTGCCCCACACGGGCTGCGACATCAGAACACGCCCGTGCCAGCTAACCGTGCTAATATACTGACTTATTGAGCACGGGCTAAACACGACCGTGGCCCTCAACCGTGCGAGGCTACTGACTTATCGAACACGGGTAACACACGCCCATGCAACCTCACCGTGCCAACATACTGATAATTCAAGCACGGGCGTGCTACTCTACCCACGGCCGTGCCAAGAACCTTGAAACACGCCCAAATGTTGGATATCGTGAAAAGCACGGGCTTTTTCAAAAAGCACATGAGCATGGCTATAGACCGTGCCACCTCTCCTATATAAATCAAATCGTCTTCCCCCCCAAAACCTAACCTTAGAATCAGTTTTAAACACTCTTTTCTCCCAAATCCGGCCGCACATACACCTTCCTCCACTCAAAGCATCCTCCCCTTGCCTTTTCTCTCCAAAAACCACCCAAAAAACCGCTCGCACGCCCACACCACAGCCGTGTCGCCGAACGCACGCCTTTGCCACTGCCGTGTTAGTCCTGTAAAAGCTCGCACCACCGCCCGTGTTTGGCCGTCCTCCACCATCACAATCCCTGGTTCCCTTTTCTTGACGCCGAACGCACGCCTTTGCCACTGTCGTGTCGCCGAACGCACGCCTTTGCCACTACCATGTTAGTCCTGTAAAAGCTCGCACCACCGCCCGTGTTTGACCGTCCTCCACCATCACAATCCCTGGTTCCCTTTTCTTGACTTAGTCTTTTAGTATTCTTGTTTATTTCCATATTTTGTTTAGATTAAAGCTTAAAAAGCATGATTTTTTTTGTGATTTAGGAGATTTGTTGTTAGATTTTATACTAATTATTGAATTATGAACTCATGAAATTGATACATTGCTCTGCCCACTATTGTCCAAGAAAATTTTTCCCCTGCTAATTAACATACTCACAAGAAGAAACTCCAAAATTTTTTTGACTTAATAGGCATATGATGGCTGTGCTATTGATGAAGCTTGAACTGCCTGATTACAAATTTCAGGTACCATGTCTACACCACGTTACAAACGATCAGCCCCAAGAAAGAAAAGAAAGGGGCCCGGATCATCTTCCACGAGTGCTGCTTCCGAGCTTAGGCATCCATTCCTCCGGTTCTCTCAAAACACTCAGGAAGAGTGTTACAAAGCACTCCGGGATAGACCCCTCGGCACTGGTAGGTGCATCGATTAGGACACAGTGGAACATGTCGAATTCACAACCGATATTCGAGCCTTCATTTCAACCGATCCGTGGGAGCAATTCTTTTCCATCATCAAGCCCACATACATAGAGCTTACCCTCGAGTTTTGTACCACCTTCACTTTGCAAACTGTGATGGCACAGTTCGATGATCCAGGAACGGTACAGTTCCGTCTAAGGGGTACGGTACGCCGACTGAGCATACCACAATTCGGCACAGCTCTAGGACTTTATACACCGGAATTCATAGAAGAAAACCCACTCGACGATCTAAACCGTGAGCTCCACTGCACTCCAATCGTATGCTGGCGAAACCTACACCCCAATACAAGTATCTACGATCCCAGTCGCTCTAAGGCGATGACACTTTCCCCAGCTCTAAGGTATATTCACGCCATTCTCGCGCACACCATCACAGGTCGCAGAGAAAGCACGGGCGTCGTAAACAAGCAGGACGTCTACTTCCTATCATGCATGTCTGAAGGACATGTTTTTGACTTAGCATATTTTATCGCATGCACGATTCAACATTAGACAGAGCAACATAGGAAGGGGATTTTGTCAATGGGGCCATACATTACGAGGTTGGCTCGGCACTTCAACCTCCTCGACACTGAAGCTCAGATCACCTCCCTCACACTAATCGGCAACATGGTACCTCAAGGCATCCAGACAATGCTACACATGAGGATGATTAAACACCGACGAGGGACTGAACCCCCTCAATACCGATTAGTGACCGCCACGCATTTAGGGGAGCCCGAGGACACATCGACGATGTCCCACCACCATCACAGGAGGTACCAGTTTCGAGTCAGCGACCATCCCGTACAGAACCATCATTAGCGGATATCTCTGCACAGCTTGACCAGTTCGAGCTGTATTTTGCTGAAAACACTCGGCGCTTTGACGGGTTAGAGGCCACCCTTCAACAAATATGCCAGCACCTGCATATCTCACCACCAGGACCACCACAGGACCCGGTAGAGGATGAGGACTTTTGAGTCCTTTTATCTAGTTTTCTTTTACTTTCAAGTTTTTATTTTATTTTATTTTATTTATTTTTATTTTTAATTTCATTTTATTGTCTAGTTATTTTCATTTAATTTCGATTCATCTTAAGTTTGAACATTATAATCATACATTTGATAACTTTTATCATGATTATCATTAACTCATAACCTTCGAGTATTCCTAACATTTATTTAATTACACCCCAATAGAATTCTAACTGATGACTTAGCAGTTTAAACGAGCAATAAACCACTACTCAAGTCATCAGCCAATACCAACACCATCCCGACGCCTCGTCGTGTTTTCCACTCAAAGAATCATCCATTCATTCAGGAAGTGTCACTCTCTCCCTTCACTTTTGATTTTACATATTAATTGTCATTATATATCTTTGTACATTGAGGCCAATGTACATCTTAAGTGTGGGGGGGTGAACAACCTAAGAAGACACCTAACAAAAACCCTGAATTGAATCTTGTTTTTAAATGAATTTACTCATATTGCTAATTAGGATGAAATTTCTGATGATTTATGATTTTTATTGATATGTTTTAGATTAAGTAATTGATAATTAAATTTGAAGAATACTAGAGAATCAAGCATGATAAGTCTATTTTTCAGAAATTAAAAATTATTTCTAGGCTGTCAAACTGAGTTTAAATATTACCTTGAAGTTTGAAATTTACGAGGTTGACATCAAAATACCCATAATTTTTGTGAGTTTTTGAGCCCTATAGAGCATAAATTCTTTTTCGTGCTCACTTTATTGATTATGAGTATGTCAACATTGATCTGTTATTCTAGAACTTGCATCGATTATACATGTCGAGACCACATTTTATGATTTGATTCACAAAGATGATAAAGGCACCTAGGATTTAACCCACTAATTCCCTAAAAAGCCTACCATCACAAATTAACCCCTAGTTAACCCCGTTTTAACCGAACACCCTTTTTATTGACATATTCACTAATATTAACCAAGAACCCCTTTAGTTTTGTTTTCACCATTCCTTTTTACTACCCTTATATCGAGATTTGATCTGATTAGTTGCCTAATTATGAATTTTAGTAGTTTATCCTTTATTATGTATTTAGTTTGTTCTAAAAAAAACGAAGTATATCCATTATTCATTATTAGTTGTGATTAAATGAGCTTATACATTTGGATTCCAAATATCGAAGAAGAAGCTCGTATTATTAGTATTATTAGTTTTCAATTGATGTATTTATTATTATTAATTCATTAGTTCTTAGTTAGGTAATTTGTCAATTCAATCTCGATTCTAACCCTTTAATTCATCCTTACTCCACACCTTAACCCTAGCCCCGTTACAACCCCAACAAAGACCTTTTGGATTTGTGTTTCATCTCATATTTCAGTGGTAGAGATTTGATTTTCATGCAAGCCTATGGGATTAACTCTTCATGTTTGACTTTTGAGTGCCTAAATTCTGAATCTTAAACACTTTGAGTGATTTGAGTGAATCTTTTGAGAGGATGTCAATCCTTGTCGATTTTGAATCAGAGGTAATTATTTAGATGAAGGGAAACGCCTATGTTTTGTGCTACAGAATCTATGACTTATACTGTTTGAATTTTTAGGACACTTTGAATTAAATTATCCATGTATAAATTATCTATGAATTATGATGAGACACTATCAATAGGACTTATGAATCACGGGAAGTTCGTTTTAATTGTAAGTTGATAATTTTGCTTGAGGACAAGCAAAAGCTTAAGTGTGGGGGTGTTTGATAAATCGTAAAAGTAACATATTCTAAGCCCACATTTAGTATGCTTTTGGATGATTTAAGCCCCAATTTATATAAAAAGGTGCTTTTAATCCTTTGTTTTCATGTCTTATAATCAGGAAAGCACCCGAGGATGAAAAGAACGAGAAACAGGCTTAAAACGAACCAAGTTGGGCCAAGCCACAAAATCGACACGGCCTGAACTCCACTCCACGCGACCGTGCCACCATTCCTACTAGAACATGGCCTTACCCACAACTTACACGACCGTGCCTCATTTAACAGTGTCGAACACGGCCTGGCCACGATTTACACGGGCGTGTGCCATGGCCGTGCCTCTGCCGTGGAGAAGAGGAATTTCATTCGGGAAAGGATACTTAGGGAGAAAGAAATATGTTTCAAAAGCCTATAAATACACCCTAGGTACCGGCTGAAAAAGGGCAGAAAAGCTAGGCTAAAAAGCCAAGCCGGAAAGGTCAGATTTGTGGGAATCACTCGAAGATAGCCAGTTGATCCATCTCAAGAAGCCGGAATTCTACTCAAGACGGAGGATCTCCTCTTCAATTCCTTCAGGGGGTTTTAGGGATTTCTTATGTTTTGTGTTATCTTTTCTCTTGAGATGTTTTCCTTTATTGTTATGAACTAAACCTTCTGATACAGAAGAGGATGAAACCTATGATGAATCTTGTTATTTGATTATTTGAATTATATGATAAATACTTTGTTTGTTCTTAATTATGTGAGCTTAATCCAAATTTAATGTGCTTAGGTGAAGGAGGAATAGACCCTGCCTAAGAGTAGATCCAACATAATTAAGTGGAGTTGATCACACGCCTAGAGATAGGGTGACGAGATTTTGCCGGATTAGGGTGAAACCTAATATGGGAGTCCACAGATCGATTTACTACTATTCTAGGGGGTATTATAAGCGAACGAGAGTTCCACTAATTAACCTAGGGTTAGACGTTATTCACCTCGAGAGAGGGTTTAATATACATTAGGGAGTCTCACGGATCAAACTAAGTAAATAAATCATATGGTTCAAGGTTAGATAACAAGTGAAGTCTAGGTGGATTTTTCCTAAGAGTATCGCTTGAGTCAACTGAGTTTTTCCAAAAGTTATTTCCCGAATTCATTCTTTTTGTCTTTGCGTCTTAGCTTAGTAAGTAGATTAGTTTTAGTTTAACAATCATCACTTTATATTAAGGCTAACTAATAAAAAGACGGTGAGTATTAGTACTGTTAGTTCCTTTGGGTTCGATAATCCGGTCTTGCCTAAACTATACTACTGTTCGATAGGTGCACTTGCCTTTAATCGTTGTCAGAGTTGGTTTCTAGGTTCGATCATTCTTTTATAAATTTTAAAACTCTGATTTACAGTGATCATGAACTTACTAAGTCAGTTATACAACTTGCTAAGCTGATCTCAGAACTACCACAAGGAAGCTTGCCAAGCAATACTGAAACTAACCCGAGTGAGCAAAATCAAGCCATTTAAGATAGTGAAGGGTTAGACGAACCTGTGGTAAGTGAAGGTAAGGTTGAAGTGTGCCATGATATACCAAAACCGGCAATTACAGAGTACCAACCTCGTGTGCCATATCTCGATGCAACAAAGAAAGACCACACAAGGAAGAAGTCGGTGAACTCACACTTCGTGTAGACGAAGAAACAATCACTCTTCAAGCTCTTGACTCAGCTAGGACATCGAGTAATAAAGGTACGAACGTTAATTTTATTGATAACCATTTGATTCAACCTTCTTTACAGGAAGCATCACGAAATCACCTAGCTGAGCTAGATCTTAGACCTCGTACCCATAAAGAAATAATCCATGAAGAACTAAGGCTTCAGGTCGGTGAACTAGATGAGTGGAAAACACACTTTAAAGAGAAACTAGGAATACACGAAGTTAAACCGACGGCAACCCCAGACAAGCTGATAGGAACAACGAATCACTTCAAAATAGGGGATCGGGTATTGTTGAATAAGGAAGACCCTCGAATCGCCAATTCAGACCTCAAGACAAACGAAGAAATCACTTTTGAGGTACTTAATGTCTTTCTATACGGGCCAGTCGAGGTAAGCAATCCTAAATTTAGTACTTTTGAGGTAAACACTACTCGACTTAAATTTTATATCAAAAATCGAGTTGATCGCATGAGGAAGGATTTTCACCTCCTCAAACCACCATGACCATACGAATGAAAGGTAAAGTCTAGCTTAAGACTATAAACGAGCGCTTCTCGGGAGGCAACCCGAGCACTAACCTCATTTAATTTTCATATTTTTACTTTCATATTTTTATTTTTTTACTTTCAGCATCTAACTACAAACTAACCGAATAAGTGAAACACGATTCCCATACCACACGGCCGTGGCCGTGGCCGTGTGGACACCACGGGTAGGCACATGGGCGTGGACCGTATCAAAATTTACTTTTATTTTTATCTTTTATCTTTTATCTTTTATTTTTATTTTTATTTTTATTTTTATTTTTATTTTTATTTTTGTTTTTATTTTCATTTTCGTTTTCATTTATTTTCATTTATTTTTCATTTTCATTTTTATTTTCTTTATTATTTTCTTCATATTTTTCGTACCATTTAGATTTAGCTTAAGATACAATAAAATCAAGCTGGCTACTTCGAGGATTCAATTTCAAACGGTTCAAGGCGCTTCCCCACATTAACCTCCAATCCGATCCGGTTTCTTTTCATTAACTTCATCCAAAATTCAGGAAGTTTCACTTCTCTCCCTATCTTTTGATTTTCTCACTATATTGCCATTTTATCTATCTTTGTACATTGAGGGTAATGTACATCTTAAGTGTGGGGGGGTTAACTATAGTATTATTTGAAAATCCCTGAATTATAACTTATCCTAAAGTAAGTTTCTCATATTATGATTAGAATGAAATTTCCCTTGAATTATGATTTTTATTGATATGTTTTAGATTAAGTCATTGATAATTGTGCATTGATAATTAAATTTTAAGATACTAGAGAATCAAGCATGATAAGTCTATTTTTCAAAATTAAAATTTTCTAGGTTGTTGAACTAAATCTGAATATTATCTTGAAGTTTGAAATTTACGAGGTTGATGTCAAAAATACCCATAATTTTTGTGAGATTTTGAGTCTTATAGAGCATATATTCTTTTTCTTGCTCACTTTATTGATTATGAGTGTGTCAACATTGATTTGTTATTCTAGAACTTGCATCGATTATACATATCGAGACCACATTTTTGATTTGATATATAGAGATGATAAAGGCACCTAGGTTTTAACCCACTAACTCCATTAAAAGCTTACCTTCACAAATTAACCCCTAGTGAACCCCTTTTAATCCTAACAACCCTATTTATTGACATAACCGCTAATATTAACCTAGAAACCCTTTGTTTTTGTTATCACCATTCCTTTTGACTACCCTTATATCGAGATTAGATTTGATTAGTTGCCTAATTATGAATTTTAGTAATTTATCCTTTATTATGTATTTAGTTTGTTCTTAAAAAAAACGACGAAGTATATTCATTATTAGTTATGTGATTAAACGAGCTTATACATTTATTTAAATCCCAAATATCGAAGAAGAAGCTCGTATTATTAGTATTATTAGTTTTCAATTGATGTAATTATTATTATTGGTTCATTAGTTCTTAGTTAGGTAATTTGTCAATTCAATCTCGATTCTAGCCCTCTAATTCAGCCTTATTCCACACCTTATCCCTAGCCTCGTTACAACCCTAACAAACACCTTTTGATTTGTGTTTCATCTCATATTTCAGTGGTGAAAATTTGATTTTCATGCAAGCCTATGGGATTAACTTTTCATGTTCGACTTTTGAGTGCCTAAATTTTGAACCTTAAACACTTTGAGTGATTTGAGTGGATCTTTTGTGAGGATGTCAGTCCTTGTCAATTTCGAATTAAAGTTAATTATTTAGATAAGGGGAGACGCCTATATTTTCGAGCTACAAAATCTATGACTTAGACTGTTTGAATTTTTAGAACTCTTTAAGTTGAATTATCCATGTATAAATTATCTATGAATTATGATAAAACATTGTTGATAGGAATTATGAATTATAGAAAGTTCATTTTAATTGTAAGTTGAGAATTTTGCTTGAGGACAAGCAAAAGCTTAAGTGTGGGGGTATTTGATAAACCGAAATAGTAACACATTTTAGGCCCACATTTAGTATGCTTTTGGATGAATTATCCCTTGATTTATGTAAAAAGGTGCTCTTAATCCTTTCTTTTCATGTCTTATACTCAGGAAAGCACCCAAGGATAAAAAGAACGAGAAACAGGCTTAGAACGGGACAAATGGGCCAAAGCATGAAATTGACACGGCCTGGACCAAAGATCACACAGCCGTGCCTCCTTAAAAGATCTCAAACACGGCCTGGACCACGATTTACACGGCCGTGCCTCATCAACGAAGTCCACACGGCCTGACCACGATTCACACGGGCGTGTGCCATGGCCGTGTCCCTATCGCTGGAAAGAGCAATTTCACTCTGATTTGGATGCTTGGAGGCAAAAAAACACACTTCAAAGTCTAATTAAACCCCCAATTAGGAATTACACTCAAATTAGGATACTTGGAGGCCAAGTAACACATCTCAAAGCCTATATAAACACCACTAGGGGCAACTTAATCGGGGAGTTCGCGCGAAACCCTCGATCGAGGAGTCCAAAGCCATCGTCTAGGGGCGTCGTGCTAGGCCAGAGAAGGAAGATTTGTGGGGATTTACTCAGGGATAGCCAGTTGATCCATCTCAAGAAGCCGGGATTCTACTCAAGACGGAGGATCTCCTCTTTAATTCTTTCAGGGGGTTTTAGGGATTTCTTATGTTTTATTTTATATTTTCTCTTTAGATGTTTTCCTTTATTGTTATGAACTAAACCCTTCGGATACCCGAAGGGGATGAAACCTATGATGAATCTTGTTATTGTTTTCTGAATTATATGATAAATACTTAGTTTTTTCTTAATTATGTAAGCTTAATCCAAATTTAATGTGCATAGGTGGAGGAGGAATAGACCCTGCCTAAGAGTAGATCCAACATAATTAAGCGGAGTTGATCGCACGCCTAGAGATAGGGTGACGAGATTTTTTCGGATTAGGGTGAAACCTAATATGGGAATCCATAGATCGATTTCTTCGCTATTCTAGGGGTTATTATAAGAGAACGAGAGTTCCACTAATTAACCTAGGGTTAGACGTTATTCGCCTCGAGAGAGGGTTTAATATACGTTAGGGAGTCTTACGGATCAAACTAAGTGAATAAATTGTATGGTTCAGTGTTAGATAACAAGTGAAGTCTAGGCGAATTCTTCCTAGGGTATCTCTTAAATCAACTGAGTTTTTCCCAAGTTATTTTCCAAATTCATTCTTCTTTGTCTTAGAGTCTTTAGTTTAGTAGTTAATTAATTTAGATTAGATAAACAACTTCACTTATTTTAGGCTAAATAATAAAAAGAAAGTTAGTATTAGTACTTTTAGTTCCTTTGGGTTCGATAATCCGGTCTTGCCTAAGCTATACTACTGTTCGATAGGTGCACTTGCCTCAATCGTTGTCAGAGTTAGTTTCCAGGTTCGATCATTCTTTTTATAAATTTTAAAGCTCTGATTCACAGCGATCAATGTTATTCACCTCGAGAGAGGGTTTAGTATACGTTAGGGAGTCTTACGGATCAAGCTAAGTAAATAAAATCATATGGTTCAGTGATAGGTAACAAGTGAAGTCTAGGTGGATTCTTCCTGAGGGTATCGTCTAAATCAACTGAGTTTTTCTGGAAGTTATCTCCCCAATTTTAGTCTTTTTTCGTCTTTGTGTCCTTAGCTTAGTAGTTCGTTAATTTTAGATTAAAACCAACTTCACTTATTTTAGGTTAAATAATAAAAAGAAAGTTATTATTAGTACTTTTAGTTCCTTTGGGTTCGATAATCCGGTCTTGCCTAAGCTATACTACTGTTCGATAGGTACACTTGCCTTTAATCGTTGTCAGAGTTAGTTTCCAGGTTCGATCGTTCTTTTTATAAATTTTAAAGCTCTGATTCATAGCGATCATGAGCTCACGTGGTAGTTTATTTCGTAGAATTACTGGGCACACTACGTTTAGCTCCACATGCGACGTATCGTCTAACTTCCATTTGTTTGTCAAAAACTCTTTTGAAAATTTCCTTGAATCTGGCATCTGCGAAAGAGCTTCAAGAAACGGCAAGTTAATATGTAATTTCTTTGGAAGTTTAAGAAATTTACCGAATTGTTCCTCTATGTGGTCTTTCTTTATCGCATTGGGGTATGGCACACGAGGTTGGTACTCTATAATTACCGGTTTTGGTTTATCATGGCTTACCTCAACCTTACCTTCCTCTACCACATTCTCTTGCTTCAATTTTGGTTCATCTAACCCTTCACTATCGTGAGCAGTTATTTCTTGCGGTTGCTCTCTTGGGTTAGTTCCGGTGTTGCTAGGCAAGATACCTTGTGGTCTTTCTGAGATCAGCTTAGCAAGCTGGCCTATTTGGTTCTCGATTTCTTGAATTAATGCCTGCTGGTTTTTTAGCATTGTCTCGTTATTTTGAAAATGGGCTTCTGACACTGCGATAAATTTTGTTAGCATCTCCTCAAGGTTCGGCTTCTATTCCTGCTGGTAAGGTGGTTGTTGAAAGCCTGGGAGGGGTTGTTGTCTTCGATTTCCTTGGCCATCCCACGAGAAATTGGAATGGTTCCACCAACCTTCATTATAAGTGTTACTATAGGGATTATTTTGAGGTCTAGAATAGTTACCCATATAGTTGACTTGTTCGTTCTCTGTGCTAAGATTGTAGGATAGATATTCTGTGTTGTTCACCCCTCATGCATTTGTATCGTACTGTATTACCAGATGTACCTGCGTAGAACCATACCAACCATCAATTTTTTTTATTTAAAAGCTCTACCTGGTTAGATAATATGGTGACCGCGTCAAGGTTGAAAACAACGGCTGCTTTATTAGGCATTGTTCTCATGTCTTGCCATTGATAATTATTCAGTGACATCTCTTCGGTTTCTGCGAGTGGTATGTTTTATTTCAACTCATCAAAAATCAAGGTCCTGACAGTTTCTTCTAGTCATAAACTAGAAATACCTGTAAGAAGCAAAGAAAGAGAAAAATTAGCAAAGTTTAAAATAAAATAAAATTAAATTGTAAATAAATAAAATGGCTAAAGTAATAAAAATCAAGTGTTCTTAATATTTAAGTCCCCGGCAACGGCGCCAAAAACTTGATCGTTATGTCAGAGTCTTACAAATTTATATAATGAATGATCTAACCTAGAAACTAACTGTGACAACAATTGAGGTAAGCGCACCTATCGAATAGTAGTATAGTTTAGTGGCAAGACTGGAATGTCGAACCGAAAGGAACCAAAAGTACTAATACTAACTTTCTTTCTATTATTTAGCCTAAGAATTGAAGTGAATTATTGTTTAATCTAAAATTAACTAATTACTAAGCTAAAGACGCTAATAATACAAAGAGAATGAATTGGGGAAATACTTGTGGGAAAAACCAATTGATTAAGACAATACCCAAGGAAGAATCCACCTAGACTTCACTTGTTATCTAACTCTGAACCAGACGATTTATTCACTTGACTTGATCCGTAGGATTCCCTAATGTATATTAATACCTCCGTTGAGGCTACTAATTTCTAACCCTAGGTTGATTAATTGAAATCTCTTTCTAATTAAAACCCCTAGAATTGCATTAACTCGATCTATGGACTCCCATACTAGGTTTGACCCTAATCCGGTAGATTTTCGTCATCCTATGTCTAGGGTTGCAATCAACTCTGCTTAATTATGCTAGATCTACTCTTACGCAGGGACTTTTGCTCCACTGTCTAAGCACATCAATACTTGAATCAATACCTTGAAATATCAAAGCAAGAATTAAGAACACATAATTAGGAACAAATCAAGTATTTATCATATAGTTCAACAAACAATAACAAGATCCGTCTTAGGTTTCATCCCCCTCAGGTATCTAAGGGTTTAGTTCATAATTATAAAAGAATACATCTCAGAAGAAAAGATAAAACAAAACATAAGAAAACCCTAAAACCCCCTGAAGGAATTGAAGGAGAGATCCGCCGTCTTGAGTAGGATTTCGGCTTCTTGAGATGAACCAATTGGCTTTCTTCGAGTAAATCCCACGATTCTGACCTTTCAGGCTCGGCTCCTTGGCCTAGCTGGACGCCCCCTCAAGGTTGGCCTCTAGGGTGTTTATATAGGCTTTTGGAATGGCTTTCTTTGCCTCTAAGTACCCTATTCTGAGTGAAATTTTACTTTGTCACGGCAGGGACACGCCCGTGTGGCACGCTCGTGTGAATCGAATCCATGTCGTGTTTGAGCCTGCTATAGGGGCACGGCCATATGCTTTGGACCCAGGCCGTGTTGATTTCCTACTTTGGCCCATTTGGCCTGTTTTTTAGCTCGTTTTCTGTTCTTTTCATCCTCCTATGCTCTCATGAGTATAAAACATGAAATTAAAGGATTAAGAGCACCAAATTCCATAATTCAAGGGATAAATCATCTAAAAGCATGCTAAATGTGGATATAAAATATGTTACTATTACGGTTTATCAATTAGTTAGCTGCTAACATCCTACCAAAAGGGTTGACACATCATCAAAAGAAGTGATTCTTTGCTGATGTGAAAAACTATTTTTGGGAGGACCCTTTTCTTTTTCGTATATGTGCAGATCAAGTAATTCGAAGATGTGTTACAAAGGCAGAAGCAAGCAAAATCCTAGAACAGTGCCATTCGAGACCAACAGGAGGACATTACAGTGGGACTAGGACAGCACATAAAACGCTCGAATCAGGTTTTTATTGGCCCACTCTTTTCAAGGATGCTAACAGGTATGTTACTTCGTGTGATAGATGTCAGAGAATAGGTAATATCTCTAAACGCGATGAAATGCCTCAAACGTATTTGCTATCATGTGAAATATTTGATGTATGGGTATTGATTTTATGGGTCCATTCCCTAGCTCATTTGGGAATAAATACATCTTAGTAGCAGTTGATTATATGTCAAAATGGGTGGAAGCTCAAGCTTTACCTATTAATGATGCTAGAGTGGTAGTGAGATTTCTTAAGAAGCTCTTCTCTCGATTTGGAACACCTAGAGAAATTATTAGTGATAGGGGTACTCATTTTTGTAATACTCAATTTGATAAAATCTTAAAGAAATATGGAGTGCACCACAGAACAGCTACCCCTTATCACCCTCAAACTAGTGGACAAGTTGAAGTAGCTAATCGAGAGCTTAAGCGTATTCTAGAGAAAACTGTAGAATCAAATAAGAAAGATTGGGCATTAAAAGTAGACGACGCTTTATGGGCCTATAGAACCGCTTTTAAAACTCCCGTAGGAACATCCCCATACAGACTTGTTTAAGGGAAGAGTTGTCATCTACCTTTTGAATTAGAGCACAAAGCATTTTGGGCTATAAAATTCTTAAACTATGATCTTAAACTTTCAGGTGAGAAAAGATTGATGCAGTTGAACGAGCTAGATGAGTGGCGAGCGAATGCCTACGAGAACTCACGTTCATACAAAGAAGCAACAAAGCGACGCCATGATGCTCGTTTGAAGAAACCTAAGCAATTTGAAGTTGGAGATCTCGTTCTACTATACAATTCTAAGCTTAAATTGTTCCTTGGAAATGTAACATCCTAGAATTAGAGGTTCTGCATTTTGTGCTATTTCATGCGTCTGGCTAGTTATGCTTGCTGATTTGGTGTGTTTGGGGGTCTTGGGAAGGCTCGGGTTTGAGCTGGAGCTTTGGTAAAATTTTCTCTTAAGGGCACTTTAGGGGGAGAGCTAGTGGATGCAGGCCTTAGGTATGATTGGTTGTAATTTGATGTCACAAGGGAGTTAGTGGCAAGGTGGTGTAGCGTCACTTGTTAGAGCAGAGGGGGAGGAGTTCGAATCCCATCTATTGCATTGTGGAGCCTTATTTTTTGTGGTCAAGGAGAGGAGGAGGTGGCATTCGACTGGGACTCTTCTAGGAGGAGTTTGAATAAGTCAAATCATTTGAAATGGAAGGATGAGAGGTGATTGAGGAATTGAATTGGTCAAACCAATTTGAAAGAGTGATGGGGAGAATTTGGAGGAGCAAAACAAGGGATTTGGTGTGTGGTGGAGGTGTTGGCCGAATGAGGGGGTCTTTTGTGTGAATGTTTCGGTTTTGAGTCATGTGAGTGTGTGCCGAAAGTGTAGAAATATTTTCTTAGCTTTTGTGCGTTTGAAGAGCATTTTCTTTTTTTTTTGATCAATCGTGTTTCACTTTTAGTTGTCTCACTAATTGCCGAAACCTTAGTCATTTGGGTGGCTTATTCTTCATTTCTTCTTCTCACCGTAAACGTTTTTCTTTTCTCTTCTTGGTTGTGGACAAACACCAAAAGCCGAATCTCCCTTGTTCATTGTAACACCCCAAACCCGGTCAATACGCCACGACCGAATCTGGTATGTCACTAAGGAAAATATTTTTTGAAAGAATCGACTTAACAATTAAATTTTGTGAAAAACTCTTTGTTATTCTTTATTTGTCGAAAATAAGTTAAAACTGAGATTTACTTTGAATTACATAAAACTTTAAAACTTAGTTGATGAATCATAGGATAGAAAACATTTATACCTTGTTAAGAAAATTTGTAATATCACTTTGAAAATCCGTTTGTAATTGAGTATAGAAACTTGAATTTTGGAAATCACTTAATTTGTTGAAAACACTTAACTTGTAATTTTTTTCTATCGAACTATTTATATTACCCGATGGTAAGATTTTTAAAACCATTGCGAGTTTTTCGTTTAGAAAACTTTGAGCTCAATTATTAGATTAACCAAGTGACATGCTTAAACATGTTTAGAATAAATCCCAAAGCATATAAATAATCCAAAACATAAATTAAAGAGGCCTTATTACAAATCCATAAAATATGAAAACCCAAATTAAAATATAGTACCCCAAATAGAAGTTCATGTAAAACCAAACTTTATTGCATGGCCTCCTCGAGTTCATCCGCCCACATCCGCGATCTCACGAATCACCTGAAAATATAAGGGAGAAGGTGAGTCACCAAGACTCAGTGCATATTCCCTCTCCCGGGTAAATACCACATACTTACACAAATATAACAAGGCAACATATATGTATAATGCACCCAACCTAGCCATCCATAACTCCTTTTCTACCCCGTGTGGTACCAAACCACCGGTGGTGCCAAACCACCGGTGTCCAAAGACACAAATGTGATACCAAATCACCGTGACCGTAGTCACGAATAATCCATCTGTGGGGCCAACCCACGTGTGATACCAAATCACCGCGACGATCCCATATCTCAAAAGTGGGGCCAACCCACGGTGGAATTAACCACGGGGACAAGTCGCTATGAGGTGCCAAACCTCCGTGTCCAAGACACGAATGTGATACCAAATCACCGGTGGTGCCAAACCACCGTGTCCAAAGACACGAATCATCAAGTTGTGGGGCCAACCCACGTGTGATACCAAATCACCGCGCACGATCCCATATCTCAAAAGTGGGGCCAACCCACGGTGGAATTAACCACGTGGACAAGTCGCTATGAGGTGCCAAACCTCTCGTGTCCAAGACACGAATGTGATACCAAATCACCGGTGGTGCCAAACCACCGGTGTTCAAGACACGAATCATCAATCTTCCCCCCTCTCATATTGCCCATACCAATGCAATAGATAAACAAATCATGTCAATAAACTTTGATATGTATCTCATAACAAATATATCATAAATCGTAGATCATGATTTCAATCCACATGTATAAACAACATATTGAAACGGACTTACCCGAATCTTCATTCATACCATCATGGTATTATATCCAGATCTCATCGATTTACCCACTTTCATAATATGATTAGTTATATAACACACAAATATACATATATAAACCAAGTTATAAAGTGTGTAAGATACACACCTTTCACCAACGCAAGAACTAACTCCCGAATCTGATCTACCACACTAGAACACCTTGTCCTACAATCGGCCAATACTAAAATTATGAACAAAGGCCATTCGGCCATACTACTAAATCCCAAAGAGTTATCACTTGTAATACCAAATCTTACCTGAACTTACCCAAATTGATTGATAAAGAAACGAGGTTTAGATTGATTGCTTCCAACGTCCCGAGAAGCCTAAAAGAGATCGGTTTCTAAGAATGATTAGACCCTTGCAAACCAATGCCCAAAGATTTGGCCTTTGACCACAAGGAAATAACTTGGAAAAGAGAAAAGAATTGAAAGAGAATCGGCCAAGAATACTTACTTATAACCAAAACCGATTGAAGAAATCAAAAGAAGTCCTACCCTTGAATATTCGGCCAAAAAATAAATCAAAAGAATATGAGAGTTTCGGCTATAAAAAGAGAAGAAGAAATAAAATGTAAATGGGTGTTTTAACTTTGAGTAAATGAAAAAGAAATGGGATTTGAGATGAAGAATGATTCGGCCAAGAGAGTGTAAAGGAAAATGTGATTTGAATAATATTGAAAGAAAGAAAAGAGAGAGATGTGGGAGAGATTCGCCAAACACTTCTTTGCCAAAAAGAAAGTGCACAAAAATGCACAAAGATAGATTGTAGTTTCGGTTTCAAAAGAGCAAATGAAAGAAAGGAAAATGGTATGATTTGATTCAACAAAATGAGGCTAAAATCAAAAGCAAAATGCACCAAAATGCACAAGACACATTCGGCCAATGAGGAAAGTTTTTGGAGAGGAAAAAAAAACAATTGCAAAAAGATGTTCAAATGACAAAAATTGGCCAACTATCCCCCCCAAGCTACCTAACAACATTTGGCCACCCCCCTAGACACCCATGCCGTCCACATACATGCACTAAAGGCCTAGGATTACTTTCCAAAACATTTTCCTACAACCAAGCCTTATGTCTCCCCAACCTTCCATAACCTTAAGATTCTTATCCCCAACATCATGCTTTCCTTAAACAAAATTCAACTTACCAAAAGAAATAGTCCAACCTATCATAAACATAGGTTGACCGACCATCAATGCTAGAACAAAAATAAAGTCTTCAAAAAAAATGTTTTCCATGATACTCGAACCTCTAACCTCAAGCCACCTTTCAAGCTCCTTAACCAACTTGCCACTTACTCCTCTTATGCTTTATTTTAACACTTAAATTAACTTAAGTGCTAAGTTCACTTAATCCACTTCATTAAATAAACCATACTAAAATTTATTCTAGCTTCCTAAATAAAATCAAGCCTTCATAAGACTATGCTAACACACAAAATTCATACCCAAACCAACACAACAGATACTCAAATTTTAGGATATTACAATTCTACCCTCCTAAAAAAATTTCGTCCTCGAAATTACCCGCAAAAGAGTTGAGGGTACCGCTGCCTCATTGCATCCTCCTGGTTCCCACGTAGCTTCTTCCACGCCATGATTCCTCCATAAAACCTTCACTAAAGGAACGGACTTCCTACGCAAAACTTTCACATCTCGATCTAGAATCGCACGGTTCTTCTTCTCACCGCCGATCTTGGCTCACCTCTATTTCCTCTATCGCCACAACATGCGATGGATCGTAACGATAGCGTCTAAGCATGGATACATGGAACACATCGTGAATCGACTCACTCGATGGCAACTCGAGCCGATAGGCTACTGGTCCCACTCGCCTCAACACCTTATACGGTCCAATGAACCTTGGACTTAACTTGCCTTTTCTCCCAAATCTTAACACTTTCTTCCATGGCGAGACCTTCGAAAAAACTTTGTCACCCACGGCAAACTCTATATCCTCCGCTTGAGATCGGCATACGACTTTTGCCTATCCGAAGCTTCCTTCGAACGAGCCTAAATCGTCTTAACCTTATCCTCGCCTCTGCAACCAACTCGGTCCTAACATCCGACGCCACCCAACTCGGTCCAACATGTAGGCGTCGACACCTCCTACCATACAACGCCTCATATGGTGCCATCTTAATGCTTGCTTGGTAACTATTGTTGTATGCGAACTCACTAATGGTAAAAACTCTTCCCACCGCCTCTAAAGTCCAATGCACAACCTCTCAACATATCCTCTACAATCTGAATAACCTTTTCCGAATCGCCTCACGATCGTGGATGAAATACTGATGCATCAAATCCAACCGCGTACCCAAAGCCCGATGTAACGCTCAAAAACCTCGACGTAAATCTAGGATCTCATGCGAGATGATCGACACCAAAGACACCGTGCAACCTCACTATTTCCGCTACATACAACTTAGCTAACCTCAAAACGAATAATCCATCCTTACCGGAATGAAATGAGTCGACTTAGTCGACGATCCACAATCACCCAAATCGAATCCTTCTTACTAGGTGTAAGAGGTAATCCACCGACAAAGTCCATAGTTATCCTTTCCCACTTCCATCAGGAATCTTCACCGGTGAAGTAACCTGACACGGTGAATCGATGCTCGCCTTGACCTGCGACACGTCGACATTTACCCACAAACTCGCCATACCTCACGCTTGCACACAGCCACCAAAATCGCTCTCTTAAATCCCGATACATCTTGCTTCCTCCAGATGCATAGCATATGGGCATTATGTGCATCCCGAAGAATCCTTTGCCTCAACTCAACATCCTTCTATGATACAAGCTCTCCCTTTAAAACACAAGACTCCATCATCGACAAATTATATTCCTCAAAACCTCCGCTCAACCTCGCAACCTCCGATCATTTAAACCATCATCCTCTAACCGCTTCTCCTTGATCTCGATCTAACCAAGTCGGCTTGACTTGCAATTCGCCAAAAGACTCCCATCATCGTATAAGCTAAGTCGAGCAAACATCGATCTTAAATTGATACAACCTTACGGCTCAACGCGTCGCGCCACCATGTTAGCCTTGCCGGATGATATTCGATCGAATATCGTAGTCCTTCAACAACTCAATCCATCTACGCCGCCTCAAGTTCAAGTCCTTCTAAGTCAAAAGGTACTTAAGACTCTTGTGATCCGTGTAGACTATCGACTTCTCTCCGCACAAATAGTGTCTCCATATCTTCAAAGCAAAAACCACAAAGAGCTAATTCCAAGTCATGCGTCGGATAATTGACCTCATGTGGTCTCAACTCGTCGAGATGCATAAGCCACTACCTTCCCTTCCTCATCAAAGACACATCCCAAACCAAAGATGTGATGCATCACAAGAAACCATGAATTCCTTGCCTACCTCAGTTGAATCAAACCGAGCTTCGGTCGAAATCTTCTTCAACTTGTTGAAACTTTCTTCTTGCTTCTCGGTCCACACAAATGGAACTCCTTTCCTCAATAACTTGGTCATAGGTGCTTTGCTATCGAGAAAATCCTCTACAAATCTTTGGTAATACCCGCCGCACCTAGAAAACTCCAAGCTCAACCACCGACTTAGGCGACTTCCAATCCAACACCGCCTCAATCTTCCGAGGATCCACTCTAATCCCCTCACCGATACTACGTGACCCAAGAAAGTCACCTCCTAAGCCGTAACTCGCACTTACTAAATTTGGCGTCAACCGCTTTTCCTCGAATCTGCAACACTACTCGTAAATGCGCATCATGCTCCTCCTCTGACTTTGAGTATACCAAAATATCGTCTATAAATACCACAACAAACTGATCCAAAAACTGTTGGAATACCCGATTCATCATATCCATGAATGCTGCCGGCACGTTAGTCAACCCAAATGGCATCACCAGAAACTCGTAGTGCCCATACCGAGTGCGAAAAGCTGTCTTATGGATATCAGCCTCTTTCACCTTTAGCTGATGATATCCAGACCTTAAATCAATCTTGAGAAAACCGCTTCCCTTAAGCTGATCAAACAAGTCATCTATCCTCGCAGAGGATATTTGTTTTGATCGTCACTTATTCAATCAAGCGATAGTCTATACACATCCGCATCGTACCATCCTTCTTCTTGACGAAGAGTACCGGCGCCTCCCAAGGCGAAACACTTGGTCAAATGAAACCTCGATCCAACAACTCCTGAATCTGAGCCTTTAATTCCATCAATTCCTTCGGTGCCATCCTATACGGAGCTATAGACACCGGCGCGCTTCGGTGCAGCAGATCTATACTAAATTCAACTTCACGGTCCGGAGGTAGTCCCTAAGTTCTTCGAAAAATACGTCAACATATTCCTTTACCGTGCGGACATTCCCCACTTTAGACTCCTTAGCCTCCAACGCACACACATGGACCATGAATGCCTCACAGCCCTTCCTAACCAACTTCACAGCTTTCAACGCAGATACCACTTTAGATAGATAATCTCTTCTATTACCTATCATAACCACTTCTTCGCCATCACCGTCTTCAAAACTATGCGCTTAGCAACAAGAATCCAAACTTGCTTGGTACTTGACCAACCACCCATCCCAAGAATCGATCAAACTCCCCAAATGGCAATTCCATCGATCATCACTACGACACTACCCCTTGGAGTTCTAGGGGCACATCTCTATACAGCTTATTTACTTCTACAGAGTGACCTAGAGGACTAAGTACTGTCATCTTCCTAGAAGTAGTCTCGAGTCTAGATTCATAGCCTCTACTATGTTACTCGGCAACATACGAATGTGTCGAACCCACATCTATCAAAGCAAAAGATATGGTTCACCAAAGATTAAGAACGTCTCGGTTATGACGTCCCGGTCGGCCGCCCTCCTCTCGACGTCTCACAGATACACCAAACCAGTGTCTTACCTCGGTGTTGCCAAGACCTCTCGCCGAGATGCTCGCGGCCTCGACTAGAACCATTACCTCCTCTACCATTACCACGACCTCTCTATGGTGGCGGTCCTCATTTCTCGAACCGAGCACGACCTTGACCCTCGAATCGATTCCTCGGCTAGCTTACGTGGGCGGGCTCTCACACGATGATCCAAATGAGCCACACTCGAAACATCCTTTCCCCGGTCCAACATTCGCCCCAATGATATTTCCCACATCGGTTACACCGCGCCGGTCCTCGATTAGCGCAATGTGCCTCCTGCATCGATTTGGCCCACTTTGCCTAGCCCTCTTTTGAGAATTACCGGCCGATCCTCGATGATCCGTAACCTCTCTTATGCTTGTTCCGGCCAGTAACTCGCGCTTGCGATTCCTTGATTCCTTCGGCTATCTTAGCCTTTTCAACCAAAGCAAGAAACTCGCTCCCGATGTGGAGCAATCAACAATCTCACTGTCCCTCAAACCATCTTCGACCGAACACATCGCTCGTGGTTCGATGCCACAATACCTCCAAAGATACCGGCTCGGTCTTAAAAATTCGCCATATTCTCGACACGCGGACTTACTACCTTGGATCAAACTCGAAATGCCTTACACCGCACATCAATGTAATTAGACCCAACGTATTTCCGCGATACGCTACCTTGAAATAATCCCAAGTGAGATCCTCCGCCGCAAAGACCATTCTCATCGTGAGCCACCACCGATATGACTCATCCCGAAGAAGCGATACGATCCCTTTCACTTTTCCTCGGCATTCGTGTCCAAATCATCCATGATTCGCTCCGTCGCCTCTAGCCAATATTCACCGCACTAGGAGCCACGCTGAAACACCTCGAAATACCTCACTCCATTGGCTCAAGTCGCTCAAATACGGATTTACAATTCCCGCGCCTCCACCTATTCCAAATACCCTCTCAAGAACTCGCAAAGATCGCTCGAGACATCTGCGTCATCCCCGCTTGATCCTCGTTGCTCAACTCCAACCGCTGGTGGTGGGGGTAGTGGTACCTCATTTTTGGATCCTTGACCCATCCTCACTGGCTCAGACACAGCCATCCTACCTCCACCACGTCCACGCATAACACGACCTCGACCACGAGTACTCATATCTAAAGTCTCGACTTATCTGATTTAAAAGCGTTATGCATTAGTTAATATTCCACTTTCTTTAAAGCACGCTTTATGAATAATTTTAATAAGAAGTTGTTTCATGCGAGTACATTCAACCTATAGTTTGGGTCTCTAGAGTAGTTCCTACTACTATACAATCATGCCAACATCATCATATCATATCATCAAAATCAACGATTTGATGTACTTACTGTATGGATTGATGTCTGAGACTCGGGCCATGCCTTTCCAACCATATAATTTTCAACAAAAACATTTTAAAATTCATTCTTTAAAACATGTTGGGCCTCGGGCCCACAAATGAGCTTTTGAACTTGGCTCGATATTAATTTGTAACACCCCAAACCCTGGTCAATACGCGCCACGAATCGAACTGTATGTCACTAAGGAAAATATTTTTTGAAGAATCGACTTAACAATTAAATTTTGTGAAAAACTCTTTGTTATTCTTTATTTGTCGAAAATAAGTTAAAACTGAGATTTACTTTGAATTACATAAAACTTTAAAACTTAGTTGATGAATCATAGGATAGAAAACATTTATACCTTGTTAAGAAAATTTGTAATATCACTTTGAAAATCCGTTTGTAATTGAGTATAGAAACTTGAATTTTGGAAATCACTTAATTTATTAAAACCACTTAACTTGTAATTTTTTTCTATCGAACTATTTATATTACCCGATGGTAAGATTTTTAAAACCATTGCGAGTTTTTAGTTTAGAAAACTTTGAGCTCAATTATTAGATTAACCAAGTGACATGCTTAAACATGTTTAGAATAAATCCCAAAGCATATAAATAATCCAAAACATAAATTAAAGAGGCCTTATTACAAGTCCATAAAATATGAAAACCCAAATTAAAATATAGTACCCCAAATGGAAGTTCATGTAAAACCAAACTTTATTGCATGGCCTCCTCGAGTTCATCCGGCTCCACATCCGCGATCTCACGAATCACCTGAAAATATAAGGGAGAAGGTGAGTCACCAAGACTCAGTGCATATTCCCTCTCCCGGGTAAATACCACATACTTACACAAATATAACAAGGCAACATATATGTATAATGCACCCAACCTAGCCATCCATAACTCCTTTTCTACCCCGTGGTACCAAACCACCGGTGGTGCCAAACCACTGTGTCCAAAGACACAAATGTGATACCAAATCACTTTGTGACCGTAGTCACGAATAATCCATCTGTGGGGCCAACCCACGTGTGATACCAAATCACCGCGACGATCCCATATCTCAAAAGTGGGGCCAACCCACGGTGGAATTAACCACGAGGACAAGTCGCTATGAGGTGCCAAACCTCGGTGTCCGAAGACACGAATGTGACACTAAAATCACCGGTGGTGCCAAACCACCGTGTCCAAGACACGAATCATCAAGTTGTGGGGCCAACCCACGTGTGATACCAAATCACCGCGCGACGATCCCATATCTCAAAAGTGGGGCCAACCTACGGTGGAATTAACCACGGGGACAAGTCGCTATGAGGTGCCAAACCTCGGTGTCCAAGACACGAATGTGATACCAAATCACCGGTGGTGCCACCACCACCGTGTCCAAGACACGAATCATCAATCTTCCCCCTCCTCTCATATTGCCCATACCAATGCAATAGATAAACAAATCATGTCAATAAACTTTGATATGTATCTCATAACAAATATATCATAAATCGTAGATCATGATTTCAATCCACATGTATTAACAACATATTGAAACGGACTTACCCGAATCTTCATTCATAACATCATGGTATTATATCCAGATCTCATCGATTTACCCACTTTCATAATATGATTAGTTATATAACACACAAATATACATATATAAACCAAGTTATAAAGTGTGTAAGATACACACCTTTCACCAACGCAAGAACTAACTCCCGAATCCGATCTACCACACTAGAACACCTTGTCCTACAATCGGCCAATACTAAAATTATGAACAAAGGCCATTCGGCCATACTACTTAATCCCAAAGAGTTATCACTTGTAATACCAAATCTTACCTGAACTTACCCAAATCGATTGATAAAGAAACGAGGTTTAGATTGATTGCTTCCAACGTCCCGAGAAGCCTAAAAGAGATCGGTTTCTAAGAATGATTAGAACCTTGCAAACCAATGCCCAAAGATTCGGCCTTTGACCACAAGGAAATAACTTGGAAAAGAGAAAAGAATTGAAAGAGAATCGGCCAAGAATACTTACTTATAACCAAAATCGATTGAAGAAATCAAAAGAAGTCCTACCCTTGAATATTCGCCAAAAAAATAAATCAAAAGAATATGAGAGTTTCAAATATAAAAGAGAAGAAGAAATAAAATGTAAATGGGTGTTTTAACTTTGAGTAAATGAAAAGAAATGGGATTTGAGATGAAGAATGATTCGGCCAAGAGAGTGTAAAGGAAAATGTGATTTGAATAATATTGAAAGAAAGAAAAAGAGAGAGATGTGGGAGAGATTCGGCCAAACACTTCTTTGCCAAAAAGAAAGTGCACAAAAATGCACAAAGATAGATTGTAGTTTCGGTTTCAAAAGAGCAAATGAAGGAAAGGAAAATGGTATGATTTGATTCAACAAAATGAGGCTAAAATCAAAAGCAAAATGCACCAAAATGCACAAGACACATTCGGCCAATGAGGAAAGTTTTTGGAGAGGAAAAAAAAAACAATTGCAAAAAGATGTTCAAATGACAAAAAAGTGGCCAACTATCCCCCCCAAGCTACCTAACAACATTCGGCCACCCCCATAGACACCCATGTCGTCCACATACATGCACTAAAGGCCTAGGATTACTTTCCAAAACATTTTCCTACAACCAAGCCTTATGTCTCCCCAACCTTACATAACCTTAAGATTCTTATCCCCAACATCATGCTTTCCTTAAACAAAATTCAACTTACCAAAATAAATAGTCCAACCTATCATAAACATAGGTTGACCGACCATCAATGCTAGAACAAAAATAAAGTCTTCAAAAAAAATGTTTTCCATGATACTCGAACCTCTAACCTCAAGCCACCTTTCAAGCTTCTTAACCAACTTGCCACTTACTCCTCTTATGCTTTAATTTAACACTTAAATTAACTTAAGTGCTAAGTTCACTTAATCCACTTCATTAAATAAACCATACTAAAATTTATTCTAGCTTCCTAAATAAAATCAAGCCTTCATAAGACTATGCTAACACACAAAATTCATACCCAAACCAACACAACAGATACTCAAATTTTAGGATATTACATTCATCTTCCACAACTTGTTTACTTCACCATAACCGAACCTCTCCTCACTCATATCATTTCTCTTTTCATTTCATCTCTCTTTCTCTTCTACACTCTTTACCATAACCGAATTTCTCTTATCTTTCCTCTCAGTTTTCTCACCATAATCGAAACCTCTTTTCTCCCTCATTATCATTCTACCCTTCTCCCATTGACAGAACCTTCTCTTATTCTTGTTGGAATTTGTTTTTTCTCCATTGGTTGATAACAAAAACTCCATCACTTTTCACTCCTTCTCATTTCGTTCTCCTCCCGTAGTTGTGAAGTGGGGTGGCCGAATCTCTTTTCTCCTTCAACTCATCAGTTAACGCAAGGTAAGGGCAATTCTGTTCATCTTTTTATTTCTCTTTTCGGTCTTGGGTTGCTCTTAGCCGAAGTGGCTATCTCTTTTAATGTTAGATTTCGGCTAATCCCTCTTTTTCTTCTCTCATTATGGAACGTTTACCCGGTGAACCCCATTAGCCGAACGTGTTGAAGTCTGACGGTTGAAGGTCCGTTGATTGTCGAATCTTACCATTCATTCGGGTTCTTAAGCAGTAAGGGTCGAATCTCCTACTTGGGTCTTTCAAAGAGTAGGGTTTGATTCTCGATTGATCAAGAACCTGCTAGTGCCAAATCAGGGGAATCCAGTCAAGAGGATAGAACTAATCTGCATTGATCTTTAAGGTAAGGAGTCATCTTTTTGGATTCTTTGGTATTCTTCCTTTTCGTTATGATCTGCCTTAACCAAATTCCCTTATTAGACAACCAACGTTTCTCTCTGAGTACTGATCAAGTCTCTTTATGGATGCGAGTGCTAGCCAATTTAAGGAGGGGAGTGGACTCGTAGTCTCTGCTCCTAAGTTCAAACAACGTGCTGTGTCGGCAGTTCGAGACTTTCTGTCGGGTTGTGGTAGAGAGCCGACATCTGTTTGGGATAGGAAAATCGTTGTTATTCCCGCTAGCGAGAGTGTCAACGATCTAGAGTGTTTAGTTCTTCGCGTAATCAGGTGTGTAATGCTTACACCTTCTTTTATTATTTTGCGTTAATAATTGTGTTGGCTGAAAGCCGAAATGACTGTATCGACAGTTGAGATACCCTTGTGGGTAAGGTTGAAGACACCGGGTAAGTACCTTTATGATTCTATCTTTTGAATAACATGGCCTTAATATGTGCATGATTTGATTATCTGTTGTACATTGGGAGTATGATTGCATTCATCATATTATGATAATATGTTGCATGGGCTTTGGGATATGATATTGAAAGGGAAAGTGTAATTTAGTGACTCACATCACAAGATGGTTTGGCACCATATATATTTATCGATGATCATCCACAAAGTGGTTTGGTACCACAGTGGTTTGGCACCACATATATTCGTCAGTGACTGTAACAGTGGTTTGGTACCAAGGGGGTTGGCCCCACATATTTTTATCAGTGACTCTATCACAGTGGTTTGGTACCACAGTTGTTTAGTACCACAGTGGCTTGGTGCCAGAGGTGTTTTGGATGGTTCAGGTGATGTAGAGGATGGAATACTAGGTTGGGCTGGGCTGCATTGCATACATCTTTTACTATGCCATGTTGTGAATGTGCATCTATGGGCTTAGGCCCATATTGCGTTTGTAAGGGGATTTACACACTGAGTCTTGGTGACTCACCCCTCTGTTTAATTTTGCAGGTAATCCCTAGTTCGAGGATTTGGAATCGAGGAGGACTCTGTGGTGGCCATACAATACTTATTTCGTAAACTCCGTTTTCCTTTATTTTAAACTTACTTTTAATTTGGGAATTTGTTATGTAATAAGGCCTCCGGTATTTTATAATTTGATTTTCAACTTATTTTGGTAATTTATATTATGTGAAACGTTAAATTGGGAGTTTTCTAAATAAAATGCAAACAAACGGTTCTTCCAATAATGACACACGGTTAATAAGCAAACAAATAAATAAACTCGAAATTTTCCTAAAACTATACATAATGTTTTTAAATGTCAGCTTTCGTATCACAAAATCTGTTTTCCACTATTTTGATTTTCTTTTAATAAAAGTTGGTAAGAAACCCTTGAAACTGAAGTTAATTTTCAAGATTAAAACACAAAACGAAAAGTTTTTAAAATTGTGAAGTTTTCTTTAAAATTTCTAATAATCTTTCCATGTGACATACCAGATTCGGTCGTAACGTTTTGGCCGGGTTTGGGGTGTTACAATTTTGGTATCAGAGCCTAGGTTGCAAAACTCGGCTGTGGAATGGGTTCAAAAATGTTTTTAAAGTTGGTTTGAAATATGGTTTAGAAAAATACATGTTTTCTAGAAGTATGGCACTCGAGTCTCTGGCACCAATCCGTACTGTAAGTCTTCTGACTATTATTTGATTTCTTATGAAAAGATTAAATTATGTTGTGGTTGATAGTTTTAAGAGATTCATTTTTAGAGATTGAGACCTTTAGAAATATGCTTTGCGAAAAGCTACATCTAATTCTATTTTCATAAGACTATCCTATAATAAATAGTGGAAGATATACTAATTCATAAAATTTTAATCAGATTAAGTCGATTCCATAATCATGAGCGCTAGAGGAGGTAGACGTGGTTTACGTAGTCGTGGTAGAGGCTGGGGTATTGAGGCTGGACCTTCGGAATTAGGGCATGGATTGGAAGACGAAGTGCCAGCATCACCAGTAGCAGAAGCGGGATATCAGGATCGATCTGGTGGGGACGATGCTTTGTCCCAAGCTATGCTGCGTGTACTGGAGCGAGTTGCTGGAGCAAGCACGAGATCAGTAGCTCAAAAATCTATTCCTGAGCGACTTCGAGCAAATGGGGCCGAGATATTTAGAGGTATTTCTGGGGTGGCTCCCAACGTAGTGGAGTACTGGTTGGAAGCGATTGAACGAATCATGGATGATCTTGACTGGACCGCAGAGGGAAAGTTGGAAGGAGTAATGTCTCTCCTTCGAGATGAGGCATACCAGTGGTGGCTCACGATAAAAGATGGTACCTCAGCGGACCGTATTACCTGGGACTTCTTTAAGACAGTGTTCCAGGGAAAGTATGTTGGAGCGAGTTATGTGGACGCTCAGAGGAAGGCATTTTTGAACTTGGTCCAGGGGAATAAGTATGTGGCTGAGTATGAGGCGGAGTTCCTGCGTTTAAGCCACTATGCTCGGGGTATTGTCGCAACTGATTATGAGTGTTGTGTTCGGTTTGAAGATGGTCTGCGAGATGAGTTGCGGGTACTGATACTTCCACAGCGGGAAAGAGAGTTTGCCATTCTGGTTGAGAAGGCAAAAATAGCCGAAGAGGTGAAGCGGTCTGAGAGGCAGAATCAGGATAAGGATAAGGGTAGGAATAAGAGGAACTTTGGGTCGTTAGGATCTACTGGGGGTTTTCAGAAGAGGCCTAGGTTTGATGGGCCGAGTCGAGTTGCAATGCTCAAGTCTCCTTGGGCGATCTCAACCGTGTGCTCGATGTGGGAATTTTCATTCGGGGGAGTGTTGGGCAAGAAATAGAGAATGCTTCAGGTGTGGATCTATGGATCATCGGGTAAGGGATCTGTCCCACAAGAGCGACGACAGTGCGGCTAGTAAATCGTGGTTATGCATCACGAAAGAGGTGGGCAAAGAACCACCGAGAGGTCGTGGTCTGGCCAGAGGAGGAAATGGAGTTGGTCGAGGGCGTGGAGCACTGGACAGAGGTGCTAGGAGTACAGATGCAAGACAGCCTGGATTGGTGTATGCAGCTAGACGTCGAAAGGATGGCGATGTACCAGACGTCATAACCGGTACGTTCCTTATTTTTGGTGTGCCATTTACAGCTTTGATAGATATTGCGTCTACACATTCATATGTTGCTAGTACTATGTCTGGGACTTTGAGTATAGAATCTGAGGTTGCCTCTAGTAAAATGAGTGTGATTAGCCCTTTAGGACAATCTATAGTGGTGAACAAACTATTTAAAAGTGTGCCTTTAGAAGTGCAATGGATTATTTTCCCGGCTGATTTGATGGAATTATCATTCGACGAGTTCGACTTGATTTTAGGCATGGACTGGTTAGTTAAGTATCAAGCAAACTTGGATTGTGCTGCTAAGCACATGATATTGAAGACTCTCGAGGATAAGGAGGTACTGGTGATAGGTGAGAGAAGGAATTACTTGTCCAATGTGGTGTCTGCATTAAAGGCTGAAAGGATGGTGCGAAAAGGGTGTGAGGCATTCTTAGCTTTCATCAGTGCTTTAGAGGCCAAAGAATTATCTGTAAGGGATGTTAGAACGGTGAAATAGTTCTTGGATGTCTTTCCAGAAGAGCTTCTAGGGTTACCTCCGGATCGTGAGGTGGAGTTTGGCATTGATCTACTTCTGGGAATGTCACCTGTGTCCATCGCTCCATATAGAATGGCGCCAAAGGAACTGGTGAAACTTAAAGCTCAGATTCAGGAACTATTGGACCGTGGTTTTATCCGATCAAGTGTGTCTCCGTAGGAAGCGCCGGTGTTGTTCGTTAAGAAAAAGGACGGGTCAATGCGAATGTGCATTGACTATAGGCAATTGAACAAGTTGACGATTAAGAACAAATACCCGTTGCCAAGGATTTATGACCTGTTCGATCAGCTGCGAGGCGCTTTGGTGTTCTCAAAGATAGACTTGAGGTCGGCGTATAATCAGCTAAAGGTCAAGGAGGCGAATATTCATAAGACTACTTTTCGAACTCGTTATGGTCATTACGAGTTCTTAGTGATGCCGTTCGGGTTGACGAATGCACCAGCTACATTTATGGATATGATGAACCGGGTATTCCAACCCTACCTGGATCGGTTTGTTGTAGTGTTCATAGATGATATCTTGGTATATTTAAGGACGGAAGAGGAGCATGATTCGCACCTTCGGATAGTTCTGTAGATTTTGAGAGAGAAGCAACTGTATGCCAAATTCAACAAGTGTGAATTTTGGTTGAGGGAAGTTACCTTTTTGGGACATGTTGTGTCTGCCGAGGGGATTAAGGTTGATCCCCGAAAGATTGAAGCTATTTTGGATTGGAAACCACTTGAAGTCGATGCTTAAATTTGAAGTTTCCTTGGGTTAGCTGGGTACTATAGAAGGTTCGTTGAGGGATTCTCGTTGATTGCTGCACCATTAACCAAGCTATTACAGAAAGGGGTATCGTTTGTATGGTCAGATAAACAGCTGGAAAGTTTTGAGAAATTGAAGAAGATTTTGACAGAGGCACCAGTGTTGATTCAGCCTGAGGCGGGAAGGGAGTTTGTCGTCTATTGTGATGCATTGCACACAAGGTTAGGATGTGTGTTGATGCAAGAAGGGAAGGTAGTAGCGTATTCCTCTTGGCAATTAAGGCCACATGAAGTGAATTATCCCACTCATGATTTGGAGTTAGCGACGGTAGTGTTCGCTCTGAAGATTTGGAGACACTACTTGTATGGGGAGAAGTCAACTATCTACACCGATCATAAGAGCCTGAAGTATCTCCTTACCCAGAAGGAGTTGAATTTAAGGCAGCGAAGATGGATTGAATTGTTGAAAGACTATGACTGCTCGATTGAGTATCACCCGGGTAAAGCCAATGTTGTGGCGGATACGTTGAGCCGTAAGGTAATATCGGAATTAAGGGCAATGTTTGCTCATCTCAGTTTGTGTGAAGATGGAAGCTTGTTAGCTGAACTTCAAGTGAAGCCTTCATGGGTAAGTCGACAAGGAGAAGCAGTTGTTAGATGAAGTGTTAAGTTCTCGATTTCAAAGAAATGGAAGGTGGTGAGACGTAAGATTTTGGTCCGAATAGTGAAGGGGTATTATGCTTTCGTAGAAAGGTTTGTATGCCGAAGGATTCTGAGTTGAGGCAGATGATTCTGCAGGAGGCGCATAGTAGCCCATACGCTATGCATCCCGGTGGGAGTAAGATGTACCGAGATTTGCGTGAATAGTATTGGTGGCCAAGTCTGAAGCAAGAAGTTACCGAATTTGTGAGTAGGTGTTTGACGTGTCAACAGTGAAGGCAGAGCATCGCTTGCCTTCTGGTTTCTCTGACCAATAAAGATTCCACTCTGGAAGTGGGAGAGGATAACGATGGATTTTGTTAGTGGGCTACCTCTTACACCTTCTAGGAAAGATTCAGTGTGGGTGATTGTCGATCGGTTGACGAAGTCCACTCATTTCATACCGGTTCGTATCGACTACTCACTACAGAAGTTAGCCAAGCTGTATTAGCAGAGATTGTGAGGTTACATGGGGTACCAGTGTCTATCATATCAGACAGAGACCCCAGGTTTACATCGCGATTCTGGAAGGTGTTACATAAAGCTTTAGGTACAAGACTGGATTTCAGCATGGCATTTCATCCACAGACCGATGGACAGTCAGAGAGAGTAATTCAGATTCTGGAAGACATGTTAAGAGGCTGTGTAATCGACTTCAGGGGTAGTTGGGAAGATTTTCTACCGTTGGTAGAGTTTGCGTACAACAATAGCTACCAATCCAGCATTTAGATGGCACCCTACGAGGCGTTGTATGGTCGTAAGTGTCGTACTCCTATCTCACTGGACGAGTTGGGTGAGCGGCGATTGTTGGGTCCGGAATTGGTTTCGAGACTAAGAAAAGTTTAAGTTGATTCGGGCTCGGTTGAAGGAAGCTTTTGACAGGCAGAAATCGTATTCAGATCTAAAGCGTAAAGAAATAGAATTTTCGGTGGGTGATCAGGTTTTTTTGAAAGTTTCACCTTGGAAGAAGGTTCTAAGATTTGGATGGAAAAGCAAGTTGAGCCCCAGATTTATCGGGCCTTATCGAGTCTTTGAAACGCAGTGTGGGACCGTGAGCTTACCGGCTTGAGTTACCTCCGAGTTGAATCGGATACATGATGTATTCCATGTTTCTATGTTAAGGCGCTACCGTTCGGATCCATCTCACATAGTGCCAGTGGAGGAAATTGAAGTAAGACCTGATCTGTCTTTTGAAGAAGAACTAGTGCAGATATTAGATCGAGATGTTAAGGTGTTGAGAAGGAAGTCGGTTCCATTGGTCAAAGTTTTATGGCGGAATCACGGTGCAGAGGAAGCCACATGGGAGCCATAGGATGTGATGCGACAACAATACCCTCACCTCTTTTGATCAGGTAAATTTCGAGGCTGAAATTTCTTTAAAGTGGTAGAACTGTAACATCCTAGAATTAGGGGTTCTGCATTTTGTGCTATTTCATGCGTTTGGCTAGTTATGCTTGCTGATTTGGTGTGTTTGGGGGTCTTGGGAAGGCTCGGGTTCGAGCCGAAGCTTTGGTAAAATTTTCTCTTTAGGTCACTTTAGGGGGAGAGCTAGTGGATGCAGGCCTTAGGTATGATTGGTTGTAATTTAATGTCACAAGGGAGTTAGTGGCAAGGTGGTGTGGCGTCACTTGTTGGAGCAGAGGGGGAGGAGTTCGAATCCCATCTGTTGCATTGTGGAGCCTTATTTTTTGTGCTCAAGGAGAGGAGGAGGTGGCATTCGGCTGGGACTCTTCTAGGAGGAGTTTCAATGAGTCAAATCATTTGAAATGGATGGATGAGAGGTGATTGAGGAATTGAATTGGTCAAACCATTTTGAAAGAGTGATGGGGAGAATTTGGAGGAGCAAAATAAGGGATTTGGTGTGTGGTGGAGGTGTTGGCCGAATGAGGGGGTCTTTTGTTTGAGTGTTTCGGTTTTGAGTCATGTGAGTGTGTACCGAAAGTGTGGAAGTATTTTCTTAGCTTTTGTGCGTTTGAAGAGCATTCTCTTTTTTTTGATCAATCGTGTTTCACTTTTAGTTGTCTCACTAATTGCCGAAACCTTAGTCATTTGGGTGGCTTATTCTTCATTTCTTCTTCTCACCGTAAACATTTTTCTTTTCTCTTCTTGGTTGTGGATAAACACCAAAAGCCGAATCTCTCTTGTTCATCTTCCACAACTTGTTTACTTCACCATAACCGAACATCTCCTCACTCATATCATTTCTCTTTTCATTTCATCTCTCTTTCTCTTTTACACTCTTTACCATAGCCGAATTGCTCTTATCTTCCCTCTCGGTTTTCTCACCATAACCGAAACCTCTTTTCTCCCTCATTATCATTCTACCCTTCTCCCATTGACGGAACCTTCTCTTATTCTTGTTGGAATTTGTTTCTTCTCCATTGGTTGATAACCGAAACTCCATCACTTTTCACTCCTTCTCATTTCGTTCTCCTCCCGTAGTTGTGAAGTGGGGTGGCCGAATCTGTTTTCTCCTTCAACTCATCGTTAACGCAAGGTAAGGGCAATTCTGTTCATCTTTTTATTTCTCTTTTCGGTATTGGGTTGCTTTTAGCCGAAGTGGCTATCTCTTTTAATGTTAGATTTCGGCTAATCCCTCCTTTTCTTCTCTCATTATGGAACGTTTACCTGGTGAACCCCATTAGCCGAACGTGTTGAAGTCTGAGGGTTGAAGGTCCGTTGATTGCCGAATATTACCATTCATTCGAGTTCTTGAGCAGTAAGGGTCAAATCTCCTACTTGGGTCTTTCAAAGAGTAGGGTTCGATTCTCGATTGATTAAGAACCTGCTAGTCCCGAATTAGGGGAATCCAGTCAAGAGGATAGAACTAATCTGCATTGATCTTTAAGGTAAGGAGTCATCTTTTCGGATTCTTGGCTATTCTTCCTTTTTGTTGTGATCTGCCTTAACCAAATTCCCTTATTAGACAACCAACGTTTCTCTCTGAGTACTGATCAAGTCTCTTCATGGATGCGAGTGCTAGCTAATCTAAGGAGGGGAGTGGACTCGTAGTCTCTGCTCCTAAGTTCAAACGACGTGCTGTGTCGGCGGTTCGAGACTTTTCGCTAGGTTGTGGTAGAGAGACGACATCTGTTTGGGATAGGCAAATCACTGTTATTCCCGCTAGTGAGAGTGTCGACGATCTAGAGTGTTTAGTTCTTCGCGTAATCAGGTGTGTAATGCTTACACCTTCTTTTATTATTTTGCCTTAATAACTGTGTTGGCTGAAAGCCGAAACGACTGTATCGAAAGTTGAGATACCCTTGTGGGTAAGGTTGAAGACACCAGGTAAGTACCTTTATGATTCTATCTTTTGAATAACATGGCCTAAATATGTGCATGATTTGATTATCTGTTGTACATTGGGAGTATGATTGCATTCATCATATTATGATAATGTGTTGCATGGGCTTTGGTATATGATATTGAAAGGGAAGTGTAATTCAGATGACTCACATCGTGGTTTGGCACCACATATATTTATCAGTGACTGTCACAGTGGTTTGGTACCACAGTGGTTTGGCACCACATATATTCATCAGTGACTATCACAGTGGGTTGGTACCACAGTGGGTTGGCCCCACATATTTTTATCAGTGACTCTGTCACAGTGGTTTGGTACTACAGTGTCTTGGTGCCACAGGTGTTTTGGCTGGTTCAGGTGATGTAGAGGATGGAATACTAGGTTGGGCTGGGCTGCATTGCATACATCTTTTACTATGCCATGTTGTGAATGTGCATTTGTGGGCTTAGGCCCAGATTGCGTTCGTAAGGGGATTTACACACTAAGTCTTGGTGACTCACCCCTCTGCTTAATTTTGCAGGTAATACCTAGTTCGAGGATTTGGAGCCGAGGAGGACTCTGTGGTGGCCATGCAATACTTCTTTCGTAAACTCCGTTTTTCTTTATTTTAAACTTACTTTTAATTTGGGAATTTGTTATGTAATAAGGCCTCCGGTATTTTATAATTTGGTTTTCAACTTATTTCGGTAATTTATATTATGTGAAACGTTAAATTGGGAGTTTTCTAAACAAAATGCAAACAAACGGTTCTTCCAATAATGACACACGGTTAATAAGCAAACAAATAAATAAACTCGGAATTTTCCTAAAACTATACACAATGTTTTTAAATGTCAGCTTTCGTATCACAAAATCTGTTTTCCACTATTTTGATTTTCTTTTAATAAAAGTTGCTAAGAAACCCTTGAAATTGAAGTTAATTTTCAAGATTAAAACACAAAACGAAAAGTTTTTAAAATTGTGAAGTTTTCTTTAAAATTTCTAACAATCTTTCCATGTGACATACCAGATTCGGTCGTAACATTTAGGCCGGGTTTGGGGTGTTACAGGAAAGCTGAAATCAAGATGGTCAGGTCCATTCGTAATCAAAACCATTTTTCCCTATGGCACAATTGAGGTAACTCATCTGACTTATGGCACATTCAAGGTAAACGGTCAACGACTTAAACTATATAATGGTGAGGATTTTAGGGATATTAGAGAGGAGCTTCAGCTCCGTGAACCTTCATAAAGAGAAGAATACAAGGTAAGTCTAGCTTAGGACTTTAAACAATCACTTCTCGGGAGGCAACCCGAGCACTAACCCTATTCATTAGTTTATTATTACTTTTATTCACTTTTAATGCAGGTTTTTAACCCACACAGGCGTGTCCTTCGCCGTGTGGATGGGGGACTTAGTTTTTAAAATTCAAAAGAAATCAACAGGGGGCTCCACGGGCACGACACACGGCCGTGTGTGATATCACACGGGCATGTCAAAATTCCACACGGGCGTGTCCTTGGCCGTGTGGACCCCGAAGCTTAAAATCCCCAAGAATCGACAGAGACACGGCCTAAATTTACTCCATACGGGTGTGCGACACGGTCGTGTGGACCACACGGCCTGGACACACGGGCGTGTCCAAGGCCGTGTGAAAATTGAAGCCTAATTTTTCAAATTTCAAACAAGTCAGAGGGCTCCACGGCGAGCCACACGGTGCGTGTATGACATTACAGGCGCGCGTGTGAAATCCACACACGTGCGTGGGAGAAACGAAGAGCTTAGCACACGGGCGTGTCCAAGGCCGTGTGAAAATTGAAGCCTAATTTTTCAAATTTCAAACAAGTCAGGGGGCTCCACGGGCAGGCCACACGGTCGTGTGTACGATTACACGGGCGTGTGGAAATCCACACAGGCGTGGGAGAAACGAAGAGCTTAGCACACGGGCGTGCGACGCGGCCGTGTGGACCACATGGCCTGGACACACGGGCGTGTCCTAGGCCGTGTGAAAACTAAGCCTTTGCAAATCGCGACGAATACGAGCTAGGGACTTTACCACACGGGCGTGTGACACGGCCGTGTGGCCCAACACGGGCCGTTACACAACCGTGTCACCTATTTTAACACATTTTTCTTTTTTCTTTTCCTCTTCCCTTTTCCCCCAAAACCCACCCCAAACCCTAGTCGCCGCTCCCCACTTCCGGCCACCATCGATTCCTTCCTCCCTTTGCTTCACCTTTCCTTTTTCTCCCTGTCCCTTCTCCCCTTCCCTCTTCTTTCCCCTTTTCTTTCTTCCTCTTCGTCCCTTCCTTTCCTTTCTCTTCCCTTTGCACCACCACCCCCTAGCCTCCCCCATACCCACCGTCCGTCCCACAACCCTCACCACCTCCCGACCGACTGTCCTTCACCGTTCCACCCTGACACGTCGTGCCCCACTCCGGCCACCACCCTTGCCACCGTCGGTTACCATCCTTTTTCCCCCCAATTTTAGTTTATTTTTCTTTTTTATTTTATTATTTTATTTTAATCCATTATTAAATTTTATTTATTTCTCTCTTTATTTTATTATCTTTATTGTTATTATATTTAGATTCTGTTTATTGCTATTTTTATTTTTAAGTTATATTATTTGCTTAATATTAAATTTATTATTTACTTCTATTTAGTTTAGGTTGATTATTCTTATTTCTTATTCTCTGTATTTAGTTATTTTACTACTATTATTAAATTCCTAGTATATTGTTAGCTAATTGATCTTTATTTTTTTCTTCATATAATCGATATTTACTATTTAGTAACGTAATATTGATTCTTCTCTTTTATTCATGATGAATTGCTTACATTTATTTACTTACTAGTTTTTAATTTATTAGGTTCAATGATATATTTTTAGTTTTTAGCATTCGAATTGTCTATTTCTGATATTTAGATTCGCTATTATTTTAGTAGTACATTACTATTTCTGCTTAGTAGGGTCGTACATCCTTAACTTTGGTGATGCCTGGTTTATTTATTTTGTTGTCAGGCTGATTATGACGAACACATGAGGAAATACCAAGGTCGCCGTTCCCGCTTTGAAAAAACAGAAGGGTCCCGGTACGACCTCCTCGAGCGCCTCCGCTGAAGTGCGCCACCCTTACCTCCGATTCACCGCGGACCCACCAAGAGGATCTCTTTCAGCTTCTTCGAGTACGACCCCTAGGGTTGGGCCGCTGCATCGATTGGGCCGCGTTGGAGCAGGTCTACCTCGCTGGCTAGGTTCGTGCCCTCATTATCACAGCACCATAGGATCGCTTTTTCAGTATCGTTGAGCCCACTTATGTGGAGATTACCTTGGAGTTCTGCTGGACGTTCCATGATCGTTGTGTTTTGCGATGTTAAAGTCTTAAAATTTATAATGAGAATGATCGAAACTAGAAACTAACTATGACAACGATTTGAGGCAAGCGCACCTATCGAACAGTAGTATAGTTAAGGCAAGACTAGAATGTCAAACCCAAGGGAACTAAAAGTACTAATACTAACTTTCTTTTTATTATCTAGTCTAAAATAAAGGGAATTTGTTGTTTAATCTAAATTAACTAATTATTAAACTAAAGATTCTAAGACAAAGAAGAATGAATTTGGAGAAAATACTTGTGGGAAAAACGAATTGATAAACAAAATACCCAAGGAAGAATCCACCTAGACTTTACTTGTTATCTAACTCTGAACCAGACAATTTATTCATTTGACTTGATCCGTAAGATTCCCTAATATATATTAAACCCTCTCTCGAAGCGAATAACGTCTAACCCTAGGTTGATTAATTGAAATCTCTTTCTAATTAAAACCCCTAGAATTGCATTAACTCGATCTATAGAATCCCATTTTAGGTTTCACCCTAATCTGGCAAAATCTCGTCACCCTATCTCTAGGCGTGCGATCGACTCCGCTTAACTATGCTAGATCTACTCTTAGGCAAGGACTTTTGCTCCTCCAACTAAGCACATCAAACTTGAATCAATATCCCAGAAATATCAACACAAGAATTAAGAACACATAATTAAGAACAAGTCAAATATTTTTCATATAGTTCAGCAAACGATAACAAGATTCATCTTAGGTTTCATCCCCCTTAGGTATCTGAGGGTTTAGTTCATAACAATAAAAGAAAACATCTCAGAAGAAAAGCTAAAACCCCCTGAAGGAATTGAAGGAGAGATCCTCCGTCTTGAGTATGATTCCGGCTTCTTGAGATGAATCAACTAGCTTTCTTCGAGTAAACCTCCACAAATCTGCCTCCTTTGGCCTAGCAAGACGCCCCTTGACAACATCCTTGGGCTCCCCCTTTTAGGTCATACTTAGGGTGTTTATATAGGCTTTGGAATGTGTTTCTTTGCCTCTAAGTATCCTAATCCGAGTGATTTTCTCTTTGTAATGGCAAGGGCACGGCCATGGCACACGCCCGTGTAAATCGTGGGCAGGCCGTGTGGAGTCCGCTGATGAGGCACGGCCGTGTGGTCTTGGGCCCAGGCCGTGTCAATTTCGTGATGTGGCCCATTTGGCCCGTTTTAAGCCCGTTTCTTGTTCTTTTCATCCTCTGGTGCTTCTCTGAGTATAAAACATGAAAACAAAGGATTAAGAACACCAAATTACATAATTTAAGGTATAAATCATCCAAAAGCATACTAAATGTGGGCTTAAAATATGTTTCTATTATGGTTTATCAAATACCCCCACACTTAAGCTTTTGCTTGTCCTCAAGCAAAATTCTCAACTCATAATTAAAACGAACTTCCTCGATTCATAATATTCATCAATAGTGTTTCATCATAATTCAAAGATAATTTATAAATGGATGATTCAACTCAAAGAGTCCTAAAGATTCAAACAATCTAAGTCATACCTTTGTAGCACAAAACCTAGGTGTTTCCCCTCATCTAAATAGTTACCTCTGATTCAAAATTGACAAGGATTGACATCCTCACTAAAGATTCACTCAAATCACTCGGAGTATTTAAGGTTCAGAATTAAGCACTCAAAAGTAAAACATGAAGAGTTAATCCCATAGGCTTGCATGAAAATCAAATCTCCACCACTGTAAAATGAGATGATACACAAATCAAAAGGTCTTAATAGGGTTGTAACGGGGCTTAGTTAAAGGTGTGGATAAAGGCTGAATTAGAGGGTTAGAATCGAGATTGACTTGACAAATTACCTAACTAGAAACAACGAACTAAATATAAAAAAATTACATCAATTGAAAACTCATAACACTAATAATAACACGAGCTTCTTCTAAAGATGTGAATTTAACTATTTTGAGCTCATAGAACATAGAACTAATAATGAATATACTTCGTTTTTTTTAATGAAAAAGTCATAAATAAATAATAAATGATGAATTTACTATCGAAATAAATAGGCAATCGATCAAATCAAATCTCGATATAAGGGTAGTCAAAAGAAATGGTGATAACAAAAACGAAGGGTTTTGGGTTAATATTAGCTGTTGAGTCAATAAAAAGGGTTGTTAGGATTAAACGAGGTTCACTAGGGGTTAATTATGAAGGTAGGCTTTTAGTGGAGTAAGTGGGTTAAATCCTAGGTGCCTTCATCATCTCTGTATATCAAATCAAAAGTGTGGTCTCGACAAGTATAATCGATGCAAGTTCTAGAATAACAAATCAATGTTGACACACTCATAATCAATAAGGTAAGCAAGAAAAAGAATATATGCTCTATAAGGCTCAAAATCTCACAAAAAATTATGGGTATTTTGATGTCATTCTTGTAAATTTCAAACTCCAAAGTAATATTCAAATTCAGGTAGACAACCTAGAAAAATTTTTAATTTTGAAAAATAGACTTATCATGCTTGATTCTCTAGTATCTTAAAGTATAAATCATCAATGCACAATTATCAATGACTTAATCCAAAACACATTAACAAAAATAATAAATCAAAGGAAATTTCATTCTAATCATAATATGAGAAACTTACTTTAAGACGAGGCATAATTCAGGATTTGAGAATAATGCAAAAAGTTTGGCACTTTTAAGATTTACCCCCCACACTTAAGATGTACATTGCCCTCAATGTACAAAGATAGATAGAAATTCATAAAAGATAGGGAGAGATGAAACTTCCTGAATTATGGATGAAATCCTTGGAGGATGTTCCATGACAAATGTGATGACTAGGTAAAAGTGATGTTTTCGTTCCTTGAGTTGTATATTTAATCTAATTAATCACGAAAGTCATCAATTAAATGTTTAGGGAAAATAAATAATGAGAGTTGTTAGAGTTACTCGAGGTTAGACAACCAGTTGATAAAAGAAATTAAACTATAAATAAAAGTTTTAAACATGAATTGCAAGAAGTCTTAAAAATAAAAATAAAAATAAAAGATGAAAATGGAAAATAAAAAGGAAATAGAAGCACTCAAAGGTCCTCGTCGTCGGCTGGATCGCGAGGTGGTGGCGGTGGTGAGATATGGAAGTGGTGACAGATCTGCTGAAGGGTCGCCTCAATCCCGACAAATCTTTGAGCGGTGTTATCGAATTACTGCGTACAGTAGTGCTCAAACTGAGTGAGACGTGTAAAAATGTCTGAGAGGGAGGTAGCCGAATGAACTGGATGATGGCCTTGTTGTGGTGCTTCCTGTGATGGGGGGACATATTCAGTAATGTCCTCAGGGTCCTCCTCTTCAGTGGTAGGCGCTAGCCTATATTGGGGAGGATCGGTCCCACGTTGATGCTGAATCATCCTTATGTGCAGCATCGTCTGGATGCCCTGTGGGGCCATCTGACCTATCAGTGTGAGGGAGGCAGATTGTGATGCAGTGTTGAGGAGACTGAAGTACCTCGCGAGCCGTGTTACATAAGGCCCCATAGAAATGACCCCCTTTCGGTGGCGCTCCATTTGATGTTGAATGGCCAAAGCGATGAAGTATGCAAGGTCGAAGATGTAGCCATTTGCCATACACCAGAGGAAGTAGGCATCATGCGTGTTAACGACCCCGGTGCTCTCTAGCCTTCCTGTCAATGTGTGGGCTAAGATGGCGTGTAGGTATCGTAAGGATGGGGCGAGGGCTATCGCTTTGGAGCGACTGGGGTCATAGGTGCCTGTGTTGGGGGCTATATTATACCAACATTGTGCAGAGGGTCTACGGATGTGGCGACAGAGCTCCGTAAGATCATGTTCCCTTCTGAAGTCATCCGTGTAAAGACCTAAAGCGATTCCAAATTCTGGAATACTTATTTCCCGAACTAAGCCTCCTAGACGAAACTGAATAGTGTCCGGGTCGTCGTGTTGTGTCATTACTACCTGCAAATGGAAAGTAGTGCAAAGCTCTAATGTTAGTTCAAGATAGGTGGGTTCGATTATACCGAAAAAACGTTCCCAAGGGTCAGTCGTCAGGAGTGCCCGAATATTATCAGCAAGTTGAACATGTTCCAGAGCGTCCCAGTCGATACATCGGCCTTGACTGAGAGGTCGTGCTCGCAGTATTTGAAACAGTTTGTCTTGGGTTCCAAGAGGAAACCGTAGGAATGGATGTCGGACTTCGGTTGATGTGGTGGCGGATGATGAACCGGGTCCCTTTTGTTTTTTGGACGTAGGGACTGCGGTTTTCTTTCCTCGTAATGACGACATTGTACCTGATAGTATCAATTATTCAAGTAATTTTTTCGATCAAGAAATATCACATATTGTGATCAATATTCAGAATATACAAAGACTTGAACTCATAATAGAACCGTTCAACCACATTTAGGTTGAGCAAACATTTTGACAATGAATAATTCCCATTTTATTATGTACACAATGACTAAAGTAAACGAAATAGTAAAAAAAATAGTGATAAAAATCCTAAGGATTAACTCTAAAAATTAATAATAATAATAGTCAAATGAAATTTAACGAAATGAGATTCTAATTATAAAATATTTAACTAAATGGAAATGAGATAGTGAGGAGTGACCAGTAGTGTTTTTGGCGTGTGATGGGCGGGGCACGGGCGTGGAACGGTGGGAGCACGCGGGCGTGTCTTTGTAAGTATTCAGGTTACACGACGCTGGAGCGGGCGTGGGTTCTTGTTAACACGCGCGTATATCTGCTTTGATGTGATTGTAAAGGAGGAGGCGATAATGAGTAGAGGGAGTCAATGAGGGGGAGATTTTCTGATGGTGGCCGGAGGGGGGGGAAAGGGTTTTGAGGAAATTGTTTAGGGTTGGGGATTTGGGGGAGAAAAGGAGGATGATGGTTTTATATAGGAAAGGGGACATGGGCAGGTGCCATGCCCGTGTTTCTTTAATTTAGCCCGTGTGTTTCGTGATTTTCAAATTTAGGCGCGGTTGAGATGTTTCCCACACCCGTGTTTCTTATTGTCACGCCCGTGTCCATGTAGTCAGGACCTCACACAGTTAGTAGGCACGGGCGTGGCTCAAGCCCGTGTTTATTTAGTCAGGATAGTCCATGGTCGCATCGCACGGTCGTGGCTCTGTTGTCGCAGTCCGTGTTTGTTTAGTCAGGATAGACCATGGTCGCATCGTACGGCCATGGCTCTGTTGTCACAGCCCGTGTTGGGAAATTTTTCTTCTTCCTCTCGCACGACTACCTGTACGCCCGTTCTTCATCCCATGGTGTCCCCACAGCCACGGGCACGCCCATGTGTAAGGCCGTGTGGTTGGTAAATCTGAGCTTCATTGAATCGGTTAGTTTGGGGTTAGTTGCTAAAAGTCACAAATAAGTTGTTAGGGAAGTTAGTGTCCGGGTTGCCTCCCGAGAAGTGCTCGTTTAAAGTCTTAAGCTAGACTCACCCTGTTTTCATTTCTAAATAAAGGTTCATGGAGTTGAAGCTCCTCTCTTAATTACTTGAAATCTTCACCATTATAAAGTTTTAGTCAGTGACCATTTACCTTGAATGTTCCCTGAGTTGGATGGGTTACCTAAACTGTGCCGTAGGGAAAAATGGTTTTGATCACAAATGGGCCTGACCACCTTGATTTCAGCTTTCCAGGAAATAGTTTGAGCCTTGAATTATACAGCAAGACTAAGTCTCCTACTTTGAATTGCTTTGATTTTTTTAAGCGAGCATCGTGACGCGTCTTTTGTTGCCTCTTTATATAGTCGTGAGTTTTCATAGGCTTCATTTCGCCATTCATCCAAATTTCGTTCAATCGCACCATCCTCTTCTCACTGCGGTTTTAAGATCGTAATTCAAGAATTTTATAGCCCATAAGCTTTGTGTTCTAACTCAAATGGTAGATGACAACTTTTCCCGTAGATAAGTTTGTGCAGGGATGTTCTAAAGGGGTTTTAAAGGTCATTCTATAGGCCCATAAAGCATCATCTACTTTTATTGCCCAATCTTTCTGTTGGATTCAACTGCTTTTTCTAAGATCCGCTTAAGCTCTCGATTTGCCACTTCTACTTGCCCACTGGTTTGAGGATGATAAGGGTAGCCGTTGCGTGGTGTACTCCATATTTTCTTAAGACTTTATCAAATTGAGTATTGCAAAAGTGAGTACCCTATCACCGATAATCGCTCTGGGTGTTCCAAAATGAGAGAAGAGTTTCTTAAGAAACTTTACTACAGACTCTAGCATCGTTAGTAGGTAAAGCTTGGGCTTCCACCCATTTGGACATGTAATCTCATCACTACTAAGATGTATTTATTTCCGAATGAACTAGGAATGGACCCATAAAATCAATACCCCATACGTTGAATATTTCACATGATAACATATATGTTTGAGGCATTTCATCGCGTTTAGAGATATTACCTGTTCTTTTGCATTTATCAGACGAAGCGACATACCTGTTGGCGTCTTTGAACAGAGTTGGCCAATAGAATCCTGATTCGAGCGTTTTGTGTGCCGTCTTAATCCCGCTGTAATGTCCTCCTGAAGGTCCTGAATGGCAATGTTCTAGGATTTTTCTAGCTTCTACCTTTGTAACGCATCTCCGAATTATTTAATCTGCACAATTGCGGAAAAGAAAGGGGTCCTCCCAAAAAAAAGTTCTTCGCATCAGCAAAGAATCGCTTCTTTTGATGACGTGTTAGCCTTTTTGGTAGGACGTTAGCAGCTAAATAATTTGCAATATCTGCAAACCATGGTACCTCGGAGCAAGTTATAGAAAAGAGTTGTTCCTCAGGAAATGAATCGTTTATCTCTCTCTCATCGAGTACTTCGATATGTGTGTTCTCAAGCCTGGAGAGGTGATCTGCTACAAGATTTTCAGCTCCCTTCTTATCTTGAATTTCCAAATCGAATTCCTGTAAGAGTAAGATCCATCGTATGAGTCGGGGTTTTGCATCAGGTTTAGTTAAAAGATAACGAAGAGCTGAATGGTCAGTGTAAACAACAACTTTAGATAATATCAGATACTACCTAAATTTGTCAAATACAAAAACCACAGCTAGCAATTATTTCTCTGTGGTGGTGTAGTTTTCTTGTGCAGGCGTCAATGTTCTGCTAGCATAATAAATTGGCTGAAAATGCTTGTTTCTTCGCTGTCCCAAAACTACACCTACTGTAAAATCACTCGCATCACACATTAGTTCAAAGGGTAGATTCCAATCAGATGCAATTATAATCGGAGCATTTATTAGTTTGTCTTTGAGGATATTGAATGCATCTAAACATTCCTGATCAAAATTGAAATGAACATCTTTTTCTAGTAATCTCGTTAAAGGTTTAGCTATTTTAGAGAAATCTTTAATGAATCTTCTTGTAACAGTCCAGTTTATACTCTAGTCGGAACAGTGGTTTCAGGACTACAAAATCGAGTCATTAAAATATTTTAATATTATTTTCTGTGTCGTTGTTATGTGATTAAGCATGTGGTAAATTTTCGTGAGCTAATTTGTCTGTCTGTGTGTTTAATTTAACAAAAGGATGAAGTTGCATTGAATGAGAAAGTTACTTGCTATTTGTTAAAGCACCTATGTGTTGTGGCTTTATAAATGTGAGGACTTATGTGGCAATTAAGCCAATTTTATGGTTAGTGGACGGCATGGAGTGATGAAATACTTATATTTCAAGTTTTATATGTTATTTTTATAAGTTAAAGTTATATTATATATTAAATAGATATATTATAATAAATGAAACATGATAGTGGATGGACAAAGGTCAATTATGTCCTTGATTTATTTATGTGTTTCTTATTATTATGAAAGGTTAATATAGTAAATAGATTAATATTATGTTTATAACATAATAAAACATGAAAAATGAGCATAAATCATTCATCTTTCTACCGAATGCATAAAAAGAAAGAAAAAAGAATAGCTTGCTACATTTGGATAGTTTGAAGCACAAATTCAAGGTATGCTTTGATCGGTTTTCGATAATTTTTACGTTTTCGTAACCGTTGCTTTGTGAGCTACAAAACCCATGTATTAATTTGGTAAATTGATGATGTTTGTGTGAGATGCCATTGTTGATATATTGAGTTTTGAGATGAGTTTAGTTGTTAAATAAAATATTTGAGCTAGATAAACATGTTTTGTTCTTGAAGTTTCGATGAACTTAGCTAAATAGGGCTAAATTGTGAAAATAGCAAATTGAGGGACTAAATTGCTAATTTGATGGAAAATATGGGCTTGTATGTGATGTATGAATATTCGGTTATGCATGAGCATGGGTAGATTTTGTGAATTCAATGTTTTGAGAAAAATGGACTAAATTGATAAAATGTTCAAATGTGAGGGCTAAATTGCAAATAGCCCTAAATGTGTGTCTTTGGATAGAATTGAAAGAACTAGTGAATAAAAGGGTTAATTCTGAATATGTTTAGATCAAGAACCGAGGAAGACGGATTTAGATCGCGGGAAAGCGAAAGTAAACGAGGAGTCGTTTTCATTTTCGATAAACCGAATCCGAGGAAAGTTAATATGAAAATAAACGTACTTGTCTGAATTTATACTTGTTTATATGATTAATTTTTATGATAGATGCTTACGAGGGTTTATGGATATGAATTCCAAGATAAGTTTGATATAGTAATTAAGTCTGATAAGTCCCATATGAACCTAGGAATAAGTATCTGTTCTGCTTTATCATGTAAGACCACGTCTGGGACGTTGGCATCGTTATTAGATTACGTGTAAGACCCTGTTTGGGACAGTGGCATCGATATTTGATTACGTGTAAGACCCTGTCTGAGATAGTGGCATCGATATCCGATTACGTGTAAGACCGCATGCGGGACGAGGGCATCAATATCCGATTACGTGTAAGACCCTGTCTGGGACAGTGGCATCGATATCCGATTATGTGTAAGACCACGTCTGGGACAATGGCATCGATATCTAATTTCGTGTAAGACCCTGTCTGGGACACTGGCATCGATATCCGATTACGTGTAAGACCCTGTCTGGGACATTGGCATCGATATCCGATTACGTGTAAGACCCTATTTGGGACAGTGGCATTGATATCCGATTACGTGTAAGACCCTATCTAGGACAGTGGCATCGATATCTGATTACGTGTAAGACCCTATCTGGGACAGTGGCATCGATATTCGATTACGTGTAAGACCCTATCTCGGATAGTGGCATCGATATCTGATTACGTGTAAGACCCTGTCTGGGACAGTGGCATCGATATCCAATTACGTGTAAGACCCTGTCTGGGACAATGGCATTGATATCCGATTATGTGTAAGACCCTGTCCGGGACAGTGGCATCGATATCTGATTTCATGTAAGACCTCGTCTGGGACGTTGGCATTTTATGATTATTCTGAGTTTCTGAGTATCCTATTAGTTTCTGAACGGTTCAATGAGCAAATCTGAGCTATGAAAAATTATGTGAATGTATATTTGTTTCAAGTACGTTTGGTATGTACACTAGTGTGTATAAAAAGGTAAGTATTCATATGACTTTGATAGGAAGAGAAGTATGATTGAATATAAGAACGAGAATGAGATGTAAGAATGATTATGAAAGGGTTATGTATATATAATTGATTTTTGAATGGATGAATGTGGCAATTGTGGCTAAGTATATGAATCGAAGCAATTATGTGATTGTTTGTTAAGTAGATGTTATGTGCCAATGTACCTTATGCATATGTGCCTTTTTATGCTAAGTTTGTTTGTATTATGACTTACTAAGCTTTGGAAAGCTTACTCTGTGTGTGTGTTTTCTCTGTTTTATAGGTCGTCAAGCTACTAAAGGCTCGGGACCATTAAGGATCATCATCACACTACTAAACTTATTTTGGTACCTTTTTAAGAATGAATATAGCTAAATATGGCATGTATAGGCTAGATATGTGTAAATGTTTATGAAGTGAACTTAGCCATGTGTTTTGGCAAGAAATGAGTTGGTAATATGCTTGAATGTATGAGTTATATGATGCAAATTTTTGATATGTTTTGATGCTTATGAAATGGTTAATTTTGGATAAGCAAGTGGATGATATATGCTTGAGATGATGTGGGTTTTAGTTTGTAATTTGGTAGGAAGGGAATTAGTATTGAATGTGTTGATGGAATGTTCGTTTTGGTATGTTTTTGGTTGCCATATATGCATGAAATGAGATAAATAATGATGCTTGTAGGCATGACCCTTTTTGGGTGGCATTTTGGCCTTGTAAATGGCCTATAATGTCACACGGTTGTGGCACACGGGCGTGCCTAAGATCGTGGTTGTATTGGCAGAATGTAGCTTAAATAGCACACGGCCTCGACATGGGTGTGTCATCTGGCCGTGGTGTACAAGTCAGTAGCTAGCTAAGAGCACACGGCCATGGCACACGGGCGTGCTTGGTGGCCGTGTTGGGAAAGTCAGTATATGGCCTAGTAGTACACGGTCATGGCACACGGGTGTGCCTAGTGACCGTGTTGATATAGTTAGTATATAGACACGGATGGACACACGGGGGTGTCTAGAAGCCGTGGAAGGCACACGGTCTCCTCTCACGGGCATGTCTCTCCTGTATTTTAGAAAAGTTTTTAATTTTCATGAAATATTATATGTGTTTCAATTTAGTCCCAACTCAGTTTATATGCATGCTTTGGGTCTCGATGACTCATCTAAGGGACACTATGTTTGTTAATGATGAATGTAATGTATAAAATGTTATTTAAGTTTCTGATCTGTCTGGTAATGCTCCTAACCCTAGTCCGGCGTCGGTTACGGGTTAGGGGTGTTACACTTCTATAAAATCCAGCATGTCCTAGGAAGCTTCTAATAGCCTTAACTGAATTAGGGGGAGGTAATTTTTCTATGGTTTCGATCTTTGCTTTATCTACCTCGATCCCTTTACTAGAAATCTGATGTCCTAACACAATCCCCTCTCTAACCATAAAGTGACATTTTTCCCAATTTAAGACAAGGTTTGTTTCCTCACATCTCATTAGAACTCGTTCTAAGTTTTTAAGGCAAAGATGGAAAGAATTACCGAATACTGAGAAGTCGTCCATAAATACCTCCATAATATATTCCACAAGTTTGTCAAAGATGGCTTGCATGCAGCGCTGAAAAGTAGCAGGAGCATTACATAATCCAAAAGGCATTCTACGATAAGCAAACGTACCATATGGGCATGTAAATGTTGTCTTTTCTTGATCCTCAGGAGCTATTGGGATTTGGAAGTAGCCGGAGAGTCCGTCCATGAAGCAGTAATACATATGCCCAAATAATCTTTCTAACATCTGATCAATAAAGGGTAAAGGGAAGTGATCTTTTCTGGTGGCGTCGTTCAGTTTTCTATAGTCAATACAGACTCTCTCAACCTCATGCTCGTCCTTGTGGGAATCAGTTCATTCTTTTCGTTGGCTACAACAGTCATACCTCCTTTCTTTGGAACTACCTGCATAGGGCTTACCCAAGTACTGTCAGAAATAAGATAAATTATTCCTGCATCTAGAAGTTTAATTACCTCAGCTTTGACAACTTCTTTCATATTGGGGTTCAAACGTCTCTGAGGTTGCACACATGGTTTATACTCATCCTCCATTAAAATTTTGTGAGTGCAGAATGATGGGCTTATTCCTTTAATATCAGACATTTTCCACTCTATGGCTCTTTTATGTTTCCTTAGTACCTTTAGCAACTCTTCTTTCTCTTTGGGTCCTAGTTCCGAAGAGATGATTACTGGTAGCGTAGAATTATCCCCGAGGAATGCATATTCTAAATGTTTTGGCAACTGTTTTAATTCTAATTTGGGCGGTTCATCAATAAAGGGTTTCTGTTTTAGTTCATTGTTGAGTTCAATACCCTCTATTTTCGTCTGTCTAGAGGAGGATGTATTAGGATTCAATTCATCGGTATTGTCATCTATCCCCTCACCTTGTGTAAGACACAGTTCCATCGTGTCATTGTGCATGATTTCCTGCAAAGACTCTTGAATAATGTGATTAGTGGCATCAACAAAGTAACAAGAATCGTCTTGTTCACTAGAATATCGCATGGCATCGTAAATTTGAAAAATAATTTCCTCATCGCCTACCCATAGTGCCAGTTTACCATCACCAACATCAATGACAGCTCTAGCAGTAGCTAGAAAGGGTCGCCCCAAAATTAAAGGTACCTCTACGTCCTCATTCATGTCAAGCACAACAAAATCAACAGGAAATATAAATTTGTTCACTTTTACTAGAATATCTTCTATAATTCCCCTAGGATATTTAACAGATCTGCCAGCTAGTTGAATACTCATCTTAGTGGGTTTTGGTTCCCCGAGACCAAGTTGCTTAAACATTCTATAAGGCATTAAATTAATACTGGCACCTAGATCAGCAAGTGCTTTCTCTATGTTCAAACTACCAATTAAACAGGGAATAGTGAAACTTCCTGGATCTTTTAATTTGGTTGGCGACTTTGTTTTGAATGATAGTTTGAGCATTCTTTATTAAGTTCCACTGTTGAAATTTCTTCGAACTTCCTTTTGTTTGTTAGTAGCTCCTTTAAAAATTTTGCATATGTTGGCATCTGTGAAATAACTTCAACAAAAGGTAAGTTAATATGTAACTGTTTGAAAAGTTCAAGAAATTTATCATATTGTGCATCTAAGCGATCTTTCTTTAACTTTGCTTAATATGGGATTGTTGGTTTAATTTCCTCATGGGTTGGGATTGCCTTTGCCTTATCGATATCATGTGGTATCTCTTTCCTCGTTTTGACTAACTCCCTTCCACTTCTTAGCGTCACTGCCTTTACCTGCTCTTTTTCCCTTGGTAAGCTTTCTGATCGTATTTCAGAGACTAACTTAGTAAGTTGCCCAATTTGATCCTTGAACTCCTGTATCGATGCTTCCTGTTTTTCAAATTTTGTTTTTGTGTCTGCTATGAATTTTGTCAGCATTTCCTTGAGGTTGGGCTTCTTTTCCTGTGGGTAGGGCTGTTGTTGGAAGTTTTGTTTTCTTTGATTACCTTGACCACCCCATGAGAAATTGGGGTGGTTCTTCCAACTTGGATTATAAGTATTACTATAACAGTTATTTTGAGATCGGAAATTGTTACCCATATAGTTCATTTGTTCGCTCTCCATGCCCTGTCCGTAGGGTGGGTACTCAGGAAACGCCACGCCTCCACTTGTTTCGTACTGCATAACTGGTTGTACCTGCGAGGAACCGTAAACACCATCAATTTTTTTTATGTAACATCTCTACCAGATTTGATAGCATGGTTACTGCGTCGAGGTTATAAACTCTGGCTGCTTTTTTTGGCCTTGTCCTTGTGACTTGCCACTGATAGTTATCCAGTGACATCTCTTCTATAAATTCATAAGCTGCTTCAGGAGTTTTCTTATTCAGAGTTCCGCCAGCGGTTGAATCGATTAATTGCCTTGTTGAAGGGTTCACACCGTTGTAAAAAGTTTGGACCTGTAGCCACAAGGGTAAACCATGGTGTGGACACCTTCTCAGGAAATCTTTGTATCTCTCCCATGCGTCGTAAAGTGTCTCTAAATCCATCTGCACAAAAGAAGAGATATCATTCCTTAACTTGGCCGTTTTGGCCGGCGAAAAATATTTTAATAAAAATTATTCGGTCATTTGATCCCATGTAGTGATTGACCTTCGTGGAAGAGAATACAACCACTGTTTGGCTTTATTCCTCAGAGAGAAGGGAAATAATCGAAGACGGATGGCATCGTCAGTAACACCATTTATCTTGAAAGTATCGCAAAATTCTAGGAAATTTGCCAAGTGATTATTTGGATCTTCATCCTGCAAACCATCAAACTAAACAAATTGATGTATCATCTGAATTGTGTTAGGTTTCAGTTCAAAATTATTTGCAGCAATAGTAGGTCTAACAATACTTGACTCAGTTCCTGTTAAACTAGGTTTAGCATAATCATACATAGTTCGAGGAGCATGATTTTTGGCCATCTCTTGAGGTGGTGGATTGTTCTCGGCCATCCCTTCAGTAGGATTGGTTTCGCCTTCTTGCCCTTCTTCTACGTAGTTTAAGCTTCGCCTTATTTCTCTGCGATTTCTACGAACTATTTTTTCAATATCACTGTCATAAATTAGAGGTCCTGTCGGGTTCCTTCTAGTCATAAACTAGAGGTACCTGAAAGGAGAAAATAATAAAAGAAGAAAAATTAGCAAAGTTAAAAATAAAATAAGAAATAAAAGTAAATTGCAAAATAAAAATAAAAATAAAAAATGGCTAAAGTAATAAAAATTGAGCGTTCTTAATATTTTAGTTCCCCGGCAACGGCGCCAAAAACTTGGTCGTTTTGTTTTGCGATGTCAAAGTCTTAGAATTTATAATGAGAATGATCGAACCTGAAAACTAACTATGACAACGATTTGAGGCAAGTGCACCTATCGAACAGTAGTATAGTTAAGGCAAGACCGGAATGTCGAACCCAAGGGAACTAAAAGTACTAATACTAACTTTCTTTTTATTATCTAGCCTAAAATAAAGGGAATTTGTTGTTTAATCTAAATTAACTAATTATTAAACTAAAGACTCTAAGACAAAGAAGAATGAATTTGGGGAAAATACTTGTGGGAAAAACCAATTGATAAAGACAATACCCAATGAAGAATTCACCTAGACTTCACTTGTTATCTAACTCTGAACTAGACGATTTATTCATTTGACTTGATCCGTAAGATTCCCTAATGTATATTAAACCCTCTCTCGAAGCAAATAACGTCTAACCCTAGGTTGATTAATTGAAATCTCTTTCTAATTAAAACCCCTAGAATTGCATTAACTCGATCTATGCAATCCCATATTAGGTTTCACCCTAATCCGGCAAAATCTCGTCACCCTATCTCTAGGCGCGCGATCGACTCTGCTTAACTATGCTAGATCTACTCTTAGGCAGGGACTTTTGCTCCTCCACCTAACCACATCAAACTTGAATCAATATCCCTGAAATATCAACACAAGAATTAAGAACAAGTCAAATATTTATCATATAGTTCAGCAAACGATAACAAGATTCATCTTAGGTTTCATCCCCCTCAGGTATCTGAGGGTTTAGTTCAAAACAATAAAAGAAAACATCTAAGAAGAAAAGATAAAACAAAACATAAGAAATCCCTTAAACCCCCTGAAGGAATTGAAGGAGAGATCCTCCGTCTTGAGTATGATTCCGGCTTCTTGAGATGAATCAATTGGCTTTCTTCGAGTAAACCTCCACAAATCTGCCTCATTTGGCCTAGCAAGACGCCCCTTGACAATAGCCTTGGGCTCCCCCTTTTAGGTGATACTTAGGGTGTTTATATAGGCTTCGGAATGTGTTTCTTCACCTCTAAGTATCCTAATTCGAGTGAATTTTCTCTTTGTCACGGCAGGGGCACGGCCATGGCACACGCCCGTGTAAATCATGGGCAGGCCGTGTGGAGTCCGTTGTTGAGGCACGGCCGTGTGGTCTTGGGCCCAGGCCATGTCGATTTCGTGATGTGGCCCATTTGGCCCATTCTAAGCCTGTTTTTTGTTCTTTTCATCCTCTGGTGCTTCCATGAGTATAAAACATGAAAACAAAGGATTAAGAGCACCAAATTACATAATTTAAGGGATAAATCATCCAAAAGCATGCTAAATGTGGGCTTAAAATATGTTACTATAACGGTTTATCATTCCACCTTCAGACCGTCATGTCAGCCCACAGTGAGCCCGGCACCATCGTCTTTAGCCTCGGTGGTGTGGTGCACCACATGAGCGTCAAAGAATTTGGTGTTGCTTTGGGACTTTATACGCAGGAGTTCATGATGGCCGAGGATTTTCTTCACCTCCATCGCCATATTCACTACTCACCCTCGCGCTGTTAGACCGATATCGATGCTCTGACAACCTATGATCCTAGTCGCTCAAAGGCGACTTCTCTCTCTCCTGCCCTCAGGTATATTCACGCACTTCTCGCTCACACATTGACAGGTCGGAGAGAGAGCACCAGCGTCGTGAGTACACACGATGCCTACTACTTGCGGAGCATGGCTCCCGGCCATATCATTAACATGGCGTACTTCCTGGCTCTAGCCTTCCGCCACCAGACTGACCGCCATAGAAAGGGCCCCATCCGCTTAGGGCCTTACGGGACTCGCCTTGCTCGACACTTCAGTCTCCTTACACAGGAGCAGTCCTCCTCGCTTACACTTGTTAGCCAGATGTCCCCTCAAGGCATCTCGAGTATGCTACATATGAGGATGATAAAGCGATGCCGTGGATTCGATCCTCCCCAGTACCGATTATCTCACCCTAATGATCAGGATGATCCCGAGGACATTACTAAGGATGTTCCTCCCCCTCACGAGGATCCACCACACCCTCCACCATCGAGTCACCGACTCCCTTCTTCTGCTTCTATTTTGACCAACATATCTGAGCGACTCACTCGCTTCAAGTAGCAGCATTATCAGCGGTTCGACAGTCTCGAGGCCACCTTACAGCAGATATGCCACCATCTCCATATTTCACCTTTGGCACCGCCACCTTGTGACGCATCTGATGATGAGGACCTTTGACTCCATTCATGTTATTTTTATCTTTATTTTCATTTTTATTTTTTATTAATTTTTATTTTTTTGTTTTTATTTTTAGTCTATTTCCCTTATATTTCTTATCATGTTTTCAAAGACTTATCTTTTATATTTTGAATTATATTTTATCTTTTATAATTAATCCTAATCGAGTAATCCCTTAATCGTCTTCCACAGTTGTGTTTATTTTCTTATTACTTGCTCAAAATTGTACACTTCACCTTGTTATATCTACAAATTCCGCGTCAACTATTTCACGAATTTCATCCAAAATTCAGGAAGTTTCACTTCTCTCCCTCTCTTATGATACTCTTATATTTTTGTCATTATCTATTTTGGTACATTGAGGACAATTGATCGTTGTATTTCAGAGTTTTAATTTATAATGATCGATCAAGGAATTAACTATAACAACGATTGAGTCAAGTGCACCTATCGAACAGTAGTATAGCTTAGGCAAGACCGGATTGTCGAACCCAAAGGAACTAAAAGTACTAATACTAACTTTCTTTCTATTATTTAGCCTAAAATAAGTGAAGTTGTTTATTAATCTAAATTAACTAATTACTAAGCTAAAGACGCAAAGGCAAAAAGAATGAATTGGGGAAATACTTGGGAAAAACTCAGTTGATTAAGATGATACCCTTAGGAAGAATCCACCTAGACTTCACTTGTTATCTAACACCGAACTGCATTTGATTTATTCACTTGACATGATCCGTAGGACTCCATAATTTATATTAAACCCTCTCTCGAGGCGAATAACGTCTAACCCTAGGTTGATTAATTGAAATCTCTTTCTAATTAAAACCCATAGAATAGCAGTAAATCGATCTATGGACTCCCATATTAGGTTTCACCCTAATCCGGCAAAATCTCGTCACCCTATCTCTAGGCGCGCGATCAACTCCGCTTAATTATGCTAGATCTACTCTTAAGTAGGGACTTTTGCTCCACCACCTAAGCACGTTCAACTTGAATTAATATCCGTTAAATATCAACACAAGAATTAAGCACACATAATCAAGAACAAATCAAGTATCTATCATATAGTTCTGAAGGGTTTAGTTCATAATAATAAAGAAAAACATCTCAGAAGAAAAGAGAAAACAAAATATAAGAAATCCCTAAAATCCTGAAGGAATTGAAGGAGAGATCCTCCGTCTTGAGTAGAATTCCGGCTTCGGAGATGGATCAACGGCTATCCTTGAGAGTTTCCCACAAATCGACCTTTTACCGCTCGGCTTCTTGGCTAGCTAACCGCCCCCTTTTAGGTTATACCTAGGGTCTTTATATAGGCTTTTGAAATAGGTTTCTTTGCCCTAAGTATCCTTTTTGTGAGTGAAATTACTCTCCTCTACGGCAGGGCACGCCATGGCACACGCCGTGTGAATCGTGGCCAGCCGTGTTGGACTCAGTTAATGAGGCACGGCCGTGTAGATCGACATCAGCCTGTGTTCTAGTATATTTGAGGAGGCACGGCCGTATGGGCTTTAGTCCAAGCCGTGTCGATTTCTTCTTTGGCCCATTTTGGTCTGTTTTGAGCCCGTTTCTCGTTCTTTTTATTCTTGGGTGCTTTCCTGAGTATAAGACATGAAAAGAAAGGATTAAGAGCACCTTTTTACATAAATCAAGGGATAACTTATCCAAAAGAATGCTAAATGTGGGATTAAAATATGTTACTATTTTGGTTTATCAAATACCCCCACACTTAAGCTTTTGCTTGTCCTCAAGCAAAATTCTCAACTTACAATTAAAACGAACTTTCTATAATTCATAATTCCTATCAACAATGTTTCATCATAATTCATAGATAATTTATACATGGATAATTCAATTCAAAGAGTCCTAAGGATTCAAACAATCTAAGTCATAGATTTGTAGCTCGAAAATATAGGCGTCTCCCCTTATCTAAATAATTACCTTTAATTCAAAACCGACAAGGATTGACATCCTCACAAAAGATTCACTCAAATCACTCAAAGTGTTTAAGGTTCAAAATTTAGGCACTCAAAAGTCGAACATGAAAAGTTAATCCCATAGGCTTGCCTGAAAATCAAGTCTCCACCATCAGTAATATGAGATGATGCACAAATCAAAAGGTCTTTAATTAGGGTTGTAACGGGGCTAGGGTTAAGGTGTGGATAGAGGCTGAATTAGAAGGTTAGAATCGAGATTGAATTGATAAATTACCTAACTAGAAACAATAAACTGAATAATTACATAATGGATTGAAACTTTAAACTAATAATACGAGCTTCTTCTTCAATAAATAGACTTTAACTGTATAAGCTTGCCTTTCATCGTACTAATACTGAATATACTTTGATTTTTTATATATAATACATCTATTCATATACTAAGATGAAATAATTAGGTATCTTAATCAAATCAAATCTCGATATAAGGGAAGTCAAAAAAGAATGGTGATAACAAATACAAAGGGTTTTGGGTTAATATTAGTGGTTATGTCAATAAAAAGGGTTGTTAGGATTAAAAGGGGTTCACTAGGGGTTAATTGTGAAGGTAGGCTTTTAATGGAGTTAGTGGGTTAAAACCTAGGTGCCTTAATCATCTCTGTATATTAAATCATAGGTGTGGTCTCGATATGTATAAACGAGGCAAGTTCTAGAATAACAAATCAATGTTGACATACTCATAATCAATAAAGTGAGCATGAAAAAGAATATATGCTCTATAAGGTTCAAAAACTCACAAAAATTATGGGTATTTTTGACATCAACCTCGTAAATTTCAAACTTCAAAGTAATATTTAAATTCAGTTCAACAACCTAGCAAATTTTAATGGAGAAAAAATGGACTTATCATGCTTGATTCTTTAGTATCTTAAAATTTAATTATCAATGCACAATTATCAATGACTTAATCTAAAACATATCAATAAAAATCATAAATCATTAGAAATTTCTTCTTAATTAGTAATATGAGGAAATTACTTAAAAACAAGACTAAATTCAAGGATTTGAGAATAATGCAAAAAGTTAGGCACGTCTAAGATTCGCCCCCCCACACTTAAGATGTACATTGCCCTCAATGTACAAAGATAGATTATAGCATGATAATAAGAAAATCATAAGAAATGGGGAGAAGTGAAACTCCTTGAATTATGGATGAATTCCTTGAGTTGGATGAACGATATGTTAGAGGGGCCGGTCTCGATGACAATCCTGCGCTAGATGAAGAAATTGGGTAGCTCATGCAGGATTAGCCAGGGTTTCTTAGGACAAATATACTAATAAAATTAAATAAAAGCATGCTAAAGTGAAATAAATTGAAAATTAAAATAAAATTAAAAGAAAAATTAATGGACCGTAGTGTCCTTATTGTTGGATGGTTCATGAGGTGGGTGTAACCTCTAAGGCTGTGGTGAGGTGGTGGTGGCGGTCATGGTGTGATTCCCAAGCAGCCTTTAGAACCTGACACTAAGAAACTAAATTGAAGTAAACTAATTTAAGCAGAAGAGAAGTAAAGATAAAGAAATTGAAGCAAAAGAGAAGAACGAAATAAAAACTAGATAGCCTCAAATATCCTTGGCTTGTCGTATGAATGAAGCGGCCGGCATGAACTTATGTAGATTGGTCTCCTTCAGGGACACTATGCTTGATTCCTTCTGCTTCTTCGGCATTTGATATAGCTCAAGGGTTTTGGGAATGTATTGGAGAAGGGAAGTAGGGAGAAATGAAAAGTTGAAAGTTAATAGGAGAAGAGAGAAGGGAGGGGTTTAAATAGATTTTCAAACCTGGTACAACCCCACGCCCGTGCGTCTTAGGCGTGTCGATTCACACGGCCGCCTCGCACGGCCGTGTGTCTAGGTGTGTTGGTTCACCCACGCCCATTTTACAGATTACCACACCCGTTGGTGATAAGTCAGTGTCGTCCACGGCCACGTCACACGGCCGTGGCATTCTGTCTGTGCCCGTGGGGCGGTGGTTGGAGTCCGTGACTCAAAGATTTGATTCTCTCTGACTCGTACCTCCTCTGCCATGTCAGTACGGTGATTCGGGGTATCCACACGGTCGTGTGCTAGGCCGTGTGGCCTGGAAATCTCCATTTTTGGTTAGTTTAAAGCTAGATACTATAAAGAAAGGATAAAATAGAAAAAATAAGAAAAAATAAAAATGTAAAAGTTAATGGGGTTAGTGCTCGGGTTGCCTCCCGAGAAGCATTCCTTTATAGTCTTAAGCTAGACTTTCCTCTCGTTTGCATCATCAAGGTGGTTTGAGGAGTTGGAAGTCCTTCCTCATGCTATCAGTTTTATCCTGGTGAAAAAGTTTAAGTCGAGATGCGTTTATAGTAAAAGTACCAAAAATAGGATTACTTACCTCGATCGTCTTCGTATGGGAAAACACTTGGTTACCCTAAAAGGTATTTCTTTGTTTGTGTTAGGGTCCGGAGGAGATATTCGAGGATCTGCCTTATCTAACAGTACCTGGTCTCCTATTTTGAAGTGGTTTGTTGTTCCTATGAGCTCTTCTGGGGGCTCCTTCGGTTTTACCTTGTGTGGTTCCGGTTCTTCGTCGTGTATCCCTAATTTTTCCTTGAAGTGTGTCTTCCACTCGTCTAGATCATCAATCTGAATCCTTCGATCTTCATGAACTACTTCCTTGTTGGCATTTGGTTTAGGATCGGGTTCAGTTGTATTCTTTTGTGGTACTTCCTGAAAATAAGGGTTAACCGAATGGTTATCAGTAGAATTTACGTTCTCACCTTGATTACTCGATGTTCTAGCCGAGTCGAGAGCCTTGAGGGTGACCGTCTCATTACCTACACGAAGTATGAGTTCTCCTGCATCAACATCAATTTTAGTCTTGGCAGTTGCTAAAAAGGGTCTTCCTAAAATTAAGGGAATCGAATTATCCTCATCCATGTCTAAGACAACAAAATCTACTGGGAAAACGAATTTGTCAATTTTTACAAGAACATCTTCGATAATACCCCTAGGAATTCTAACAGTTTTATCAGCTAATTGAATGCTCATCCTAGTTTGTTTGGGTTTCCCTAGACCTAATTGTTTAAACAATTTATAAGGCATGACATTTATGCTTGCCCCTAAATCAGCTAACGCATTATCAACAGTTAGTCTACCAATTAAACATGGAATTGTAAAACTCCCTGGATCTTTTAGCTTTTGTGGTAGTCTATTCAGTAACATTGCTGAGCATATTGCGTTTAATTCCACATGTGGATCCTCGTCTAATTTGCGTTTGTTCGTCAATAGATGTTTTAAAAATTTCCTCGAAACTGGCATCTGTGAAAGAGCTTCAAGTAGCAGTAAGTTAATATGTAAATTCTTTAAAAGTTTAAGAAACTTACCGAACTGTTCCTCTATGTCATCTCCCGTTAACGCTTCGGGATATGGTATGCGAGGTTGGTACTCCTTGACTACCGGTTTTGGCTTGTCTTGTGTTTCCTCAACTTTACCTTTTTCTTCCTCGTTTCCTTGTATTGGACTGGGTTCGTCTAATCCTTCACTTTCTTGAGCTTTTATGGCTTGGATTTGCTCCTTTGGATTAATCTCAGTGTTGCTTGGTAGACGCCCTTGCGATCGTTCAGACATCAGCTTCGTGAGTTGTCCAACTGACTTAGAAACTTCCTCAACTGACTTAGTGATTTCCCTAACTTGGCTCTCGATCCCTTTGAGCGATGCTTGTTGGGTCTTAAGGGTGGTTTCAGTGTCTTGGAGACGGTTTTCTGTGGATGCCATGAATCTTGTCAGCATCTCTTCAAGGTTCGGCTTCTTCTCCTGTGCATAGGGCTGATTTTGGAAATTTTTAGGAGGTTGTTGTCTTTGATTTCCTTGATTTCCTTGACCTCCCCACGAAAAATTTGGGTGGTTCCTCAAACCTGGGTTATAATTATTACTATAAGGATTATTATTAGATCTGAAATTGTTACCTATATAGTTCATCTATTCGCTCTCTGTGCCCGGTTGGTAGTGTGGGTACTCAGGATTTGCCACGGTTCCACTTACATCGCACTGCATTACTGGATGTACCTGCGAAGAACACAAACTATCAACCTTTTTATTCATCATCTCTACTTGTGTTGATAGCAGGGTTACTGCATCTATGTTGAAAACTCCGGCTGATATTGTTGGTTTTGTCCTTGTAACCTGCCACTGATAGTTATTCAGTGACATCTCTTTAATAAACTCGTAGGTCGCTTCGCCGGTTACATTGTTCGGGTTCCACCGGCGGCTGAATCAATTAGTTCCCTCGTTGAGGAGTTTACACCGTTATAGAAAGTTTGGACTTGGAGCCACAAAGGTAAACCATGGTGCAGACACCTTCTAAAGAGATCCTTGTATCTCTCCCATGCATCGTATAATGTTTCTAAATCCATCTGCACAAAAGAAGAGATATCATTCCGTAATTTGGCCATTTTGGCCGGTGGGAAATATTTTAATAAAAATTTTTCGGTCATTTGATCCCATGTAGTGATTGACCCTCGTGGTAACGAGTTTAACCACTGTTTGGCTTTATTTCTTAATCAAAAGGGAAATAACAAAGTCGTATGGCATCATCGAAACGCCATTTATTTTGAAGGTATCACGAACTCTAAAAATTAGCTATATGAGTATTTGGGTCTTCGTCCTGTAAACCATCAAATTGAACAATTTGTTGAATCATTTGTATAGTGTTAGGCTTTAATTCAAAATTATTAGCGGCTATAGCAGGCCTAACAATACTTGATTCTGCTCCTGTTTAATGAGGTTTAGCATAATCATACATAGTACGTGGAGCATTATTCTCTCCCACATCTTGTGGTTGAGGATTACTTTCGTCCATCCCTTCAGTAGGATTGGATCTGTCTTCTCGCTCTTCTTCTGTGTAATTTAGGGCTCGCCTAATTTCTCTGTGATTCCTGCGAACGGTAGCGTCAATATCACTGTCGTATACTAGTGGTCCTCCCGGGTTCCTTTTAGTCATAAACTAGAGGTGCCTGATAGGAAAAGAAAGAAAGAAAATTTAGCAAAGTTAAAATAAAAAATTAAAAAAATAAAAGTAAATTGCAGAAAAAAATGGCTAAAGTAATAAAAATAGAGCTTTCTTAATATTTTAGTTCCCCGGCAACGGTGCCAAAAACTTGATCGTTGTATTTCAGAGTTTTAAATTTATAATGATCGATCTTGGAATTAACTATAACAACGATTGAGGCAAGTGCACCTATCGAACAGTAGTATAGCTTAGGCAAGACCGGATTGTCGAACCCAAAGGAACTAAAAGTACTAATACTAACTTTCTTTCTATTATTTAGCCTAAAATAAGTGAAGTTGTTTATTAATCTAAATTAACTAATTACTAAGCTAAAGACGCAAAGAAAAAAAGAATGAATTGGGGAAATACTTGGGAAAAACTCAGTTGATTAAGACGATACCCTTAGGAAGAATCCACCTAGACTTCACTTGTTATCTAACACCTAACTGCACGATTTATTCACTTGACTTGATCCGTAGGACTCCTAATTTATATTAAACCCTCTCTCGAGGCGAATAACATCTAACCCTAGGTTGATTAATTGAAATCTCTTTCTAATTAAAACCCCTAGAATTACAGTAAATCGATCTATGGACTCCAACATTAGGTTTCACCCTAATCCGGCAAAATCTCGTCACCCTATCTCTAGGCGCGCGATCAACTCCGCTTAATTATGCTAGATCTACTCTTAAGCAGGGACTTTTGCTCCACCACCTAAGCACATTCAACTTGAATTAATATCCACGAAATATCAACACAAGAATTAAGCACACATAATCAAGAACAAATCAAGTATTTATCATATAGTTCAGAAAACAATAACAAGATTCATCTAGGTTTCATCCCCTTCAGGTATCTGAAGGGTTTAGTTCATAATAATAAAGAAAAACATCTCAGAAGAAAAGATAAAACAAAACATAAGAAATCCCTAAAACTCCCTGAAGGAATTGAAGGAGAGATCCTCTGTCTTGAGTAGAATTCCGGCTTCTGGAGATGGATCAACTGGCTATCCCTTGAGAGTTTCCCACAAATCTGACCTTTTCGGCTCGGCTCCTTGGCCTAGCTAACTGCCCCCTTTTAGGTTATACCTAGGGTCTTTATATAGGATTTTGAAATAGGTTTCTTTGCCCCTAAGTATCCTTTTCCGAGTGAAATTACTCTCCTCCACGGCAGGGGCACGGCCATGGCACACGCCCGTGTGAATCGTGGCCAGGCCGTGTTGGACTCCGTTAATGAGGAACGGCCGTGTAGATCGACATCAGGCCGTGTTCTAGTATATTTGAGGAGGGACGGCCGTGTGGGCTTTAGTCCAGGCCGTGTCGATTTCTTCTTTGGCCCATTTTGGTCCGTTTTGATCCCGTTTATCATTCTTTTTATTCTTGGGTGCTTTCCTGAGTATAAGACATGAAAAGAAAGGATTAAGAGCACCTTTTTACATAAATCAAGGGATAACTCATCCAAAAGTATTCTAAATGTGGGATTAAAATATGTTACTATTTCGGTTTATCAACAATGTACATCTTAAGTGTGGGGAGGTTAATTATAGTATTATTAGAAAATCCCTGAAATATGTCTTGTTCTTAAGTAACTTTACCATATTACTATTAGAATGAAACTTCTATTGACTTATGATTTTTATTGATATGTTTTGGATTAAGACATAGGTAATTGTGCATTGATGGTTTAAACTTTAGGACATTAGAGAATCAAGCATGATAAGTCTATTTTCAGAATTAAAATTTTATTAGGTTATTTCCCTAAATTTAAATATTACCTTGAAGTTTGAAATTTGCAAGATTGACATCAAAAACCATAATTTTTGTGAGATTTTGAGCCTTTAAGAGCGTATATTTTTCTTGCTCACTTTATTGTTGGTTATGAGTGTGTCAATATTGATTTGTTATTCTAGAACTTGCATCGATTATGCATGTCGAGACCACACCCTTGATTTGATATACTGAGATGATAAATGCACTTAGGTTTTAACCCACTTATTCCATTAAAAGCCTACCTTCATAATTAACCCCTAGTGAACCCTTTTGAGCCTAATAAACTGTTTCTTGACTCACCCATTAATATTAACCCAAAACCCAATTTTCCTACTTTATTGACTCCCCTTTTGTCGAGATTTGATTTGATCAGTTGCCTAACTATTTTCTTTATTTCAGTTGTTAAATTCGTCTTATTATGATAAAAAAAAGTGGAAATATATATTACTAGTTCTATGTTATTTGAGCTTAAGCAGTTAATTTCACATTTTGAGAAGAAGCTCGTGTTATTTTTCAATTGTAATTATTCAGTATTAGTTTATTTTTCTAGTTAGGTAAATTGTAAATTCAATCTTGATATTTAACCCTCTAATTCAGCCTTTATCCACACCTTTAACCCAAGCCCCATTACAACTCTTTTTAAAGACCTTTTGATTTGTGTATCATCTCATTTTATAGTGGTGGAGATTTGATTTTTATGCAAGCCTATGGTAATAACTCTTTATGTTTGACTTTTGAGTGCTTAATTTGAACCTTAAACACTTTGAGTGATTTGAGTGAACCTTTAGTGAGGATGTCAATTCTTGTCGGTTTTGAATCAAAGGTAATTATTTAGATAAGGGGAAACACCTATGTTTTCATGCTATAAAATTTGTGACTTGAATTGTTTGAATCTTTAAGATTCTTTTAGCTAAATTATCAATGTATGAATTACCTATGAATTATGATAATACATTATTGATGAGAATTATGAATTGAGGAAGTTTAACTTTAATTGTGAGTTGAGGATTTTGCTTGAGGACAAGCAAACGCTTAAGTGTGGGGATATTTGATAAACCATAAAAGTAACACATTTTAATCTCACGCTTAGCGTGTTTTTGGATGTTTATTTATAGAATTTGGTGAATTCGATGCTCCTAATCCTTTAAATTAATGTTTTTATACTTAGGAGAGCATAAGGGAGCGAAAGGAACGGAAAACGGGCCAAAACCGGACAAAACGGGCCATCTTAAGGATCCACAGGCCAAAGCCCGCACCACACGGGTTGAACACATGCCCGTGTGAACCATACGGGATGGACACACGCCCGTATGCTAGCCCGTGTCGATCGAGAGCCATATAAAATCTCAAACGGCTTGGGCCTCCTCACACGGGTTGATCACACGCCCGTGTCTCTATCGTACCCTGCTATGTTTTCGCACTAAAAAAGCCAATTTTTAGGGTTTTTGAGCCTTCTAAAGTCTATAAATACACATCAGAAGGAGACCTAAAAGAGGACGCAGAGTAGATCGAAGAAATTACTCGAAGGAAGCCGTCGGAATCATCTAGAAGGTGGATTCACTCCAAGATTGAAGATCTCCATCAAGTTCTTTAGAAGTTTTTGGGTTGTTGTTTTCTTAATTCTATGATGTTTTCCTCATACGTTATGAACTAAACTCCCTAAATACCTAGGGAGGATGAAACCTAGATGAATCTTATTATTTAATAAATCTGAATTACGTGATAAATACTCGATCTTGTTCTTAATTATGTGTTCTTAATCCTTGTTTTGATGTTTTCAGGAATATTAGTTCAATTTTAATGTGCTTATTCAGTGGAGCAAAAGTCCCTGTTTAAGAGAAGATCCAACATAATTAAGCGGAGTTGATTGCAATTCTAGAAATAGAACGACATAAATCTACCGGATTAGAGTCAAATCTAATAAGGGAATCCATAGATCGAGTTAATGCGACGATAGGGGTTTTAATTATAAAGAGATTTCAATTAATCAACCTAGAGTCAGTTGTTTTTAGTCTTGAAAGAGATATTAACATAATTTAGGGATTTCTACGGATCAAGTTAAGTGAATAAATCATTTAATTCAGAGTCAGAATAATAAGTGAAGTCTAGGTGGATTCTTCCTTGGGTATTGTCTTTATTCATTCGATTATTCTCTTCACTCTCCGTCGCGTTCATAATCAATTAGTTAGTTAATTTTAGAATAAAAATAAATCCGCTTAATTATTAGGCTAAATAATAAAAAGATAGTTATTACTAGTAATTTTAGTCCTTGAGGATACGATATTCCGGACTCACCAAAGCTATACTATTGTTCGATAGGTGCGCTTGCCTTTGTCGAAATATTAGTTAGTTTTGAGCCCATCAGTATTATATCCGAACTTACCTCGGACGTCGAAATACCGAAATTAGCCGATCAATCGAGTACTTTGTCTTTGCCTCGATCTCTATCCGAATCTCTCCTTTCTTGGTCTATACATATTCAAATTTAATTCATTTAATCACCAATTCATTCAATTTAATCCAAACACACATATTTAGGGCATTTTACAGAATAGTCCTCACATTTTCACATTTTGGCACTTTAGTCCCTATTTCAAAAAATCACAAAATACACAAAATTTCACTTCACCCATGCCTAGCTAAATTCTCCCTATGTCCATACAAACCCACACATTTCATTTATTTCACAATTTAGTACCTCAAAATATTATTTTCTCAATTTAGTCCAAATTACTCAAATTCACTAAAAATCCAAAGACAAACTATGTTAATCTATCACATATCTTTCATATTTCATCCTCAAACATCACAAAGCTTGTAAAATCATCAATGGCATATTTCACAATCATCATCAATTCACAAAATTAAAGCATGGGTTTTGAAGAATACTAAGCAACGATCACAAAAACATAAAAATTATCAAAAACCGAACAAAAACGGACCTTTAATCAAGCTTGGAAGTAGCCGAATATCAAAACATATAAGCCCTAGCTTTCTTTCTTCAATTTCAGCAAGAAAAGATGAACACCACTCTAATTCATGCTTTTTATTTATTTATTACATATTAATGTATTATTTACTAGACTATCCTTAATGAAATAACATTTAAATTCCACTAACTTAGGCATTTTTGTCCATCCATTTATCATAAGGAATAATAACAACATAAGGACTCATATTTTAATAAGCCATGCCAAATTAACACTTAAACAATCAGCACACAGCTTTTGCATTTTATGCGATTAAGTCTTTTTTCATAATTCGACACGCAAACAATAAAATTTTCACACGAATTTTTCACACATACTCAATCACATATTATAAACGCCAAAAATAATATTAAAATATTTTTTCCCGACCTCAGATTTGTGGTCCCAAAACCACTATTCCGACTAGGGTCTAAACCGGGCTGTTACAAAACCTGTAGGGTATACTAACTTATGCAACACGGCCAAGTCACACGCCTGGGTGCTAGGCCGTGTGCCAATTAAGGGGTATACTGACTTGTACCACATGGCCAGTCACACCCCCGTGTCTAAGACCTTGTGGAGCATACTGACTTCAATTCAATTTCAACACCAGGGGACACACGGCCGTGTAACATGACCGTGTGTCACACACAGCTAAGACACACACCTATGTCTCTGCCCGTGTGGACAAAAATAGGCCATTTGCAAGGCCAATTTGCCACCTCAAACTCCAATGTACCTACACAAGGAAAAATAGTACCACTTCCATACACAAAAGGCAGCCAAATCAATCCCAATTCATGCACAATTCATGCTATAGAAATACAACTATTTCACTTACTCAAATACATGCCAAAACAATATCAAACAATATGGTTCATTTACCATAATTCACATATCCATTATAACTTCCATAATGTCTTAGTTACAACCATGCCAAAACAATCCATCTCACAAGGCGTTATAACATCTTATAAAAGTCATTAACAACCATTTCTAATAACCAAAACACACATCAATATTAACATCATTTACAAGCCAAATCTCATGGCTATAATCACAACCAAAATACCACATCTAGCCTATACATGCCAAATACCATAATGTATAATTCAAAAGTACCAACTTAGATGTTTGATAGTGCGATGATATTCCCGTCGACTCCCGGATCCGAGCTAGCCTTGATTCACTATAAAACATAGAAAAATAACACGAAGTAAGCTTCATAGCTTAGTAAGCTCGTATGTGAATAACTTATTACATCAAATAAATGAAAATCAACCAATTGCACATAACAAACCATATACACATTAACTACAAACCTTTCTCATGTCTCAAAACATGATCAAATACAAACTCATCGAACTTTCACTATTTAATACTTGAATAGGTTTTGTACTTACCTGTATCATCTCGTACTAACCTCTTTCTCAACCACATCATTTGTTTACCCATTGAACCATTCAGAATAAAAATCGGATACTTAGGTGTCTCGTACAATAAGTGCCTATACCATGGCCCGTAGCCAAATCAAGGTAACCTATCCGAAGAACTATTATCATGGCCCGAAGCCAAATCATCCGATATGCATGGCCCGAAGCCAAATTGGTAAAATACGCACCCGAAGTGCTAATATCATGTCCCAAAGCCAACTCAACATATCACCTACTGACATGTCAATAGTATCCAAAACTATTCCTAAGGTTCAACCGGGCTTTCACACTTTTTGTTTCTATCATCGAATGCATCCGTAAAGTCGTTTTCACAATTCATACATTATCCATAATCCCATTTTAACAATTTATGCAATATTAAAGCATTTTAAAATACATTTATAATGTAATCATCACATACAAGCTTACCTCACATTCTGAATTGACAGATCGGATCGACTACTCGATAACCTTGCTTTTCCCCCGATCTAAATCTGAATTATTTCTTTCTTGATCTATATGAATTCAAAATTAACTTATTCAATCACATATTCTTTCAATTTAGTCTATATCAAACTATAAAACACTTTTACACTTTTTCCCCAAGTATTTCACAACTTTTACAATTTAGTCCTTATTTCACAAAACACAAAAATTCACATAATTTCAATAAACCCAAGCTTGGCTAAATTATTTATAGGTCCCTAGCAGCCCAAAACTTCCATTTATTTCACATTTCAACCACTCAATTTGCACTTTTCACAATTTAATCCCTATTATGTATTTTCATCAAAAATCACTCAACAAAACATGTAAAACTATCATCAAGCTTTCATATTTCAACATTAAACATCAAAGAACACATAGATTCAACAATGGGAACTCTCAAAATCTTTAACAGATTTAAAATTAAAGGTACAGCCTAGCTAGATTGAGCTGCAACGATTACAAAAACATAGAAATTATAAAAAACCGAGCTAAAATCGTACCTTAATCAAGCTAAGAGTTGGCCGAATATCTCAAGCCCTAAAATGGATTTCTTATTCCTTTTATTTTTCGGTTGGAAAGATGATAATATGAACAAAATTTCCTTTTGTTTTATTAATATTAACATTATTTATCAAATACCAAAATTAACCTTAATTATATAACATAAAAATCAGTTAATGGTTGTCCAAAATTGTCGAATCACCATTCAAATGGTTTAATTACCATTTAAGGCCACCATATTTAAAAACCAAATCTATTTGACACCTTTAGCAAGTAGAATGCAACTTTTTCATTTTACGCGATTTAGTCATTTTTACCGAATTAAGCATTCAAATAGTAAAATTTCTTTACGAAACTTTCACAAAATAATTCTATCATGCTGTAAACACAAAATAATATTAAAATAAATTTTTTGACATTGAATTTGTGGTTCCAAAACCACTGTTCCGATTTAGCTAAACCGGGCTGTTACAACTCTCCCCCTTAGGGATTTTCGTCCCTGAAAATCTTACTAGTGAATAGGTTTGGGTACTCCTTTTTCATTGCATCCTCGGGTTCCCACGTAGCTTCTTCAACCCCGTTTCGATGCCATAATACTTTTACTAATGCTATTTTCTTATTTCTCTGCTCTTTGATCTCACGAGCTAAAATTCGAATCGGTTCTTCAGCTTATGACATATCAGACTGAATTTCAACCTCAGTTGGGGAAATGACATGTGAAGGGTCGGATCAGTATCATCGAAGCATCGACACATGAAACACATTATGTATCTTTTTTAACTCAGACGGTAAGGACAGCCTATATGCCACTGGCCCAACTCGCTCAGTAATTTCATACGATCTGATGAATCGCGGACTCAATTTCCCTTTCCGACCAAACTGTAATATCTTTTTCCACGGTGACACTTTCAAAAACACTTTATCCCCAATCCGGAACTCAATATCTTTTCGTTTCAAGTCTGCGTACGATTTCTATCTTTCCGAAGATGCTTTCATACTATCGCGAATTCTTTCACTTTTTCTTCTATTTCTCTGATCAGATCAACCTCGTGAATCTTATTCTCACTAAGTTCAGTCTAGTACAATGGTGTTCTACATTTACGACTGTATAGAGCTTCGTACGATGCCATCTTTATACTCGATTGGAAGCTATTTGTAACATCTGGGATTTGGGAGTCTTGCATTTTAATTCCTATCTATGTGTTGGTATACTTTGTGTGCTGTTTGAATGTGTTTAGGGGCTTCGGGAAACCTTGGGGTTAGGTAGGAGCCTTAGTGAAATTTCTGGTTTAAGCTGATAAGGGAGGAGCTAGGGGAGCTAGGCCTTAAAGGATGTAATATGGTGTTCCTTGACACAACAAGTGGAGTGGTGGAGTGGCAAGCTGACGCCTAGGAGAAAAGGGGGTTGGCGTTTCAAGGGGGGAGAGGTTTGAGCAGCATAGACAGCATTTTGGGGATTTATTTTTGCGTCAGAAGGGGAGGTGTTGGAGATCGACTAGGACACTTCAAGGATGAAGTGTGGATTGAGTCAACAACTCAAATATGCAGCTAGGAGGGGAGATACAAGTTTGAATCATTCAAACTTGTTTGAATGAGTGGAGTAGAGGAAATTTAGGAGAGAAAAGAGGGGATGAGGAGAGTGGTGTGAGAGTTGGCCGAATATGAGGTGTTGGGGGATGGCATTTTCAGTTTTGTGGGGGGTGTGCCGAAAGTGTGAGTTTAGTAACTTGAGTGTATACATTTTGGGGCATTTTCTCTTCCTTAGTTTCTTAGCCAAAAGTGTTAATCTAAAGCCTTTCATTGTCTTCTTTTTCTTCAGTCAAAAGCCAAAAGTTGGGGTGGTCATTTTGGTGCATTTCATTCATCTTCTTTCTCTCTATTTCCTTCTCATGGCCGAACCATATGTCCTTCTTATTCTCTTTTTCTTTCTTTTTTTAATAAATCTTAGACTCTCACTCTCTAAAAGCCGAATTCACCCTTCATCATAGCCGAAACCCCATAAACCTCAACCCTCTCTCCTCATTTTCTTTCCATCGATTTCTTTATCTTTAAAAGCTGAATAACTCCTTTTTCCTTGTGTTTTGGGAATCGAACCTTCTAAGCCATCTCTATTCACTCTTTTTCTTTCGTGGTTGTTATTTTCCAAAGCTGAATCTCCTTGAGGGTGGTGATCATCTTCGTTTGATAATCTCTGAGGGAAGTGTCGTCGTTTATTTTCTGCCAAGTCTCTCAATCGATTGCTAGTAATCGTGGTAAGGGTTCTCTTTTATTTGATCTTTCTTCCTTCTTTTTGGTTTGCCAAAATCTAGAAGCCTAACTCTGTATTTATGTGTGTGGCCGATTCTATGAAGGTTGGTTTCGAGGTCTTGGTGTAGGCCAACGTTAAGGGAGTAAGGGATCTTTCGAGATTTGGTCTATCAAGGTAAGAAGGGTGTACTTTTTGGTTCGGCCAAAGGCCACTTAGTTTAGGCAATAAATATTGGGCTGAATCTAACATGGCTTGTGTAGGGATTACGACAACCTTCAAGATCAAGTGAGAGCCTTCGGGATTTAGGTCGACTTTGGTAAGAGTGTTCTTTCGATCTTAGTATTCAGTTGGTTTCGCTATTCTTTCCTATTCAACGATTTAACCTGGGTCTTCTGACCAAGACTTTGTTTCATGGATGCGAGTATCAGCCAAGGAGAGAAAGGGGTTGGACACGTAGTCCCTACTCCTAAATTTAAGAAGCGGTCGATTTCAGCGGTTCGAGATTGGCCACCGGGGTGTGGGCCAGCGTTGGAGCAGGATCGTAGGCAAATAGCGGTAGTGTCGTTTAGTGACAGTGTCGACATAGAGGGCGTGGTGTTACGAGTTATCAGGTGTGTAATTAACACACTGTTTACTTACTTGTTTTAATTAAATTACGTATTATGAGTGGTAGCCGAAATAGTGGCTGTGGTGATGCTATTACCTAATTTGGGTGACCCGGTAACCAGGTTAGTATACTACCTATGTTGTAGTTGTGGTTAAATATTGTGGATACATGTAAGCATGTCATATGTGCCTATCTGGTATGTTCATACATTATCTTGCCATATCATTATAATATCTTTTGCATGTACATGGGGTTCGGGATATATTGAATAAGGGAAGTGTGTACATTTATGTATGTGTGGATTGATGATGGCCTCGAGCCTCATTGTGGATTGATGACGACCTAGAGTCTCATCGTGGATATTTGTGATGTAATCATGTGGATCAGCTGGCTAGACCACTAAGTGGACTTTGAGCGTTGTTTCGCCAAAGAGGTGTGTAGCGGATGGAGGGTCGATTTTAGTAATCCCCGGTGTGTGGTGGTTTGGATGTACGGGTGGTGTGTAGCGGATGGATACTAGGGTCAAGGGTTAGCATAATGCACTATAACTTTGTGGTATATCGATTTGATGTGGGTAGGGGCTAAGCCCATTTGTGGACACATGTGGATTAATTGCACACTGAGTCAAAATGACTCACCCTGTTTTTCAAATAATGCAGGTAGCACATGATACTTTGGATTCGAGGTGGCCATGCAGAAGCTGTTTTTATTTCAATATACATTATGGATTTTCAATTTTTTTTTTTTGGGATATTTTATTGTAATAAGGCCGCTTTAAATGTTTTGGGATTTTTATTATGGTTTTAAGTTAGAATTATTAGGGGATTAATAATTAAAAATGACTTGGAAACATGTGCGACTTAAAAATCAAATTAAAGTTTTCAAAATCGGATTACTCACAAACAACTCGTTTTCCCGTAATCTCACGAAAGTAATGACTTGAACTTTACTCAAATTTGGAAGTTTTACTCTCCGGCAAATTACTATTTTCAAACGACAAACCCCTTATAAGCTGAATAATTGTTTTAAGACTTAGCACTTATTTTCACCCTCAAGACAAAACTCTTTTCAAACATTTTCCCGGTAACATTTTGAATTCGGCCGTGGTGTTTTGGGTCGGGTTTGGGGTGTTACACTATTATTGTAAGCAAATTCAATCAGCGATAGATATTTCTCCCAGCTACCTTCAAACTCAAGAATGCAACAACGCAACATATCCTAAAGTATTTGAATAACTCGTTCAAATTGACCATCCGTTTGCGGGTGAAATGCAGTGCTAAAATGCAACTTTGAACCCAAAGCTTCTTGCAATTTCTTCCAAATCGTAAAGTAAATCTTGGATCTCTATCCAAAACCATAGATAAGGGAACAACATGTAATCTCGCAATTTCGGAAATATACAAGTCAGCTAATTTATCAAGCGAAAAATCTGTATGTATCGGAATAAAATGAGCTGATTTCATCTATCTGTCAACAACAACCCAGATCGCATCTTTCTTTTTCAGAGATAAGGGCAAACCCGATACAAAATCCATTGTTAATCAGGAATCATAATAGGCTGTAATAAACCTAACGGCACTTGATGCTTAGCTTTGACTTGCTGACAAATTAAACATTTTGAAACAAATTCTGAGATATCTCGTTCCATGCCGTGCCACCAATAATGCTATTTCAAATCATTATACATTTTCGTACTTCCTGGATATACTGATAAACAACTACTGTGTGCTTCGTTTAGAATCTTTCGAATGAGCTCAGAATTTCTTGGTACACATATTCTATCACGTAACATCAAACAGTCATCAGGCCCTATTCAAAACTCTGAATCAGGAGTCGACTCACACTGAACTCGTTTTGCTTGCAATTCATTATCAAATTTTTGAGCCTCACAAATCCGCTGTAGAAATAACGGTCTCACTTTCAACTCGGCTACTATCGAACCATCGTTAGAAAAAGCTAATTGTGTGTTCAAAGCACATAAAGCAAATAAGGACTTTCGGCTCAAAGCATCAGCAACTACGTTCGCTTTCCTCGGATGATAGTCAATCACTAATTCATAGTCTTTTAGCAATTCTAACCATCTCCGCTGTCGCAAATTCAAATCTTTTTGAGTCATCAGATATTTCAAGCTTTTGTGGTCGGTATAAATATGTCATTTCTCACCAAACAAGTAATGACGCCAAATTTTCAATGCGAACACTATCACGGCTAACTCTAGATCGTGCGTCGGATAATTCTTTTCGTGCAGCTTCAACTGTCTCGAGGCATAAGCTATAACTTTGCTTTCCTGCATCAAAACACAACCCAGGCCATTTAACGAAGCATCACTGAAAATTACGAATTCTTTACCCGACTCAGGCTGAACTAACACTGGTGCCTCTGTCAATAATGCTTTCAACTGTTCGAAGCTCTGCTGACACTTTCCTGACCACTCAAATTTAACATCTTTTTGAAGCAATCGTGTCATCAGATTCGCAATCATCGAGAAGCCTTTCACAAATTGTCTATAATAGCCGGCTAGTCCCAGAAAACTACGGACTTCGGATACATTTCTCTAAGGCTTCCAATCTATAATAGCAGAAATTTTACTCGGGTCAACTCGGATACCTTCGGTTGAAACTATATGTCCCAAAAAACCAACCTCTCATAGCCAAAACTCACATTTGTTGAACTTTGCAAACAACTATTTATCTATCAAAGTTTGTAACACGATTCTCAAATGCTCGGCATGCTCAGATTCATCACGAGAGTAAATCAAAATGTCATCAATAAATACAACTACGAATCGGTCTAAATATGGCCTGAAAGTCCAGTTCATCAAGTCCATAAAAACAGCAGGTGCATTTGTTAGTCCGAAAGGATTAACAAGAAATTCGTAGTGTCCGTACCTTATTCTAAATGCAGTCTTTGACACATCTGAATCTTTAACTTTCAACTGGTAATAACCCAATCTCAAATCAATTTTCGAAAACACTGTTGCCCCTTTTAACTGATCAAACAAATCATCTATTCGTGGCAAAGGGTATTTATTCTTGATCGTCACTTTGTTGAGCTGTCGATAGTCTATACACATTCTCATCGTACCATTTTTATTTTTCACAAATAACACCGGTGCACCACAGGGAGAGAAACTCGGTCTAGCAAAACCTCTATTTGTCAACTCTTGCAACTGAGCTTTCAATTCTTTTAACTCTCTCGGAGCCATTCTGTACGGAGCTATCGATATCGGTGTTGTTCCCGGTACTAATTCAATACCAAACTCAACCTCTCTGATAGGTGGTAAACCCGGTAACTCTTCAGGAAATACATCTGGATGCTCACACACAACTTGTACTAATTCAATCTTTGTTTCTGTCACTTTCCTATCAAGTACATAAGCAAGATAAGCTTCACATCCCTTTCGCACAAATCTCTGAGCTAACATAGATGAGATCACAACTGGTAAACTATTCAGATCATCAGATTCAATTCTAATAATCTCATTATTCTGACATTTCAGTTCAATTGTCTTTCTTCTACAATTCACTATAGCATCATGCACCGTTAGCCAATCCATACCCAAAATCACATCAAATTCATCGAATGGCAACAACATTAGATTGGTCGGAAAACAGAAATCCCGATTCATTAACGGACAATTCTTGCAGACTTTGTCAACCAAAACACATTTGCCTAAGGGGTTCGATACTCTAATCACAAATTCAGTAGACTCTACAGGAAAAGTCTTACTAGATACTAAATTCGTACATATATAAGAATGAGTTGATCCTGGATCTATCAATGCAATCACATTAGTATCATAGAGAGTGAAAGTACTGATGATAACATCTGGAGATGACGCTTCTTTGCGAGCGCGAATAGCGTAAGCTCTAGCAGGTGCTCTGGCCTTGTATCTCACAGCTGAATCCATTGTCGCCCCTCTACTACCACTTACATTTCCGAAAATTCTAGGTGGTCTACCTCTATTCAACGTGTTACTTGGTCTCACATTCTGAACTTTATCTTTTTCATCTAGCTCAGGGCAATCTCAGGTGAAGTGATCTAGCAAACCACATTTGTAACAAGCTTTATTACTTTTATTCCAGCATTCTCCAAAATGTCGTCTCCCACATTGCTGATACTCGGGTTTGTTGTCTCTCACACTGCCAACACTCGATACTGATGTAGCTTGAGCTTTAGAGCCTGAATATTGTTTTCTACGATCTCTGTTCGAATATTCGTTTAAAGCATTTGGGCGAACGTACGAATCTCTAGATTTCTTTGATGAAGATTGATGCGGCTTACTCATCGATCTTTTTCTTGAGTCTCTAGCTTCTGAATCTACTTTTCTCTTTTCTTTGCTAAAATCATCGGCTTTACAAGCCCTTTCAACCAGAACGACAAATTCTTTCAACTCTAGAATTCTGACTAGTAGTTTTATATCTTTGTTCAACCTGTCAACGAACCGCTTACACATGATCTCTTCGGTAGAAACATACTCTCTGGCATATTTACTCAACCGTACAAATTCTCTTTCATACTCGGTTACATTCATTTGGCCTTGTCTTAATTCTAGAAACTCTTTGTGCTTTTGATCGAGAAATCTTTGACTGATGTATTTTTTTCGGAATTCAGATTGTAAGAACTCCCAAGTAACCCGTTCTTTCAGAACCACAAATACCAACGTGTTCCACCGTTGATATGCGGTGTCTCTCAGCAAAGATACAGCGCATTTAATACATTCATCAGGAGTACAAGACAATTCATCGAATACTCGAATCATATTTTCGAGCCAGAACTCAGCTCTCTCAGTATCATCATCAACAGTAGCCCGAAACTCTTCAGCCCCATATTTACGAATCTTATCTACTGGCAGCTTGTTCAACTGTATCAGATCTATGACTTGATGAACAATAGGGATTTGTTGAGGAATAGGTGGGGGTGGAGGTTGTTGAGCAGCCGAATTCGTTCAAACGAACTCCGTGAACCACTCGTTCATTATTTGGAAAAAGGCTTGTTTAGCCTCTCCCTCGTGGCTACTCATTACAGGCCTAGAATCAGATGGCGCTGCCCCTTGAGCGGGAGCGGGCGCATTACTTTCTACATCATCAGCTACAACTCATTCGGGATCCATTACTATACGAAAACACAATTTAAGCTGTCAGGAATCATCACACTATCGCAGAGTATATATGGCATGTATAGCTAGACTCTCACACACGCTACGTTAGTCCTAGAATCAACTACACCATAGATCTAATACCAATAAAATGTAACACCCCTAACCCGTATCCGTCGCCAGAGTAGGGTTACAAGGTATTACCGATCAATTCACAACATATAGCATACATTTATCAAACAAAAAGCATTCATTCTCATAAATCGATAACATACAAAAAATTTTGGAAACTTAGAAAAATTTCAACCATACAGGGGTCACACGCCCGTGTGAACAGGCTGTCTGCCTCATACGGCTCCAGACACGCACGTGTCTCAAGCCGTCTGAACTATATGATAAATACTTGATTTGTTCTTGATTATGTGTGCTTAATTCTTATGTTGATATTTCACGGATATTAATTCAAGTTGAATGTGCTTAGGTGGTGGAGCAAATGTCCCTGCTTAAGAGTAGATCTAGCATAATTAAGCGGAGTTGATCGCGCGCCTAGAGATAGGGTGACGAGATTTTACTGGATTAGGGTGAAACCTAATATGGGAGTCCATAGATCACTTTACTGCTATTCTAAGGGTTTTAATTAGAAAGAGATTTCAATTAATCAACCTAGGGTTAGACGTTATTCGCCTCGAGAGAGGGTTTAATATAAATTAGGGAGTCCTACGGATCAAGTCAAGTGAATAAATCGTGCAGTTCGGTGTTAGATAACAAGTGAAGTCTAGGTGGATTCTTCCTAAGGGTATCGTCTTAATCAACTGAGTTTTTCCCAAGTATTTCCCCAATTCATTCTTTTTTTCTTTGCGTCTTTAGCTTAGTAATTAGTTAATTTAGATTAATAAACAACTTCACTTATTTTAGGCTAAATAATAGAAAGAAAGTTAGTATTAGTACTTTTAGTTCCTTTGGGTTCGACAATCCGGTCTTGCCTAAGCTATACTACAGTTCGATAGGTGCACTTGACTCAATCGTTGTTATAGTTAGTTCCAGGATCGATCATTATAAATTTAAAACTCTGAAATACAACGATCAAGTTTTTGGCGCCGTTGCCGGGGAACTAAAATATTAAGAAAACTCTATTTTTATTACTTTAGCCATTATTATTATTATTATTATTATTATTATTTTTTTTTTTACTTTGCTAAATTTTCTTTTATTTTCTTTTGTCAGGAAAATTTTAGTTTATAGAGGAGATGGCACTGAATAACTACCAGTGGCAAGTTATGAGGACAAAGCCAACAAAAGCAGCCGATATCTACAACCTCGACCCAGTAACCAGGCTATCAACCCAGATAGAGATGATACATACAAAATTTGATGGTTTATACGGTTCCTCGCAAGCACATCCAGTTATGCAGTGTGAAACAAGCGGAGGCGTGGCGAATCCTGAGTACCCACCCTACGGACATGGCATGGAAAGCGAACAAGTCAACTATATGGGTAACTATGCTAGAACTCAAAATAATTTTTATGATAACACTTATAATGCAGGTTGGAGGTACCATCCCAATTTCTCGTGGGATGATCAAAATTTTCAACAACCACCTCACCAACAGGAAGAGGAGTCGAACCTTGAGGAGATGGTGGCAAAATTCATGGCAGCTACAGATAACCGTCTCCAAGACACTGAGACCACTCCTAAGAATCAACAAGCATCAATTAAAGGGATCGAGAGCCAAGTTGGGGAACTTACTAAGACAGTTGGACAACTTGCAAAGGTAATCTCAAAACAACTACAAGAAAGCTTGCCAAGCAACACTGAAACTAACCCAAAAGAGCAAATTCAAGCAGTAACAGCTCATGACAGTGAAAGGTTAGTGGAATCTGACCCAAGGCAAGAGCCTGTAGTAAGTGAAGGTAAGGTTGAGGTAAGCCATGATTTACCAAACCCGGTAATTACAGAGTACCAAGCTCATATGCCATACCCCAATACGATAAAGAAAGACCACACAGAGGAACAATTCGGTAAATTTCTTAAACCTCCAAAGAAGTTTCTTATTAACTTGTCGTTTCTTGAAGCTCTCTCGCAGATGCCAGATCCTAGACCTCGTGTCAATAAAGAAGAAATTCATGAGGAACGAAAGCTTCGGATCAATGAACTAGACGAGTGGAAGATAAACTTCAAAGAAATACACTAAGCAAAAACGAGGCAACTCCACGAGAAACTTAAGGATGGGACAACCCAGCTTAAGATAGGAGATCAGGTACTCAAAATCTTCCCAGATGGAACAGTCGAGGTAACTAATCCTAAATTTAGCACTTCTAAGGTAAACACTACTCGACTTAAACTTTATATCCACAACCGAATTGATCGCATGAGAAAGGATTTTCACCTCCTCAAACCACCATGACCATACGAATGAGAGATAAAGTCTAGCTTAAGACTATAAACGAGAGCTTCTTGGGAGGCAACCCGAGCACTAACTCTACTAATTAGTTTTGTTTTATTTCTTTTCGTATTTAGGCGTAGGTTTCTGATAAACCAAAATAGTAACATATTCTAGGCCCACATTTAGTATGCTTTTGGATGAATTATCCCTTGATATATGTAAAAAGGTGCTCTTAATCCTTTCTTTTCATGTCTTATATTCAGGAAAGCACCCATGGATAAAAAGAACGAGAAACGGGCTCAAAATGGACCAAAACGGACCAATGAGGAAATCGACACGGCCTTGACTTGGACCCACACGGCCATGCCAAGTCAATCATCTAGAACACGGTCTAACCCCGACTCACATGGTCGTGACTCATTAAAGAAATCCGAACACGGCCTGTCCACGATTTACACGGGTGTGCGCCATGGCCGTGCCTCTGCCGTGGAGAAGAGCAATTTCATTCGGGAAAGGATACTTAGGGAGAAAGAAATGTATTTCAAAAGCCTATAACTACACCCTAAGTATGACCTGAAGAGGGGAGCCCAAAGCCATCGTCTAGGGGCGTCGTGCTAGGCCAGAGAAGGCAGATTTGTGGAGATTCACTCAGGGATAGCCAGTTGATTCATCTCAAGAAGCCAGAATTCTACTCAAGACGGAGGATCTCTCCTTCAATTCCTTCAGGGGGTTTTAGGGATTTCTTATGTTTTGTTTTATCTTTTCTCTTGGGATGTTTTACTTTATTGTTATGAACTAAACCCTTCGGATACCCGAAGGGGATGAACCCTAGGATGAATCTTGTTATTGTTTTCTGAATTATATGATAAATACTTAGTTTGTTCTTAATTATGTGAGCTTAATCCAAATTTAATGTGCTTAGGTGGAGGAGGAATAGACCACGCCAAGAGTAGATCCAACATAATTAAGCGGAGTTGATCGCACGCCTAGAGATAGGGTGATTTAGATTTTGCCAAATTAGGGTGAAACCTAATATGGGAATCCACGAGATCGATTTCTTCGCTATTCTAGGGGTTATTATAAGAGAAACGAGAGTTCCACTAATTAACCTAGGGTTAGACGTTGTTCGCCTCGAGAGAGGGTTTAATATACGTTAGGGAGTCTTACGGATCAAACTAAGTGAATAAATCGTATGGTTCAGTGTTAGATAACAAGTGAAGTCTAGGTGGATTCTTCCTAGGGTATCTTCTAAATCAACTGAGTTTTTCCCGAGTTATTTTCCAATTTCATTCTTCTTTGTCTTAGAGTCTTTAGTTTAGTAGTTAATTAATTTAGATTACTAAACAACTTCACTTATTTTAGGCTAAATAATAAACAGAAAGTTAGTATTAGTACTTTTAGTTCCTTTGGGTTCGATAATCTGGTCTTGCCTAAACTATACTACTATTCGATAGGTGCACTTGCCTTTAATCGTTGTCAGAGTTAGTTTCCAGGTTCGATCATTCTTTTACAAATTTTAAAACTCTGATTTATAGCGATCAAGTTTTTGGCGCCGTTGTCGGAGAACTAAAATATTAAGAAAACTCTATTTTTATTACTTTAGCCATTATTTTTATTTTTCGCAATTTATTTTTATTTTGAGTTTTAATTTTAAGTTTGCTAAATTTTCTTTCTTTCTTTTCCTAGCAGGTACCTCTAGTTTATGACTAGAAGGAACCCGAGAGGACCTTTAGAATACGACAGTGATATTGAAGCTACCGCTCGAAGAAATCGCAGAGAAATTAGGCGAGCCCTAAATTACCAAGGAGAGCGAGAAGACAGATCCAATCCTACTCAAGGGATGGATTTAAAATAATCTTCCACCACAAGATGTGGCGAGAAAATAATGCTCATCGTACTATGTTTGATTATCTTTGAACCACATTTAACAGAGTGAATCAAGTATTGTTAGGCTCTGCTATAGTCGCTAATAATTTTGAATTAAAGCCTAACACTATACAAATGATTCAACAGTTTGTTCAGTTTGATGGTTTACAGATTTAAGATCCAAACGCTCATATAGCTAATTTTTAGAATTCTATGATACCTTCAAAATAAATGGCGTTTTCGATGATGCCATACGACTTCTAAGTTATTTCCTTTTCATTAAAGAATAAAGCTAAACAGTAGTTAAACTCGTTACCACGAGGGTCAATCACTACATGGGAACAAATGACCAAAAATTTTTTATTAAAATATTTCCCAGCGGCCAAAACGACCAAATTACGTAATGATATATCTTCCTTTGTGCAGATGGATTTAGAGACATTATACGATGCATGGGAGAGATATAAGGATCTCTTGAGAAGGTGTCCACACCATGGTTTACCCTTGTGGCTCCAAGTCCAAACTTTCTATAACGATGTAAACCCCTCAACGAGGCAACTAATCAACTCGGCCACCGGTGGAACCCTGAATAATAGAACTTCTGAGGCAGCCTACGAGTTTATTGAAGAGATGTCGTTGAATAACTATCTGTGGCAAGTTACAAGAACAAGGCCAACAAAAGCAGCCGAAGTTTACAACCTCGACGCAGTAACCATGCTATCAAATCAGGTAGAGTTGATGAATAAGAAGATTGATAGTTTGTGTTCTTCGCAGTACATCCATTCATGCAAAGGCGACGCAAGTGGAACTGTGGCGAATCCTCGAGTACCCACCCTACCAACCGGGCACAGAGAGCAAACAGATGAACTATATAGGTAACAATTTCAGATCTAATAATAACCCATATAGTAATAATTATAATCGAGGTTGGAGGAACCACCCAAATTTTTCGGGTGGAGGACAAGGAAATCAAGGAAATCAAAGACAACAACCTCCTCAAAATTTCCAAAATCAACCCTATCCACAGAAAAGAAGCCAATCTTGAAGAGACGTTGAACAAATTCATAGCATCCACAGAAGCCCGTTTCCAAAAAACTGAGTCAACACTTGATGACCAACAAACATCGATCAAAGTGATAGAGAAACAAGTTGGAGAACTCACTGAGACAGTTGGACAACTTACTGAAATGGTTTCCAAAATTTGATCAGCGATTTTCTCTAAAGCAACAGAACAGGTGAAGACAGTTACACTGAGGAGTGGAAAGGAGTTAGTTGAACCAAAGAAAAAAATACTACATGAAGATGACAAAGCAGAGGATACGAGAGTTGGGGATGTAACTCCAAAACACAAAGAAAGTAAACCACCAATCTCATATCCAGTGCAGTTAAAGAAAGAGCGATTAGACGCCCAATACGGTAAGTTTCTTGAACTGTTTAAACAGATACATATTAACTTACCTTTTGTTGAAGCCATTTCACAGATGCCGACGTACGCAAAATTCTTAAAGGAACTCCTAACGAATAAAAGAAAGCTTGAAGAAATATCCATGGTGGAGCTTAATGAAGAATGTTCAGCCATCCTCCAAAATAAGCTACCAACAAAATTAAAAGATCCAGGAAGTTTTACTATTCCTTGTTTAATTGGTAGTTTAAATATTAATAAAGCATTAGCTGATCTAGGTGCCAGTATTAATTTAATGCCTTATAAAATGTTTAGACGACTAGATCTTGGGGAACCAAAACCCACTAGGATGAGTACTCAGTTAGCTGATAGATCTATTAAATACCCTAGAGGAGTTATCGAGGATGTCTTGGTAAAAAATTGATAAATTTATTTTCCCCGTTGATTTTGTTGTGCTTGACATGGATGAGGACATTGAGGTTCCCTTAATTCTAGGGCGCCCTTTTTTAGCCACTGACAGGGCTGTTATCGATGTAGGTGATGGTAAACTTGCATTAAGGATAGGCGATGAGGAAATTATTTTTCAAATTTATGATGCCATGAGATATTCCAGAGAACAAGATGATTCCTATTATTTTATTGATACCACTGATCATATCATTCAAAGCTCATTACAGGAAATTCTATATGATGACACGATGGAACTGTGTCACACTCAAGAAGAGGGGGAAGAAGATGAAGTCCACGAGTTGAATTCAAAAACATCGTCACCAAGACAAACGGAAAAAGAAAGCATTGAATTCGATGACGATTTAAAACAAAAACCCTCTGTTGATGAACCACCTAAATTAGAATTAAAGCAATTGCCAAAACATTTAGAGTATGCATTCCTTGGGGAAAATTATACGTTACCAATGATTATCTCTTCAGAGCTAGAACCTCAGGAAAAAGAAAAGTTGATACAGGTACTAAGAGAACATAAAAAAGCCATAGCTTGGAAAATCTCTGACATTAAGGGAATAAGTCCAACATTTTGCACCCACAAAATTTTAATGGAAGACGAGTACAAGCCATGCGTGCAACCACAAAGACGATTAAACCCCAACGTAAAAGAAGTAGTGAAAGCCGCGGTAATTAAACTTCTAGATGCTGGAATAATTTATCCTATTTCTGACAGCAAGTGGGTGAGTCCAGTGCAGGTTGTCCCAAAGAAAGGAGGCATGACCGTGGTAGCTAACGAAAAGAATGAACTAATTCCTACCAGGACAGTCACAGGTTGGAAAGTTTGCATAGATTACAGGAAGCTGAATTACGCCACTAGAAAAGATCACTTCCCTCTACCCTTCATTGATCAAATGCTAGAAAGGTTATCAGGGCATATGTACTACTACTTCCTAGATGGACTCTCCGGCTATTTCCAAATCCCAATAGCACCTGAAGATCAAGGGAAGACAATGTTCACATTCCTATACGGTACGTTTGCTTATCGTAGAATGCCTTTTGGATTATGTAATGCTCATGCTACTTTTCAGCGTTGCATGCTAGCAATCTTTGATGAACTCGTGGAAGATATTATGGAGGTATTTATGGATGATTTCTCAGTTTACGGTAATTCTTTCCATCTTTGCCTTAAAAATTTAAAACGAGTTCTAATGAGATGTGAGGAAACAAACCTTGTATTAAATTGGGAAAAATGTCACTTTATGGTACAAGAGGGAATAATATTAGGACATAAAATTTCTAGTAAAGGGATCGAGGTAGATAAAGCAAAGATTGAAACTATAGAAAATTACCTCCCCTAGTTCAGCTTAAGGCCATTAGAAGTTTTTAGGACACGCAGGATTTTATAGAAGATTCATTAAGGATTTTTCTAAAATAGCTAAGCCTTTAACAAAATTACTAGAAAAAGATGTTCCTTTCAATTTTGATGAGGAATGTTTAGACGCATTCAATATCCTTAAGGATAAACTAATAAATGCTCCAATTATAATTGCACCTGATTGGAATCTGCCCTTTGAACTAATGTGTGATGCAACCGATTTCGCAGTAGGTGCAGTTCTGGGACAACGAAGAGGCAAGCATTTTTAGCCAATCTATTATGCTAGCAGGACTTTGACACCCATGCAGAAAACTACACCTCGGAAAAGAACTCGCTGGTGTAGTTTTTGCTTTTGACAAATTTAGACAGTATTTATTATTATCTAAAGTTGTCGTTTTCACTGACCACTCAGCCCTTCGTTATCTATTAACTAAACCTGATGCGAAACTACGACTCATAATATGGATCTTACTTTTACAATAATTTGATTTGGAAATACAGGATAAGAAAGGAGCTAAGAACCTTGCAGCTGATCACCTCTCTAAACTCGAAAACCCCCATATCGAATAGCTAAATGAAGGAGAGATAAACGATTCATTCCCAGAAGAACAACTCTTTTCGATAACTCATTCTGAGGTACCATGGTTTGCGGATATTGCAAATTATTTAGCTACTAACATCTTGCTAAAAAAATTAACACATCACCAAAAGAAGTGATTTTTTGCTGATGCAAAAAATTATTTTTGGGAAGATCCCTTTTTTTTTCCGAATATGTGCAGATCAGGCAATTCGAAGATGCGTTACGAGGACAGAATCGAGTAAGATTATAGAACATTTCCATTCAGGACCTTCAGGAGGACACTACAGTGGCATTAAGATAGCACATAAGATACTCGAATCAGGTTTTTATTGGCCCACTCTATTCAAGGATGCAAATAGGTATGTCGCTTCATGTGATAAATGTCAAAGAACAGGTAATGTCTCTAAACGTGATGAAATGCCTCAAACATATATGTTATCATGTGAAATATTTGATGTATGGGGTATTGATTTTATGGGTCCATTCCCTAGTTCGTTCAGAAATAAATACATCCTCGTGGCAGTCGATTACATGTCAAAATGGGTGGAAGCCAAAGCTCTACCTACTAATGATGCTAGAGTAGTAGTTAAGTTCCTCAAGAAATTATTCTCTCGATTCGGAACGCCTAGAGCTATCATTAGTGATAGGGGCACTCATTTCTGTAATACTCAATTTGACAAAGTCTTAAAAAAGTATGGAGTACACCACATGATAGCTACCCCATATCACCCTCAAACCAGTGGGCAAGTTGAAGGAGCAAACCGAGAACTTAAGCGCATTCTAGAAAAAACGGTTGAATCAAATAGAAAAGATTGGGCATTAAAAGTAGATGATGCCTTATGGGCCTATAGAACAGCATTTAAAACCCCTCTAGGGACATCCCCCATACAAACTTGTATACGGGAAAAGTTGTCATCTACCATTCGAGTTAGAACACAAAGCTTTTTGGGCCATAAAGTTTTTAAATTTTGATCTTAGCACTGCAGGTAAGAAAAGAATGATGCAGATGAACGAGCTAGACGAATGGAGAGCTGAGGCCTACGAGAACTCGAAACTATACAATGAGGCAACTAAGCGACGCCATGACGCTCGTCTAAAGAAGTCAAAACAATTCGAAGTAGGGGACTTGGTCCTACTATACAACTAAAGGCTTAAATTATTTCCTGGGAAGCTGAAATCGAGATGGTAAGGCCCATTCATGATTAAAATTTTTTTTTCATACGGCACAATCGAGATAACTCACCCCATTAAGGGCACATTCAAGGTAAATGGTCACTGATTAAAAATTTATAATGGTGCAGATTTTAGAGATATGAGAGAGGAGCTTCTGCTCCAGGAACCTTCTTTTAGAACTGAAAACAGGGAAAGTCTAGCTTAAGACTATAAACAAGCGCTTCTCGGGAGGCAACCCGAGCACTAACTTCCCTAACATTATACTTTTAACTGTTTAGCATCTAAACTTCATACTAATTAATCTAATAAAGTGCAGGTTTTAGACCACACGGCCTTGCACACGGGCGTGCCCGTGGCCGTGCAGAAGCCAGGGGACAAACCATAGGCGTGCCAGCGGCCGTGCAAGACAAAGAAGAATCTTTTTCCTCAACACGGGCTATGATAATATTCCACGCCCGTGTCGACTACCCGTGAGAGGTTACTGACTTATTAAACACGGGAGAAACACGGTCGTGCCTACCAACCGTGTGAGGTTACTGACTTATCAAGCACGGGCGTGTCATAAGCAACACGGCCGTGGCAAATCCACCGGAACGCGCCTAAAATTTGAAATCGCGAAAAACACGGGCGCATAAAAATCAAACACGGGCGTGGCCCATGCCTGTGCTCGTATCCCTATTTAAGCATCTTTAACCGTCTCCTTTCCCCCAAATCAACCCTAAACCAAATTTCAAGCCTTACCCCTCTCAAATCCGGCCACACTCAAACCCTCGACCGTCCCATCAACCCCTCAACCCCCTTGTCTTTCAAGAAAACCACACTAAAACCGTGAACACGCCCGCGCCACCACCGTGCTACAGAAAAAACACGCCCATGCCACCATCGTGTGACTGCTGAAAACCTCACAGCACCGCCGTGCTCCACCCGTGTCCAGCCTATTTCCACCACCACCTCCTCTGGTTTTCCCATTACTTAAATTTTTGGCACTCAAAGTTTGATATATTTCATATTATTTCGTTTTGTTTAAAGTTTTAATATTAAATATGATTTATTTTCTTTTAGAACTCATTTTAGAACTTATTGAATGTTCATAATCTTGATGATTAGTTATGTGTGCTATTTATCGTTATTAGATGGATTTCATATTCTCTGTTGATTAAAATCTTTTACAAACCTTCCTATGTAGAATTAGCATTGGTTGCTTATAGGTGACAAATAGTGCTTAGCATTTAAATATCTTGGGCCTAGATGACAATTTGGAACAACCGTTACTTGAATATTCTTTAATTTCAGGTACAATGTCGTCATCACGAGGGAAACGAACCACGGCCGCACCAACTAAGAAAAGAAAAGGGTCCGGATCATCCTCAGCCAGCGCATCTTCTGAATTAAGACACTGCTTCCTCCAATTCTCTCAAGAAGCTCAGGAAAACTGATACAAGGCATTCCGGGAAAGACCTCTAGGAACTGGTAGATGCATTGACTGGAACGCGGTGGAACAGGTCAGATTAGCAACCGATATTCGAGCCCTCATATCAACCGAGCCGTGGGAGCAATTTTTCTCTATCATTGAGCCAACTTATTTGGAACTCACCCTCAAGTTCTGCACTACTTTTACCTTACAGACAGTGATGGCCCAGTACGACGACCCGGGCACAGTGCAATTTTGCTTAGGAGGTACGGTATGTCGACTAAGCGTACCGCAATTCGGCACGACACTCGAACTCTATACGGAGGAATTTATAGAGGAAAATCCACTCTCCGAGTTAGACCGTCAACTTCACTGCACCCCCTTTGTTGCTGGCGCAGCTTAGCACCCACCACGAATGTCTACGATCCCAGTCGCTCGAAGGCGACAGCCCTTGGCCCACCCCTACGATATATTCACGCCATTCTTGTAACACCCCAAACTCGGACAGGACACCACGTCCGAATCTGGTATGTTACGGGGAAAAATATTTTTGGGAGATTAGATTTTCCGCTCAAAAGCTGGGTGAAAACATAGAGTATTTGAAGAAAATTTGAGTAGGCTTGTTTGAAATCGGATGGTGTATTTTGAACCCGGAAGTTTTGAAAAACTTATCCAAAGTGTGTAGTTAAAAACGAGTTGGTTTCTTTTAGTAATTCCAATAGTTTCTTAGTGCTATTTTGAAACATTTTTGACTTAGAAGAATATCGAGTTTGGTTTGAAAGTCATTTGAGTTTACTTTATAGCAAAACATAGCGAGATACCCGATGGTATAGTTTAAAACACATTGCGTTATAGTTTTGAAAACATTATCTTACCAAATTTTTAGTAAAATTTCATACCAAGTTATTTGTTAAGCGTGTTAAGAATCTAATTAAACCATAACCATCATAAAACATAAATCAAAGGCCTTTTACAAATCCAAACTAAAACCCAACTAAAAGTAAATAAGTTAAAGTACCCAAATTGAATAGTCCGAGCAAAACTTTTATTAAAGCATGGCATGTGCACCCCCGAGTCCACCCGGCTCCATGTCCGCGTCTACGGGTCACCTGAAATGTCAAAGGAGAGGGTGAGTCGAATGACTCGATGCATAAATCCCGCTCCCGATGAAACAACATGCTAACACACATCATACATAGCAACATAATTAATGCAACCCGATCCTAACCATCCGTATCTCCTTTTTCTACCCCGTGTGGTACCAAACCACCGGTGGTGCCAAACCACCGGTGACATATAGTCACAATGTGTTACCAAAACACTGTGTCCCAAAGACACAATATCCATCAATGTGGTGCCAAACCACCGCGTCCCCAAAGACACGCTTTGTGCTACCAAAGCACCGGTGACCAAAGTCACAAATCCAATGATGGGGCCAACCCATCGTGTGATACCCAATCACTAGCAGACGATCCCATATCTCATGTGGGGCCAACCTACGGTGGTGTCAAACCACGGGGGCGAGTCGCAATGAGGTGCCCAACCTCTGGTGTCCCAAAGACACAAATGTGGTACCAAACCACTTTGGTGACCGTAGTCACAATAATCGAATGATGGGGCCAACCCATCGTGTGATACCAAATCACTAGCGAGGCGATCCCATATCTCATGTGGGGCCAACCCACGGTGGTGTTAACCACGGGGACGAGTCGCAATGAGGTGCCAAACCTCTGAGGTGCCAAACCTCTGGTGACCCAAAGTCACAAAGTGTGTTACCAAAACACTCGGTGCTCGTCGGCACAAAATATCACTTTGCCCCTCCACTCATATCACCCATCATCATATCAACTCATGTGATCATGCATATCATACAAGTCATGCATATCATGCCAACATGTCTAGCATTACATCTCATAGCATACATAACATAGATCATAATACCCAAGGTATCCATAATAGAACTTGTAACAAATTAGACTTACCCGATACGTACACATACCCCGTTTGGGTATCCAATTATCCGTCATCTTGGTAAATGTTTTTAACAGCAAACAGGTTTATTAATAACATTACTAGGTATCGGTGTGTTAGTTTACACACTGGTAATTACGAGTCTAAAGATCCCAACGACCGATCTATGTCCTCGATTATCAAGCTCCTATAACAATCGGCCAACACAGATTAGGCACTAAGACCATTCGGCCAAAGACATATAAACCCAAAGGGGTTAATTTCAATCCCTTACCTTGAAGATGATCTGGTTTCCTACCAAACTGAACCAAGCGGTGGTTCTCCTTTAGCAATCGGCTACACCTTAAAAAAAGAACAGGTTAATCCATTGTCATCCTTGACTTAATCGCACTAAATCGATAAATAACCCAATAATAACATAGCCACTTACCATCGCTACCAACCGGTCTCTAACGGTAAAGGCCTCACTTGGTGGCTTCAAAATCCCGAATGCCCTAACAAGCAATCAGTTTTAACAAGGAGAATAACACCCATCAATAGTTGTCATATACAACTCTTAAACAACTCAAATCGATTAAGAGAAAGAAAGAAACTAAATGACCATTCGGCCAAGGGCTTACCAACACCCAAACGATTGAAGCAAAACCCCAACACCAACAAAGATTCGGCCAAGATTTTTGAAAAGAAGAAAGAAAATGAAAATAAGGTAGATGCTTTTCGGTTTTGAGAGAAAAGATAATATGAAATGGAAGCAGAGTTTCGGCAAGAGTTGAGAAGAAGAGAAGTTGATGGAATGGAGGTACTTTCGATTTTGAGAAGGTGTTTTGGTGGATATAGTTTCGGCTAAGGTGATTTCAAAAGCAAAAGAAAAGAAAATATGAGAGGAAAAGAGGACTATTTTCGGTTTACACAATTTGAAGAAGAAAGGGAAGTGAAGATACTTGAGAACTTTCGCCACACCAACTCAAAAGGCAAAACAACTTCGGCACATGAGAGCTTGAACTTTCGGTTTTCCAAGAAGAAAAGAATGAGAAACCCTCTTGGAACTCGGTTGCTTTTGACAAAAAGAGAACTTGTTTGACACCCAAAAAGTGACCGAAAAAGCACTAAGTTGGCAAGGAAATTTCGGCACTACCTCAACACCACACTACCAACCCAAGCCGTCCACTTCCCCACTCCAACACCCCCACAAATTCGCCATAATCCCCAAACACACTCACCACCACTCATTTCAAATGAGTGGACCAAGTCCTCCTCCATATTTTGCTCTCCACCTTACATTTGAAAGTGAAGACCAAGTCCAAGTAGAATTTCACTAGCCTTCTACCTCTCCTCCATGCCGTCCCAAAAAGAAGCCAAATGGGGACTCTGCACTCGAACACCTGGACCTCCACCACAAGTAGATGACGCAACACCAAGCTTCCCCATGTAGCGCATGCTTTGCCACTAAGCTAGCTCCTTATTTGTGCAACAAAACATCAATTAAAATTCTTAAACCCCAGCTTCCTCAGCTCCCTTCACTTAACACCCAAAAACCAAAATTTTCCCATTCCCTCAGGCACACTCCTAGCCCACAATTAAGCCCCTAAAACACCGAAATAGCAACACAGCACACTAAACACATGCAATTTCATGCAACAACAAAATAGCCCCTATCCCGGGATATTACAGTTCTACCCCCCTTAAAAATAATTTCGACCTCGAAATTACCTGATCAGAAGAGTTGCGGGTATTGCTGTCTCATCATATCCTCGGGTTCCCACGTAGCTTCTTCTACGCCATGGTTTCGCCAAAGTACCTTAACCAAAGGCACAGACTTCCTACGCAGAACCTTCACATCCCGATCAAGAATCTGCACAGGTTCTTCTTCCATGGTCAAGTCTGGATTTACCTCGATCTCTTCCACTGCTACCACATGTGACGGATCTGAACGATAACGCCGAAGCATCGAAACGTGAAATACGTCGTGAATCTGGCTAAGCTCTGCCGGCAACTCAAGCTGATACGCTACTGGTCCCACTCGTCTCAGTACCTTATACGGCCCAATAAACCTCGGACTTAGCTTGCCTTTTCTTCCGAACCTCAACACCTTCTTCCAAGGCGAGACCTTCAGGAAAACTTGATCCCCCACAGCAAACTCTATATCTCTCCGCTTAAGATCGGCATAAGATTTCTGCCGGTCCGAAGCTTCCTTCAATCGAGCCTGAATTAACTTAACCTTGTCCTCAGTCTCAGTAACCAACTCGGGTCCCAACAACCGACGTTCGCCTAACTCCGTCCAACACGTAGGTGAGCGACACTTCCTACCATACAACGCCTCATACGGTGCCATCTTGATGCTCGCTTGGTAACTGTTGTTGTAGGCAAACTCAGCTAATGGTAGAAACTCCTCCCAACTACCCCTGAAATCCAGGACACAACCTCTCAGCATATCTTCCAAGATCTGAATAACTCTTTCTGATTGACCGTCAGACTGTGGGTGAAAAGCCGTGCTGAAATCCAAACGAGTACCCAGAGCTTGATGCAATGCTTTCCAGAACCTTGACGTAAACCTGGGATCCCTATCCGAAATAATCGAAACTGGCACACCGTGCAACCTTACTATCTCTGACACATACAGCTTCGCCAACTTCTGAAGTGAGTAGTCAACCCTCACCGGAATAAAGTGAGCTGATTTAGTCAGACGATCCACCACTACCCAAACTGAATCCTTCTTGCTTGGCGTAAGCGGTAACCCACTGACGAAATCCATGGTTATCCTTTCCCACTTCCACTGAGGAATCTTCACAGTCGAAGCAAACTCGACGGCAATCGATGTTCAGCCTTAACTCGCGACAAGTCGACACTTCCCAACAAACTCACTCACCTCTTTCTTCAAGCCGTGCCACCAAAATCGCTCTCTAAGATCCCTATACATCTTGCTACCTCCGGGATGCATAGCATGAGGATCATGCATGTGCGTCTGAAGAATCTTTTGCCTCACTCAACATCTTTAGGCATACAAACCTTACCTTGGAAACACAACACCTCATCACTAGACAAGTCAGTAACCCTCCAAACCACCATTCTCGCACTTGCAACTTCCGCGCACTCGTAACCTCATCCAATAATCTGTTTCTCTCGGATCTGCTCAACCCAAGTAGGCTTAACTCGCAACTCTGCTGAGAATACTCCGTCGTCATACAAACTCAAATGGGCAAACAATGCTCTTAAGTCCGAAACAACCTTACGGCTCAATGCGTCACCACCACATTAGCCTTGCCCGATGATACTCAATCGAATAATCGTAATCTTTCAAAGAATCTCGACCCATCTGCGCTGCCTCAAATTCAAATCCTTCCGAGTCGAGAGATACTTCGGACTCTTATGATCTGTGAGACTATCGATCTCTCTCGCACAAGTAGTGCCTCCAAATCTTTAAAGCGAAGACCACGACCGCTAGCTCCAAGTCATGCGTCGGATAGTTGACCTCATGTGGCCTCACTGTCGAGAAGCGTAAGCCACAACCCTACCTTCTTGCATCAGGACACAACCCAAGCCCGTATGTGATGCATCGCAATAAACTGTGAACTCCTTACCAGCCTCAGGTTGAATTAGAACCGGAGCCTCAGTCAAAATCTTCTTTAACTTATCGAAGCTTTCCTGCTGTTTCTCAGTCCAAACAAATGGAACTCCTTTCCTTAGTAACTTGGTCATCGGCGCTGCTATCAACGAGAAACCCTCAACAAACCTTCGGTAATATCCGGCCAAACCCAAAAAACTCCGAATCTCAGCCACTGACCTAGGCGGCTTCCAATCCAAAACTGCCTCAATCTTACGAGGATCTACCCGAATCCCCTCTGCCGACACTACATGACCCAAGAAAGTCACTTCTCTAAGCCAGAACTCGCACTTACTAAACTTAGCATAGAGTTGCTTTTCCCTCAAAATCTGCAGCACAACCCTCAAGTGCGCATCGTGCTCTTCTTCTGTCCTTGAGTACACTAAGATGTCGTCTATGAAAACCACGACGAATCCGATCCAGTGCTCGCTTTGAAACACCACGCTCATCATATCCATAAACGCCGTATTTGCCGGTGCGTTAGTCAACCCGAACGGCATTACGTAAATTCGTAGTGCCCATACCGAGTCCGAAACGCTGTTTTATGGATATCGGCCTCCTTAACCTTCAACTGATGATACCCAGACCTCAAGTCGGTCTTTGAGAATACCGCAGCACCCTTCAGCTGATCAAACAAATCGTCTATCCGTGGCAACGGATACTTGTTTTTAATCGTCAGCTTGTTCAACTGGCGATAATCTATACACATCCGCATCGTACCATCTTTCTTCTTAACAAAGAGTACCGGCGCGCCCCATGGCGAAACACTTGGCCTGATGAAACCTCTATCCAATAACTCCCGGATCTCGAGCCTTAAGCTCCACCAATTCCTTTGGCGCCATCCTATACGGAGCAATAGACACCGGCGCAGATCCTGCAATGTATCAATCCCGAACTCTACCTCTCGATCGGCGGCAACCCTAAGCTCCTCGAAACACATCAAAGAAATTCCTTAACAATCGAACCTTCTCTACAAAGACTCTTTAGCTTCCAAGGCATACACATGAACCACATACGCTTCACACGCCCTTTCTCGACCATCTTCTCGCTTTGGGAGCAGATACCACATTAGACAGTAATCTCTCCTATTACCTATCATAGCCACCTCATCACCCTCAACCGTCTTAAGAACCATGCGCTTAGCCGCAATCCAACCTCGCCTGGTACTTGACCAACCAATCCATCCTAAGAATCGATCGAACTCCCCAAGCGGCGCTTCCATCGGATCGGCGACAAACACTACCCCTTGGAGTTCTAGGGGTACCTCTCTAAACAGGTTTATCTACTACTACAGAGTGACCTAGAGGGCTAATTACGGTCATCCGCCTAGAAGATATCTCGAGTCTAAATCCATGGTCTCTACTATACTACGGCAACATACGAGTGCGTTGAACCCGCATCAATCAAAGCAAAGATAAGGAGAACCAAAAATCAAGAACGCACCGGTTATGACGTCCGGTGCGTCGCCCCTCTCTCTCGGCCGCAAAGATACACTAATCCAGTATGCGCATCGAACTACCCGCACCTCTGCCCAGTGCTCCACGGCCCCGACCAGAACCATTACCATTTCTGCCATTACCACGGCCCCTCTGCGGTGGCGGTCTATTACCTCTGAATCGACACGGCCCGACTCTCAAATCGAATCTCGGCCAACCTCACGCGGGCGGTCCTCCTCACACGGTGCTCCAGAGAACCACACTCGAAGCAACCTTTTCCTCCAGTCCAGCAACCACCCCAATGAGATTTCCTACACTGATTACACTGCGGCGGTCCCTGCCTAGCAGCAACAAACCTAGCAAGCTGATTCGGCCCACTCGGTCTAGCCCTTTTCTGCGGATTACCTGACGATCCGAGAGGACCCAAAGCTCCTCTTATGCCTATTTCTCGTCCATGCCCCGCCTCACGGACTCCTTAACACCCTCGGCTACCTTAGCCTTCTCAACTAAGACAGCAAACTCGCGCTCCTGCTGAGGAGCAATCAGCAGTCTTAACTCATCTCGCAGGCCATCCTCGAAACGAACACACCTCTCATGCTCGGTGGCCACAATACCCTCGGCATACCTACTCGACTTCAGGGAACTCACCTCGTGCTCGAAAGCATTTACCCCACGAACAAGCCTCGAAATGCCTTTCTCTCGGGAGTCAATATAACTAGCTCCGATGTACTTCTTTTGATATGCACCACGAAATAATCCCATGTCGATCCTCTGCACGCCACACCGTCCCGAACCGTGAGCCACCACCGATATGACTCATCCCGAGAAGCGATCGATGCCCTTCGGCTTCTCTTGGTGTCAAATCCGATCATCCATGATCCGCTCGCTTGCCTCCAGCCAATATTTAGCAAAGGCTTTGGGAGCAACACGGATACACTCGAAAGAATTCGGCCCGCTTTGCCCAAGTCGCCAGCACTCGATTTCCTAACTCCTGCACCACCACCTACACCAGCTACCCTTTCCAACACTCGCAAAGCATCGCTCGTGACACTGCGCGTCGCCCCTGCATCGATCTTGGAACTCACCACCTCCACCGGGTGGCGGAACCGGTATCTCATTTTCTCGAACCACGACTGGATCCTACGGGCTCGTAAACCGCGTCATCCTACCCCTACCTCTACCACGAGTATTACGACCACGTCCGCCTCGAGTGCTCATGACTAAACTTTCTACGTGATCGATTAAGAATTTTATGCATCGAGATTTATTCCACTTGTTTAAAAGCAAGTCTTATGAATATTAAAGAGGATTTGTTCTCGCGAGTTCACGAATCCTATCGGTTTCAATCTCTAAAGTAGCATACTATTGCTATTCATCGATCATATCACATCCAATCAATTCACAAGCAATAGTAAGGGTACTTACCTGGGCGAACTGGTGCCGGAGACTCGGTGCAATGCCTTTCAAACCATACAAACACTTAAAATAAACTCTTAAAAACTTTTTGGGCCTCAGGCCCACAAACAAAGCCTTTGAACTTGGCTCGATATACCACATTGTAACACCCCAAACTCGGACAGGACACCACGTCCGAATCTGGTATGTTACGGGGAAAAATATTTTTGGGAGATTAGATTTTCCGCTCAAAAGCTGGGTGAAAACATAGAGTATTTGAAGAAAATTTGAGTAGGCTTGTTTGAAATCGGATGGTGTATTTTGAACCCGGAAGTTTTGAAAAACTTATCCAAAGTGTGTAGTTAAAAACGAGTTGGTTTCTTTTAGTAATTCCAATAGTTTCTTAGTGCTATTTTGAAACATTTTTGACTTAGAAGAATATCGAGTTTGGTTTGAAAGTCATTTGAGTTTACTTTATAGCAAAACATAGCGAGATACCCGATGGTATAGTTTAAAACACATTGCGTTATAGTTTTGAAAACATTATCTTACCAAACTTTTAGTAAAATTTCATACCAAGTTATTTGTTAAGCAGGTTAAGAATCTAATTAAACCATAACCATCATAAAACATAAATCAAAGGCCTTTTACAAATCCAAACTAAAACCCAACTAAAAGTAAATAAGTTAAAGTACCCAAATTGAATAGTCTGAGCAAAACTTTTATTAAAGCATGGCATGTGCACCCCGAGTCCACCCCGGCTCCATGTCCGCGTCTCTCACGGTCACCTGAAATGTCAAAGGAGAGGGTGAGTCGAATGACTCGGTGCATAAATCCCGCTCCCGATGAAACAACATGCTAACACACATCATACATAGCAACATAATTAATGCAACCCGATCCTAACCATCCGTATCTCCTTTTTCTACCCCGTGTGGTACCAAACCACCGGTGGTGCCAAACCACCGTGACATATAGTCACAATGTGTTACTAAAACACCGGTGTCCCAAAGACACAATATCCATCAATGTGGTGCCAAACCACTTTGGTGTCCCAAAGACACGTTTGTGCTACCAAAGCACCGTGACCGAAGTCACAAATCCAATGATGGGGCCAACCCATCGTGTGATACCCAATCACTAGCGAGACGATCCCATATCTCATGTGGGGCCAACCCACATGGTGTCAAACCACGTGGACGAGTCGCAATGAGGTGCCCAACCTCTGGTGTCCCAAAGACACAAATGTGGTACCAAACCACCGGTGACCGTAGTCACAATAATCGAATGATGGGGCCAACCCATCGTGTGATACCAAATCACTAGCGACGATCCCATATCTCATGTGGGGCCAACCACGGTGGTGTTAACCACGAGGACGAGTCGCAATGAGGTGCCAAACCTCTGGAGGTGCCAAACCTCTGGTGACCCAAAGTCACAAAGTGTGTTACCAAAACACTTGGTGCTCGTCGGCACAAAAAATCATCACCCCCTCCACTCATATCACCCATCATCATATCAACTCATGTGATCATGCATATCATACAAGTCATGCATATCATGCCAACATGTCTAGCATTACATCTCATAGCATACATAACATAGATCATAATACCCAAGGTATCCATAATAGAACTTGTAACAAATTAGACTTACCCGGATACGTACACATACCCCGCTTGGGTATCCAATTATCCGTCATCTTGGTATAGTTTTTAACAGCAAACAGGTTTATTAATAACATTACTAGGTATCGGTGTGTTAGTTTACACACCTAGTAATTACGAGTCTAAAGATCCCAACGACCGATCTATGTCCCTCGATTATCAAGCTCCTATAACAATCGGCCAACACAGATTAGGCACTAAGACCATTCGGCCAAAGACATATAAACCCAAAGGGGTTAATTTCAATCCCTTACCTTGAAGATGATCTGGTTTCCTACCAAACTGAACCAAGCGAAGGGTTCTCCTTTAGCAATCGGCTACACCTTAAAAGAAGAACAGATTAATCCATTGTCATCCTTGACTTAATCGCACTAAATCGATAAATAACCCAATAATAACATAGCCACTTACCACTTGCTACCAACCGCCTCTAACGGTAAAGGCCTCACTTGGTGGCTTCAAAATCCCGAATGCCCTAACAAGCAATCGGTTTTAACAAGGAGAATAACACCCATCAATAGTTGTCATATACAACTCTTAAACAACTCAAATCGATTAAGAGAAAGAAAGAAACTAAATGACCATTCGGCCAAGGGCTTACCAACACCCAAACGATTGAAGCAAAACCCCAACACCAACAAAGATTCGGCCAAGATTTTTGAAAAGAAGAAAGAAAATGAAAATAAGGTAGATGCTTTTCAGTTTTGAGAGAAAAGATAATATGAAATGGAAGCGAGTTTCTGCAAGAGTTGAGAAGAAGAGAACTGGATGGAATGGAGGTACTTTCGGTTTTGAGAAGGTGTTTTGGTGGATATAGTTTCGGCTAAGGTGATTTCAAAAGCAAAAGAAAAGAAAATATGAGAGGAAAAGAGGACTATTTTCGGTTTACAAAATTTGAAGAAGAAAGGAAGTGAAGATACTTGAGAACTTTCGCCACACCAACTCAAAAGGCAAAACAACTTCGCACATGAGAGCTTGAACTTCTCGGTTTTCCAAGAAGAAAAGAATGAGAAACCCTCTTGGAACTCGGTTGCTTTTGACAAAAGAGAACTTGTTTGACACCCAAAAAGTGACCGAAAAAGCACTAAGTTGGCAAGGAAATTTCTGGCACTACCTCAACACCACACTACCAACCCAAGCCGTCCACTTCCCCCACTCCAACACCCCCACAAATTCGGCCATAATCCCCAAACACACTCACCACCACTCATTTCAAATGAGTGGACCAAGTCCTCCTCCATATTTTGCTCTCCACCTTACATTTGAAAGTGAAGACCAAGTCCAAGTAGAATTTCACTAGCCTTCTACCTCTCCTCCATGCCGTCCCAAAAAGAAGCCAAAATGGGGACTCTGCAGCTCGAACACTGGACCTCCACCACAAGTAGATGACGCCACACCAAGCTTCCCCATGTAGCGCATGCTTTGCCACTAAGCTAGCTCCTTATTTGTGCAACAAAACATCAATTAAAATTCTTAAACCCCAGCTTCCTCAGCTCCCTTCACTTAACACCCAAAACCAAAATTTTCCCATTCCTCGGGCACACTCCTAGCCCACAATTAAGCCCCTAAAACACCGAAATAGCAACACAGCACACTAAACACATGCAATTTCATGCAACAACAAAATAGCCCCTATCCCGGGATATTACAATTCTCGCTCACACCATCACAGGACGACGTGAGAGTACAGGGGTGGTAAACAAGCACGATGTCTACTACCTATCGTGCATGTCAGAAGGGCACGTTTTTGACCTGGCATACTTCATCGCCTGTGCAATTCAACATCAAACAGAGCCGCACAGGAAGGGGATTTTATCAATGGGGCCCTACATCACACACTTAGCTCGGTATTTCGGGCTCCTAACCACCGACGAACAAGCCTCCTCACTCACACTGATAGGGCAGATGGCCCCACAGGGCATCCAGACGATGCTACATATGGGGATGATCCAGCATCGACGTGGAACCGAACCCCCTCAATACCGATTAGCCCTACCCACTGACGAGGAGGAGCCCGAGGAAATTATTGATGATGTCCCACTACCACAAGAGCCATTACTCCCGAGCCAGCGGCCCACCCATGCAGCAGCTTCACTTTCAGACATTTCTGCACGCCTTACTCAGTTCGAGCAATACTGTACTCAGTAATTCACTGAAATGACTCGACGTTTTGACGGTATCGAGGCCACCCTCCAGCAAATTTGTCATCACTTCAACATCTCTTCACCAACACCACCGCAGGATCCAGCTGATGATGAGGACCTCTGAGTCCTTTTATTTTCCTTATTCTTAGTTTTCTTTATTTTTAGTTCTTTCATTCTAATTTTTATTTGTCTTAATTTAAACTCTTTTGCCTTATATGTTTCATACCATTATTTTATTCATATTATCATTGGCTATCTAACCTTAGAATACTACTAACAAACATTGGTTTAATTTCGACCCCTAGACATCTAGCTAATGACTTTGCAGCTGGTACACTCAAAAATAATGAACAAATCACTAGGAGTAACTCACTGCTACATAAGTCATCTGTCACCTCCGACTCAAGGAATCCACCCATAATTCAGGAAGTTTCACTTTTCCCCATATCTTATGATTTTAGTATTATTGTGTTATTATCTAACCTTGTACATTGAGGGCAATGTACATCTTAAGTGTGGGGGGTGAACAACCTACAAAGGCACCTAAATTTTTTCATTATTCTCAAATTTCTAAAATTAGGTGTCAAACTTTTTGCATTATTCTCAAATCCCTGAATTTAGTCTTGTTTGAAAGTAAATTACTCATATTACTAATTAGGATGGAATTTCTGATGATTTATGATTTTTATTGATATGTTTTAGATTAAGTCATTGATAATTGTGCATTGATAATTAAATTTGAAGAATACTAGAGAATCAAGCATGATAAGTCTATTTTTCAGAAATTAAAAATTTTCTAGGTTGTCGAACTGAGTTTAAATATTACTTTGAAGTTTGAAATTTACGAGGTTGACATCATAATACCCTTAATTTTTGTGAGATTTTGAGCCTTATAGAGCATAAATTATTTTTCGTGCTCACTTTATTGATTATGAGTATGTCAACACTGATTTGTTATTCTAGAACTTGCATCAATTATACATGTCGAGACCACACTTTTGATTTGATATACAGAGATGATAAAGGCACCTAGGATTTAATCCACTTACTCCATTAAAAAGCCTACCTTCATAATTAACCCCTAGTGAACCCCTTTTAATCCTAGCAACCCTATTTATTGACATAACCGCTAATATTAACCCAGAACCCCTTTTTTTTTGTTATCACCATTCCTTTTGACTACCCTTATATCGAGATTTGATCTGATTAGTTGCCTAATTGAGATTTTTAGTAGTTTATCCTTTATTATGTATTTAGTTGTTCTTAAAAAAAATCAAAAGTATATTCATTATTCATTATTAGTTATGTGATTAAATGAGCTTATACATTTATTCCAAATATCGAAGAAGAAGCTCGTATTATTAGTATTATTAGTTTTCAATTGATGTAATTATTAGTTCATTAGTTCTTAGTTAGGTAATTTGTCAATTCAATCTCGATTCTAACCCTCTAATTCAGCCTTATTCCACACCTTAACCCTAGCCCTGTTACAACCTTAACAAAGACCTTTTGATTTGTGTTTCATCTCATATTTCAGTGGTGGAGATTCGATTTTCATGCAAGCCTATGGGATTAACTCTTCATGTTTGACTTTTGAGTGCCTAAATTCTAAACCTTAAACACTTTGAGTGATTTGAGTGAATCTTTTGTGAGGATGTCAATCCTTATCGATTTCAAATTAAAGGTAATTATCTAGATAAGGGGAGACACCTATGTTTTGTGCTACAAAATCTGTGACTTATAATGTTTGAATTTTTAGGACACTTTGAGTTGAATTATCCATGTATAAATTATCTCTGAATTATGATGAGACACTATCAATGACTATTATGAATTATAGAAAGTTCGTTTTAATTGTAAGTTGATAATTTTGCTTGAGGATAAGCAAAAGCTTAAGTGTGGGGGTATTTGATAAACCAAAATAGTAACATATTCTAGGCCCACATTTAGTATGCTTTTGGATGAATTATCCCTTGATTTATGTGAAAAGGTGCTCTTAATCATTTCTTTTCATGTCTTATACTCAGGAAAGCACCCAAGGATAAAAAGAACGAGAAACGGGCTCAAAACGGACCAAAATAGACCAATGAGGAAATCGACACGGCCTGGAATTGGACCCACACGGCCATGCCAAGTCAATCATCTAGAACACTGTCTAACCCTGACTCACACGGCCGTGTGTCATTAAAGAAATCCGAACACGGCCTGTCCACGATTTACACGGGCGTGCGCCATGGTCGTGCCTCTGCCGTGGAGAAGAGCAATTTCATTCGGGAAAGGATACTTAGGGAGAAAGAAACGTATTTCAAAAGCCTATAACTACACCCTAAGTATGACCTGAAGAGGGGAGCCCAAAGCCATATGATAAACCGTAAAAGTAACATATTCTAAGCCCACATTTAGTATGCTTTTGGATGATTTAAACCCCAATTTAATTAAAAAGGTGCTCTTAATCCTTTCTTTTCATGTCTTATACTCATGAAAGCACCCGATGACGAAAAGAACGAGAAACGAGCTTAAAACGGACCAAATTGGGCCAAGCCACGAAATCAGCACGGCCTGGACTTCAAGCCACACGGCCGTGCCTCATTCAACAGTGTCAAACACGGCCTGGCCACGATTTAGACGGGCGTGTGCCATGGCCGTGCCACTGCCGTGGAGAAGAGCAATTTCATTCAGGAAAGGATACTTAGGGAGAAAGAAACGTGTTTCAAAAGCCTATAAATACACCCTAGGTAGCAGCTGAAAGGGAGACGGAGAGCTAGGCCAAGAAGCTGCTTCGAAAAGGTCGATTTGTGGGAATCACTCGAAGATAGCCAGCTTGATCCATCTCAAGAAGCCGAATTCTACTCAAGACGGAGGATCTCCTCTTCAATTCCTTCAGGGGGTTTTAGGGATTTCTTATGTTTTGTTTTATCTTTTCTCTTGAGATGTTGTCTTTTATTATTATGAACTAAACCTTCGGATACTCGAAGGGGATGAAACCTATGAGGAATCTTGTTATTTGATTTTTTGAATTATACGATAATAACTTAGTTTGTTCTTAATTGTGTGAACTTAATCCAAATCTAATGTGCTTAGGTGGAGGAGGAATAGACCCTGCCTAAGGGTAGATCCAACATAATTAAGTGGAGTTGATCGCACGCCTAGTGATAGGGTGACGAGATTTTGCCGGATTAGGGTGAAACCTAATATGGGAGTCCACAGATCGATTTACTGCTATTCTAGGGGGTTATTATAAGCAAACGAGAGTTCCACTAATTAACCTAGGGTTAGACATTATTCGCCTCAAGAGAGGGTTTAATATACGTTAGGGAGTCTCACGGATCAAACTAAGTAAATAAATCATATGGTTCAAGGTTAGATAACAAGTGAAGTCTAGGTGGATTTTTCCTAAGGGTATCGTTTGAGTCAACTGAGTTTTCCCAAAAGTTATTTCCCGAATTCATTCTTTTTGTCTTTGCGTCTTAGCTTAGTAAGTAAATTAGTTTTAGTTTAAACAATCATCACTTTATATTAAGGCTAAATAATAAAAAGACGGTGAGTATTAGTACTTTTAGTTCCTTTAGGTTCGACAATCTGGTCTTGCCTAAACTATACTACTGTTCGATAGGTGCACTTGCCTTTAATGATTGTCAGAGTTGGTATCCAGGTTCGATCATTCTTTTATAAATTTTAAAACTCTAATTTACAGCGATCAAGTTTTTGGCGCCATTGCCGGGGAACTAAAATATTAAGAAAACTCTATTTTTATTACCTTAGCCATTATTTTTATTTTTCGTAATTTATTTTTATTTTTAAATTTGCTAAACTTTCTTTCTTTCTTTTCCTAGCAGGTACCTCTAGTTTATGACTAAAAGGAACCCGAGAGGACCTTTAGAATACGATAGTGATATTGAAGCTATCGCTCGAAGAAATCGCAGAGAAATTAGGCGAGCCCTAAATTACCAAGGAGAGCGAGAAGACAGATCCAATCCTACTGAAGGGATGGGCGAAAATAATCTTCCACCACAAGATGTGGGAGAAAATAATGCTCCTCGTACTATGTTTGATTATGCTAAACCTCATTTAACAGGAGCCGAATCTAGTATTGTTAGGCCTGCTATAGCTGCTAATAATTTTGAATTAAAGCCTAACACTATACAAATTATTCAACAGTTTGTTCAATTTGATGGTTACAGGACGAAGATTCAAACGCTCATATAGCTACTTTTTTAGAGTTCTATGATACCTTCAAAATAAATGGCGTTTCTGATGATGCCATACGTCTTCGGCTATTTCCCTTTTCATTGAAGAATAAAGCTAAACAGTGGTTAAACTCATTACCACGAGGGTCAATCACTACATGGGAACAAATGACCGAAAAAATTTTATTAAAATATTTCCCACCGGCCAAAATGGCCAAATTACGTAATGATATCTCTTCTTTTGTGCAGATGGATTTAGAGTCATTATACGATGCATGGGAGAGATATAAGGATCCCTTGAGAAGGTGTCTGCACCATGTTTTACCTTTGTGGCTCCAAGTCCAAACTTTTTATAATGGTGTGAATCCTTCAACGAGGCAATTAATTGATTCAGCCGCCGGTGGAACCCTGAATAATAGAACTCCTGAGGCAGCCTACGAGTTTATTGAAGAGATGTCGCTGAATAACTATCAGTGGCAAGTTACAAGAACAAGGCCAACAAAAATAGCCGGAGTTTACAACCTCGATGCAGTAACCATGCTATCAAATCAAGTAGAATTGATGAATAAGAAGATTGATAGTTTGTGTTCTTCGTAGGTACATCCAGTCATGTAGTGCGACGCAAGTGGAATTGTGGCGAATTCTGAGTACCCACCCTACCAACCAGGCACAGAGAGCGAACAGATGAACTATATAGGTAACAATTTCAGAGCTAATAATAACCCATATAGTAATAACTATAATCCAGGTTGGAGGAACCACCCAAATTTTTTATGGGGAGGACAAGGAAATCAAGGAAATCAAAGACAACAACCTCCTCAAAATTTTCAAAATCAGCCCTATCCACAAGAAAAGAAGCCGAGTCTTGAAGAGACGTTGAACAAATTCATAGCATCCACAGAAGCCCGTCTCCAAAAAAATGAGGTAACACTCGACACCCAACAAACATCGATCAAAAAGATCGAGAACCAAGTTGGAGGACTTACAAAGGCAATCTGGGAAATTACCCAGTCAGTCGGAGAAATTGCAAAGCTATTATCCGAACGACCGCAAGGGCGTCTACCGAGTAATACTGAAATTAACCCAAAGGAGCAAATCCAAGCCATAACAGCTCAAGAAAGCGAAGAAGTAGACGAACCTAGTCCAACACAAGGAAACGAGGTAGAAAAAGGTAAAGTTGAGGCAACACAAGACAAGCCAAAACCGGTAATGAAGGAGTACCAACCTCGCGTACCCTACCCTGAGGCATTAAGAAGAGACGACACAGAAGAACAGTTCGGTAAGTTTCTTAAACTCTTAAAGAAATTACATATTAACTTACCATGACTTGAAGCTCTGTCGCTGATGCCAGATTCTAGGAAATTTTTAAAAGAGCTTCTGACAAACAAATGGAAGTTAGACGAGTCGTCACATGTGGAACTTAACGCAAAGTGCTCAACAATTCTCCAAAATAGGCTACCACAAAAGCTAAAAGATCCAGGGAGTTTTACAATTCCATGTTTAATTGGTAGACTAACTGTTGATAATGCGTTAGCAGATTTAGGGGCAAGCATAAATGTCATGCCTTATAAATTGTTTAAACAATTAGGTCTAGGAAACCCAAACAAACTAGGATGAGCATTAAATTAGCTGATAAAACTGTTAGAATTCCTAAGGGTATTATCGAATATGTTCTTGTGAAAATCGACAGATTCGTTTTCCCAGTAGACTTTGTTGTCTTAGACATGGATGAGGATAATTCGATCCCCTAATCTTAGGAAGACCCTTTTAGCGATCGCAGGACTAAAATTGATGTTGATGCAGAGAACTCATACTTTGTGTAGGTAATGAGACAGTCACCATCAAGGCTCTTGACTCGGCTAGAACATCGAGAAATCAAGGTGAGAACGTAAATTCTACTAATAACCATTCTGTTAACCCTTATTTTTAGGAAGCACCACCAAAGAATACAACTCAACCCGATCATAAACCCCATGCCAACAAAGAAATAACTCATGAAGATTGAGGGATTCAGATTCGATGATCTAGACGCAGTGGAAGACACACTTCAAGGAGAAATTAGGGATACACGACTTAAGAACCTGAAACCACACGAGATAAAACCGAAGGAGCCCCAAAAGAGCTAATAGGAACAACAAATCACTTCAAAATAGGGGACCAAGTCATCGTTAGATCGTAAATCCTCGAATATCTCATCCGGACCTTGGCACAAACAAAGAAATATCTTTTAGGGTAACCAGTGTTTTTCCACACTAATCGAGGTAAGTAATCCTACTTTTGGTACTTTTACTATAAACGCATCTCGACTTAAATTTTTCACGAGGATACAGATAATAACATGAGGAAGGACTTCCAACTCCTCAAACCACCTCAAGATGCAAATGAGAAGAGAGTCTAGCTTAAGACTATAAACGAGTGCTTCTCGGAGGCAACCCGAGCACTAATACTAGTATTTTTTATATATTCAGTTTATCTTAATTTTCCTTTTATCTTCCTTTTTAGCAACTAACAACCAACTAACCAAGTGCGAGAATTCCGTGCCACACGGCTTACACACACCGCGGCCGGCGTGGCCGTGGGTACTCCGACGCTTTGAACTAACAGAGCGAGAAGAAGGTACATGTCAGGGCAAAATAGATTTTCAGAATCATGGACCCAACTACTACCCCACGGGCACCGACAAAGTGGCACGGTCGTGCTTTACGGTTGTGTGAGGCTACTGACTTGCCAACCACGGGCTTAACACGCCCGTGCCGGATAACCGTGCCAATATACTGACTTGTCGAACACAGGCTAGACACGAGCATGGGGAACGAACACCCCTAGACCACGACCGTGCGAGGCGGCCGTGTGAATCGACACACCCTCAACCCACGGGCGTGGGAAACTGCCAGATCTGAAAGTTTATTTAAACACCATACCCTTCTCCTTTCTCTTCTTAACCCACTTTCTTTTTTTCTTCTCCTTTCTTTTTCTTTCTTTCTTTCTTTCTTTCTTTCTTTTCTCCCTCTTTCTTTTTCCTTTTTCCTAATAAATCCTTAGACTCTTGAGCCACAACAATATCATATCCATGGCAAGGAAGCGTAAAAGGCCAATCACGCCTCTCCTCAAAGGAGACCGATTCACATGAGTTCATGCCAGCAGCTTCATCCAAACAACAAGCCAGGGTCCTTGAGACCAAATATCTGTTTCTTTTATTTTTATCTTCTCCTTTATTTCCTTTATCTTTACTTCTCTTCTACTTAATTTAGTTTATTTTGTTTTAGTTTCTTGTTCTTAGGTTCTTAAGGCTGCTTGGGAATCACGCCACTTCCACCATCACCAACAACTCTGTCACCTTCAAAGTCACACCAACCTCTCGAACCATCTACCATAAGGATTCTCAGGCCCCTTTATCTTTTAAACTTAGTTTATTTTCCTTCTTAGTCTCCTTCTCTTTATCTTTCTTGTCTTTAATTATATTATTAGTATATTATTAAGGTTTCTTTAGATTTCTTGGCTAATCCTGTATGAGACTCCCAATTTCTTCATCTAGCGCAGGTTCGTCATCTAGACGGCCCATCACCACCACCAAAGGCACAATCTCCTCTCAAGGAATCATCCGAAAATTCAGGAAGTTTTCACTTATCCCTATATCTGATGATTTTATTACAAGGTTATTATATATTTTTGTACATTGAGGGCAATGTACATCTTAAGTGTGGGGCTGAATCTTAGATATTCCAAACTTTTTGCATTATTCTCAAAACCCTGAATTTAGTCTTGTTTGAAAGTAAATTACTCATATTACTAATTAGGATGGAATTTCTGATGATTTATGATTTTTATTGATAAATTTTAGATTAAGTCATTGATAATTGTGCATTGATAATTAAATTCTAAGAATACTAGAGAATCAAGCATGATAAGTCTATTTTTTAGAAATTAAAAATTTGCTAGGTTGTCAAACTGAGTTTAAATATTATCTTGAAGTTTGAAATTTACGAGGTTGACATCAAAATACCCATAAATTTTGTGAGTTTTTTGAGCCTTATAGAGCATATATTCTTTTTCTTGCTCACTTTATTGATTATGAGTATGTCAACATTGATTTGTTATTCTAGAACTTGCATCGATTATACATATCGAGACCACACCTATGATTTGATATACAGAGATGATGAAGGCACCTAGGTTTTAACCCACTTACTCCACTAATAGCCTACCTTCACAAATTAACCCCTAGTGAACCCCTTTTAATCCTAACTACCCTATTTATTGACATAACCACTAATATTAACCCAGAACCCCTTTGTTTTTGTTATCACCGTTCCTTTTGACTACCCTTATATCGAGATTTGATTTGATTAATAGCCTAACTATGTTTTTATTTCAGTAATTATGTATTTATGATTGTTCTTAAAAAAAAACCAAGTATATCCATTATTCATTATTAGTTATGTGATTAAATGAGCTTATACATAAATCCCAAATATTGAAGAAGAAGCTCGTATTATTAAGTACTATTAGTTTTCAATTGATGTAATTATTATTAGTTCATTAGTTCTTAGTTAGGTAATTTGTCAATTCAATCTCGATTCTAACCCTCTAATTTAGCCTTACTCCACACCTTAACCCTAGCCCCGTTACAACCCTAACAAAGACCTTTTGGTTTGTGTTTTCATCTCATATTTCAGTGGTGGAGATTTGATTTTCATGCAAGCCTATGGGATTAACTCTTCATATTCGACCTTTGAGTGCCTAATTGTGAACCTTAAACACTTTGAGTGATTTGAGTGAATCTTTTGTAAAGATGTCAATCCTTGTCGATTTCAAATTAAAGGTAATTATCTAGATAAGGGGAGACGCCTATGTTTTCGAGCTACAAAGTCTATGACATATACTGTTTGAATTTTTAGGACACTTTGAATTGAATTATCCATGTATAAATTATCTATGAATTATGATGAGACACTATCAATGACTATTATGAATTGAGGAAAGTTCGTTTTAATTGTAAGTTGAGAATTTTGCTTGAGGACAAGCAAAAGCTTAAGTGTGGGGGTATTCGATAAACCGTAAAAGTAACATATTCTAAGCCCACATTTAGTATGCTTTTTGATGATTTATGCCCCAATTTATGTAAAAAGGTGCTCTTAATCCTTTCTTTTCATATCTTATACATAGGAAAGCACCCGATGATGAAAAGAACGAGAAACGGGTTAAAACGGACCAAATTGGGCCAAGCCATGAAATCAGCACAGCCTGGACATCAAGCCACACGGCCGTGCCTCATTCAACAGTGTCGAACACGGCCTGGCCACGATTTACACGGGCGTGTGCCATGGTCGTGCCTCTACCGTGGAGAAGAGCAATTTCATTCGGGAAAGGATACTTAGGGAGAAAGAAACGTGTTTCAAAAGCCTATAAATACACCCTACCGGTACCAAAAGGGGCGGAGAGCTAGGCCAAGAAGCCAAGCCGAAAAGGTCAGATTTGTGGGAATCACTCGTAGATAGCCAGTTGATCCATCTCAAGAAGCTAAAATTCTACTCAAGACGGAGGATCTCCTCTTCAATTCCTTCAGGGGGTTTTAGGGATTTCTTATGTTTTGTTTTATCTTTTCTCTTGAGATGTTGTCTTTTATTATTATGAACTAAACCTTCTGGATACCCAAGAAGATGAAACCTATGAGGAATCTAATTATTTGATTTTTTGAATTATATGATAATAACTTAGTTTGTTCTTAATTGTGTGAACTTAATCCAAATCTAATGTGCTTAGGTGGAGGAGGAATAGACTCTGCCTAAGAGTAGATCCAACATAATTAAGCGGAGTTGATCGCACGCCTAGAGATAGGGTGACGAGATTTTGCCGGATTAGGGTGAAACCTAATATGGGAGTCCACGATCGATTCGCTCGCTATTCTAGGGGTTATTATAAGCGAACGAGAGTTCCACTAATTAACCTAGGGTTAGACGTTATTCACATCGAGAGAGAGTTTAATATACGTTAGGGAGTCTCACGGATCAAACTAAATAAATAAATCATATGGTTCAAGGTTAGATAACAAGTGAAGTCTAGGTGGATTTTTCCTAAGGGTATCGTTTGAGTCAACTGAGTTTTCCCAAAAGTTATTTCCCGAATTCATTCTTTTTGTCTTTGTGTATTAGCTTAGTAAGTAGATTAGTTTTAGTTTAAACAATCATCACTTTATATTAAGGCTAAATAATAAAAAGACGGTGAGTATTTGTACTTTTAGTTCCTTTGGGTTTGACAATTCGGTCTTGCCTAAACTATACTACTGTTCGATAGGTGCACTTGCCTTTAATCATTGTCAGAGTTGGTTTCCAAGTTCGATCATTCTTTTATAAATTTTAAAACTCTGATTTACAAACAGCGATCACCATCGTCTAGGGGCGTCGTGCTAGGCCAGAGAAGGCAGATTTGTGGGGATTCACTCAAGGATAGCCAGTTGATTCATCTCAAGAAGCCAAAATTCTACTCAAGACGGAGGATCTCTCCTGCAATTCCTTCAGGGGGTTTTAGGGATTTCTTATGTTTTGTTTTATATTTTCTCTTGAGATTTTTTTTTTTGTTATGAACTAAACCCTTCGGATACCCGAAGGGGATGAACCTTATGATGAATCTTGTTATTATTTTCTGAATTATATGATAAATACTTAGTTTGTTCTTAATTATGTGAGCTTAATCCAAATTTAATGTACTTAGGTGGAGGAGGAATAGACCCTGCCTAAGAGTAGATCCAACATAATTAAGTGGAGTTGATCGCACGCCTAGAGGTAGGGTGACGAGATTTTACCGGATTAGGGTGAAACCTAATATGGGAATCCACATATCGATTTACTGCAATTCTAGGGGGTTATTATAAGAGAACGAGAGTTCCACTAATTAACCTAGGGTTAGACATTATTCGCCTCGAGAGAGGGTTTAATATACGTTAGGGAGTCTTACGGATCAAACTAAGTGTATAAATCGTATGGTTCAGTGTTAGATAACAAGTGAAGTCTAGGTGGATTCTTCCTAGGGTATCTTCTAAATCAACTGAGTTTTTCCCGAGTTATTTTCCAATTTCATTCTTCTTTGTCTTAGAGTCTTTAGTTTAGTAGTTAATTAATTTAGATTAATAAACAACTTCACTTATTTTAGGCTAAATAATAAAAAGAAAGTTAGTATTAGTACTTTTAGTTCCTTTGGGTACGATAATCCGATCTTGCCTAAACTATACTACTGTTCGATAGGTGCACTTGCCTTTAATCGTTGTCAGAGTTAGTTTCCAGGTTCGATCATTCTTTTATAAATTTTAAAACTCTAATTTACAGCGATCAATTTCCTCACCCACACGGCCTTGCACACGGCCGTGGTCGTGGCCGTGTGGACACCACGGGTAGGCACATGGGCGTGGACCGTATCTCTATTTAATTTTATTCCTATTATTATTATTATTTTTATTATTATTATTATTTTTATTTTTATTATTTTTCTTTTTCTCAATGGCATTTAGATTTAGCTTAGGATACAATAAAATTAGACCGGCTACTTTGAGGATTCAAGTTCAAACGGTTCGAGGCGCTTCCCCACGTTCACCTCCAATCCTATCCGGTTTCTTTCCATTGACTTCATCCAAAATTCAGGAAGTTTCACCTCTCTCCCTATCGTATGACTTTATTTTGCTATTATCTATCTTTTTACATTGAGGGCAATGTACATCTTAAGTGTGGGGGTGAACAACCTAAAAAGGTGCCTAATTTTTTTCATTATTCTCAAATTCCTGAAAGTAGGTGCCAAACTTTTTGCATTATTCTCAAATCCTGAATTATTCTTGTTTTTAAGTAATTTTCTCATATTACTAATTAGGATGAAATTTCCATGATTTATGATTTTTATTGATATGTTTTAGATTAAGTCATTGATAATTGTGCATTGATGATTGAATTCTAAGAATACTAGAGAATCAAGCATGATAAGTCTATTTTTTAGAAATTAAAAATTTTCTAGGTTGTCTACCTGAACTTAAATATTACTTTGAAGTTTGAAATTTACGAGGTTGACATCAAAATACCCATAATTTTTGTGAGATTTTGAGCCTTATAGAGCATAAAATCCTTTCCTTGCTCACTTTATTGATTATGAGTGTGTCAACATCGATTTGTTATTCCAGAACTTGCATCGATTATACATGTCGAGACAACACCTTTGATTTGATATACAGAAATGATAAAGGCACCTAGGATTTAACCCACTTACTCCACTAAAAACCTACCTTCATAATTAACCCCTAGTGAACCCCGTTTGATCCTAACAACCCTTTTTATTGACTCACCCACTAATTTTAACCCAGAAACCCTTTGTTTTTGTTATCACCATTCCTTTTTTACTACCCTTATATCGAGATTTGATTTGATTAATAGCCTAACTATGTTTTTTTATTTCAGTAATTTATCCTTTGTTATGTATTTATGATTTGTTCTTAAAAAAATCAAAAGTATATTCATTATTCATTATTAGTTTTGTGATTTAGTGAGCTTATACGTTTGAATTCCAAATATTGAAGAAGAAGCTCGTATTATTAGTATTATTAGCCTTCAGTTGATGTAATTACTTTTATTTAGTTCATTGTTTCTAGTTAGGTAATTTTTCAGGTCGATCTCGATTCTAACCTCTAATTCAGCCTTTAAACCACACCTTTAACCCAAGCCCCAAGCACAACCTGTTAAAGACCTTTTGATTTGTGCATCATCTCATATTACAGTTGGTGGAGATTTGTTTTTCGTGCACGCCTATGGGATTAACGTTTGTGTTTGACATTTGAGTGCTTAATTTGAACCTTAAACACTTCGAGTGATTTGAGTGAATCTTTTGTGAGGATGTCAATCCTTGTAGGTTTTGAATCAGAGGTAACTATTTAGATGAGGGGAAACACCTATGTTTTGTGCTACAAATGTATGACTTAGATTGTTTGAATCTTTAGGACTCTTTGAGTTAAATTATCCATGTATAAATTATCTATGAATTATGATGAGACATTGTTGATAGGAATATTGAATCATGGAAAGTTTGTTTTAATTGTAAGTTGAGAATTTTTCTTGAGGACAAGCAAAAGCTTAAGTGTGGGGGTATGTGATAAACCGTAAAAGTAACATATTTTAATCCCACATTTAGCATACTTTTGGATGATTTATCCTTTGATTTATGTAAAAAGGTGCTCTTAATCCTTTATTTTCATGTTTTATACTCAGGGAAGCACCGGAGGATAAAAAGAACAAGAAATGGGCTTAAAACGAGCCAAATGGGCCAAAGCACGAAATCAACACGGCCTGGGCCCAAGACCACACAGCCGTGCCTCCTCAATAATCTCAAACACGGTCTAGCCATGAGATACACGACCGTGCCTCATTAATGAAGTCTGAACACGGCCTAAAGACGATTCACACGGGCGTGTGCCATGGCCGTGTCCCTGCCGCGGAAAAGAGTTATTTCAATCGGATTTGGATACTTAGGGGCAAAGAAACACATTCCAAAAGCCTATAAATACACTCTAAGTATGACCTAAAAGGGGGGAGTCGATGGGAGCCTAAAGCTACTGTTTAGGCGCGGTTAGCTAGTCCAAGGAGCCGAGCCGAAAAGGTCAGATTTATGGGAAACTCTCAAGGGATAGCCAGTTGATCCATCTCCAGAAGCTGGAATTTTACTCAAGACGGAGGATCTCTCCTTCAATTCCTTCAGGGAGTTTTAGGGATTTCTTATGTTTTGTTTTATCTTTTCTTTTGAGATGTTTTTCTTTATTATTATGAACTAAACCCTTCAGATACCTGAAGGGGGATGAAACCTAGATGAATCTTGTTATTTTTTCTGAACTATATGATAAATACTTGATTTGTTCTTGATTATGTATGCTTAATTCTTGTGTTGATATTTCGTGGATATTAATTCAAGTTGAATGTGCTTAGGTGGTGGAGCAAAAGTCCCTGCTTAAGAGTAGATCTAGCATAATTAAGCGGAGTTGATCGCGCGCCTAGAGATAGGGTGATGAGATTTTGCCGGATTAGGGTGAAACCTAATATGGGAGTCCATAGATCGATTTACTACTATTCTAGGGGTTTTAATTAGAAAGAGATTTCAATTAATCAACCTAGGGTTAGACATTATTCGCCTCGAAAGAGGGTTTAATATAAATTAGGGAGTCCTACGGATCAAGTCAAGTGAATAAATCGTCTGGTTCAGTGTTAGATAACAAGTGAAGTCTAGGTGGATTCTTCCTAAGGGTATCGTCTTAATCAACTGAGTTTTTCCCAAGTATTTCCCCAATTCATTCTTTTTGTCTTTGTGTCTTTAGCTTAGTAATTAGTTAATTTAGATTAATAAACAATTTCACTTATTTTAGTCTAAATAATAGAAAGAAAGTTAGTATTAGTACTTTTAGTTCCTTTGGGTTCGACAATCCGGTCTTGCCTAAGCTATACTACTGTTCGATAGGTGCACTTGCCTCAATCGTTGTTATAGTTAGTTCCAGGATCGATCATTATAAATTTAAAACTCTGAAATACAACGATAAGTAAGCTCATATGTGAATAACTTATTACATTAAATAAATGCAAATCAACCAATTGCACATAACAAACCATATACACATTAACTACAAACCTTTCACATGTCTCAAAACATGATCAAATACAAACTCATCGAACTTTCACTATTTAATACTCGAATAGGTTCTGTACGTACTTATATCATCTCGTACTAACCTATTTCTCAGCCACATCATTCGTTTACCCGTTGAACCATTCAGAATAAAAATCGCATACTCAGGAGTCTCGTACGATAAGTACCTATACCATGGCCCGTAGCAAAATCAAGGTAACCTATCCGAAGAACTATTATCATGGCCCGAAGCCAAATCATCCGATATGCATGGCCCAAAGCCAAATCATCCGATATGCATGGCCCGAAGCCAAATCGGTAAAATACGCACCCGAAGTGCTAATATCATGGCCTGAAGCCAACTCAACGTATCACCTACTGACATGTCAATAATATCCAAAACTATTCCTAAGGTTCAACTGGGCTTTCACACTTTTCGTTTCTATCATCGAATACATCCGTAAGTCGTTTTCACAATTCATACATTATCCATAATCCCGTTTTAACAATTTATGCAATATTAAAGCATTTTAAAATACATATATAATGTAATCATCACATACAAACTTACCTCGTATTCTGAATTAACGGATCGGATCGACTACTCGATAACCTTGCTTTCCCCCCAATCTGAATCCGAATTCTTTCTTTCTTGATCTATATGAATTCAAAATTAACTTATTCAATTACATATTCTTTCAATTTAGTCCATATCACACTTTAAAGAACTTTTAAACTTTTTCCCCAAGTATTTCACAACTTTTACAATTTAGTCGTTATTTCACAAAACACAAAAAATCACATAATTTCAATAAACCCAAGCTTGGCCGAATTATTTATAAGTCCCTAGCAGCCCAAAACTTCCATTTATTTCACATTTCAACCACTCAATCTGCACTTTTCACAATTTAATCCCTATTATGCATTTTCATCAAAAATCACTTAACAAAACATGTAAAACTATCATCAAGCTTTCATATTTCAACATTAAACATCAAAGAACACATAGAGTCAACAATGGCAAATCTCAAAATCTTTAACAGTTTCAAAATTAAAGGTACGGGCTAGCTAGATTGAGCTGCAACGATTACAAAAACATAGAAATCATTAAAAACTGAGCTAAAACAGTACCTTAATCAAGCTTAGAGTTGGCCGAATATCTCAAGCCCTAAAATGGCTTTCTTTTTCCTTTTATTTCCGGTTGGAAAGATGATAATATGAACAAAATTTCCTTTTTTTATTATTAATATTAACATTATTTATCAAATACCAAAATTAACCTTAATTATATAACATAAAAATCACTTAATGGTTGTCCAAAATTGTCCACTCACCATTAAAATGGTTTAATTACCATTTAAGGCCACCATATTTAAAAAAACAAAGCTATTTGACACCTTTAGCAAGTAGAATGCAACTTTTTCATTTTACGCGATTTAGTTCTTTTTACCGAATTAAGCATTCAAATAGTAAAATTTCTTTACGAAACTTTCACACAATAATTCTATCATGTTTTAAACACATAAAATAATATTAAAATAATTTTTTGACATCAGATTTATGGTTTCAAAACCACTGTTCTGATTTAGCTAAAACGGGTTGTTACACGAGTGGTCTGAAAAATGTCAATAGAGTTTCGATCAATTGAAAGCCTTGCTAACCGAAGCACAAGTGTTGGTCCAACTTGAGTCGGGTAAAGAATTTGTGATTTACAGTGATGCGTCATTGCATGGTTTGGGTTGCGTTTTGATGCAAGAAGGAAAAGTTATTGCTTATGCCTCTAGACAGTTGAAACTGCATGAAAAGAACTATCTGACGCACGATTTAGAGTTGGCTGCTATTGTTTTCACATTGAAAATTTAGCGTCATCATTTGTACGGTGAAAGTTGCCATCTTTAACGATCATTAAAGTTTAAAGTATATAATGACTCAGAAAGATTTGAACTTGCGACAACGGAGATGGCTCGAGCTACTAAAAGACTATGAGTTAGTAATTGATTATCATTCGGGGAAAGCTAATGTAGTCGTAGATGCTTTGAGTAGAAAATCTCTGTTTGCTTTGAGAGTGATGAACACGAGATTGACTATGTCCAATGATGGTTCGATATTAGCTGAGTTGAAAGCAAAATCGATTTTTCTTCAGCAAATTTGTGAAGCTCAAAAGTGCGATACTGAGTTACAAGCTAAAAGAATGCAATGTGAGTCGAATAGTGATTCAGATTATCAGATTGGAGCCGATGATTGTTTAATGTTCCGACACAGAATATGTGTCAAAGAATTTTGAGCTCATTCAGAAAATGTTACACGAGGCACACAGTGGTTGCTTATCAGTTCATCTATGAAGTACTAAAATGTACAATGATCTAAAACAGTTATATTGGTGGTCGGGCATGAAACAAGATATTTCTGAATTTGTATCGAGATGTTTAGTGTGTCAACAAGTTAAAGCTGAACATCAAGTGCCTTTAGGTTTACTACAGCATGTAATAATACTAGAGTGGAAATGGGATAGAGTTACAATGGATTTCGTATCAGGATTGCCTCTGTCTCCGAAAAAGAAAGATGCTATTTGGGTTGTTGTTGATCGACTAACGAATTCTGTACATTTCATTTCGGTACGTACAGACTATTCACTTGATAAATTGGCTGAATTATACTTATCTAAGATCGTTAGATTGCACGGGGTACCAGTTTCGATTATTTCGAATAGAGATTCGAGGTTTACATCGCAATTTTAGAAGAAATTGCAAGAAGCATTGGGTACAAGGTTGAATTTTAGTACAGATTTTCATCCGCAAACTGACAGTCAGTCTGAAAGAGTAATTCAGATTCTTAAAGATATGCTTCGATGTTGTGTTTTAGAATATTTGTCGCTGGTTGAATTTGCGTATAACAACAACTTTCAATCGAGCATAAAGATGGCACCGTATGAAGCTTTGTATGGTCACAAATGCCAAACTCCGTTGTACTGGATAGAGTTGAGTGAGAAAAAGATTCACGGGGTTGATTTGATTCGAGAGACAGAAGAAAAAGCGTAAGTAATTCGCAACAGTCTAAAAGCAGCTTTAGATTAACAAAAATCGTATGTGGATTTGAAAAGAAAAGACATTGAATTTCAAATCGGTGATAAAGTGTTTCTAAAAGTATCTCCGTGGAAGAAAATACTAAGATTTGGTCACAAAGGCAAATTGAGTCTGCGATTTATCGGGCCGGATGAGATCATCGAAAGAATAGGGCCAGTGGCATGTCAGCTAGCTTTACCGATATAGATCCACAATGTGATTTCATGTGTCGATGTTGCATCGATATAGATCGGATCCATCACATGTGATTTCTCCATCAGAGATCGAGATTCAATCTGATATGACGTAAATCAAAGAACCTATCAGAATTCTAGCTCGAGAGAATAAAGAATTGAGAAATAATAAAATAGCTTTAGTGAAAGTATTGTGGCAACGTCACGGGGTCGAAGGGGCTACGTAGGAACCCAAAGAAGCTATGAGAAAATAGTACCCTAACCTATTCACTGGTAAGATTTTCGGGGACAAAAATTCCTAAGGGGAGAGAGTTGTAACAGCCTGTTTTTAGTCAAATCAAAATAGTGGTTTCAAGACCACAAATTCGAATTTAGAATAATTATTTTATTATTATTTTAATGTCTACAGTATGATATTATGTTGGTGTAAAATTTTCGTTAAGAAATTTCACTGTTTGAGTGCTCAATTCGATAAAAAGGACTAAATAGCATAAGGTGAAAAACTTGAGGTCTATAAGTTAAATGCACTAATTGGCTATAGAATGGAAATGTATGAGCACTTGCATGGTAATTAGACCATTCATATTGTAAGTGGACATTTATGTGCATGGTTAGGTGAATTTTAATGTTTTATTTACAAGGTTAACATAGTAAATTAGAAACTAAAGTTAAATTAAATAAAACAAACATTAATATCATCTTTCTTCTTCACTTTCTCAACTAAAAATAAGAAGAAATGAACTCCATGGATGCATGTTGATTCGGCTAAGCTTGGTAGCTCAATTGGTGAGTGAATTTTGTCCCGTTTTTAATGATTTCTATGTTTTTGAGATCGTTGTAACTTAGTCTAGCTAGCCCAGGGACTATTTTGCAAAACTGTTAAAGATTTTGAATGTTTCCATTGATGAGTACATGAGTTTTTTGATGTTTGATGATAGATTATGAATGTTTGTTAGGAATTATACAAGTTTTATAAAGTGATTTTTAGTGAAAATGCAAATTAGGGATTAAATTGTGAAATGTGAAAACTTAGTGGTTAAAATGTGAAATAAATGAAAAATATGGGCGGCTAGGGGTATAATAGTAATTCATCTAGGCTTGGGTTGTGATGAAATTGAATGAATTTTGTTTTACGAGCCTAAGGACTAAATTGTATAAGTTGTGAAATTCTTGGGGTAAAAGTGTAAATGTGCTTAAATGTGTGTTTTGGATTAAATTTAATAGAGAGATTATTAAATAAGTTAATTTTGAATATATTTAGATCAAGAAAATCGAAATTCGGATCTAGATCGGGGGAAAACTAAAGTTTTCGACTAATCGACTTATTTCGTGATTTTCACATTCGAGGTAAGTTCGTATGTGATAAATTTCATTATAAATGTATTTTAAATGCTTTGATATTATATAATTTGAGAATATGAGACTTTGAGTAAGTTCAACAATGACTCGATGGTAATTTGGCATTTGAAATCCCGGTTGAACCTTAGGAATAGTTTAGGATACTAGTGGCATGTCATTAGAGGATACATTGAGTTGGCTTTGGGCCATGATATTAGCACTTTGGGTGCGAGTTATATTGATTTGGCTTCGGGCCATGAATATCTGCTGATTTGGCTTCGGGCCATGATATCAGTACTTCGGATATAAGTTATCTTGATTTGGCTTAGGGCCATGGTATAGGTACTTATTGTGCGAGATTCTTGAGTATCTGACTTCTATTCCGAATGGTTCAACGGGTAAATGAATGATGTAGTTGAGAATGAGATTGGTACGAGATGGTACAGGTATGTGCATAAACCATAATATCTTTGAATTGAAGAAATGGTGAAGCAAATATATAGTTTTGTGAATGAGTAATTGAAAGGTTTGTTAGTTGATGTGAATTCATGTATTTATAATCAATTGTTGAATTATGTGTTTATGATTATATCGAGTTTATTTCATACGAGCTTACTAAGCTTTATAGCTTACATTGTCTAATTTTTCTATGTTTTTAAGTGAATTCAAAACTAGCTCGGATTTGGGGATCGTCGGAGATTTCGTCACACTATCCTACTATCGATTTGGTACTTTTAAGCTTATGTTTCAGTATATGGCATGTATAGGGATTTTGGTCATGTTGGTTATGTTTTTGGTAATGATTTTGGCCATTTGAATTAGCTTGTAAATGTATATGTTTTGGTTTGTATATAATAGCCATGAGAGTTGGCTTATTTTGAGTTAATTTGCTTGTGTATATGTGTATGTGCTTATAGTCTATGTTATGTAGATTGAGGTTGGTTTTGTGATGCTTATTAATAGTAGGTATTATGGAGGTTGAATGGTTGATATTGGTGATGTTATTTTCTAGTGAATCAAGGTAATGAATACATGTTTTAAGTAGCCATATTGTTGATCTCAGGTTATGAGATTTTGGTATAAATGGATTGGTCTATTTTGCAACTTGTGCGTGTAATGAGAAATGTGGTATAGAATATGCATTAATCAAGTTTGAAATGGTTGGTTTAAATGCCTATATATGTTATGAGATGGTACAAATTGATGTGTTGTAGGTACATTCAAATTTGGGTGGCAAATTGGCTTGGTAAATAGCCTATTTTTGTTCACACGGGCAGAGACACGGGCGTGTGTCTCAGCCGTGTGTGGTACACGGTTATGTTACACGGCCATGTGTCCCCTGGTGTTGAAATTAAAATCAAGTCAGTATGCTCCACACGGCCTCACACACAGGCTTGTGACTTGGCTGTGTGGCATAAGTCAGTATACCCTACAGGTTTGGCACGGCTTAGCACATGGCCTGGCACACAGGCGTGTATGGCCATTTTTAGGGCACACGGACTAGCCATACGGGCATGTGTGTTGGCCGTGTGACCCAAGTTAGAGAGTTACACGGGGTCAGACACGGGCTAGGACACGGCCATGTGCTTCCATTTCGAATGTCCACACGGCTTGTGACACGGGCGTGTCTGTTGGCCGTGTGAGACACACGGCCGGGCCACACAGGCGTGTGTCCCCTGTTTTTGAGAAAATTTTCTAAGTATTCAAAAAGTTTCCAAAGTTATCGGTTTAGTCCTAAACAACTCTCAATGCATGTTTAGGGCCTTATAGGCTCGTATTAGGGACAAATTGATTGAGATTGAATGATGAATGTATGAAATGATTAAATGTATGTGAAAAGTATGTTTAAATGTGTTGTAAGTCCGGTAATGCTCCGTATCCCTATTCCGACGTTGAATACGGGTGAGGGGTGTTACACTAGTATAAGCCTACGAGGCCTAAAACAAGCATTCGGAGTGGTTCAGGACAAAACTGATAAACTAGGAAACTTTTACGAGACTTAGAAATTTTTTAAAATTTTAGCGGACACACGCCCGTGTGGCCCGGCCGTGTGTCTCACACGGCCAAAGACACATACGTGTCACAGGCCGTGCGAATATTCGAAATGGCAGCACATGGCCGTGTCCCAGCCCGTGTCTGACTCTGTGTAACTCTCTGACTTGGGTCACACGTCCAACACGCATGCCCGTGTAACTAGCCCGTGTGCCCTAGAAATGGCCACACACGCCCATGTGCCAGGCTGTGTGCTAGGCCGTGCCAAACCTGTTGGGTATACTGACTTATGCCACACGGCTAAGTCACACGCCCGTGTGCTGGGCCGTGTGGAGCATACTGACTTAAATTTTTTTAACTCAACACCAGGGGACACATGGCCGTGTAACTTGACCGTGTGTCACACACGGTTGAGACACAAGCACGTGTGTCTGCCCGTTTGGAAAAAAAATAGGCTATTTACCAAGCCATTTTGCCACCCAATTTACATATACCTACATGAAACCAAATGGCACCAAAACAAGACATAAATGGGCATCCAATCAATCTCATCCAAGCATCATTTATACCACTTCAACACTAACCAATACCAAACATATCAATGCCACAATGTGCCATTCAATTTATACCAAATTCACATATACAATTCAACTAATTAGACACTTTCAACATGCACCATTATGCTCAAACTCACAAGCATATAACTTCTCCAATATCAACCATTTGACAACCACAATATCTATAATCCACAAGCATCATATAGCCATCCATAAACTCACAACACAAGCCATATACACATATACATACATGATCAACTATACCAAAATAAGCCAACTCCCATGGCTATATACAAAACCAAACTTTAGACATTTACAAGCCAATTCAAATAGTTAACTTCTTTATCAATTCATAACCAAAATGACCAAAGTTCCTATACATGCCATATACTTAAGATAATTAAGTTCAAATGTACCAAAGTGATAGTAGGATAATGTGATGAAGTCTCCGACGATTCCCGAATCCGAGCTAGCTTTGAATTCACTATAAAACACAGAAAATAAACAGAGTAAGCTATAAAGCTTAGTAAGCTCGTATGAAGATAATAAGAAAAACTCATCATTTAATTTATGTAATATCCTGGATTTTGGGTTTATGCATTTGTGCTTAAATAAATGTGAAAGCATGTCTATGTGTGTGTTAAATGTGTTTTATGAATTTTTGAGAACCTTAAAATGTAGGAAAATGCCTTAGAAATTATTAGATTTTAAATCTAAAAGAGGGAACTGGAGCAAAGTGGCCTTATGAGAAATTTTAGGGAAAATTAGACACTAAAGAGTGCTTGGTAAAGTGGCTTGAAGGCGCCACTTAGGGCCTCAGGTGGTGACGCTATATGCAAGGTGTAAGGGCTTGGGTTTGAGCCACAGGGGAAGCAAAATAAAACAGTTTTATTTTGGCTGCAGGAGGGAGCAGTAGTGGACGGCATTAAGGCACTAAAGGGATGAGTTTAATCCTTTTTGAAATTCGGCTAGATAAGGGGAAATGGTGGATTAATTTTATTATTTTAAATGGGGTGATAAGAGAAAAATAAGGGATTAGATGAGGGGGAAGGGAGTTGGCCGCATATGGGACTTTAGGGGGGCAAAAATTCGGCCATTCAAGGGAAGCAAGGTGCCGAATTTATTTAGTGTAGCTATAGGCATCTTTTGTGATTTTTCTCTTCTCCAAAAGCTCCATTCCCTTTCTCTCTTCTTTTGTGAAATAGAAAACCGAAAACCTCTCAAAACTTAGTTTCCTTCTTCTCCATCTTATCACGATTCAATCATCTTCAAAAGCTGAATCTCCTGTTTGGTGCCCATAGCCGATTGCATCTTTTAGAGAAGGGAGCCGATTCTTTCTTTTTTAAAAGTTGGAATTTGGGTGATCAACAAGTACTCCTAGCCGAATATTTCTGTGGGTTTTGGTAAAGGTACCGTCGACTACAACATTAAGGGTAACGATTCGATTGTTGTCATATTATTTCCTTTCCTTAAAGCCGAAATCAAAACTCTAACACCATTAATAATCTTGGTCGAATCATTGAAGGAGAATCTCGGATTTCTGTTAAGTCGACTACAATAGAAGATCATTCGGATTTCGATTTAAGGTAAGTCACGTATTCGGCCAAGGGCCCTTTATTAAGATTAAATGCTAGAGTTAGATCTAACACATGCCATAGTGACTTCGACAGATACCCAACCAAATAGCACTTTTCGGGATTTGAAATCGCAAGGTAAGTACATATGTGCATTCGGCCAAAGCCATACTTAGAGATTCCAATTTGTTTCTTAAATGTATAAAAGTCAAAACTAACTTATGTAGTGATTGAGTGTTAGCCGATTGCAAGGGAGAAAACACTACAAAATTTCAGGATTTGGTTAGTAATCAATCGGCAGCAAGGTAAGAAGTTGGTTACGTTAATCCTTCAGGATTTGGTCATATAGCCGAATAGGCTTTTGCTAAACATTAAGCGATTGACTAAATGTAGGAACTTGAGATCTAAATCAGTAGATCGGGTTTTCGGTAAAGCGGTAATACCAGGTGTGTAGCCCTACCCTAAGTTTTAATAGATTTATGGTGTTGTTTTAATGCATGTGTTATTAAGAATGTGAAAATTATGGCTAAGGTACCATGCAATGGTACTAAGTACTCAGGTACGTAAACCTACTCCTTCTATGAGTACGATATGATAAATATCTGTATGGCACATATGTGAAACTATAAGAATGTGACTAAAGAATATGGCATGATATTGCATGTTCTGTATGACATGGGCATATGGGTTATATGGAAAGGGGAAGTGATTGGTGGTTTTATACCCCAATATATGAATGTGGTGACTTCGGTCACATAATTTGAATGTGGTGACTTATGTCACAAAGTATATTATCCGGTGGCTATGCCACAATATATAAGGGCGATGAGCACGTCGTCTGCGGCAAATGATCGCCTTCGATGATGTGTAGCGGATGGAGGGTCGACTTAGTAGTCCCCACGGTGTGATGGTTGGTACGGGTGATGTGTAGCAGATGGCATCTAGGTTTGGGCTCGGGAATGCATTATTATTTGTAAATTGTGATATGTATATGTATGATCTGATATGCCTGAATCATTAGGGCTTAGTGTGGTTGCTATACACTGAGTCTGTTTCACTCACCCCGTTGTGGGATATTTTTCAGTGACGCTCGGTGATGGACCGGTCGGCAGAGCTTAGTGGTGGCCATGCTCAAAGCCACAGATTTATTTTATTTTGGACTTTTTATTGTTTTTAGTATTTCGAATTTATTTTGGGTTTTGTTTTGATGTAATAAGGCCACTAGTATGAAACTGTTTATGCATGCACTTTTAATTATTTTATTATGACACGATTCTTATCAAATTAAAGTTTAAGTAACTTTTCTTAAAAATAAACCTTAAATTGTTCGACACCTAGCACGAATGGTTTTCGCTTTAAATAGTAAACTCTAAGAACTCGGCAATATTTTTAACTTATTGTTTTGAAAATAAAGTTTTATTAAAACCTAGACTTCAAAAAATAATCTTTGTTTTCAACGTTGAACCCAACACAAATCAAATCTTCTTCAAAACCACCCAAACTTTCCAAAAGAAACAAATAAGTTTTGAACTGTTTTACTCAAGGAACATACCCGATCCGGTCAGGGCTCGTGGGCCGGGTTTGGGGTGTTTCAGCTACCATTCAAAACATGCATATAACATGCCACAAATTAATTAACCACAATGTTAGCATGTATTAAATCATCTATATAACCATAAGTTCACTTCTTTCATAAGTTCAATACATATACAGTTTCCGTACATACCTCTTTTGATGCGTATTTATTCTCACCATTTCATATCTTCGATATACCTATTGAACCGTTTGGAATAATTTTGATACTCGAGAATCTCACACCGAAGTGCCAATATATATATAGCCGAAGCTATCTCGATAATGCTCACTCTCGAGCCAATAAACGAGTCTTCTCACATAAGCTGACGGTCATGACGAAGCTACACGGTGCTGCTCACAAAAGCTGACGAGAATCCGCAACACATGCTAGATAACTCAGCCACCGGTAGGACGTACGGACCAACACCCAAAACAATAATAACCCCTAATGACATGTCATTCGTATCCTAATCTATTCCTAAGGTTCAACTGGGATTTCACTCTTGCCGAATTGTCGTCAAACATGTCCGTAGAATCGTATTCACAGTTTATGGAATATCAAAGCATTTAAAATACAATTATAACAAAGCTTATTACATACGAACTTACCTCGGATACAAAAACGGCAAAACGAGTCGATTAATCAAAAACCTTGTTCTTTCCCTAATCTAAGTCCATATTTCGCTTTTCTTGATCTATATAATGTCAAATTTAGCTTATTTAATTATCACTATTGAATTTAGTCCAAAATATACTTTAAAGCCACTTTACACTTTTGCCCCTAATATTTCACATTTTTACAATTTAGTCCTTAGTTCATAAAATCACAAATTCATGCAATTCAACCACAACCCATGCTAGCCAAATTTCAATTAGGTCCCTAGCAGTCCATATTTTTCATTTATTTCACAATTTAACAACAAAAATTACACATTTCACAATTTAATCCCTAATTGGACATTTCACTAAAAATCACTTAACAAATGTTGTTTATCTAACAACAACCATGCATTTTATATCATTAAACATCAAAACACATTCTCACTCATCAATGGTAAGAATCTAAATCTTTAACAGTTTCACAAATTAGTCCCTGGGCTAGCTAGATTAAGCCGCAACGATCTCAAAAACATAAAAATCATTAAAAACGGGACAAACTTTACTCACCAATTAAGCATCCAAGTGACCAAACCCTAGAAAGCTTTCATGAATATTTCTTTCTTCTATTTTTGGCAATAAGGAAGATGAATGAACCAAATTTTGTTTTTGTTTTATTTAATTTAACTTATTTTACTAAATTAAAAAATTAACCTTAATGATAAACCATTAAAATCACCTAAATGATGTCCATCTTTGTCCACTAACATTTACAATGGTCTAATTACCACTTAAGCACCTCCACTTTAATATACCATAGCTATTAGACAATGTAACGCCCCAAATTTTTGGGTCTAGAAGAATTGGGCCTATTGGGCCTTGGGCATGGGAGCGTTTAAAATTTTTTTTGAGAACAAGAGGACGGCACTAATGCGAGTTGGACCTATTAGGTGAGTGATTTTGGAGTGTTTAAAGGGTACTACGAAGTCCCGGGTTCAAGTTACGCCATAGGAAAAATTTTGATTTTTAGCCTTAATGGAACCTTAACCTCTAATGGTATGACTCATAAATAAATTAGGGTAAAATAAGACACAAAAGGAGTTGTGTTCTAGTGGCAAATGGCGCCACATAGGAGACAAGGAAGTGACACCATAGAGGAAGCAAGGGGTCCAAGGTTCAAGTCTTGGCTCTTGAAATTTATTTTGGTTTCTCTTTTAAATAAATCTGGAAGCGAGTAGGTAGGCTTTATAGTAAAATGTGTTGCACTTATGACACAAAGGAGCTTCTGTCCTAGTGGTGGTGGCGTGACATGGCTATCGAGAGGACTTTGGTTCGAATCCCTTTGCACGCAAAGGTGGATTATTTTGCTAAGGAGTCGATTTTTGAGGATTGATAGAGAATCCCACATCGGGAAGCTAGCATGAGGATAGGTAAGAAGTTTGCTATAAATAGAGCAAACCATAAGGAGATACCTTTCTTGGCTTATCCCTTTTGCTTTGTGGCGTGCTCGTTTGGGTTAGGCGTTGGATCATTCGTTGATCTGTATACCATTGGGTCGCAGTGGTGGTGACCGAAGTTGATCGACACACCTCTTGGGGGTCAAGGGTGCGATCATTGTTGGCTTCTGCGCAGAACAGTGTTCAGAGCGCGGATTAACTTTAGATTCCTATCAGGTGTGTATTTCGCACTACTCTAGCTGTAGAGCGAAAAATGCCGAAATGCCGGTCACACAATGATGGTAGCCACACGAGCGTGTGAGCGTACGTGTGGGAGCTTCGACGCGATAGTTGAGGCCCTCATGAGTGTTCTCATGGGTTTAGGCTGCCTTGGGCCGAGTGGGCCCAATGGGCCTGTGGGCCCATGTGAATAAATTGTATGATTGTGTAGTAGATATTGGACTGGTCTATGTGAATCTCATATCTGTGGCTAGATTTGGGCTGAATGGGCCACACGAGTGTGTGGGCCCATTTGGGCTGAGAATGGGCCCTAGACCCATTCGCATCATTATCTCTATTTAGAATACTTTGGTTTAACTAGGCAAATCGTAGTTGATCGCTCTAGTGAAGGTGACGGCGCTCGTGATTATTTAGTACTCTACGTGATAAGGTGTGTATCCATATACACTGTTCTGATTGTTGATCGGTTGAAAAGCCAAAGTGCGTATATTGTACTATTTTGACTGTTGATCAGCATTATGACGAAAAGCCGAAATACTGGTGAACGATGCCATACGAGCGTACGATCGCAAGCTTTTAGAGGAGTAAGTGGGTTAAATCCTAGGTGAACCGTGCTCACGGAGCGTGAGCGTGTGATGAGAAATGCCACCATGAGCGAATTCATGGGCTTGGGCCGTAGTGGGTCACTTGGGCTGGAATGGGCCTCGATGGGCCAATGGGTCGTAGGGCCCGCGAATGCAAGTCACACTATTAAATGGGAAATAGATAGGCTTATCATGTCGCGCACATGACTTAGGTGCTTTGGGCCGCGTCAGGCCGAAAAAGGGTCGTGTGGGCCCAATGGGCTTGTGGGCCCACACAGATGAAATGTTCGTGATGTGATAAGTTATTGATTTGGGCTGTGCCATTACAAAGCCGTGGTTGTTTTTAGGCTAAATGGGCCACACGAGTGTGTGGGCCCACTTGGGCAGGGTAATGGGCCTTAGGCCCATCTTCACCGTTAAGTCAAGTTAGATTTCCTAAGTCGCTCGAGGCGACGGTGGACCTTCTGTTGGGTCGTTAATACCCTTGGTTTGTAAAATTACTGAAATACCCTCGGTTTGTAAAATTATTGAAATACCCTCGATTTTTAAAATTACTAAAATATCCTCAGTTTGTAAAATTACTGAAATACCCTCTGTTTGTAAAATTACTAAAATACCCTCAATTTGTAAAATTACTAAAATACCCTCGATTTGTAAAGTTACTAAAATACCCTGATTTGTGAAATTACTGAAAGACCCGTGAGTTATGAAATTACTAAAATACCCTCAGTTTGTAAAATTACTGAAATACCATTGGTTTGTAAATTACTGAAATACCCCTGTAGGGTAGAACTACCGAATTACCCCTGTAGGGTAGAATCACCGAATTACCCCGTAGGGTAGGATCACCAAAATACCCCTGAGGGGTAGGATTGCCGAAATACCTTTATGGGGTAAATGACTGTTTTGCCCTAGTGGGTAAATGACTGACTTGTGCTATGATTTGACTAATTTGACTGTGATCGTATGACTGTGTTTTAACTGACTTGACTGTGGGCGTGTGACTGATATGCTGTTAGTATGTGTTGAAATGACTGTTACTAAGCATGGCTATTTTGCATACACGTGTAATGATTGAGCATGACATACACGACATATTGCATGGGGTTGGGATTTGTAATTGGAGGAAGTACTGTACCAATGGATGTTCCACATTTTACTGCTCTAGTGGCTTCGCCACATATACTGATTTTAGTGGCCTGGCCACGTTCACTCTTATTAGCAGCTCTGCTGCGTTAGTACTATGTACTAGTGGCTCTGCCACGTTTTACTGTTATAGTGGCATCGCCACGTAATTTGATTTTAGTGGCTCAGCCACGTATACTGTTATTAGCAGCTTTGCTACATTGTTATTAGCAGCTAGGCTGCGTTATTGGTGTGCTGGCTGGGTGGGTCGACTTGGTCCTCACGTGGTGTGTTGGTTGGTACGGAGGTGTGTTGGGTACCGGACTGGTTGGGATGCATCCTCATCTTGTTGCATATCTATTTATGAGATCATCACATCGCATCGGGCTTAGCCACTTGTTTTGCTATTGGTTTGGGCTAGGCCCAATTGATTCTGTCATGGGCTGTGACCCAAATGATAATGTAGTGGGCTTTGACTCACGTATGCTTTGAACTGACTGTACTGTTACTCTTAAAGGGCTTTGGCCCAGACTGTTTCAATTTCTGTTTCTGTATACTGATTGTTACTCTAGTAAAGGGATTACAGACTGAGTTTTCTTAAACTCACCCCATTTTTAACTGTGCAAGTAATCCTCAGCCTTAGACGGATCGGAGCTGCGAGGGACTCGGAGAAGACCACACACTGCTTATGCTTGCTGTTTTGATTATTTTTAAATATTTTTATTTGGGTTGTTATAAGGCCTCTCTAATTTTAACTTATTATTTCTGATATTTATTTATGATGCTTTATAACTGCTAAAAGTGGGATACGATTTCCAAAACAATAAACTGACTTCAAAACACTATGTTTCTGCAACGTTTTCAAAATGCTTGTAACATCCCCAAACCCGGCCCATTCACTACGACCGAATCTGGTTATGTCACTGGGAAAAGACGGTTGAAAATCTTAAAATAAAACATCGTAGTTTGCTGAATTTTGGAAAACATATCTTTGGAATAAAACTTTGCTATAAAACTCATTCATTTTTAAAACTTTAGTTTATAATATCCAATTTGAATAAATAGGTTGCAAACCATAAATCATTTTCACGTAGCAATTTAATTTGAATAAACCATAGTTAAAGTAATACCAAAAACATAAAATGGCCTTTATTACAACCCAACAATTCAAATAAAGTACTTATATCAAAATCAAGCATGAAATAATTGAACATCATCTTCGGCATGGGCCACCTTGTCCTCTCCGATCCCTGGTCCACTTTTATGCACTACTCGAAATGGTTAAGGAAAAGGTGAGTCACCCGCACTCGTGTGCTACCCTTTTTCCCGGATTAGCAAAATATCACATACAAACATAATCATGATCATCATGCATCCCAATCATATGCACCCAATCCTAACCGTCCATACACCTTTTCTACCCCGTGGTACCAAACCACCGGTGGTGCCAAACCACCGGTGACATATAGTCACAATGTGTTACCAAAACACCGTGTCCCAAAGACACGCGTTTGTGCTACCCAAGCACCGGTGACCAAGTCACAAATCGAATGATGGGGCCAACCCATCGTGTGATACCCAATCACTAGCGAGACGATCCCATATCTCAATGTGGGGCCAACCTACGGGTGTTAACCACGAGGACAAGTTGCAATGAGGTGCCCAACCTCCGGTGTCCCAAAGACACAAATGTGCTACCAAAGCACCGTGACCGTAGTCACAATAATCGAATGATGGGGCCAACCCATCGTGTGATACCCAATCACTAGCGAGACGATCCCATATCTCAATGTGGGGCCAACCCACTGGTGGTGTTAACCACGGGACAAGTCGCAATGAGGTGCCCAACCTCTGGTGTCCCAAAGACACAAATGTGCTACCAAAGCACCGGTGACCCAAAGTCACAAAGTGTGTTACCAAAACACCGGTGCTCACAAGACAAAATATCACCGCTCCCTCCTCTCATATCACCCATCAACATACCATACTCATGTAACCATGCATATCATACAAGTCATGCATATCATGCCAACATGTCTAGCATTACATCTCAAAGCATACATAACATGGATCATAATACCCAAGGTATCCATAATAGAACTTGTAATAAATTAAACTTACCCGGATACGTACACATACCCCATTTGGGTATCCAATAATCCATCATATCACATGATTTTAATAGGCAAACAGGTTTAATAACAATATTACTAAGTATAGTGTGTTAGTTTACACACTGATTACTAATGCGACTATCAAATCCAGTAGATCAAGATCTAACGCACTAGATCCCCCATTCCTTAACACTTTTCGAGCACTAGCCACAACCCGAGATATGCGAGATCAAGCCTTCCTCTACAATCGGCCAAAACTAAACAACATAATCATGCTAATCAACCTTTAAGGGTATAATCGTAATTTTACCTACTAAGGGGTATTTTCGTAAATTCACACCGCAATGGCCTTTCTGAAGGCCTAATGTCGCCACTAGCGACTCGGCTACCACTTCCGGTTGTGCCGACGACGATTGAACCTAAAACCCGATTTCGCCCATCCGGCCCACACGCCGCGTGTGGCCCACCTAACACGAATCTAGCCACGTATATAACTTCCACCTAGTCTAGTTCAACATATACTAACCAATCATGCAATTTACTCATATGGGCCCACGGGCCCATTGGGCCCACTTCGGCCCATCGAGGCCCAAGCGACCCCAACCCACGAGAATACTACGATGGCCTCAACTATCGCGTCGAAGCCCCACACGCGCTCGCCGCTCGTGTGGCTACTATTGCCGTGGACCGCACTTCCGGCATTTGCCGCTCTACAACTAAAGTAGAGAGAGTTACACACCGATAGGACTCAGGGGCTAATCCGCGCCCGATCACTCTTGTGCCCAAACGCCCTCCAAGATGTGTTTACTCTCCTCCTAGGATGCTCCTTATATAGCTAGCTCTTCACCTTCATTCTTTGTGTCTTTCCGATGTGGGATCCCTTCATCAATAGAGTTTAAATTCAATCAAACTCTTCCCGTCCGCATCATAAAATAAATACTCCCTTGCTTCTCATGAGATTCGAACCTGTGCTCCTTTGTAACATAATCCACGCTGCTAGCCACTTGGCCACAAGCTCCTCTTGTGTCTTAAACCATGCGCAACTAAATATAAATCTATAGCCAAATTCTGAGGTCCAAGTAAAAAGAAAACCAAAATGCAAAAGCCAAGACTTGAACCTTGGACCTCCTTCCTTCCTTGTGGCGTCACTCCCTTGTCCCCTAAGTGGCGTCACTTTGCCACTACACCACACACTCCTTTGTGTCATTTTTCCCACATTTTATTCTTAAGGCCTACCTCGCCAACTTCCAGGGTTTTTTTCACCTAAAACCAAAATTTCCCCAAAGCTAATATTTGATCCCGGACTTCATAGAAGCCCTCTAACCTTCCAAAATAACTTATCCAATGGGTCTAACTAGCATTTAAGCCGGTCTCTTGTTCTCCAAAAATTTAAACGCTACTACGCCTAAGGCCCATTGGGCCCAATTCTCCTAGGCCCAATTTCGGTATGTTACAAATCTACCCTCCTTAAAGAAATTTCGTCCTCGAAATTTCCATCTAACTAACAGTCAAACATCCTAACCTACCACACTACGCTCTTGCTGCGCACTCGATCTTAATAAAGTCATCATTCCACCTAGACCATGCCCGCGACAACACGTCCCCTAGAACTCATATCTAGCGTCGCGATTTAATCTGATTAAAAGTTTTATGTATTAGAAATTTTGTTCCACTGTTTAATCCATGAGCAAATTTTATGAGCAGTTTTCGGAAGTCGTTCTTTCGAGCAATCAAAGTTTCGGTTTCTAAAGTAATCCACTATTGCAATCATCCGATCACATCAATAACTCACAAGCAATAGTAAGGGGTACTTACCGTGGACTTCGGTGGAGGTACAGTGCCATGCCACTTAACTCGAAAAACCTTTTCATAAAAACCCATATTTTTGAAAAGCCCATTTTGAAACGTTTTGGGCCCAAACCCTCAAAGCCGAGTTTTGAACCGGGCTCTGATACCAAATCAGAACATCCCCAAACCCGGCCCATTCACTACGATCAATCTGGTTATGTCACTTTGGGAAAAGACGGTTGAAAATCTTAAAATAAAACATCGTAGTTTGCTGAATTTTGGAAAACATATCTTTGGAATAAAACTTTGCTATAAAACTCATTCATTTTTAAAACTTTAGTTTATAATATCCAATTTGAATAAATAGGTTGCAAACCATAAATCATTTTCACGTAGCAATTTAATTTGAATAAACCATAGTTAAAGTAATACCAAAAACATAAAATGGCCTTTATTACAACCCAACAATTCAAATAAAGTACTTATATCAAAATCAAGCATGAAATAATTGAACATCATCTTCTGGCATGGGCCACCTTGTCCTCTCCGATCCCTGGTCCAACTTTATGCACTACACTCGAAATGGTTAAGGAAAAGGTGAGTCACCCGGACTCGATGTGCTACCCTTTTTCCCGGATTAGCAAAATATCACATACAAACATAATCATGATCATCATGCATCCCAATCATATGCACCCAATCCTAACCGTCCATACACCTTTTCTACCCCGTGTGGTACCAAACCACCGGTGGTGCCAAACCACCGGTGACATATAGTCACAATGTGTTACCAAAACACCGGTGTCCCAAAGACACGTTTGTGCTACCCAAGCACCGGTGACCGAAGTCACAAATCCAATGATGGGGCCAACCCATCGTGTGATACCCAATCACTAGCGAGCGATCCCATATCTCATGTGGGGCCAACCCACGGTGGTGTTAACCACGTGGACAAGTCGCAATGAGGTGCCCAACCTCTGGTGTCCCAAAGACACAAATGTGCTACCAAAGCACCGGTGACCGTAGTCACAATAATCGAATGATGGGGCCAACCCATCGTGTGATACCCAATCACTAGCGAGACGATCCCATATCTCAATGTGGGGCCAACCCACGGTGGTGTTAACCACGTGGACAAGTCGCAATGAGGTGCCCAACCTCCGTGTCCCAAAGACACAAATGTGCTACCAAAGCACCGGTGACCGTAGTCACAATAATCGAATGATGGGGCCAACCCATCGTGTGATACCCAATCACTAGCGAGACGATCCCATATCTCAATGTGGGGCCAACCCACGGTGGTGTTAACCACGGGGACAAGTCGCAATGAGGTGCCCAACCTCCGTGTCCCAAAGACACAAATGTGCTACCAAAGCACTTTGGTGACCCAAAGTCACAAAGTGTGTTACCAAAACACCGGTGCTCACAAGATACAAAATATCACCGCTCCCTCCTCTCATATCACCCATCAACATACCATACTCATGTAACCATGCATATCATACAAATCATGCATATCATGCCAACATGTCTAGCATTACATCTCAAAGCATACATAACATGGATCATAATACCCAAGGTATCCATAATAGAACTTGTAATAAATTAAACTTACCCGGATACGTACACATACCCCGTTTGGGTATCCAATAATCCATCATACTGTCATGATTTTAATAGGCAAACAGGTTTAATAACAATATTACTAAGTATAGTGTGTTAGTTTACACACTGATTACTAATGCGACTATCAAATCCCCGTAGATCAAGATCTAACGCACTAGATCCCCCATTCCTTAACACTTTTCGAGCACTAGCCACAACCCGAGATATGCGAGATCAAGCCTTCCTCTACAATCGGCCAAAACTAAACAACATAATCATGCTAATCAACCTTTAAGGGTATAATCGTAATTTTACCTACTAAGGGTATTTTCGTAAATTCACACCGCAATGGCCTTTACGAAGGCCTAATGTCGCCACTAGCGACTCATTTACCACTTCCGGTTATCTGCCGGACGATTGGGCCTAAAACCCGATTTGGCCCATCATCCGCCCACACGCTCGTGTGGCCCACCTAACACGAATCTAGCCACGTATATAACTTCCACCTAGTCTAGTTCAACATATACTAACCAATCATGCAATTTACTCATATGGGCCCACGGGCCCATTGGGCCCACTTCGCCCATCGAGGCCCAAGCGACCCCAACCCACGAGAATACTCATCGATGGCCTCAACTATCGCGTCGAAGCCCCACACGTGCGCTCGCCGCGCTCGTGTAGCTACTATTGCCGTGGCCGGCACTTCCCATTTGCCGCTCTACAACTAAAGTAGAGAGAGTTACACACACCGATAGGACTGCGGGGCTAATCCGCGCTCCGATCACTCTTGTGCCCAAACGCCCTCCAAGATGTGTTTACTCTCCTCCTAGGATGCTCCTTATATAGCTAGCTCTTCACCTTCATTCTTTGTGTCTTTCCGATGTGGGATCCTTCATCAGTGAGAGTTTAAATTCAATGAAACTCTTCCGTCCGCATCATAAAATAAATACTCCCTTGCTTCTCATGAGATTCGAACCAGGCTCCCTTGTAACATAATCCACGCTGCTAGCCACTTGGCCACAAGCTCCTCTTGTGTCTTAAACCATGCGCAACTAAATATAAATCTATAGCCAAATTCTGAGGTCCAAGTAAAAAGAAAACCAAAATGCAAAAGCCAAGACTTGAACCTTGGACCTCCTTCCTTCCTTGTGGCGTCACTCCCTTGTCCCCTAAGTGGCGTCACTTTGCCTCTACACCACACACTCCTTTGTGTCATTTTTCCCCACATTTTATTCTTAAGGCCTACCTGCCAACTTCCAGGGTTTTTTTTTTCACCTAAAACCAAAATTTCCCCAAAGCTAATATTTGATCCCGGGACTTCATAGAAGCCCTCTAACCTTCCAAAATAACTTATCCAATGGGTCTAACTAGCATTTAAGCCGGTCTCTTGTTCTCCAAAAATTTAAACGCTACTACGCCTAAGGCCCATTGGGCCCAATTCTCCTAGGCCCAATTTCGGTATGTTACAATGCTTCTGCTACTCAATTTTTAAACATCACGTTTTCGTATATTATTTATTTTAAATATGCTTCTGCAACAGATAAAGTTTTTAAAGTTACGTTTGCAAGTGGTTAACAATTACTTAAGTGTTTTGAGTTTTTACAAAGAGGCTTTGACTCTCAAACAAGTTTTAACAACCAAGAAAAATGGTTTTGAAAAACACTTCCATGTGACACGCCAGATTCGAGCCTAACTTCTAGGTCGGGTTTGAGGTGTTACATTTAATGGTATCAGAGCTAGGTTGCAAAACTCAGCTGTGGATTGGGACTTCTAAATTGAATTTCTGAAAGTATTGTTTCAAAAAGGCTTGAAAAGATTTAAAGTTCTGAAATTGTATTGACCGTTTTTCGAAAGTGTGGTACACCGAGTCTCCGGCACCGAATCCGTAAGTTTTTGAAACTGTTGTTAGTTTCGTTGAAAAGCAGTAGATAAAGATACTATGATTTCTTAGATATTAGACTATATGGCTATACTTAAACTTAGAGTTGTATTTATTCTGTGTATATTCTGGAAATGATTTGCGTTTGATATCCATCCGCTCTGATGGATAGATAGTGTGGTGCGTGATAGTGTTATTAAGATCAGAGTGCACAGCGAGAGCGTAGTGTGCTAGGTTAGGATGTGCAACTTTTCCTATAGTTGGAAATTTCAAGGACGAAATTTCTTTAAGGGGGTAGAATTGTAACGCCCCGAATTTTTGGGCCTAGTAGAATTGGGCCTATTGGGCCTTGGGCATGGGAGCGTTTAGAATTTTTTTGAGAACAAGAGGATGGCACTAATGCGAGTTAGACCTATTAGGTGAGTGGTTTTGGAGTGTTTAGAGGGTACTACGAAGTCCCGGGTTCAAGTTACGCCATAGGAAAAATTTTGATTTTTAGCTTTAGTGGAACCATGATCTCTAATGGTATGACTCATAAATAAATTAGGGTAAAATAAGACACAAAAGGAGTTGTGGTCTAGTGGCAAATGGTGCCACATGGGAGACAAGGAAGTAACGCCATAGAGGAAGCAAGGGGTCCAAGGTTCAAGTCTTGGCTCTTGAAATTTATTTTGGTTTCTCTTTTAAATAAATCTAGAAGCGAGTAGGTAGGCTTTATAGTTAAATGTGTTGGACTTATGACACAAAGGAGCTTCTGTCCTAGTGGTGGTGGCGTGACATGGCTATCGAGAGGACTTTGGTTCGAATCCTTTTGCACGCAAAGGTGGATTATTTTGCTAAGGAGTCGATTTTTGAGGATTGATAGAGAATCCCACATCGGGAAGCTAGCATGAGGATAGGCAAGAAGCTGGCTTTAAATTGAGCAAACCATGAGGAGAGTAAGCATACCTTTCTTGGCTTATCCATTTCGCTTTGTGGCGTGCTCGTTTGGGTTAGGCGTTGGATCATTCGTTGGTCTGTATGCCGTTGGGTCGCCGTGGTGGTGACCGAAGTTGATCGACACACCTCTTGGGGGTCAAGGGTGCGATCATTGTTGGCTTCTGCTCAGAACACTTTCCAGAGCGTGGATTAACTTCAGATTCCTATCAGGTGTGTATTTCGCACTACTCTAGCTGTAGAGCGGCAAATGCCGAAATGCCGGTCACACGGTGATGGTAGCCACACGAGCGTGCAAGCGCACGTGTGGGAGCTTCGACGCGATAGTTGAGGCCCTCATGAGTGTTCTCATTGGTTTAGGCTGCCTTGGGCCTAGTGGGCCTAATGGGCCCGTGGGCCCATGTGAATAAATTGTATGATCTATTCCAAACATATATGCCATGGTTCCTTACTTCGACAGGGTACAAATATCTAAATTTGATATTTTTAGATACTTTTTTAGACCTATTGCCGATACTAAGTAGCAGTCAAAAATTTGTATCCATTTTTCATGATATTATGCATGGATCAGATATATCATGGCGAATTCTTCAGAAAAAATTGTGTCTTCCACAATGGAATCTGATAAGTGAGATTTCGAGTAAGTGTTTACACAATTTTCTTCTGTCAATGATTCATCAAAATAATGAGTAGATATTGGACTGGTCTATATGAATCTCATATATGTGGCTAGATTTAGGCTGAATGGGCCACATGAGCTTGTGGGCCCATTTGGGCTGAGAATGGGCCCTAGGCCTATTCGCATCATTATCTCTGTTTAGAATACTTTGGTTTAACTGGGCAAATCGCAGTTGATCACTCCAGTGAAGGTGACGGCGCTTGTGATTATTTAGTACTCTACGTGATAAGGTGTGTATCCATATACACTATTCTGATTGTTGATCGGTTGAAAAGTCAAAGGTGCGTATATTGTACTATTTTGACTGTTGATCAGCATTATGCCAAAAAGCCGAAATATCAGTGAACGATACCATACAAGCTTGCGATCGCGCGTGTGGTGAACCGTGCTTACGGAGCGTGAGTGATAAACCGAAATAGTAACACATTTTAGGCCCACATTTAGCATACTTTTGGATGAATTATCCCTTGATTTATGTAAAAAGGTGCTCTTAATCCTTTCTTTTCATGACTTATACTCAGGAAAGCACGTAAGAATAAAAAGAAAGAGAAACGGGCTCAAAACGAACCAAAATGGGCCAAAGAAGAAATCGACATGGCCTGGACTAAAGCCCACACGGCCGTGCCTCCTCAATATACTAGAACACGGCCTGATATCGATCTACACGGGCGTGTCTGTAACATCCCAAACCCGGCCCAAACATTACGACCGAATTTGGTTTGCTACAGAGAAAACAATTTGAGAACCATTTTAAAACCGATTTAAGTTTTGTCGAACATCTTTCAACTTCAAGTTTCTTGTTAAAACCATACTTAGTGTTGTTTAAAAATATTTATTAAGTCGAGTTGTTTATAGTTTTCAAATGTACCCGACGGTACTTTAAAACATTTTTCATTTGGTTTGGAAAAACATGTGAACTCATTATTAACATAATTAAATAGTTTAAACAAATATTCAAAGCATGTAACAATAATAAAATAATTCTAGGAGGCCTTATTACAACTCAATTAAAACAAAACCAACCATAAAAATAAGATAAAACAAAATCCAAGTTCATCTATTAAAATGTCCATTGCATGGCCACCTCGAGTCCATCCTACTCCATCTCCGCGATCTACTCATCTCGCAAAATGTTAAGGGAAAGGGGGTGAGTCACCAAGACTCGATGTGTGTACTCCCCACCCTGTAAGATAACTCATACACAAGTCATTAATAAACATGCACATGCAACCCAACCTAACCATCCATACTCCTTTTCTACCCCGTGTGGTCAAAACCACCGGTGGTCAAAACCACTGATGACTTAGAGTCACAAATCGATGATGGGGCCAACCCATCGTGTGGTCAAAACCACCGATGACCATAGGTCACAATATATCAAATGTGGTCAAAACCACTGGTGGTACCAAACCACTGGGACTTAGTCGCAAATAATTAATCGTTGTGGTCAAAACCACTGATGACCATAGGTCACAAATAATCTGATGGGGCCAATCCATCTTGTGGTCAAAACCACTGACGACAGTCCATAATTCATCCCCCTCCTCTCATCAATCCCACCATCACATGCTTTTATAACAATTTTCATAAATCATAACGTAGCATTTAATCATCATGTGATGGCATGCAAATCATATATCAACAATCACAAGTTAGGGGACTTACCCGATATCCATGATTATGCCACAAGCTAACCACAAACAAAAGATCTAAGGCAAATAATAACAGCATGTAAATTAATGAAGTGTGTAGAGAGATCTTACACACCTGCTTCTACCGGAATTCCTAGATCCCGCAGATCCGATCTACGTCGCTAGATCTCTTGTCCTATAATCGACCAAAAAGCATGGTTAGGGACTTAGGCCTATTCGGCCACATACAATATTAGTATCATGGCCTATTCGGCCAACCCAAATATTTAAAAGGGTTCTCTTTTTGAACCCGAGTCCTTACCGAGTGTGTCTTTAAATAATTACCACCACACTCCAAGCGTTTCTACTTCCTAATAATCAGCAACATTAGATTAGTAGCCTTCTACTAAAACGAATATTAACTAAATTCATAGATCCTTACCAAAATTACTTGACAGAGAATGGAACTTGAATCGTATACCTCGAGATCCCTGCACTTTGCTTCAATATTCGGCCAAGACTTCACAAAGTATGAAGAAGAAAATTCGGCTATGGCTAAGGAGTAGGTTCGGCTAAGGTTGGTTTCAATATCAATCAAGGCTTGACTTTGGGTGAAAAATAAAAAGAATGGAGAAGAAAATATGGGAGGAGTTTCTTGAAGGTTTTAAGAGAATGGAAAAAGAAAACCAATAAGGAAGGGTTGAGAATTTCGGCTATTTGCATAAATGGCTAAAAAAATCAAGAGGGTAGATGGGTGCTTATAAAGGAATTCGCACCCCCTCCCCTTATGCTTGCCGTCCAAAGAGTTTAAACTCTAGCCAAATCCTTGCTTTTCTCTAGGCCACTAATTTGATTTAATTCAAATAATTTGAATTAATCCCAAACAATAACCCAATAATCCACTAATATCTTCTTTTATCTACTATTATCTTGTTATCAAAATAATAATAATATTATCCTTGATTATCACTTATTATCTTATTATCCTATCTTTTATCACCTTTTCAAATTAAAAAAATCAAAACAAATGCTAAGCTTATCCCAAATTTCCAATGCCCATGTGCCCATCAACTAGCCGAATAAGCACCCATGTGCAGCCAACTCTTCACCCATGTTAGCAAAAAATAAAAAGGAAAAACTCATTTTGCTACCTCCTAGATTTGAACCAGGGGGCGTTTAACGAAGAAGCAGCCTCCCAACGTCCCGTGCCAACTCTCCCATCCGACTTTCTTGCTATAGAACCTTATCTTCTAATTTTAAGCCCACCTCTCACCATCTTCTTCGCTTTTTAACGCAAAACCCAAAATAGAAACGTTCCTTCGTTCCTCGAACCCGAGACTTCTCTCTCCTCAAGTGGCGCCCAGTGCCACTCTTACTCACTGGACTTTCATGCTACTGAACCTTCCCCAATTATTTTTAAGGCCTTCATATTTTTGGCCCCCTTCATTCAACGCCCAAAAATAAAAACAAAATAACTTCTCCCCTTTCCAAGATTCGAACCCAAGACCTCCCTTGCAAGCCCTTAAGTCATCAAGCCAACACGCCAATTACAACCTTGTGTCAAATTTCCTTAAATTTTATTTAAGCCCTATCGTTACCTAGCTCCTTCCTTGTACACACTTTAAAAATAAATTTTTAACATCTGGTCGAGCCTAGCTCGGGTTATTTTTAGACCCTTAAACATGTCAAATAAATCCTAGAATTTAACTCTTCAAGCACACACATGGGAAAATATTTAAAATAATTAAATTCTCAACAACCCCTAATTTAGGGTGTTACAATTCTACCCCCTTAAAATAATTTCGTCCTCGAAATTACTTACTATCGTCCAATCGTGATCCTTAACTCATCACACTACGCTACTGCTGCGCACTCTGACCTTAAAGAACTATCATACTTCCTAGAAACATTCCCTACGTTCATAATCCAAGTTCCATACACTTTACTAGCAACATAAGAATGAACTAACGTAACCATGACCAAGACAATTGAGGGTATTCTGGAAATAAGAAACTTACCCGTTGTTATGTCTGGCACATCTTCCTCCTCACGACAGCCAACTGCATAAACCAACCTTGGTTGCCTCGCCTCTGCACCTCCACAAAGACCTCGCCACGCCTGCTACCATTTGCATTACCTCTAGCCGCACCTCGACCCTCTCGTGGTGGTCTTTCATTTCTAACCCGAGCACGGTTCGACCCTCTGGTTGATTCCTAGCTAACTTCGAGGACAATCCCTTACACGTGATCGAACGATCCACACTCAAAGCACCCTCGATTACCACTCCAACACTCACCCTTGTGAGGCTTGCCACACCGAGCACATTGTGGCGGCCATTGGGTATTAGCAAAGCGAGCCTAGCGCTTTGATCCGACCCATCAAACCTCGTCCTCTTCTCGTTCATTACCCAAGAACCTTGAAGGTTCCGAGCTTCTCTTATTCCAATTCCGTTCTGGTTCCGCTTTACTTGATTTGTCTTACTCCTCAAGAACTTTAGACTTCTCCACAAGAACAAAGAAACTCGTCTCTGTTGTGGAGCTATCATCATCCTCGGCTCATCTCTCACCCATCCTCGAATCTAACACAGCGTTCATGCTCGGTACCCACAATACCACGAGCATACCTACTCAACCGAAGAAATTCGGCCTCATACTCACCCATCGTCTTATTGCCTTGAGCGGGTTCAAGAAAGCCTTCCACTGTGCATCTACATAGCTAGTTCCGATATATTTCTTTTGATAGGCATCCTTGAAAAATTCCTGTGTGAGGTTTTCTCGCCACTGCTCCATCCCTTACAAGAGCCACCACCGATATGACTCATCCCGGCAAAGAAATTATACCCTTTAATTTCTCCTCGCTTGTAAAATCTATGTCATCCATGATCCTTTCCGTTGCTTCCAACCAATTACTCTGCAAGCGCTGGGTGCCACTCCTAAACTCCCACGAATACTTCGCTCCGTTAGCCCGAGTCGTTCAACCACAGCATTTACGGGCTCTCGCACTGCGCCGACCTCGCAACTCGTTCCAATACCCGTAATACACCTTGAGATACGACATCATCACCACCCGTCCCGATCTTGAAATTCGGTTTCCGTCGCCGGCAGATCCGACGTCTCATTTCGGACTGCGTGACCGGACCTTGCTGGCTCGGACAAGGTCATCCTACCCCTTCCACGGCCACGCGGCGGGCGCCCACGACCTCTTGAACTCATTCTAACGATTGCGTTTATCCGCTTAGAATTTTATGGATTAGTACGTGTTTCACTTTGGTTATCCGCGACGAAAATTTTATGAAAAGAGTTTAGTAGAAATTCTTTCGATCAATCAAAGGTTTAAGTCCTCCATCCTAGTTTACACACGTAAGAGCACATCCATTTCCTAGTATCTTTCATCCTTATTCACTCATCCCAGGGATAGTTTCGTCTTTTTCCTACAGAGGGTATTTTCGTAATTTTCCAGAACCCAAAATATTTTGCTGATGATTTCCAAAGCTATGTTATTGAATGTTTTATAAAATCATTGGAATTTTTGGGCAAAACCGTCGAATCAATATTTTATGGGTCGGGGCATTTTGGTAATTTTACTCCTAAGGGTATTTTTGTAATATTTTTTTTCACAAGTCAAGTCTTCCGAGAAACATTGTAAAAGTAATGTTCTAAGGTTTAAGAGAGTTATTGGACAAGTTTTGAAAACATTAGGGCTTGTTATTCCATTCCATTTCGAAAAACAAGGCTAATTCCCTTTTCGGGTTTTAATCATTGTGTTTATCCCACGGCCGAGCCCTCCCCGGTCGGGGTGAACCAAAGCTACGCACTGTGCGTAATTCGAGTGAAGAGGAGGTGGGTCACGCGGACCGCTTAAATACCAAGCTCTCCTTCGAACCTTTCTAGACATGCGCACGCAGGTTACCACACCACCGAGCCTTACGAGTTAGGGTGAACCGAAGCTACGCACTGCAGGATACTGCGAAGAGGAGGTGAGTCACGAGGACTTAAATACCGTGCTCTTCCCGATCCAATCCTGAACATGCGTCAGGGGTTACCACACCCTAGCTCATTGACTAAGTCATAGGTTGGTTTAGTCCTTTAAGTCTTATGCTTCGTTTGTGTTTGAGTAATCTAACCTTAGGGTCCAAGTCCTATAAGTCTATCTACGTTCCATGCTTCCTACCCTTCTACTGAATATAATTCACAAAGAGGTTTAGATGTACTTACAGGCGGATCGGTCTGCAGGAGACTCGGGCCATGCTTTGCTAAAACCCAAAAACAATTCAAAAGGCCTACTAAAACATTTTTGGGCCTTGGGCCCCACACACAGAGAGCTTTGAACTGGCTCGATACCAATTTGTAACATCCCAAACCCTACCCAAACATTACGACCGAATTTGGTTTGCTACAGAGAAAACAATTTGAGAACCATTTTAAAACCGATTTAAGTTTTGTCGAACATCTTTCAACTTCAAGTTTCTTGTTAAAACCATACTTAGTGTTGTTTAAAAATATTTATTAAGTCGAGTTGTTTATAGTTTTCAAATGTACCCGACGGTACTTTAAAAACATTTTTCATTTGGTTTGGAAAAACATGTGAACTCATTATTAACATAATTAAATAGTTTAAACAAATATTCAAAGCATGTAACAATAATAAAATAATTCTAGGAGGCCTTATTACAACTCAATTAAAACAAAACCAACCATAAAAATAAGATAAAACAAAATCCAAGTTCATCTATTAAAATGTCCATCGCATGGCCACCTCGAGTCCATCCGGCTCCATCTCCGCGATCTACTCATCCGCAAAATGTTAAGGGAAAGGGTGAGTCACCAAGACTCGAGTGTGTACTCCCCACCCGGTAAGATAACTCATACACAAGTCATTAATAAACATGCACATGCAACCCAACCTAACCATCCATACTCCTTTTCTACCCCGTGTGGTCAAAACCACCGGTGGTCAAAACCACCGATGACTTAGAGTCACAAATCGATGATGGGGCCAACCCATCGTGTGGTCAAAACCACCGATGACCATAGGTCACAATATATCAAATGTGGTCAAAACCATCGGTGGTACCAAACCACCGGGACTTAGTCGCAAATAATTAATCGTTGTGGTCAAAACCACCGATGACCATAGGTCACAAATAATCTGATGGGGCCAACCCATCTTGTGGTCAAAACCACCGACGGCGATCCATAATTCATCCCCTCCTCTCATCAATCCCCACCATCACATGCTTTTATAACAATTTTCATAAATCATAACGTAGCATTTAATCATCATGTGATGGCATGCAAATCATATATCAACAATCACAAGTTAGGGGACTTACCCGATATCCATGATTATGCCACAAGCTAACCACAAACAAAAGATCTAAGGCAAATAATAACAGCATGTAAATTAATGAAGTGTGTAGAGAGATCTTACACACCTGCTTCTACCGGAATTCCTAGATCCCGCAGATCCGATCTACGTCGCTAGATCTCTTGTCCTATAATCGACCAAAAAGCATGGTTAGGGACTTAGGCCTATTCGGCCACATACAATATTAGTATCATGGCCTATTCGGCCAACCCAAATATTTAAAAGGGTTCTCTTTTTGAACCCGAGTCCTTACCCGAGTGTCTTTAAATAATTACCACCACACTCCAAGCGTTTCTACTTCCCTAATAATCAGCAACCTTAGATTAGTAGCCTTCGGCTTAAACGAATATTAACTAAATTCATAGATCCTTACCAAAATTACTTGACAGAGAATGGAACTTGAATCGTATACCTCGAGATCCCGGCACCCCTTGCTTCAATATTCGGCCAAGACTTCACAAAGTATGAAGAAGAAAATTCGGCTATGGCTAAGGAGTAGGTTCGGCTAAGGTTGGTTTCAATATCAATCAAGGCTTGACTTTGGGTGAAAAATAAAAAGAATGGAGAAGAAAATATGGGAGGAGTTTCGGCCAAGGTTTTAAGAGAATGGAAAAAGAAAACCAATAAGGAAGGGTTGAGAATTTCGGCTATTTGCATAAATGGCTAAAAAAAAAATCAAGAGGGTAGATGGGTGCTTATAAAGGAATTCGGCACCCCCCCTCCCCCTTATGCTTGCCGTCCAAAGAGTTTAAACTCTAGCCAAATCCTTGCTTTTCTCTAGGCCACTAATTTGATTTAATTCAAATAATTTGAATTAATCCCAAACAATAACCCAATAATCCACTAATATCTTCTTTTATCTACTATTATCTTGTTATCAAAATAATAATAATATTATCCTTGATTATCACTTATTATCTTATTATCCTATCTTTTATCACCTTTTCAAATTAAAAAAAATCAAAACAAATGCTAAGCTTATCCCAAATTTCCAATGCCCATGTGCCCATCAACTAGCCGAATAAGCACCCATGTGCAGGCCAACTCTTCACCCACGTTAGCAGCAAAATAAAAAGGAAAAACTCATTTTGCTACCTCCTAGATTTGAACCAGGGACGTTTAACAGCAGCAGCCCCTCCAACGTCCCAGGCCAACTCTCCCATCCGACTTTCTTGCTATAGAACCTTATCTTCTAATTTTAAGCCCACCTCTCGGCCCTTCTGCCTTTAACGCAAAACCCAAAATAGAAACGTTCCCTTCGTTCCTCGAACCCGAGACTTCTCTCCCTCAAGTGGCGCCCCAGGCCACTCTTACTCACTGGACTTTCATGCTACGAACCTTCCCCAATTATTTTTAAGGCCTTCATATTTTTGGCCCCCTTCATTCAACGCCCAAAAATAAAAACAAAATAACTTCTCCCCTTTCCAAGATTCGAACCCAAGACCTCCCTTGCAAGCCCTTAAGTCATCAAGCCAACACGCCAATTACAACCTTGTGTCAAATTTCCTTAAATTTTATTTAAGCCCTATCGTTACCTAGCTCCTTCCTTGTACACACTTTAAAAATAAATTTTTAACACTGGGTCAGGCCTAGCTCGGGTTATTTTTAGACCCTTAAACATGTCAAATAAATCCTAGAATTTAACTCTTCAAGCACACACATGGGAAAATATTTAAAATAATTAAATTCTCAACAACCCCTAATTTAGGGTGTTACAGTGTCCTCATTCGAAGTCTGAACACGGCCTGACCACGATTTACACCGGCGTGTGCCATGGCCGTGCCTCTGCCGTGGAGAAGAGCAATTTCATTCGGGAAAGGATACTTAGGGGCAAAGAAACCTATTTCAAAAGCCTATAAATACACCCTAAGTATGACCTAAAAAGGGGAGCCCAAAAGCCATCGTTTAGGGGCGTCTTGCTAGGCTAGAGAAGGCATATTTGTGGGGATTCACTCAGGGATAGCCAGTTGATCCATCTCTAGAAGCCAGAATTCTACTCAAGATGGAGGATCTCCTCTTCATTTCCTTCAGGGGGTTTTAGGGATTTCTTATGTTTTGTTTTATCTTTTCTTCTGGGATGTTTTTCTTTATTGTTATGAACTAAACCCTTCAGATACTTGAAGGGGATGAAACCTAGATGAATCTTGTTATTGTTTTCTGAACTATATGATAAATACTTGATTTTTTTCTTAATTATGTATTCTTAATTCTTGTGTTAATATTTCACGGATATTAATTCAAGTTGAATATGCTTAGGTGGTGGAGCAAAAGTCCCTGCTTAAGAGTAGATCTAGCATAATTAAGCGGAGCTGATCGCGTGCCTAGAGATAGGGTGACGAGATTTTGTCGGATTAGGGTGAAACCTAATATGGGATGTCCATAGATTGATTTACTGCTATTCTAGGGGGTTATTAATGGGAAAGAGATTTCAATTAATTAACCTAGGGTTAGACGTTATTCGCCTCGAGAGAGGGTTTAATATATGTTAGGGAGTCCTACGGATCAAGTCAAGTGAATAAATCGTCTGGTTCAGTGTTAGATAACAAGTGAAGTCTAGGTGGATTCTTCCTAAGGGTATCGTCTTAATCAACTGAGTTTTTCCCAAGTATTTCCCCAATTCATTCTTTTTGTCTTTGCGTCTTTAGCTTAGTAATTAGTTAATTTAGATTAATAAACAACTTCACTTATTTTAGGCTAAATAATAGAAAGAAAGTTAGTATTAGTACTTTCGATAGGTGCACTTGCCTCAATCGTTGTCATAGTTAGTTTCCAGGTTTGATTATTATCTTTATAAATTTTAAAACTCTAACTTCACAGCGATCAAGTTTTTGGCGCCGTTGCCGGGAAACTAAAATATTAAGAAAGCTCTATTTTTATTACTTTAGCCATTATTTTTTATTTATTTTCTGCAATTTACTTTTATTTTTAAGTTTAAATTTTAACTTTGCTAATTTTTTCTTTCTTTCTTTTCCTAGCAGGTACCTCTAGTTTATGACTAGAAGGAACCCGAGAGGACCACTAGTATATGACAGTGATATTGAAGCTACCGCTCGAAGAAATCACAGAGAAATTAGGCGAGCCCTAAATTACCAAGAAGAAGAGCGAGAAGACAAATACAATCCTACTGAAGGGATGGACGAAAATAATCCACCACCACAAGATGTGGCAGAAAATAATGCTCCGCATACTATGTATGATTATGCTAAACTTCATTTAACAGGAGCCGAATCTAGTATTGTTAGGCCTGCTATAGCTGCTAATAATTTTGAATTAAAGCCTAACACTATACAAATGATTCAACAATTTGTTCAATTTGATGGTTTGCAGGATGAAGACCCAAACACTCATATAGCTAATTTTTTAGAGTTCTGTGATACCTTCAAAATAAATGGCGTTTCTGATGATGCCATAAGGCTTCAGTTATTTCCCTTTTCATTAAGGAATAAAGCCAAACAGTGGTTAAACTCCGTTACCACGAGGGTCAATCACTACATGGGATCAAATGACCAAAAAATTTTTATTAAAATATTTCCCATCGGCCAAAACGCCAAATTACGGAATGATATCTCTTCTTTTGTGCAAATGGATTTAGAGACATTATATGACGCATGGGAGAGATATAAGGATCTCTTGAGAAGGTGTCCGCACCATGGTTTACCCTTGTGGCTCCAAGTCCAAACTTTCTATAACGGTGTAAACCCCTCAACGAGGCAACTAATTAATTCAAACACGGTGGAACCTGAACAATAGAACTCCTGAAGTAGCTTACGAGTTTATTGAAGAGATGTCATCAATAACTATCGCTGGGCGAGTTACAAGGACCAAACCAACAAAATCAGCCTGGAGTTTTCAACATAGATGCAGAACCATGCTATCAACACGGTAGAGATGATGAATAAAAAGCTTGATAGTTTGTGTTCTTCGCAGTACATCTAGTAATGCAAATCACGACGCAAGTGGAACCGTGGTGAATCCTGAGTACCCACCCTACCAACCAAGCACAGAGAACGAACAGATGAACTATATAGGTAACAATTTCAGATCCAATAATAATCCTTATAGTAATAATTATAATCCAGGTTGGAGGAACCACCCAAATTTTTCGTGGGGAGGTCAAGGAAATCAATGAAATCAAAGACAACAACCTTCTCAAAATTTCCAAAATCAGCACTATCCACAGGAGAAAAAGTCGAACCTTGAAGAGATGCTGACAAGATTCATGGCATCAACAGAAAACCGTCTCCAAGACACTGAAACCACCCTTAAGACCCAACAAGCATCGATCAAAGGGATCGAGAGCCAAGTTAGGGAAGTTACTAAGTCAGTTGAGGAAGTTTCTAAGTCAGTTGGACAACTCGCAAAGCTGATGTCTGAACGATCGCAAGGGCGTCTACTAAGCAACACTGAGATTAATCCAAAGGAGCAAATCCAAGCCATAACAGCTCAATAAAGTGAAGAATTAGACGAACCCAGTACAATACAAGGAAACGAGGTAGAAGAAGGTAAAGTTGAGGTAACACAAGAGAAACCAAAATCGGTAATCAAGGAATACCAACCTCGCATACCATATCCCGAAGCATTAACGAGAGACGACACAGAGGAACAGTTCGGTAAGTTTCTTAAACTTTTAAAGAAATTACATATTAACTTACCGCTACTTGAAGCTCTTTCACAGATGCCAGATTCGAGGAAATTTTTAAAACATCTCTTGATGAACAAACGCAAATTAGACGAGGATCCACATGTGGAATTAAACGCAGATGCTCAAAGAATGTTACGTAATAGACTACCACAAAAGCTAAAAGATCCGTGGAGTTTTACAATTCCATGTTTAATTGGTAGACTAACTGTTGATAATGCGTTAGCTGATTTAGGGGCAAGCATAAATGTCACGCCTTATAAATTGTTTAAACAATTAGTCTAGGGAAACCCAAGCAAACTAGGATGAGCATTCAATTGGCTGATAAAATTGTTAGAATTCCTAGGGGTATTATCGAAGATGTTCTTGTAAAAATTAACAAATTCGTTTTCCCAGTAGATTTCGTTGTCTTAAACATGGATGAGGATAATTCGATTCCCTTAATTTTAGGAAGACCCTTTTTAGCAACTGCCAGAACTAAAATTGATATTGATGCAGAAGAACTCATACTTCGTGTAGGTAATGAGACGGTCACCCTTAAGGCTCTCGACTCGGCCAGAACATCGAGTAATCAAGGTGAGAACGTAAATTCTACTCATAACCATTCGGTTAACCCTTATTTTCAAGAAGCACCACAGAAGGACACAACTGAACCCAATCCTAAACCCTGTCCCAACAAAGAAGCAGTTCATGAAGATCGAAGGATTCAGATCGATGATCTAGACGAGTGGAAGACGCATTTCAATGAGAAATTAGGAATACACGAAGGAGAACCAGAACCACTTCACGAAGCAAACCACTTCAAAATAGGAGATCAGGTATTGTTAGATAAGGCAGATCCTCGAATATCTCCTCCGGACCCTAACACAAACAAAGAAATACCTTTTAGGGTAACTAGTGTTTTCCCATATGGAACAGTCGAGGTAAGTAATCCTATTTTTGGTACTTTTACTATAAACACATCTCGACTAAAACTTTTTCACGAGGATAAAACTGATAGCATGAGAAAAGACTTCCAACTCCTCAAACCACCCTGAAGATGCAAACAAGAGGAAAGGTTCCTTAACTCTCAACTGATAATAACCGGACCTCAGGTCTATCTTAGAAAATACTGTGGCTCCCTTCAATTGGTCAAACAAATCGTCGATCCTTGGCAAAGGATACTTGTTCTTGATTGTAACCTTGTTGAGCTGTCGGTAATCTATACATAATTTTATCGACCCGTCTTTCTTTTTCACAAAAAGTACCAGAGCACCCCACGGAGAATAACTATGCCTCGCGAACCCTTTATCTGTTAATTCTTGTAGCTGAACCTTCAACTCTTTTAACTCCAACGGTGCCATCCTATATGGGGCAACCGAAATAGGTGCCGTACCCAGGACCAACTCAATACCAAACTCGACTTCTCTAATTGGAGGCAATCCAGGTAACTCTTCCGGAAACACGTCTAGGTACTCACATACCACAGGCACTGACTCAATCTTTACTTCCAACTCTTGAGTATTCAACACAAATGTGAGATAAGACTCATACCCTTTTCTTATACATTTCCCAGTCGTCAAAGAAGAAATCACTATAGGCAAGCTATTTGATTCACCTGATTCAACCCGAAGGATATCTCCATTTTCAGATTTCAGTTCAATAAATTTTCTCCCACAATTTACTATCACATCATGAGCTACTAGCCAGTCCATACCAAGAATCACATCAAATTCATCAAACGGTAGCAGCATAAGATTAGCTGGAAAACAATGACCTCTAATTGTCAAAGGACAATTTCTACACACTTGGTCAACTGACGCATGCATGCCTAACGGGTTTGACACTTTTATGACAATTTCTGTGGACTCAACAGGCATATTCATACTAGATACCAATTTCATACAAACATACGAATGGGTAGACCCTGGATCAATCAAAGCAACAACAGAGATATCATGAAGAGAAAAAGTATCGGTAATCACATCTGGTGACGATGCATCTTCACGAGCGCGAATGGCATAAGTCCTTGCAGGCGCTCAGCCCTCGGACCTCACGGCGGAATCTCTAGGTGCACCTATGCTGCTAGCCCCACTTCCTGGGTTCTTTTGTGGTCTACCCCTAGAAGCTGCATTACTCGCTCGCACTTCTTGCTTTCTGTCTTTTTCTTCCATCTCAAGACAATTTCGAATGAAGTGGTCTAGTGAACCGCACTTGAAACAGCCTCTTTCGTTTCCTCAACACTCACCAAAATGTCATCTACCACACTGCGAAAACTCTGGTTTATTTGGCCGAGCACTACCAACACTCGCAATAGAAGTGGTCTGAGCCTTAGAAATCGAGTACTGCTTACTCCTATTTCTACTCGAGAATCCCGCTGAAGTATTTGATCGAGTTGTAAATTCTCTCGATTTCTTGGAAGAGGACTAAAATGATTTCCCCAACTGTATTTTTTTGAGTCACGAGACTCAATATCAGCTTTCCTTTTCTTTTTGGCCAATTCTTCAGCCTTGCACGCTCTCTCAACAAGCACCACAAACTCTTTTAATTTCAGGATGCCAACTAATAGTCGGATGTCTTCATTTCGTCCTCAAATCTCTTGCACCTGATGGCTTCGGTAGATATGCACTCCCTAGTGTATTTGCTGAGCCTCACAAACTCACACTCATACTCTGTTACTGTCATCCGGCCTTGCTTCAATTCTAGAAACTCTTTCCTCTTCTAGTCTATAAACCTCTGACTAATATACTTCTTTCGGAACTCTTCTTGGAAAAACTCCCATGTAATCCTTTCCCTTGGTACAACTGACACAAGGGTGTTCCACCATTGGTAGGCCGAGTCTCGCAGGAGTGACACTATACACTTCATGCACTCCTCAGGTGTGCAAGACAATTTATCGAATACCCTAGTGGTATTTTCTAGCCAAAACTTTGCCCTCTTTGGGTCATCATCTATATTCGCTCTAAATTCCTCAGCCCCTTGCTTTCGAATTCTATCAACTGGAGGTTTTTCCCTTCTTAACATATCAAGCACTTGGGGAGCTACAGGGGCAGACTAGGGAATTGGAGGGGGTGGAGTGTTTGGATTTACACGAACAAACTCTGAATACCAAGCATCCATTGTAACACCCCTTACCCATGTTCAAAGCCGGAACCGGATACGAGGCATTACCTAACTCAATTTGCTTAAACATGACGTTTCGGGCTATATATTTCGTTTCGTCTCATAAACTTTCCATTTAAACCCATAGCATACTCATCCTAGGCCTACGAGGCCTTAAACATACTTCCGGAAAGTTTCAGAAATTAATCGGAAATTTTTACGCACTTAGAAAAATCTTGCCTAAACAGGGGCCACACGCCCATGTTGCTCAAGGGACACGCTCGTATGCCCCTGAGACATGCCCATGCTCCTCGCCCGTGGTCGACACTGACTTAATACACATGGTCGGACACACGCCCGTGTCCCTCACACGGCCTCGACCCGCCCGTGTCTTAGCCCATGTGCCAAAACCTTGGCATTCTGTTTATGACATCATCATCTCACTATGGTCACACGGCCAAGGCACACGCCCGTGTCCTCAGACCGTGTGTCGATTTAAATTCCTAACTTCAGCTGCAGACTTCACACGGCCTGGGCACACGTCCATGTTCCTAGCCGTGCCTCCCACACGGCTAAGACACATGTTCGTGTCTCTGCCCGTGTTTTTACTATGAGCATACTGACTTGCAACCCTAGCATGCAAGGGGAAACACGGCCGAGCACCACGCCCATGGGGTGTCTACTGTGTCACACACTACAGCCTAGACACACGCTGCGTGTCCGCTGCAGTATGGATAATTATATGGCTACCTACCAAGCCATTTGCCACCCTAGCAAGAAATCACACTTATACCAAAACAATTCAATATTTAAGATGACCATATGGTACCTCTAAGAACTCAAAAGAATCAAGACATCCACAAAAACATACACTTCATGAAATTCATCTTCATTGAATATATGGACATATCAAGTATAGGCCAACCTCCCATGACCTTTTACAAAATAAATTGAACAACTAGAATAGCCAACACATTTCGCTTACAAATATGACATGACAAAAATACCAAGTCCTATACATGCCATACTCAAAATGAATCTAGTGGGCTATACCAAATAGTAGTCGATAGTGTGATCTCCAACTTTGACGTCTGCGATTTCTCGAGTTATCTTTGCACCACTACAAGGAAGAGAGAAATGAGAGGGGTAAGCAATAAGCTTAGTAAGTTTCATGGAATTAAATAGCAACCATAAACTCATAAAGATACCCATCCATGACATTAAATAACCATACACAATGTCATAGGCTCTTTACCATAGCTTACTCGTATTTGCCCTTATCTAGCACTTACCACGCCACATAATGTAAATATTCCTCATGAATTATTCACGCATACCTGTTTTCACTCAATCACATAACTTTAAATACCAATCTCAATTCTATATTTACTGCTAGGTTATTTAATCCCAATAATTTGCTAGGGACACTCAAAAATGCATATTCATTACCACTATCATGAACCCGAAGCCAATGCCACATCCCGGATGCGGTCTTACATGGGATTACCTTTGATTACCGATGTCATATCCCGGATATGGTCTTATACAGAACCTCACCTCAAGTATCGATGCCATATCCTGGATACGGTCTTATACGATTCTCATATTCAATACCTAAGCCCTTTCCCAAATATGGTCATATACGAAATTTCAATTTGGTGCCGAAGCCATGTCACCGACATGATCTTACACGGGACCTTATCTATCTCATGTCTCGATAATAATATACTCACATTCATTATAGTCTAATCGGGACTTCAACATTTCAATTTCTTAGAATATCGTACATGAATATAATGTCAAACATTCTTAAACAATACGAGCATAAATGTTGAATTTATCACATACAAACTTACCTCAATTTTAAAATAAGCTAGATCGTCGATCTAGTCCGAGACTTTATTCTTTCCCCGATCGAGGTTGATCTTGTTTCTTCTTGCTCTATAATAGAAAATTAGCTCGTTTCAATCATCACATTAATAAAAGCATTTTAATAATCATGCTTTGGTAAAATTACTATTTTGTCCTTACACTTTGGCAAAATGACCATTTTACCCCTAGGCTCAAAAATCAATTCTAATCAAATTTATACCTTTAATGAGCATAGGTGAACATTTATTTCTCTTATGGCTATCATCAAAACCCAACATTTCACACATTTACTACCAATTTTACAACCTTTACAAAAAGGTTCGTTTAGGTGTTTTCATGGCAACACCTTTCACAAAAGTTGTTCATCTAACAACTAGGACTCATTTTCTTCCATAAAAATATAGCAAATCACATACAAGCTCTCATGGCAAAACCCTAAACTTTTCACCATATTGCAAATTAGTCCCCGCTTTAGAAAGCTTAAGCTCTCGGGGTTCTAAAAGTACAACTATCATCAAGAAAAACCATTAAAATCACTTACTTGAATGGAGAAGAGCTTGCTGAAATTTTGAGCTTTCAAAACCCTTATTTTGCTTGCTCTTTTCGGTGGTGAAGAAGAGAGAAAAAGATGATATCTTTTCTTTCTTTATTTTATTCTATTTATTAATTTAATCCACCAACTACACCCACTTTGACCAATTTTTGACTTCTTTGTCCCCCCTATGGCCGGTCAACCTTCATTTAAGGGGTTAATTACCTTTTAAAGACCTTCAATTAACATTCTATAGTTATTTGGCACCCTTAGCTTATAAAATGAAATTTTTGCACTTTATGCTATTTAGTCCTTTTTCGCGATTAAGCAAGAAATCGCTAAAATTAAAATACCAAAATTTTCATGTACTAATCTAATCATGCTCCGACTCATAAAATATCATGAAAAATAATTTTCTATAACCTCAGATTAGTGGTTTCGAACCACTGTTTCGGCTAGCCCCTAAATCGGGCTGTTACATCCATCCTACGGAGGTAGGCTTCTCTAGCCCCTCCACCCTGACTCAGTGTCACGGGCCCACTTTTGACTGGCACGGTTCCTTTTGCGGGAGCCGGCGCATTACTTTCTACATCATCAGCCACTGCTCCGTCGAGATCTATTTACTATATAAAAACACATTTTAAATTGTCAAGAGTCGTCACACTATCATAATTCATATAAGGCATGTATAGCTAGACTCGTTCACATGCTAGGTGTAACACCCCTTACCTGTATTCAGCGCCGGAACTGGGCCCGAGGTGTTATCGTATTAAAACCTCTTGATCGCCACTTAAGATCAATGTGACTACTCTCTTAAGTCACCTCAATATCTCATTCTCGACTTACGAGGCCTCACTCATACACACGAGGGCTCTCGAGACTATATCGAAACTTCTACGATTTTTAAAAATTTTCCATCTATACAGGGCTCACACGCCCGTGTAAGATTTGGCACGCCCGTGGAGGTCACACACGCCCATGGTCACTACCCATGCATGAAAACTCAAGCATTCTACCAATGCCCCACGGTTAGGGCACACGCCCGTGCTCTCCACCCGTGGTGCACACTGACTATCTTAACACATCCTAGAGTCTAGACACACGCTCGTGTGGCTAACCCGTGGCCAACACTGATTAACACACATGTTCTGGGCACACGCCCGTGTGGCTAGCCCGTGGTCTAGTCTGACTTAAAATGCAAACATGCAGGGGACACACGGCTGAGTCACACGCCCATGGGCTGACCGTGTGTCACACATGGCCTAGACACACGCCCGTGTGCCTATCCACATGGACAAGAACAAAGCTATATGCCAAGTCCTTTTCACCCCTATAACTTACACAACATGCACTCATTCAATCCATCCATAATCAACTCATATGAAGTACAATCTCACATAGATAACTATATCTTTTCATATATTAAAGTGCCAACAACTATGGCATAATACAAAAGAGATCATCCATCTAAATGCTAACACATCTTAACCATTTACAACAAAATTCACTAACTTGTCTAGCCCCTATACATGTCATATACAAAACATTGAGTCTCATGTACCAGAGTGTGCTGATAATATGGGCGATCTTCCAAATGATCCACGTATCTCGATTCAACACTTTTGCTCTATAAGACAAGGGAAAAGAAAGGGGGTAAGCTTCGAGCTTAATAAGTTTACACATAAAAAATTAAGCACCATAGTATAAGCTAAACAACAATTAGCATTATACTAACAAATAATGTACAATTATTCTTACTCTTTCTATCCCTTACCACATTTCCAACACATCATGAGTCACTTACTCATAACCATTGACATGCACCCCTGCATTCAATATCACATTTACACAATATACAACACATCATTATTTCTCAATAATACACCCACACAGCTATGCTACTCACTATCACATCTACACAGCAAATCTCTCAGTGGTTCCGCACTAAGCCCACCACAATCAATTAATAAGGTAGTATCGCACTTAGCCTACAAACAAGGTATTCATAGTGGTTTTGCACATAGCCCACTAGATAATATACCTAACGATAGCATCGCACATAGCCATCTCATCGTCAATAAGCATTAGGATGGTATCGCACTTAGCCCACCATTTAGCATTATTACTACACATTCACAAATCTACTTACTTAATCATTCATCCATTCATTTCACTTGAACCACATAGGTTCTCAATCATTCTCAACCATGCTATACAGTAGCTAGCATTAACAAATTGTAAGTATGAATGCATTGTTTATGCATAGACTTACCTCGATACTTAAAAGTATAGAAACGTGCAATTTAGTCCACCACTTTGCTCTTGCCTCGGTTTTGATCCGGGCTTTGTCTTTCTTGATCTATAATGATAATTCAACTCATCAATATACACATTGACTAAATTGACCCAAATCTCATACTTTGGCAAAATTACCCCTTTTGCCCCTAAACTTTCTCATATTTACGCTATTGCCCCAAGGCTCGTAAGGTGATTTTTATTCAACTTTCTAGCCTTTCATGCTTAGCCGAATCACTTACTCAACTAAAGAATTCATCAATTCTCACTACATCACACATATATGACCAAACTCAAGATTTTTACAAACTAGTCCCTACATGTATTTTCTATGGAACTCATTTAGCAAAAGATGTTTCTACTACATCAAGCTTTCATAATCTTCCATAAAACATCAAAATACATGCATGTCATACATGGCCACATTTTTTAACATCCATAATAGCTCATCAAATAGCTAAAAATAGCTTACTCATGCTACAAGGACTTCAAAAATACAAAGAATATCAAAAACGAGGCTTAGATGCACTTACTAGCAAGCTTAAAAATTTTGAAGAACCCTAAAAATGCCTCTCTATATTTTCGGCAGCCTTGGAGAAGAAGATGAATGAATTTTGTCATCTTTTCTCCTATTTTAATCACTTAATTATTAAATGAACAAAATGCCCTTTTTGAAAAACTTTCTATTTTAACTCATCCAAGCCCAATTTTGTCCAAAAAATAGAATTTGAAAAATTACTATTTAAGGACCTCTAATTGGTAATCTAAAGCTATTTCACACAATTATCTTCTAGAATCTCACATTTTGCAACTTTTGCAATTTAGTCCTTTTAGACAATTCAACCACAATTTCTCAAAATTACTTCATGAAACTTTCACACTAGCGAAAGCATAGTGGTGTAATTTGAGCAGTGCGTTTAGTAGTTGGTTGGGAATTTCGAGGACAAAATTTCTTTAAGGAGGGTAGAATTGTAACGACCCAAATTTGGGCCTAGAAGAATTGGGCCCAATGGGCCTTGTGTGTAGGAATGTTTAAAATTTTCAAGAATATGAGAATGGTGTTATTGCAAATTGGACTTATTAGTTAAGTGAATTTGGAAGGTTACGAGGTTTCTAGGAAGTTCGGGGTTTAATTGGGCCTTAGTAAAAATTTGGTATACTAGCACTTTAAGGAGAGAAGGTAAGGGGCATCAAGGCTTGAGGAAATAAGTGTGCATATTGCTAGCATAAATGAGCTATTGGTAAAAAAGGATATGGCGCCACATGATAGACTTTGAGGGAGGAGGTTCAAATCCCATTGTGTGCAAATTTTGACTATTATTTTTGCACTCTTTCCTTAAGTGTCGGTCAAGCATGTAAATAAGGCAAGGTGGACTTTTTATTTTTAGCAAAATGACTAAGGAAAATAGGAAAGGTTGAAGGTGATGAAAGAAATCAAGAGAAAGGGGAAAGTAAGGGGAACATGTGGCCTTTTTCAAGGGAAATGTTATGGAAAGTATTGTTGGCAAATTCTTGACCATTATGGTCATGTATGTGGACGGTTTTGTGTGTTAGGGGGGATAGCCGAATTTTCCTTGGTGTTTTGGTAAAGTTTTAGTGCTTGTTTTAGTCAAATTCCTTTAGCATCAAGTGTGCCATTTTCTCCAAACTACCATTCTCTTAGCCGAATTTTGTCTTTGGCAATTGGTAAAAGTTTTGGTATTGTTTTTGGCCAAAATTTCTATATGCAACTTTGGTGTCATTTTTGTTTTCTCTCCAAATTTCCTTCTTGCCGAATCTTCAAGCCATTGGTAAGCTTATTCTCTTTTTTTCTTTCTTCTTGTTGCCGAATGTACCCAAACCATTGAGACCAAAAATTTGTTCACTTATCTTTCTTGAAAACCGAAGCTAGTCAAACATCTTTCTTCTTCTTTCTTTTCTTTTTCACAAAATCCTTCAAGCATCTCTTCTTTTCTAATCCTTTTCACCATACCCGAATTTTCTTGTCCATTTTTCCCTCCATAACCGAACCTTTGAATTCTTCATCTCTTTTATGTTATTTCTTTCTCGTTCATGTTAGCACTCACTTCTTGAGTCGAATCGGTAAGTAGTAGTTCTCTCTTTGTCAATAACCTTGTTTCATCCGAGTTTTTCCTTAATCATCGAGTGTTCTTCTTTCTCTCTCGTTGGGTCTGAGTTACATTCTTTCCTGTGATTTCGCCATCATTGGGCTTAGGACTTTCAACAAGGTAAAGAAGCACAAGTGATTTGTTTTAACCAAATCATTATCGTCGACTCGTCAAGCAAGCGGGGACGGGATTTTAGTAGTCAAAAGGTAGGATCAATTGTTGGTGCACTTAGGGAGATCACATTTGTGGTAAGTGGATTTAGCCTAATAAAGTGTTTCTAGATACGATTATCAAAGTTGAGACTAACCTTCTATCAACTATCATTATAGGTGTTGAAATCGGTAGAAAGCACAACTCGTAATCAAGGTGTGTAATCCCGTACCCTTCCGAATACATGTTTGAAATGATGTGTAATCTCATACCTCTCTGAATGTTTGTATGATATGTTCTATGATTCGATCGAAATACCAAAGAAAACCAGAAACCGGCATCCGTGACCACTCGGACGTGCGTATATTCGTAGTGGTAACCATATTTTTGCAATGAAACAGTTTGGTCAGCAATAGTGACGTGATTTTGAAAAATCACGAAAAATAGGATAAAGAGAGTTAGAAAGTGAAAAAGATGTCGAAATAAAGCTTACTATATCTATTTTTATATGAAAGAAACGAAGGAGGAAGAAGAATTGTATATTCTGTGATATCTTAATTTTAGTGAGACTGGTTCTGATTGACTTCGTGGTTCCCTGTTCTGTCTTTGAAAAATTGTTTAAAATTTTACAAAGTGAATTATGAGATATAAGTTATATGTATAGATTCCTTAGTGAGCCTATTTTCAATAGAAACAAGTGGAAGCAACATATGAAAACCGTACAGTGAGATATTTGAAATTAAGGTAAGAGAGGTCAGAATCATTGGACAGTGAAACAAGGGAAACTTTAAGGAATAAAATGTACTAAACGGCTAACCCAAAAATTCTGGAAAAATTGTAGTAAGAATATATATGAGTCTAGTTTCAAGGAAAATTTACGGATTTAAATTTCTAGTTTTCTAACTCGAGTTATAGTCAATTTAGTCAGTATGATGCAGATGGACAGTTTCAAATTTTTATGCCCAAATTAGTAGTTAAGTCTGGGGTTGCGAAATTACCAAAATACCCTTGGAGTGTAAATTACCGAAATACCCCTAGGTTGCGAGATTACCGAATTACCCTTAGTGGGTAAAATTAACGATTTATCGAAATGGCCCTATGGGCTGATTTCATAGATTGTTATAATGGGCCGATTTACGAAAATGCCCTTATGGGCCGAATTACGAAAATGCCCTTATGGGCCGTATTATGAAATTGCCCTTATGGGCCAAATTATGAAAATGCCCTTATGGGCCGACTTACGAAAATGCCCCTATGTGTCAAAATTACGAAAATGCCCCTATGGGCCGAATTGATAGAATGCCTTAGTGGGCTGAATTTGTAACAACCCGATTTAGGGCCTAGTCAGAATAGTGGTGCGATACCATGAATTCGAGGTGAATTTATGAGTTTTTAAGGTTCATACCATGTTTTCATGTTGGTGTGAAAGTTTCAAGAAGCAATTTTGCTAAATTGAAGTTAAATGGTAAAAAAGGACCAAATTGCAAAAGTTGTAAAAATGTGAGTTTCTAGAAGCATTTTGTATGAAATAGCTCTAGAATAGCAATTATAAGTTCTTAAATAGAAATTTACCCAAATCATAATTTTTGGACAAAATTGGACATGAGTTAGTAAATGGTGATATTTTTAAGAGAAGGGCATTTTGGTCATTTACCTATTAAATGATTAATAAAGGAAAAAGATGACAAAAAATCCTTATCATCTTCTTCCTCATTGCCAAAATTTTCAAAGAAACCATAGCTAGGGTTTTCTCATCTTTCAAGCTTGCTAGTAAGTTCATCTTAGTCCCGATTTTAATATTCTTCGTGTTTTTGAAGTCCTCGTATTATGAATTAGCTATTTTTAGCTATAAAATGAGCTAAGATGCATGTTAAAAAATCTAACCATGAATGACATTCATGCTAAATGATGTTTTATGGAAGTTTATGAGAGTTTGATGTTAGATAAACATCTTTTTCTAAGTGAATTTCATGAAAAATGAGCATAGGGACTAGTTTGTAAAAGTTTTGAAATTAGTCAAACCTATTAGAAATAATGAGAATTGATAATGGCTATAGTAGAGAAAATGAATCAGCTAAGCATGTAGTCTAAGATAGTTGAATGAAAATTATTTTACGAGCCTTGGGGCAAAAGTGCAAATATGAGAAAGTATAGGGGCAAAATAGTAATTTTGCCAAAGTATGAGTTAAGAGTCAATTTAGTCAATGTGAGTATTAAATGATCTATTTATGACTATAGATCAAGAAAAACGACGCCCGGATCGAAACCGAGGCAAGGACAAAATCGAGGACTAAATTGCATATCTACATACATTTTGTATATTGAGGTAAGTTTGTATGATTTCTAAGCTTTATGACTTATATCGTTAAATTGCTTAGTATAACATATAATGTTATGAAAAATGTTCAATGTTATGTTAAACAAAGAAATTAATGAGATCAAGCTGAGAAAGCCCCGATTGAAGTTGAGTAACTTAGGATACTCGATCTACCACATGAAACAAGAAAGTCCGTATAAGACCAAGCCGAGGCATGGAATCGGCAAGCAAGCAAGCTATCATGTAAGTCCAAGGCAAGCTTGGCATTGAATAAGTTATCATGTAAGTCCAAGGCAAGCTTGGCATTGAGTAATTTATCATGTAAGTCCAAGGCAAGCTTGGCATTGAATAAGTTATCATGTAAGTCCAAGGCAAGCTTGGCATTGAGTAATTTATCATGTAAGTCCAAGGCAAGCTTGGCATTGAACAAGTTATCATGTAAGACCAAGGCAAGCTTGGCATTGAAAAGTTATCAAGAGAAAGTGATCCCATATAAGTCCAAGTTAAGGCATGGCATTGGTGAGAACAAGAAAGACTTCGTATAAGTCCATGTTAAGTCATGGCCTCGAAATTTAGATGAGATTTAGTATCCTCAGTTATTCATATAAATTCATCGGGCAAACAAGTTAAGCTCAAATGAAATAACAAGAAAGCTAAGTAAGCAAAGTTATTATCAAGTGAAAATAAGTATTATTCATGTTATGAATGATGAATCAGAGATTATGATTATTATGTTAAAGTATCTTTGATCAATGTGATCAAGTGATACAGTACATTGTTTACCTCTCAAGTATGAGACTAGTAAGTTTCATGAGATATGTAAGAATCAAGTATGAGTAAGTAAGCTTTATAGCTGAAATTTATGATGCCATTGTTTATGTCAAATGGTTTATATTAAGCAAGTATGTTGCTATGTGCATTATGCAAACTTACTAAGCTAAATGCTTATATGTTTTATTATTTCTTTCTATGTAGTCCCGCCAAGCTAACTTGTGGATCGTTGAAGTCGGAGCTCGAATCACACTATCAACCGCTATTTTGGTATAGCCAAGTTGTTTTTATTATGTATGGCATGTATTGGAAACATTTCATTTTGAGTATATATCTTAGAAAGGGCAAAAGCATGGGCTATCAAGTTTATTATTATTCTTTTGTAAATGGCTAAATGATTGGACAAGATTGACTAAGTATGTATGTTATTGATATCAATGGAGCATGTTGTATTGTTCATTAAAGTTGTAGTGATTTGAGTTGTTGAGATGGTATGAATTTGCTCTTGATTTCGTGGTGGCAATTGGCTTGGTAAATAGCCTCTAAGTGCCCATACGGTCGGACACACAGGCGCAGTGTCTAAGCGTGTGTACCGCACCATTGCACCTTAAGTCAAAATATCAAGTTGTAGTACGAGGTCTAAGTCCACGGGCGTGCCATGGCCGTGTGTTATAAGTCGAGAATGCTAAGGTTTTCACACGGCCGGGACCACGCGCGTTCCATGGCCGTGTGAAGTTTGGCGATAAGCTCGAGTTTTAAGCACGGTTGGGAGACATGGGCGTGTCTCGGAGTTTACACTGCAGGTGTCCCAACTCACATGGGCGTGTGACCCCTGTTTCAATGAAAAGTTTTCGATTGAGTTCCAAAAGTTTACAGACATTAGTTTAAGGCCTCGTAGGCCCATGAAAAGTACAAGTTGATTAAGAAAGATAAGTTCTTAATTCAGAACGAAATTTTATAGCCCGTAAGTACTTGATTAAGCAAGTTCAAGCATAGTAACTTCTCGTATCCGGCCTAAGCCTTAGACTCGGGTATGGGGTGTTACAGAATTACAAAGCTTAATAATGGGCCGATTCATCGTATTAAATTACTAGACTAATGGTTGTTATACATGTGGATATTTTATGTTGTTATGTGTATTGCATCTTTACAGATTGCATGAGATGGGAAAATTTGAATGAAGAGAAGTATAGACCGGTGGCATTGCCACAAATTCTGATAATGGCTATGTGCCTAACATATGAATTAACGACTCTGTGTCGATCATTTACCGTATATGAATCTGGTGGCTCAGCCACACATAGTATAAATGGCAGCTTGACTGCAAATTGGAGAGGCTGGTGGGGTGGGTTGACTTAATCCCCACAGGAGAGACTGGATGGTACGGGGGAGAGATTGGATGGATGGGTTTGGTTGCATACTTTACATTCATATATATATACTGTTTTGTAATTAGGCTTCGGCCCAAGATTATCTTAAATGGGCTTAGGCCCAAGATATTTCTAAGCGGGTTCAGGCCCAGTGGATGACGGTAAGGGGATTTCACACTGAGTTCTTGTAACTCACCCCCTTTTCTTAACCCTTGCGTGTAATGCTCAAGATGTGAGGACTTGGGCCCATGGATGACTCGGTGGAGGCCATAATTCAGAAACAGTGTTTTATTTTGAACTTTAGATTTTTAATTCCGTTCATTTTACTATTTTGGGTTTTTATGTTGTAATAAGGCCACTGGAGTGTTTTATTATTTGCTTTATGGTTGATATACTTATTGTTTTGCTTAAATTGTTTAAAACGAGAATTTTCTAAAACTTAAATAAAGGTTTTCCAAAATTGATTAACATATGAATTTCACAACAAACTTTTACAAATATTTTTAACATTGGAAATTTTCTCTCAAATTATCAACGATATTTTCAAAAGTCACGGTTTTAAAAGATTACTAGTTCGATTATCGATTTATCAAACAACCTCTCAAAAATACTTGTATTTTATCTACGTTTCCGCAACGTTTTCAAAATGCTTCTGCAACTCTATTTCTAAACGTCACATTTTCGTAAATTGTTTATTTCAAATATGCTTTCGCAAATGAAAAGGTTTTTAAAGATAATTACGTTTTCAATTAGACATGAATTGCTTAAGTGTTTTGGGTTTTTAACAAAGAGGTTGTATTTCTCAAGCAAGTTTTTACTTCCATGTGACACACCAGATTCGGGCCTAACTTCTAGGCCGGGTTCGGGGTGTTACACTAGTGCTATGCTCTTATTTCTCAACTGTTTTACTTCTCGAGCCAAGATCTTAATCCGCTCTTCATCATAAGATATATCCGGTCTTATCTCAATTTTCGTCGAAGGAATCACATGTGAAGGATCGGAGCAATACCATCGCAACATCGACACATGGAACACATTATGAATCTTTTCCAACTCTACCGGCAAAGCCAATCGATATGCTATTGGCCCAACTCTGTCTGTAATCTCATACGGTCCTATGAATCTTGGACTCAATTTTCCTTTTCGTCCAAATCTCATAATCTTCTTCCATGGGGACACTTTCAAAAACAATTTGTCGCCCACTTCAAACTCAATTTCTTTTCTTTTCAGATCTGCGTACGACTTCTATCGGTCCAAAGCAGCTTTCAGACTACTACGAATTACTTTCACTTTCTCCTCAGTCTCTTTCACTAGATCGACTCCATGGATCCGTTTTTCACTAAGCTCGGTCCAATACAATGGAGTCTGACACTTACGACCATACAAAGCTTCATACGGTGCCATCTGTATACTCGACTGATAACTGTTGTTATAGGCAAATTCAACCAAAGGTAGATATCTCTCCCAACTACCTTCAAATTCTAACACACAGCATCGAAGCATATCTTCGAGAACTTGAATCACTCTTTCAGACTGACCATCGATTTGCGGATGGAACGCAGTAATGAAATTCAACTTTGTTCCCAAAGCCTCTTGTAACTTCTTCCAAAACCTCGAAGTAAACCTCGGATCTCTATCTGATATTATAGACACAGGTACACCATGTAACCTCACTATCTCTGCAACATACAACTCAGCTAACTTATCCAGTGAATAATCAACACGTACTGGAATAAAGTGAGCCGACTTTGTCAATCTATCTACAACAACCCAAACAGCATCTCTCTTTTTCGGAGTCATAGGCAACCCCGTCACAAAGTCCATGGTAACCCGATCCCACTTCCATTCGGGAATCATCACTAGCTGAAGCAATCCCGAAGGCACTTGATGCTCAACTTTCACTTGTTGACAAATCAGACACCTTGACACAAATTCGGAGATATCTCTCTTCATACCCGGCCACCAATAAGACTTCTTCAAGTCATTGTACATTTTCGTACTGCCCGAATGTACTAACAAATAACCACTATGTGCCTCGTGCAAAACCTTTCGGATTAACTCTTCATCTCTTGGTACACAAATTCTGTTATCGTACAACAAACATCCACTCGAGCCCACCCAAAAATCAGAATCACTTTCTGATTCACACTTAGCTCTCTTAGCTAGCATCTCACTGTCATTTCTCTGAGCCTCACATATCTATTGAACAAATAGTGGCTTAGCTCTCAACTCTGCCAGAAAAGCACCACCATCAGACAATACTAAAATCGTCCTCATAACTCTTAGAGCATACAAGGATTTCCTACTCAGGGCATCCGCAACCACATTCGCTTTTCCCGGGTGGTAATCAATGACTAACTCATAGTCTTTCAATAACTCAAGCCACCGCCTCTGTCTCAAATTCAGATCCTTCTGATCCATCAAATACTTTAAACTCTTGTGATCTGTAAAGATTCGACACTTCTCACCATATAAGTAATGTCGCCAAATCTTTAACGCGAAAACAATCGCAGCCAACTCCAAATCATGAGTCGAATAATTCTTCTCGTGCGGTTTTAGTTGCCTCGAGGCATAAGCGACTACTTTACCCTCTTGCATCAACACGCAACCGAGACTATTAAACGATGCGTCACTGTAAACCACAAACTCTTTCCTCGATTCTGGTTGAACCAAAACCAGAGCCTCAGTCAACAATGTTTTCAATCTCTTGAAACACTGTTGACATGCCCCAGTCCAATCAAACTTGACATCCTTATGCAACAATATCGTCATCGGAGTAGCAATCATAGAGAACCCCTTTACGAAACGTCTGTAATATCCCGCTATTCCCAAGAAGCTTCTAACTTTCGAAACGTTCCTCAGCTGTTTCCAATCCACCAATAGCCGATACCTTGCTCGGGTTAACTCTGACACCATCACTCGACATAATGTGTCCTAGGAATCTGACCTCTCGGAGCCAAAACTCACTCTTGCTAAACTTAGCATACAACTGCTTATCTCTTAAAGTTTGCAAGACAATTCTCAAATGTTCTTCATGATCATTCTCATCCCGAGAATAGATCAATATGTCATCAATGAAGACAACTACAAACTTGTCCACATACGGTCTGAAAACAAGGTTCATCAGATCCATAAAAATCGCCGGTGCATTCGTCAAACCAAACGGCATAACCAAAAACTCATAATGGCCATACCTTGTCCGAAATGCAGTTTTCAACACATCCTGCTCCTTCACTCTCAACTAATAATAACCAGACCTCAAGTCTATCTTGGAGAACACTATAGCTCCCTTCAGTTGATCAAAAAGATCATCAATCCTTGGTAAAGGATACTTATTCTTAACCGTCACTTTGTTAAGTCAGTCTATAGTCTATACACAACCTCATAGACCAATCTTTCTTCTTTACAAATAATACCGAGCACCCCATGGTGAGTAGCTCGGTCTTGCAAAACCCTTAATCACAACTCTTGCAATGAACCTTCAGCTTCTTTCAACTCTAAAGGTGCCATCCTATACGGAGCAATCGAAATAGGTGCCATTCCCGGAACTAACTCAATCCCAAACTCAACCTCTCTCACTGGAGGTAATCCGGGTAACTCTTCCAGGAATACATCCGGATACTCACGGGCGTGTGTCTAAGCCGTGTGTACCCTGCACCCTTGCACCTTAAGTCAAAATATCAAGTTGTAGTACACGGTCTAAGTCCACGGGGTGCCATGGCCGTGTGTTATAAGTCAGAATGCTAAGGTTTTTCACACGGGCCAGGACCACGGGTGTTCCATGGCCGTGTGAAGTTTGGCAGTAAGCTCGAGTTTTAAGCACGGTTAGGAGACATGGGCGTGTCTCAGGTTTACACGGGCGTGTGACCCCTATTTCAATGAAAAGTTTTTGATTGAGTTTCAAAAGTTTACAGACATGAGTTTAAGGCCTCGTAGGCCCATGAAAAGTACAAGTTGATTAATAAAGATAAGTTCTTAATTCGGAACGAAATTTTATAGCCCGTAAGTACTTGGTTAAGCAAGTTCAAGCATAGTAACTTCTCGTATCCGGCCTAAGCCTCAGACTCGGGTATGGGGTGTTACATTTAGTGGTATCAGAGCTACGGTTTAGTCGGTTCTAGGACTAACGTAGCATGAGCACGAGTCTAGCTATACATGCCATACGTAAGAATGTTTTTATAATGATAGTGTGACGACTCCTGACGACTTAAATTATGTTTATATATATAGTAAATAGATCCTGAAAGAGATATAATGGATGACGTAGAAAGTAATGCGCCGGCTCCCACTGAAGGACGGTGCCGAACGAGAATGAGAATAGACCCACTATGGTGAGTCAAGAAGGAGGAGAAGGGGCTAGAGAAGCCTTCCTCCACATGATGAATACGTGGTATTCAGAGTTCGTTCGTATGAACCCAAATGTACAACCCCCTCCACCCCCACCTGTTCCATAACCTATTCCAATAGCCCCTCAAGTAGTAGAGGTGGTAAGAGGAGAGAAACCTCAAGTTGATAGGATCAGGAAACATGGGGCAGAAGAATTTCGGGTGAAAAGAGAAAATGATCAAAAAAAAGCCGAGTTTTGGTTAGAAAACACCATCAGGGTATTTAATGAGCTATCATGCACACCTGAGGAAAGCATGAAGTGTGTAGTCTCCTTTTAAGAGATTCTACCTATCAATGGTGGAACACCCTTGTATCGCTGGTACCAAGGAGAAGATCACATGGGAATTCTTCCAAGAAGAGTTCAAGAAAAAGTATATCACCAAAGATTTGTAGATCGAGAAAGAAAAGAATTTTTAGAGTTAAAGCAAGGCAAGATGTTGGTGACCGATTATGAGCGTGAGTTTGTGCGACTCAGCAAATAAGCTAGAGAATGCGTGTCCACCGAGGCCATCATGAGCAAAAGATTTGAAGATGGGCTAAATGAGGACATCAAACTGTTTGTTGCTGTACTAGAATTGAAAGAATTTGTTGTGCTAGTGGAGAGAGCTTGTAAAGCCGAAGAGCTAGTAAAAGAGAAGAGAAAGTCTGAAATTGAGTCTCGTGACTCTAGAAAGAGACAGTGGAATAAGTCATTCCAATCCTCATCCAAGAAGTCAAGAGATTTACCTACCTGATCGGCTACTTCCACCGGGTTTTCAAAGAAAGACAAGAGTAAACAGTATTCGGGAAATAAAGCACAGACTACTTCAGTCGCTAGTGTGGGGAACTTTCAATCTGAAAGACCCGAATGCCCACAGTGTGGCAGACGTCATCTTAGAGAATGCCGAGCGCATGAAAATGCATGTTTTAGATGTGGTTCCTAAGACCACTACATAAAGGATTGTCTAGAGACAATGAAAAAAGAGAGAGCTCAGAACCCGAGATCTAGGGGCATGGTCAGAGGAAGACCACAGAGAAACCCAGGAAGTGGGGCAAGAGGAAGAGGTAACCCTAGAGAGCAGGCTGCGAGACCCGAGGGTTGGGCACCTGCATGGACTTATGCCATTCGCGCTTGCAAAGAGGCATCTTCCCATGATGTTATCACGGGTACCTTTTCTCTTCATGATGTTAAAGTTATTGCTTTAATAGATCTCGAATCTACACACTCTTACATTTGCATGAAATTGGTATCCGATTTGAGTATGCCTATAGAGTTTACAGAATTTGTGATTAGAGTGTCTAATCCTTTAGGAAAGAGTGTGTTAGTGAATGAAGTATGTAGAGAATGTCCATTAATGATTAAAGATCATTATTTTAAAGCAAACCTTATGTTGTTACCATTTGACGAGTTTGATCTCATTCTCGGTATGGACTGGTTAACTGCCCATAATGTAATAGTTAATTGTGGGAAGAAATATATTGAAATGAGATGTGAGAATGGGGATATCCTGCATATAGAATCAGATGAACAAAGTGGATTGCCGGTATTGATTTCTCATATGACGGTACAGAGATTTATAAGAAAGGGGTATGAGACATATTTGGACTTTGTGATGAATGATAAAGAAACAGAGTTAAAGATTGAGTCCGCACTCGATAGTATGTGAGTACATGGATGTTTTTCGGAAGAATTACCGGATTACCTCCAATCGGAGAAGTTGAGTTCAAGATTGAGCTAGCTCCGTGCTTCGTACCAATATCTATTACTCCTTACGAATGGCTCCAATGGAGTTGAAAGAGTTGAAGATACAATTGCAAGAGTTAACAAACAAAGGCTTTGCGAGGTCAAGTTGTTCTCCACGGGTGCTCCAGCTTTTATTTGTGAAAAGAAGGATGGCACTATGAGATTGTGCATAGATTACTCGTCGACTTTAATAAAGTGACAATAAAGAACAAGTACCCATTGCCAAGGATCGATGATTTGTTCGATCAATTGAAAGGAGCCACCGTGTTCTCTAAGATAGACTTGAGATCGGTATTACCAGCTAAGAGTAAAGGAGTCGATGTATCCAAGATCTTTTCGAACAAGGTATGGGCATTATGAATTTTTAGTCATGCCTTTTGGTTTGACCAATGCTCCTGTAGTGTTCATGGACTTAATGAACCGCATCTTTAGACCATACCTCGACAAGTTTGTAGTCGTTTTTATTGAGGACATACTGGTTTATTCCCGAGATGAGAATGAGCATGCTGAGCACCTACGGATAGTTTTACAGATTCTTCGAGAAAATCAGCTGTATGCCAAGTTCAGTAAAAGTGAGTTTTGGCTCAATGAAGTAGGATTTCTGGGGCATATTGTCTCAGGAGGAGGGGCTCAAGTAGACCCAAGTAAGATCTCAGCTATTACGGATTGGAAACCACCGAGGAATATCTCTGAGGTTAAAAGTTTCCTAGGCCTAGCCGGCTATTATAGACGATTTGTCAAGGGGTTTTCCATGATTGCAGCCCGATGACGAAGTTATTCTGAAAAAAATGTGAAGTTCTAGTGGATGAAAATATGCCAACAAAGTTTTGAAAAATTGAAAGCATTATTGTGAAGCTCCGGTTTAGTACAACTTTGAGACGGGAAAGAGTTCATAGTTTATAGTGATGGATCCTTAAATGGATTAGGCTGTGTACTTATGCAAGAAGGCAAAGTGATTACTTATGCCTCAAGACAGTTAAAGCCTCATGAGAAGAATTATCCAATGCACGACCTAGAGTTAGCTGCCATAGTCTTCACATTGAAGATATGGAGGCATCATCTATATGGTGAGAGATGTCGGATCTTCACCGATCACAAAAGTCTGAAGTACTTGATGACGCAGAAAGAGTTGAATTTAAGGCAAAGGAGATGGTTAGAGTTGATAAAAGACTATGAGTTAGCCATTGACTACCATCCAGGAAAGGCGAATGTTGTCACCAATGCTTTAAGCAGAAAGTCCTTATTTGCATTAAGGGTAATGAATTCACGGATGACTTTATCCGACGATGGTTCTATTCTAGCTGAGTTAAGAGCTAGACCAATTTTCCTCCAAGAGATATTGAAGCCCAAAAAGAGGATAGTAAATTGCAAGTTCAGAGAGATCAGTGCGAGACAGATGTTGAGTCTGACTTCTGAATTAGTCCCAATGGAAGTTTGATGTTCAAAGACAGAGTTTGTGTACCGAGAAAAGAAGAGCTTATTTAGAAAATTTTGCATGAGGCCCATAATAGATGTTTATCTATACATCCGGGTAGTACCAAGATGTATAATGACTTGAAGCAACAGTATTGGTCGCCGAGAATGAAGAAAGATATTTCAAATTTTGTTTCCAAATGCTTGATTTGTCAGCAAGTAAAGGCGAAACACCAAGTACCTTCGGGTTTGCTTCAACCCATTTTAGTTCTGGAGTGGAAGTGGGACCGTATTACTATGGATTTTGTAACGGGTTTACCACTATCTCCGAGCAAGAAAGATGCCGTATGGGTTGTAGTTGATAGACTCACAAAATTAGCCCATTTTATATCTGTACGAGTTGATTACTCACTTGACAAGTTGGCAGACTTGTACGTTTCAGAAATAGTAAGACTTCACGGAGTTCCTATGTCAATCATATTGGATAGAGATCCGAGATTCACATCCAGATTTTGGAAGAAGTTGCAAGAGGCCCTAGGTACAAAGTTGAACTTTAGTACCGCTTTTCATCCTCAAACTGATGGTTAATCCGAGAGGTTAATTCAAGTACTCGAGGATATGCTCAGATGTTGTATTCTTGAATTTTGAGGCAGTTGGAAAAAGTTTCTCCCATTAGTAGAGTTTGCCTACAATAATAGTTTTCAGTCGAGTTTAAAGATTGCGCCTTATGAGGCTTTATATGGGCGTAAATGCAGAACGCCTTTATTTTGGACTGAACTCAAAGAAAACCAAATTCACGGGGTTGATTTGGTTATAGAAGCTGAAGAGAAAGTAAGAGTGATACAAGAGTGCTTAAAAGCTACTTCAGACAGACAGAAATCCTACTCGGATTTAAAAAGAAAAGAGATAAAGTTTTCTTGAAAGTGTCACCTTGGAGAAAAGTTCTCAGATTTGGCCGAAAAGGCAAGTTGAGTCCACGCTTTATTGGACCGTATGAGATTACTGAGAAAGTTGGGCCTGTAGCTTACAGATTGGCTTTGCCATCAGAGTTAGAAAAGATACATGATGTATTTCACGTGTCAATGTTAAGACACTACCGATCAGGCCCTTCGCATGTAATTCCCCAGTCAGAGGTAGAGATTCATCCCGACATGACTTATGGTGAAGAACCAGTCAAGATATTAGCTCGGGAAGTGAAGCAGCTAAGAAAGAAAAGTATTGCCTTAGTGAAAGTATTATGGCAAAAACATGGAATAGAAGAAGCCACATGGGAACCAGAAGAGAGTATGAGAAACCAGTACCCAAACCTTTTCACTGGTAAGATTTTCGGGGACGAAACTCCCTAAGGGGGGAGAATTGTAACAGCCCGATTTAGGGCCTAGTCGAAATAGTGGTGCGAGACCATGAATTTGAGGTGAATTTATGAGTTTTTAAGGTTCATGCCATGTTTGCATGTTAGTGTGAAAGTTTCATGAAGCAATTTTGCTAAATTAAAGTTGAATGGTCAAAAAGGACCAAATTGCAAAAGTTGTAAAATGTGAGTTTCTAGAAGCATTTTGTATGAAATAGCTCTAGAATAGCAATTATAAGTCCTTAAATAGCAATTTTCCCAAATCATAATTTTTGGACAAAATTGGACATGAGTTAGTAAATGGTGATACTTTTAAGAGAAGGGCATTTTGGTCATTTACCTATTAAATGATTAATAAAGGAAAAAGATGACAAAAAATCATTATCATCTTCTTCCTCATTGCTGAAATTTTCAAAGAAACCATAGCTAGGGTTTGCTCATCTTTCAAGCTTGCTAGTAAGTTCATCTTAGTCCCGATTTTAACATTCTTCGTGTTTTTGAAGTCCTCGTATTATGAATTAGCTATTTTTAGCTATAAAACGAGCTAAGATGCATGTTAAAATAGGGACTAGTTTGTAAAAGTTTTGAAATTAGTCATACCTATTAGAAATAATGAGAATTGATAATGGCTATAGTAAAGAAAATGAATCAGCTAAGCATGTAGTCTAAGAAAGTTGAATGAAAATTATTTTACGAGCCTTGGGGCAAAAGTGCAAATATGAGAAAGTATAGGGGCAAAATAGTAATTTTTCCAAAATATGAGTTAAGAGTCAATTTAGTCAAAGTGAGTATTAAATGATCTATTTATGACTATAGATCAAGAAAATGAAGCCCGGATCGAAACCGAGGCAAGGACAAAATCGAGGACTAAATTGCATATCTACATACATTTTGTATATTGAGGTAAGTTTGTATGATTTCTAAGCTTTATGACTTATATCGTTAAATTGCTTAGTATAATTTATAATCTTATTATGAAAAATGTTCAATGTTATGTTAAACAAAGAAATTAATGAGATCAAGCATGAGAAAGCCCCGATTGAAGTTGAGTAACTTAGGATACTCGATCTACCACATGAAACAAGAAAGTCCATATAAGACCAAGCCGAGGCATGGCATCGGCAAGCAAGCAAGCTATCATGTAAGTCCAAGGCAAGCTTGGCATTGAATAAGTTATCATGTAAGTCCAAGGCAAGCTTGGCATTGAGGAAATTATCATGTAAGTCCAAGGCAAGCTTGGCATTGAATAAGTTATCATGTAAGTCCAAGGCAAGCTTGGCATTGAGTAAGTTATCATGTAAGTCCAAGGCAAGCTTGGCATTGAACAAGTTATCATGTAAGACCAAGGCAAGCTTGGCATTGAAAAGTTATTAAGAGAAAGAGATCCCATATAAGTCCAAGTTAAGGCATGGCATTGGTGAGAACAAGAAAGACTTCGTATAAGTCCATGTTAAGTCATGGCCTCAAAATTTAGATGAGATTTGGTATCCTCGGTTATTCATATAAATTCATCGGGCAAACGAGTTAAGCTCAAATGAAATAACAAGAAAGCTAAGTAAGCAAAGTTATTATCAAGTGAAAATGAGTATTATTCATGTTATGAATGATGAATCGAAGATTATGATTATTATGTTAAAGTATCTTTGATCAATGTGATCAAGTGATACAGGTACATTTTTTACCTCTCAAGTATGAAACTAGTAAGTTTCATGACATATGTAAGAATCAAGTATGAGTAAGTAAGCTTTATAGCTGAAATTTATGATGCCATTGTTTATGTCAAATGGTTTATATTAAGCAAGTATGTTGCTATGTGCATTATGCAAACTTACTAAGCTAAATGCTTATATCTTTTATTATTTCTTTCTATGTAGTCCCGCCAAAGCTAACTTGTGGATCGTTGAAGTCGAGCTCGAATCACACTATCAACCGCTATTTTGGTATAGCCAAGTTGTTTTTATTAAGTATGGCATGTATAGGAAACATTTCATTTTGAGTATATATCTTAGAAAGGGCAAAAGCATGGGCTATCAAGTTTATTATTATTCTTTTGTAAATGGCTAAATGATTGGCCAAGATTGACTAAGTATGTATGTTATTAATATCAATGGAGCATGTTGTATTGTTCATTAAAGTTGTAGTGATTTGAGTTGTTGAGATAGTATGAATTTGCTCTTGATTTCAAGGTGGCAATTGGCTTGGTAAATAGCCTCTAAGTGCCCACACAGTCGGACACACGGGCGTGTGTCTAAGCCGTGTGTACCCTGCACCATTGCACCTTAAGTAAAAATATCAAGTTGTAGTATACGGTCTAAGTCCACGGGCGTGACATGGCCGTGTGTTATAAGTCAGAATGCTAAGGTTTTTAACACGGGCCAGGACCACGGGCGTTCCATGGTCGTGTGAAGTTTGGCAGTAAGCTCGAGTTTTAAGCACGGTTAGGAGACATGGGCGTGTCTCAGGTTTACACGGGCGTGTCCCAACTCACATGGGCGTGTGACCCCTGTTTCAATGAAAAGTTTTCGATTGAGTTCCAAAAGTTTACAGACATGAGTTTAAGGCCTCATAGGACCATGAAAAGTACAAGTTGATTAAGAAAGATAAGTTCTTAATTCAAAATGAAATTTTATAGCCCGTAAGTACTTGATTAAGCAAGTTCAAGCATAGTAACTTCTTGTATCCGGCCTAAGCCTCGGACTCGGGTATGGGGTGTTACAGAATTACAAAGCTCAATAATGGGCCGATTCATCGTATTAAATTACTAGACTAATGGTTGTTATACATGTGGATATTTTATGTTGTTATGTGTATTGCATCTTTACATATTGCATGAGATGAGAAAATTTGAATGAAGAGAAGTATAGACCGGTGGCATTGCCATAAATTCTGATAATGGCTATGTGACTAACATATGAATTAACGACTTTGTGTCGATCATTTACCGTATATGAATCTGGTGGCTCAGCCACACATAGTATAAATGGCGACTTGACTCGCAAATTGAGAGATCAAGGGGGTGGGTTGACTTGATCCCCATAGGAGAGAGAGCGGCTGGTACGGGGAGATTGGATGGATGGGTTGGGCTGCATACTTTGCGTTCATATATATCTTGTTTTTGTAATTGGGCTTCGCCCAAGATTATCTTAAATGGGCTTAGCCCCAAGATATTTCTAAGCGGGTTCGGGCCCAGTGGATGACTTGTAAGGGGATTTCACACCGAGTTCTTGTAACTCACCCCCTTTCTTAACCCTTGCGTAATGCTCATGATGTGAGGACTTGGGCCCATGGATGACTCGGTGGAGGCCATAATTCGAAAACGGTGTTTTATTTTGAACTTTAGATTTTTAATTCCGTTCACTTTACTATTTTGGGTTTTTATGTTGTAATAAGGCCTCTGGAGTGTTTTATTATTTGCTTTATGGTTGATATACTTATTATTTTGCTTAAATTGTTTAAAACGAGAATTTTCTAAAACTTAAATAAAGGTTTTCCAAAATTGATTAACATATGGATTTCATAACAAACTTTTACAAATATTTTTAACATTGGAAATTTTCTCTCAAATTATCAACGATATTTTTAAAAGTCACGGTTTTAAAAGATTACTAGTTCGATTATCGATTTATCAAACAACCTCTCAAAAATACTTGCATTTTATCTACGTTTCATAACGTTTTCAAAATGCTTCTGCAACTCTATTTCTAAACGTCACATTTTCGTAAATTGTTTATTTCAAATATGCTTCCATAAACGAAAAGGTTTTTAAAGATAATTACGTTTTCAATTAGACATGAATTGCTTAAGTGTTTTGGGTTTTTAACAAAGAGGCTGTATTTCTCAAGCAAGTTTTTACTTCCATGTGACACACCAGATTCGGGCCTAACTTCTAGGCTGAGTTCGGGGTGTTACACTAGTGCTATGCTCTTATTTCTCAACTGTTTTTCTTCCCGAGCCAAGATCTTAATCGGCTCTTCATCATAAGACATATTCGGTCTTATCTCAATTTCTGTCGAAGGAATCACATGTGAAGGATCGGAGCAATACTGTCACAACATCGACACATGGAACACATTATGAATCTTTTCCAACTCTACCGGCAAAGCCAACCGGTATGCTATTAGCCCAACTCTGTCTGTAATCTCATACGATCCTATGAATCTTGGACTCAATTTTCCTTTTCATCCAAATCTCATAATCTTCTTCCATGGGGACACTTTCAAAAATAATTTGTCACCCACTTCAAACTCAATTTCTTTTCTTTTCAGATCCGCGTATGACTTCTATTGGTCCAAAGCAGCTTTCAGAATATTACGGATTACTTTCACTTTCTCCTCAGTCTCTTTCACTATATCGACTCCATGGATCCGTTTTTCACTAAGCTCGGTCCAATACAATGGAGTCCGACACTTACGACCATACAAAGCTTCATACGGTGCCATCTGTATACTCGACTGATAACTGTTGTTATAGGCGAATTCAACCAAAGGTAGATATCTCTCCCAACTACCTTCGAATTCTAATACACAGCATCGAAGCATATCTTCGAGAACTTGAATCACTCTTTCAGACTGACCATCGGTTTGCGGATGGAACGCAGTAATGAAATTCAACTTTGTTCCCAAAGCCTCTTGTAACTTCTTCCAAAACCTCGAAGTAAACCTCGGATCCCTATCCGATATTATAGACACAGGTACACCATGTAACCTCACTATCTCTCAGAACATACAACTCAAATAACTTATCCGATGAATAATCAACACGTCTTCGGAATAAAGTGAGCTGACTTTGTCAATCTATCCACAACAACCCAAACAGCATCTCTCTTTTTCGGAGTCATAGGCAACCCCATCACAAAGTCCATGGTAACCCGATCCCACTTCCATTCGAGAACCATCACTAGCTGAAGCAATCCCGAAGGCACTTGATGCTCAACTTTCACTTGTTGACAAATCAGACACCTTGCCACAAATTCGAGAGATATCTCTCTTCATACACAGCCACCAATAAGACTTCTTCAAGTCATTGTACATTTTCGATCTTGCCGGATGTACCGACAAATAACCACTATGTGCCTCGTGCAAAACCTTTCGGATTAACTCTTCATCTCTTGGTACACAAATTCTGTTATGGTACAACAAACATCCACTCGAGCCCACCCAAAAATCAGAATCACTTTCTGATTCACACTTAGCTCTCTTAGCTAGCATCTCACTGTCATTTCTCTGAGCCTCACATATCTGTTGAACAAATAGTGGCTTAGCTCTCAACTCTGCCAGAAAAGCACCATCATCAGACAATGCTAAACTCGTCCTCATAACTCTTAGAGCATACAAGGATTTCCTACTCAGGGCATCCGCAACCACATTCGCTTTTCCCGGGTGGTAATCAATGACTAACTCATAGTCTTTCAATAACTCAAGCCACCGCCTCTGTCTCAAATTCAGATCCTTCTGATCCATCAAATACTTCAAACTCTTGTGATCTGTAAAGATTCGGCACTTCTCACCATATAAGTAATGTTGCCAAATCATTAACGCGAAAACAATCGCAGCCAACTCAAAATCATGAGTCGGATAATTCTTCTCGTGCGGTTTTAGTTGCCTCGAGGCGTAAGCGACTACTTTACCCTCTTGCATCAACACGCAACCGAGACCATTAAATGACGCGTCACTGTAAACCAAAAACGCTTTCCTCGATTCTGGTTGAACCAAAACCAGAGCCTCAGTCAACAATGTTTTCAATCTCTGGAAACACTTTTGACATGCCCCAGTCCAATCAAACTTGACATCCTTATGCAACAATTTCATCATCGGAGTAGCAATCACAGAGAACCCCTTTACGAAACGTCTATAATATCTCGCTAATCCCAAGAAGCTTCTAACTTTCGAAACGTTCCTCAGCTGTTTCCAATCCATAACAGCCGATACCTTACTCGGGTCAACTCTGACACCATCACCCGACACAATGTGTCCTAGGAATCCGACCTCTCGGAGCCAAAACTCACTCTTGCTAAACTTAGCATACAACTGCTTATCTCTTAAAGTTTGCAAGACAATTCTCAAATGTTCTTCATGATCATTCTCATCCCGAGAATAGATCAATATGTCGTCAATGAAGACAACTACAAACTTGTCCACATACGGTCTGAAAACACGGTTCATCAGATCCATAAAAATCACCGGTGCATTCGTCAAACCAAACGGCATAACCAAAAACTCATAATGGTCATACCTTGTCTGAAATGCAATTTTCAACACATCCTGCTCCTTCACTCTGAACTGATAATAACCAGACCTCAAGTCTATCTTGGAGAACACTATAGCTCCTTTCAGTTGATCAAAAAGATCATCAATCCTTGGTAAAGGATACTTATTCTTAACCGTCACTTTGTTAAGCTGTCTATAGTCTATACACAACCTTATAGACCCATCTTTCTTCTTTACAAATAATACCGGAGCACCCCATGGTGAGTAGCTCGGTCTTGCAAAACCCTTAACTGTCAAATCTTGCAACTGAACCTTCAGTTCTTTCAACTCTAAAGGTGCCATCCTATATGGAGCAATCGAAATAGGTGCCGTTCCCGGAACTAGCTCAATCCCAAACTCAACCTCTCTCACTGGAGGTAATCCGGGTAACTCTTCTGGGAATACATCCGATACTCACATACCACTGGCACTGTTTCAAACTCTACTCCAACCTCTCGAGTATTCAACACAAAAGTAAGTCAGGACTCACACCCTTTTTTCAAACATTTCTCAGCCACTAGGGAAGAAATCATCACTGGTAGACTATCCGATCCACCCGATTCAACCCGAACAACATCTCCACTCTCACATTTCAATTCGACATACTTACTACCACAGTTCACTAAGACACTATGGGTAGTCAACCAATCCTTGCCAAGGATTAAGTCAAACTCATCAAACGGCAACAACATAAGATTTACCGAAAAACATTGACTCTCAAACAGCAAAGGATAATTCTTACACATCTTGTCAACTAACACATGCTTTCCTAACGGGTTTGACACCTTAACCACAAAGTCCGTAGGCTCAACGGTCATACTCAAACTAGATGCTGGTCTCATATAGATATAAGAATGAGTAGACCCTGGATCTATTAAAGCAATAACAAAGGTGTCAAAGAGAGAAAAAGTACCCGTTATCACATTAGGGGAGGATGCCTCTTCGCAAGCGCGAATGGCATACGTCCTCGCAGGTGCCCGACCCTCTGGTCTCACAGCAGAGTCTTTAGATGCATCTCTACCACTAGCCCCACCTCCTGGGTTTCTTGGTGGTCTACCCCTTGCAGGCACATCGCCGGATCTCATCTCTTGCTTCTCTTCCTTATCATCCCTCTCGGGGTAATTTCGAATAAAGTGGTCGGGGGAACCACACTTATAACAGTTTCGACTGTTTCCCCAACACTCTCTGGTATGATATCTACCACAACATGGACACTCCGGTTTACTCTTTGAATTGCCCACACTTTCCATCGAGGTAACTTGGACTCTCGAACCCGAATGAGCATTTCCCAAGTCTCGATGCGAATAACCCACTGGTGCTGTCGTCCTAGGACTCACTTCCTTGGACCTTTTTGACTGGGCTTGATATGACTTGACCATCGGCCTCTTTCTAGCATCTCGGGCTTCACTCACAGCCCTTCTCTTTTCTGTACTCAGCTCTTCGACCTTACTTGCCCTTTCGACCAACACCACAAATTCTTTCAACTCCAAAATACCAACTAGGAGTTTGATGTCCTCATTCAGTCCGTCTTCGAACCTCTTACACAAAATGGTCTCTGTCGACACACATTCTTGAGCGTATTTGCTAAGCCTAACAAACTCATGCTCATATTCTGCGACTGACATTCTTCCTTGCTTCAACTCAAGGAATTCCTTCCTTTTTCGATCAGTAAACCTCTGGCTTATATACTTCTTCTGAAACTCTTCCAGAAAGAAGTCCCATGTCACCCGCTCTCTCGGGACCACTGACGTCAACGTCTTCCACCAATGGTATGCCGAGTCCCTCAGCAAGGATACGACACACTTCAAGCTCTCTTCAGGTGTACAAGAGAGTTCATCGAATACTCTCATCGAGTTCTCTAACCAGAACTCCGCCCTCTCAGGGTCATCATCTACCTTAGCTCTAAACTCCTTAGCCCCGTGTTTTCTAATCTAATCTATCGGAGGTTTCGATATCCCCACTACATCAATACCTTGAGGAACCACTGGAATTGGCTGAGGTATGTGAGGAGGTGGAGGAGGTTGAGCATTAGGGTTCACTCGGACGTAATCCAAGTACCAATTACTCATCATCTGGAGAAAGGCTTCCCGTGCCTCTTCCCCTTGACCCCTAACCTCGGGTCCACTTTGAACAGGCACGGTCCCTTACGCAGGAGCTGGAGCATTACTAGCTGCTTCATCAGCAGTCAATGGGTCAGAATCCATATTCTATATAAAACAAGATTTAAAATCATCAGAAGCCACCACACTATCATTGTACACTTATGGCATGTATAGCTAGACTCTTACACTCGCTACGGTAGTCCTAGAACCGACTAAACCATAGCTCTGATACCACTAAATTTAACACCCCTTACCCGTATTCAATGCCAAAATCGGGCCCGAGGCGTTACCGTATTAAAACCTCATGATTGCCACTTAGGCTCAATGTGACTACTCTCTTAAGTCACCTCAATATCTCATTCTCGACTTATGAGGCCTCACTCAAACACACGAGGGTTCTCGAGACTATATCGAAACTTTTACAATTTTTAAAACTTTTCCATCTATACAGGGCTCACACGCCCGTGTAAGATTTGGCACGCCCGTGGAGGTCACACATGCCCATGGTCACTACCCGTGCATGAAAACTTAAGCATTCTGACAATGCCCCACGGTTAGGGCACACGCCCGTGCTCTCCACCCGTGGTGCACACTGACTATCTTAACATGGCCTAGAGTCTAGACACACGCCCATGTGGCTAGCCCATGGCCAACACTGATTAACACACACGTTCTAGGCACACGCTTGTATGGCTAGCCCGTGGTCTTGTCTGACTTAAAATGCCAACATGCAGGGGACACACGGCTGAGTCAAACGTCCATGGGCTGACCGTGTGTCACACATGGCCTAGACACACGCTCGTGTGTCTATCCACATGGACAAGAACAAAGTTATATGCCAAGTCCTTTTCACCCCTCTAACTTACACAACATGCACTCATTCAATACATCCATAATCAACTCATATGAAGTACAATATCACATAGATAACTACATCTTTTCATATATTAAAGTGCCAACAACTATGGCATAATACAAAAGAGATCATCCATCTAAAGGCTAACACATCTTAACCATTTACAACAAAATTCACTAACTTGTCTAGCCCCTATACATGCCATATACAAAACATTGAGTCTCATGTACCAGAGTGTGCTGATAATGTGGGCGATCTTCCAAATGATCCACGTATCTCGATTCAACACTTTTGCTCTATAAGACAAAGGAAAAGAAATGGGGTAAGGTTCGAGCTTAATAAGTTTACACATAAACAATTAAGCACCATAGTATAAGCTAAACAACAATTAGCATTATACTAACAAATAATGTACAACTATGCTTACTCTTTCTATCCCTTACCACATTTCCAACACATCATGAGTCACTTACTCATAACCATTGCATGCACCCCTGCATACAATATCACATTTACACAATATACAACACATCATTATTTCTCAATAATACACCCACACAGCTATGCTACTCACTATCACATCCACACAGCAAATCTCTCGGTGGTTCCGCACTAAGCCCACCATAATCAATTAATAAGGTAGTATCGCACTTAGCCTACTAACAAGGTATTCATAGTGGTTTCGCACATAGCCCACTAGATAATATACCTAACGATAGCATCGCACATAGCCAGCTCATCGTCAATATGCATTAGGATGGTATCGCACTTAGCCCACCATTTAGCATTATTACTACACATTCACAAATCTACTTACTTAATCATTCATCCATTCATTTCACTTGAACCACATAGGTTCTCAATCATTTTCAACCATGCTATACACTAGATAGCATTAACAAATTGTAAGTATGAATGCATTGTTTAGGCATAGACTTAACTCGATACTCAAAAGTATAGAAACGTGTAATTTAGTCCACCACTTTGCTCTTGCCTCGGTTTCGATTCGGGCTTTGTCTTTCTTGATCTATAATGATAATTCAACTAATCAATATACACATTGACTAAATTGACCCACATCTCATACTTTGGCAAAATTACCCCTTTTGCCCCTAAACTTTCTCATATTTATGCTATTGCCCCAAGGCTCGTAAGGTGATTTTTATTAAACTTTCTAGCCTTTCATGCTTAGTCGAATCACTTACTCAACTAAAGCATTCATCAATTCTCACTACATCACACATGTATGACCAAACTCAAGATTTTTACAAACTAGTCCCTACATGCATTTTCTATGGAACTCATTTAGCAAAAGATGTTTCTACTACATCAAGCTTTCATAATCTTCCATAAAACATCAAAATACATGCATGTCATACATGGCCACATTTTTGAACATCCATCATAGCTCATCAAATAGCTAAAAATAGCTTACTCATGCTACAAGGACTTCAAAAATACAAAGAATATCAAAAACGAGGCTTAGATGCACTTACTAGCAAGCTTGAAAATTTTGAAGAACCCTAACAATGGCTCTCTCAATTTTCTGTGACCTTGGAGAAAGAAGATGAATGAATTTTGTCATCTTTTCTCCTATTTTAATCACTTAATTTTTAAATGACCAAAATGCCTTTTTTGATAAACTTTCTATTTTAACTCATCCAAGCCCAATTTTGTCCAAAAAATAGAATTTGGGAAAATTACTATTTAAGGGCCCCTAATTGGTAATCTAAAGCTATTTCACTCAATTAGTGTAACAGCTCGATTTAGGGCCTAGTCAGAATAGTGGTGCGAGGCCACGAGTCCGAGGTGAATTCATGAGTTTTAAGGTTTATGCCATGTTTGCATGCTAGTGTGAAAGTTTCATGAAGCATTTTCGTTAAATTGAAGTTGTTTGGTCCAAGAAGGACTAAATTGCAAGAGTTGCAAAATATGAGTTTCTAGAAGCTTTTTGTATGAAATAGCTTTAGAATATCAATTAGAAGTCCTTAATTAGCAATTTTCCCAAAATATAATTTTTGGACAAAATTGGACATGAGTTAGTATTTATGAAAATTTTAAAGAGAAAGGCATTTTGGTCATTCGGTTAATAAATGATTAAAATAGGAAAAAGATGATAAAAATCTATCCATCTTCTTCCTCTCATTGCCGAAAATTTGGAGACTCCATAGCTAGGGTTCTTCTTTTTTTTCAAGCTTACTAGTAAGTTCATCTTAGCCCCGTTTTTAACATTCTTCGTATTTTTGAAGTTCTCGTATTATGAACTAGCTATTTTGTTTTATGGAAGATTATGAGAGTTTGATGTTAGATAAACATCTTTTCCTTAATGAATTTCATGAAAAATGATAGTATGGACTAATTTGTAATAGTTATAAAAATTGGTCATACATACTAGAAATAATGAGAATTGATGATTGTTATAGTAGAGAAAATGAATTAGCTAAGCATGAAGTTTAAGAAAGTTAAATGAAAATCATTTTACGAGCCTAGGGGCAAAAGTGCAAATATGAGAAAGTTTGAGGGCAAAATAGTAATTTTTCCAAAATATGATTAAAGAGCCAATTTAGTCGATGTGAGTATTAAATGGTCTATTTATGATTATAGATCAAGAAAAATGAAGACCGGATCGAAACCGAGGCAAGAACAAAGTCGAGGACTAAATTGCATATCTACATACATTTTGCATATTGAGGTAAGTTTGTGTGATTTCTAAGCTTTATAATTTCTATCATTGAATTGCTTAGTATAAGGTACATTATTACCATGGAATGCTTAATGTTTTGCTAAACAAAGAAATCAATGAGATTAAATACGAGCATGTCCCGATTGAAGATGAAATTTTCTAGGATACTCGATCTACCACATGAGATTAGAAAGTCCGTATAAGACCAAGCCAAGGCATGGCATCGGCAATCAAGCAAGTTATCAAGTATGTCCAAGGCAAGCTTGGCATTGAACAAGTTATCATGTAAGTCAAAGGCAAGCTTTGCATTAAACAAGTTATCATGTAAGTCCAAGGCAACCTTGGCATTAAAAAGCTATCAAGAGAAAGAGATCCCATGTAAGTCCAAGCCAAGGCATGGCATTGGTGAGAACAAGAAAGACTTCGTATAAGTCCACGTCAAGACATGGCCTCAAAACCAAGATGAGATATTCATGTAAGACCGTATCTAGGATATGGCTTTGGCATCAAGTTCATGTGAAGAGATTTAGTATCCTTGGTTATCCGCAGAAATTCATCGGGCAAATGAGTAAAGTTAAAGTGAGATAGCAAGAAAGTTGAGTAAGCAAAGTTATTATCAAGTTGAAAATTAGTATTATTCATGTTATGAATGATGAATCAGAGATTATGATTATTATGTTAAAGTATGCTGATCAATGTGATCAAGTGATACAGGTACCTTGTTTACCTCCCAAGTATGAGACTAGTAAGTTTCATGAGATATGAAAAATCAAGCATGAGTAAGTAAGCTTATTAGCTGAAATTTATGATACCATTGTTGATGTCAAATGGTTTATATTAAGCGAGTATGTTGCTATGAATATTATGCAAACTTACTAAGCTAAATGCTTACGTCTTTTATCCTTTCTTTCTATGTAGTCCCGCCAAACTAACTTATGGATCGTTGAAGTCGGAGCTCAAAGCACACTATCAATCCTTATTTTGGTATAGCTAAGTTGAAATTATATTAAGTATGGCATGTATAGGAAATGTTTCATTTTGAGTATATTTCGTAGAAAGGGCAAAAGTATGGGCTATCAAATTTATTATTCTTTTGTAAATGGCTAAGTGATTGGTCAAGATTGACTAAGTATGTATGTTATTAATATCAATGAAGCATGTTGTATTGTTCATAAATGATGTAATACTTGAGTTGCTGAATTGAGCTTGAGTTTAGTCTTGATTTTAGGGTGGCAATTGGCTTGGTAAATAGCCTCTAAGTGCCCACACGGATGGACACACAGGCGTGTGTCTAGGCCGTGTGCACCCTGCACCATTGTATCTTAAGTCAGAATAGACCACGGACCAGTCACACGGGCGTGTGTTTAGACTCTAGGCCGTGTTAAAGTAGTCAGTGTGCACCACGGGTGGTAAGCACGGGCGTGTGCCTTGGCCGTGGGGCATTGGCAGAATGCTGGGGTTTTAGGCACGGTTTGGGGCCACGGGTGTGTCCAGGCCGTGTGTATTTTTCCAGTATCCACCATGGCTGAATGACACGGGCATGTTTTAGGGGTGCACGGGCGTGTCCCATACAATATGGGCGTGTGACCCCTACTCTGAAGAAAAGTTTCTGAATATGTTCCGAAAGTTTTTAGAGAAGTGTTTAAGGCCTCGTAGGCTTATGAAAGGTATGAATAGGCTGAGAAAGAGAAGTTTTTAATTCAGAACGAAATTTTATAGCCCGTAAGTACATGTTTAAGTGAGTTCAAGCATGGTAATGTCCCGTATCCAGTCTTGGTCTCAGATTCGGGTATGAGGTGTTACATTTAATGGTATCAGAGCTACGATTTAGTCGGTTCTATGACTAACGTAGCACAAGCACGAGTCTAGCTATACATGCCATACGTAAGAATGTTTTATAATGATAGTGTGACGACTCCTGACGACTTAAATCTTGTTTATATGTTTAGTAAATGGATCCCGTTAGATCTGTGGCGGATGACGTAGAAAGTAACGTGCTGGCTCCCGCTGAAGGGACGATTCCGAATGAGCATGAGAATAGACCCACTACGGTGAGTCAAGAAGGAGGAAAAGGGGCTAGAGAAGCCTTCCTCCACATGATGAATACATGGTATACGGAGTTCGTTCATACGTACCCGAATGCGCAACCCCCTCCACCCCCACCTATTCCTCAACCTATCCCAGTAGCCCCTCAAGTAGTAGAGGTGGTAAGAGGAGAGAAGCCTCTAGTTGATAGGATTAGGAAACATGGGGCAGAAGAATTCTGGGCTAGAAGAGATGATGATCCGGAAAAGGCTGAGTTCTCGATAGAAAATACTATCAGGGTATTTAATGAGTTGTCATACACACCTGAGGAATGCATGAAGTGTGTAGTCTCTCTTTTAAGAGATTCTGCTTACCAATGGTGGAACACCCTTGCGTCGGTGGTACCGAGGGAAAGGATCATATGGGAATTTTTCCAAGAAGAATTTAAGAAAAAGTATGTCAGTCAAAGATTTGTGGACCAGAAAGGGAAGGAATTCTTAGAACTGAAGCAAGGCAAGATGTTAGTGACTGACTATAAACGTGAGTTTGTACGACTCAGTAAGTACACTCGCGAATGCGTGTCCACTGAGGCCATCATGAGTAAAAGATTTGAAGACGGGTTGAATGAGGACATCAAACTGTTTGTTGCTGTCCTAGAACTAAAGGAATTTGTTGTGCTAGTAGAGAGGGCTTGTAAAGTCGAGGAATTAGTAAAAGAGAAAAGAAAGTCTAAAATGGAGTCTCGTGACTCTAGGAAGAGACAGTGGAATAAGTCATTCCAATCTTCATCCAAGAAGTTAAGAGATTTCCCTACCCGATCGGCTACTTCCACTGGGTTTTCAAGGAAAGACAAGAGTAAGCAATATTCAGGGAATAAAGCACAGACTACTTCAGTTGCAAGTGTTGGGAATATTAGATTTGACAGACCCGAATGCCCACAATGTGGCAAACGTCATCTTGAAGAATACCGAGCACATGAAAATGCATGCTTTAGATGTGGTTCCCAAGAGCACTATATAAAAGATTGTCTAGAGATGATGAAAGAAGAGAGAACTCAGAACCCGAGATCTGGGAGTATGGTCCGAGGAAGACCACTGAGAAACCCGGGAAGTGGGGCAAGTGGAAGAGGTAACCCTCGAGAGCAGGTCGCGAGACCCGAGGGTAGAGCGCCTGCAAGGACTTATGCCATTCACGCTCTCTAAGAGGCATCTTCTCATGATGTTATTACGGGTACCTTTTCTCTTTTTAATATCAAAGTTATTGCTTTAATAGATCCCGGATCCACACACTCTTATATTTGCATGAAATTAGTGTTTGGTTTGAGTATGCCTATGGATTCTACAGAATTTATGATTAAAGTGTCTAATCCTTTAGGCAAGAGTGTGTTAGTCGATAAAGTATGTAAAGATTGCCCATTAATGATTAGAGGTCGTTGCTTTAAAGCAAATCTTATGTTGCTACCATTCGATGAGTTCGACCTCATTCTTGGTATGGATAGTTGATTGCCCATGATGTAATAGTTAATTGTGGGAAGAAATACATTGAGATGAAATGCGAGAATGGGGATACTCTTCATGTAGAATCGATGAGCAAGGTAAATTACCGATGTGATTTCTAGTATGACGACACGAGAGATACATAAGAAAAGGGTATGAAGCATATTTGGCCTTTGTGATGAATGATAAAGAAACAGAGTTAAAGATTGAGACAATACCAATAGTATGTGAGTACGTGGATGTTTTTCCCAAGAATTACCAGACTACCACCGGTTAGAGAGGTTGAGATTAGCATTGAGCTAGCTCCCGTGATTTATCTCGATATCTATTACTCCTTATAGAATGGCTCCAACGGAGTTGAGAGAGTTGAATTCACGATTGCAAGAGTTGTGAGATAAAGGTTTTGCGAGATCAAGTTGTTCTCCATGGGGTGCTCCGGTTTTATTTGTGAAAAGAAAGATGGCACCATGAGATTGTGCATAGATTACCGTCAACTTAATAAAGTGACAAAGAAAGAACAAATACCCATTGCCAAGGATCGATGATTTGTTCGACCAATTGAAAGGAGCCACTGTGTTCTCCAAAATAGACTTGAGATCGGGTACTACCAAATGAGAGTAAGAGAATCGGATGTGTCCAAGATGACTTTTCGAACAAGGTATGGGCATTATGAATTTTTAGTCATGCCTTTTGGTCTGACCAATGCTCCTGCGATATTCATGGACTTAATGAACCGCATATTTAGACCATACCTCGACAAGTTTGTAGTCGTTTTTATTGACGACATACTGATTTATTCCCGAGATGAGAATGAACATGCTGAACATCTACGGATAGTTTTACAGACTCTTTGAGAAAGTCAGTTGTATGCCAAATTCAGTAAAAGCAAATTTTGGCTCAAGGAAGTAGGATTTCTTGGACATATTGTCTCAAGAGATGGAGTCTGAGTAGATCCAAGTAAGATCTCAGCCATAATAGACTGGAAGCCACCGAAGAACATCCCTGAGATTGGAAGCTTTCTAGGCCTAGCCGGCTATTACAGACGATTCGTCAAGGGGTTTTCCATGATTGCAACCCCGATGACTAAATTGTTACAGAAAAATGTGATGTTTGAGTGGACAGAACGATGCCAACAAAGTTTCGAGAAGTTGAAAGCAATGTTGACAGAAGCTCCAATTTTAGTACAACCTGAGTCAGGGAAAGAGTTTATAATTTACAGCGATGCATCCTTAAATGGATTAGGCTGTGTACTTATGCAAGAAAGTAAGGTGATTGCTTATGCCTCAAGACAGTTGAAGCCTCATGAGAAGAATTATCCGACGCATGATTTAGAGTTGGCTGCCATAGTCTTCGCTTTGAAGATTTGGAGACACCATTTATATGGTGAAAAATGTCGATTTTCTTGATCACAAAAGTCCAAGTACTTGATGACGCAGAAAGAGTTGAACTTAAGGCAACGAAGATGGTTAGAATTGTTAAAAGACTATGAATTGGTCATTGACTACCATCCAGAAAGGCGAATGTGGTCGCCGATGCTTTAAGCGTAAAGTCCCTATTTGCATTAAGAGCATTGAATTCAAGGATATCTTTGTCCGATGATGGTCCTATTTTAGCTGATCTGAGAGCTAGACCAATGTTTCTTCACGAGATCTTGGAAGCTCAGAAAGAATATAGCGAATTGCAAGCCAAGAGAGCTCAGTGTGAATCCGATGTTGGATCCGACTTTTGGATTAATTCTGATGGATATTTGATGTTTAAAGATAGAGTTTGTGTACCGAGAAAAGAGGAGCTTATTCGAGAAAATTTTGTATGAAGCACACAACGGATGTCTGTCTGTACATCCGGGAAGTACAAAGATGTATAATGATTTGAAGCAACAGATATTGGTGGCAAAATAAAGAAAGATATTTCGAGTTTGTTTCCAAGTGCATAATTTGTCGCAAGTAAAAATTTGAACACCAAGTACCTTCGGGTTTACTTGACCCATCTTGGTTCCCGAGTGGAAATGGGACCGTATCACCATGGATTTTGTAACGAGTTTACCGTTGTCACCCAACAAGAAGGATGCTATATGGGTCGTAGTGGATAGACTCACGAAGTCAGCCTATTTTGTACCTGTACGAGTTGATTACTCACTCGACAAGTTAGAAAACTTGTACATTTCAGAAATAGTAAGGCTTCACGGTGTTCTGTTGTCAATCATCTCAGATAGAGATCTGAGGTTTACATCCAAATTTTGGAAGAAGTTACAAGAGGCCTTGGGTACAAAGTTGAACTTTAGTACCGCTTTTCATTCTCAAACTGACGGTCCATCGGAGAGGTTAATTCAAGTACTCGAGGATATGCTCAGATGTTGTATTCTTGAATTCCGAAGCAGTTAGGAAAAGTTTCTCCCATTGGTACAGTTTACCTACAATAATAGTTTTCAGTCGAGTTTAAAGATGGCGCCTTATGAGGCTCTATATGGGAGAAAGTGCAGAACACCTTTATTTTGGATTGAACTCAAGGAAAACCAAATTCATGGGGTTGATTTGGTTAGAGAAGCTGAAGAGAAAGTGAAAGTGATACGAGAATGTTTAAAAGTCAGATCAGACAGATGAAGTCCTATTCGGACTTAAAAAGAAAAGAGATGGAGTATCAAGTCGGAGATAAAGTTTTCTTGAAAGTGTCACCATGGAGAAAAGTTCTCAGATTTGGCCGGAAAGGCAAGTTGAGTCCACGTTTTATTGGACCGTATGTGATTTCCGAGAAAGTTGGACCGGTAGCTTACAGATTGGCTCTGCCATCAGAGTTAGAAAAGATACATGATGTGTTTCACGTTTTAATGTTGAGACGCTACCGATAAGATCCTTCACATGTAATTACCCCGTCAGAGATAGAGATTCATCTCAACATGACTTATGGTGAAGAACCAGTTAAGATTTTGGCTCGGGAAGTCAAACAGCTAAGAATTAAAAGTATTGCCCTAGTGAAAGTATTGTGGCAAAGACATGGGATTGAGGAAGCGACGTGGGAACCAGAAGAAATCATGAGAAACCAGTATCCAAATCTGTTTGCTGGTAAGATTTTCGAGGACGAAAATCTCTAAGGGGGGAGAATTGTAACAGCCCGATTTAGGGCCTAGTCAGAATAGTGGTGCGAGGCCACGAGCCTGAGGTGAATTCATGAGTTTTAAGGTTTATGCCATGTTTGCATGCTAGTGTGAAAGTTTCATGAAGCAATTTCATTAAATTGAAGTTGTTTGGTCCAAAAAGGACTAAATTGTAAGAGTTGCAAAATATGAGTTTCTAGAAGCTTTTTGTATGAAATAGCTTTAGAATAACAATTCGAAGTCCTTAATTAGCAATTTTCCCAAAATATAATTTCTGGACAAAATTGGACATGAGTTAGTATTTACGAAAATTTTAAAGAGAAGGGCATTTTGGTCATTCGGTTAATAAATGATTAAAATAGGAAAAAGATGATAAAAATCTATCCATCTTCTTCCTCTCATTGCCGAAAATTTGGAGACTCCATAGCTAGGGTTCTTCATTTTTTTTCAAGCTTGCTAGTAAGTTCATCTTAGCCCCGTTTTTAACATTCTTCGTATTTTTGAAGTTCTCGTATTATGAACTAGCTATTTTTAGCTATATAATGAGCTAAGATGCATGTTCAAAAATTCACCTATGAATGACATGGTTGTTAAATGATGTTTTATGGAAGATTATGAGAGTTTGATGTTAGATAAACATCTTTTCCTTAATGAATTTCATGAAAAATGATAGTATGGACTAATTTCTAATAGTTATAAAAATTGGTCATACATACTAGAAATAATGAGAATTGATGATTCTTATAGTAGAGAAAATGAATCAGCTAAGCATGAAGTTTAAGAAAGTTAAATGAAAATCATTTTACGAGCCTAGGGGCAAAAGTGCAAATATGAGAAAGTTTAGGGGCAAAATAGTAATTTTACCAAAATATTATTAAAGAGTCAATTTAGTCGATGTGAGTATTAAATGGTCTATTTATGATTATAGGTCAAGAAAAATGAAGCCCAGATTGAAACCGAGGCAAGAACAAAGTCGAGGACTAAATTGCATATCTACATACATTTTGCATATTGAGGTAAGTTTGTGTGATTTCTAAGCTTTATGATTTCTATCATTGAATTGCTTAGTATAATGTACATTATTACCATGGAATGCTTAATGTTCTGCTAAACAAAGAAATCAATGAGATTAAATACGAGCATGTCCCGATTGAAGATGGAATTTCCCAGGATACTCGATCTACCACATGAGATTAGAAAGCCCGTATAAGACCAGGCCAAGGCATGGCATCGGCAATCAAGCAAGTTATCATGTAAGTCCAATGCAAGCTTGGCATTGAATAGGTTATCATGTAAGTCCAAGGCAAGCTTGGCATTGAAAAGCTATCAAGAGAAAGAGGTCCCATGTAAGTCCAAGCCAAGGCATGGCATTGGTCAGAACAAGAAAGACTTCGTATAAGTCCACGTCAAGACATGGCCTCGAAACCAAGATGAGATATTCCATGTAAGTACGTATCTAGGATATGGCTTTGGCATCAAGTTCATGTGAAGAGATTTAGTATCCTCGGTTATCCGCAGAAATTCATCGGGCAAATGAGTAAAGTTAAAGTGAGATAGCAAGAAAGTTGAGTAAGCAAAGTTATTATCAAGTTGAAAATTAGTATTATTCATGTTATGAATGATGAATCAGAGATTATGATTATTACGTTAAAGTATGCTGATCAATGTGATCAAGTGATACAGGTACCTTGTTTTCCTCCCAAGTATGAGACTAGTAAGTTTCATGAGATATGAAAAATCAAGCATAAGTAAGTAAGCTTATTAGCTGAAATTTATGATACCATTGTTGATGTCAAATGGTTTATATTAAGCGAGTATGTTGCTATGAATATTATGCAAACTTACTAAGCTAAATGCTTACGTCTTTTATCCTTTCTTTCTATGTAGTCCCGCCAAACTAACTTGTGGATCGTTGAAGTCGGAGCTCGAAGCACACTCTCAATCCTTATTTTGGTATAGCTAAGTTGAAATTTTATTAAGTATGGCATGTATAGGAAACGTTTCATTTTGAGTATATGTCGTAGAAAGGGAAAAAGTATGGGCTATCAAATTTATTATTCTTTTGTAAATGGATAAGTGATTGGCCAAGATTGACTAAGTATGTATGTTATTAATATCAATGAAGCATGTTGTATTGTTCATAAATGATGTAATACTTGAGTTACTGAACTGAGCTTGAGTTTAGTCTTGATTTCAGGGTGGCAATTGGCTTGGTAAATAGCCTCTAAGTGCCCACACAGATGGACACACGGGCATGTGTCTAGGCCGTGTGCACCCTGCACCATTGTTTCTTAAGTCAGAATAGACCACGGACCAGTCACACGGGCGTGTGTTTAGACTCTAGGCCGTGTTAAAGTAGTTAGTGTGCACCACAGGTGGTAAGCACGGGCGTTTGCCGTGGCCGTGGGGCATTGGCAGAATGTTGGGGTTTTAGGCACGGTTTGGGGCCACGGTGTGTCCAGGCCGTGTGCATTTTGCCAGTATCCACCACGGGTTAAAGACACGGGCATGTTTTAGGGGTGCACGGGCGTGTCCCATACAACATGGGCGTGTGACCCCTGCTCTAAAGAAAAGTTTCTGAATATGTTTCGAAAGTTTTTAGACAAGTGTTTAAGGCCTCGTAGGCCCATGAAAGGTATGAATAGACTGAGAAAGAGAAGTTTTTAATTCGGAACGAAATTTTATAGCCCGTAAGAACATGTTTAAGTGAGTTCAAGCATGGTATTGTCCCGTATCCAGTCTTGGTCTCGAATTCGGGTATGGGGTGTTACATTTAGCTTCTAAAATCTCACATTTTTAAACTTTTGCAATTTAGTCCTTTTGGACAATTCAACCGCAATTTCTCAAAATTACTTCATGAAACTTTCACACTAGTATGCATACATAGCATAAACCTCAAAAACTCATTCATATACCTCGAATTTGTGGTCTCGCACCACTATTTCGACTAGGCCCTGAACCGGGATGTTACACTAGGTTAGTCTAAGAATCGACTAAACCATAGCTCTGATACCATTAAATGTAACACCCCTTACCCGTGTTTAGCATCGGAACAGAGTACGAGGCGTTACCTAGCTAAAATCACACACTAACATGCATTTTCGGGTCATAAAAGTTTGTTCAAATTTAAAACTTTTCAAACTTCCTCTTAACGTCCTTAATATGGGCCTACGGGGCCCAAATCATACTTTAGAAATGGTTCGATACCAAACCAAACACTTTAGAAAACTTTGGAAAATTTCACTAAAAAAAGGGGCACACGCCCGTGTGGACAGACCGTATGGTCACAAACGCCCCTTGTCCCTAGCCGTGTGGATTTATTTTTCAGTTCGAACCTACAAGGGTTTTTACACGGTCAGGAACACGCCCGTGTCCATGGCCCGTGTCCTTCACAGGCCTGTACACGCCCGTGTCTCCGCCCGTGTGTAAAAACCTTGGCAAATTAAATTTCTAAATTCAAGTGCAGACTTCACACGGCCTGGGCACTTGCCCATGTCCTATGGCCGTGTCTTCCACACGGTTGAGACACACGGTCGTGCCTCAGCCCGTGTGGTTACTACTGGGCATTCTGTTTTGCCAACTTAGGGTTCAGGGGGACACACGGCCAAACCACACGCCCTTGGGGCATACCATGTGTTACACACAGCCTAGACACACGCCCGTGTGTCTACCCGTGTGGACAAAAACAAGGCTATTTACCAAGCCCTTTCTGCCACCCCTACTTGCACCAATATAAACCACATCAAGCATCCTACTCAATCATGCATTAGTATACTGATTACTCAGCCAATGCAATTTGAACATTCATGAAAAACATCATCATTTTCATATATCAATAATAAGAAATAGCTATCATCCATGGCTTCTACAAAATGAAATAAATCTCTAAGTCAAGCCAACACATTTGGCCAAAACAATATGACACTTGACAAAGACTAAGTCCCTATACATGCCATACTTAAAATGATAAATCTAACTATACCAAATGTTCAGATTGATAGTGTGATCGAGCCTCCGACGTCCTTTGATCCCTGAGCTAGCTTGGCGGCACTATAAGAAAATGGAAAGCAGAGGGAGTAAGCATAAAGCTTAGTAAGTCGCATGTAAATAATTAACAACAATTACCATGCATTATCATACTCATAACATATTATAAACTTGCACATGATTCTTGAATGACTAAAGACATAACTTACTCATTTCCACCCTTACTAATCACACCACATAATTTGAACTCATTTCTAATGAATTTCATTTAGGTACCTGTATCACTTACAACATAGTCGTAACTTTTCTCACTTTTGAAACAATCTTTAATTTACCCGTTGAACCCATTGGAATACCAAAGGATATCCGATAAGCCTCACATAACAGGATACAATGCCGAAGCCATGTCCCAGACATGGTCTTACACTAGCTTACATTTCGAGGTCGATGCCATGTCCCAGACATGGTCTTACACTAGCACTCATCTCAATGCCGACGCCATATCCCAGACATGGTCTTACACTAGCTCTCTTAATGTGTCTAATGCCATGTCCCAGACATGGTCTTACACTAGCATACATATTAATGCCGATGCCATGTTCCAAACATGGTCTTACACTGGCTCTCATAATGTGGCCGATGCCATGTCCAAGACATGGTCTTACACTAGCACACATATCAATGCCGATGCCATGTTCCAAACATGGTCTTACACTAGCTCTCATATATCACCCCAATTGTCATGGCTTGGATATTCGATCCATTCCTAAGGTTCAACCAGGAGTTTTTACTACATCGATCCTCATCATGCTTATTCACAACAATAATCAAACATTTTATGCAATATCAATTGTTTAATGCATGAATATAATAACGTTGTATTATTTACGTACAACTTACCTTGGTATAGAAAATATGGGCGACTAATTTGATTTTAGTCCACTAGCTTGGTTTTCCCCCGGTCTAGGTCCGGACTCCGTTTTTCTTGATCTATAATGATAAAAATTCACTCATTTAATCATCACATAAATCACGACATTTCAAAATTCCTACTTTGAAAAAATTACCATTTTGCCCCTAGGCTTTCACATAATTACGATTTTGCCCCTAGGCTCGTAAATTAATTTTCATCAAATTTCCTCATTAACCAAGCCTAGCCGAATCTATTTTAAGCTTATAGCAACTCACAAATCCAATTATTTCATACATTTACCACCTATTTTACAACCTTTACAAAAAGGTCCTTTTTAGGTGTTTTCATGAAAATCACTTAACAAAAGTTGTTTATTTAACAACTAAGATTCATTTTCTTCCATAAAATTTCAGAAATCAACATGAATGCTCACACGAAAAAACCCTAGACTCTCAACCATTTTGCAAAATAGTCCCCCATTAGCTAGATTAAGCTACAAGGGTTCCAAAAATACAAAAATCATCAAAAATGACCATCAAAATCACTTACTTGCAAAGGTTTAAGTTGCTAAAAATTTTCAAGCTTTCCAAAGCCCCCTTCTTGCTAAAAATTTCGGTGGTGGTATGAAGAAGATGAAAAGATGATATCTTTTCTCTTTATTTTATTTTATTTTATTTCATCAATTAGTCACCTAATTCCACCAACTTTGACCAATTTTTTATTTCTTTGTCCCCTATGGCCGGCCAACACTTTCCTAAGGGCCTAATTGCATATTAAGGACCTCCAATTTAAGGTTCTATAGCTATTGGACACTTTTAGCTTGTAGAAAAAAACTTTCGTACTTTATGCGATATAGTCCTTTTTCAAAATTAAGCATGAAATCACTAAAATTAAGTCACCAAAATTTTCATGCAATCATATAATCATGCTATAGCATATAAAATAATATTAGAAATAATTTCTCTGACCTCGGATTAGTGGTTCTGAAACCACTGTTCTGACTAGCCCCACAATCGGGCTGTTACAATCTGTCTGAGGATGAAATGCAGTACTGAAATTCAATCGTGTACCCAGTGCTTCTTGCAATTTATTCCAAAATCGGGATGTAAACCTTGGATCTATCAGAAATAATAGAAACTGGCACCCCATGTAATCTAACAATTCCAGAGACATATAATTCAGCCAATTTATCCAAGGAGTAGTCCATACGTACTGGTATAAAATGTGCTAACTTTGTTAACCGGTCGACAATCACGCAAATAGCATTTTTCTTTCTTGGAGTCAATGGTAATCCCGATATAAAATTCATTGTAACTCTTTCCCATTTCCACTCGGGTATAACAACTGGCTGTTATAACCCTGAAGGCACCTGATACTTAGTTTTCACTTGTTGACATATCAAACATTTGGATACAAATTCAGAAATATTTCTTTTCATTCCCAGCCACCAGTACATCTTTTTCAGATCATTATACATTTTATTACTACCGGGATGCATAGACATTGTACCATTGGAAGCTTCATATAAAATATTCTATATCAACTCTGAATTCTTCGGCACACACAATCTGCCTCTGAACAACAAACAACCATCAGACCCCATCTGAAATTCTGAATCAGGATTCAATTCACATTGTTCTCGTTTTGCCTGTAAGTTCACATCATTCTTCTGAGCTTCACAATTTTTTTGGAAAAATTACTGGTCTATGTAACATCCCCAAACCCGGCCCATTCACCACGACCAAATCAATCTGTTATGTTAGTGAAATTTATTTAACTTAGGAAAAATTTAGTAAAACTTGTTAACTTCTCTAAAATCCATGTTTATTTAATATTGTATGAGAAAAACTTTGATATCACATAAATATTATAAAATGCCCAAAAGTGAACTTTAATGAATATATATATGACTAATTTTGAATAAATAAGTTGTCAAAATAAATTCGTTTCCACTTAGTAATTTAATATAATCCAAACATAATTTAAAATAATAATTAAATAACTCCCAAAGTAAATAAAAATCAAAGGGCCTTATAACATCAATGTTTAAAAGATCTAGTACTTAATATAAATAAATTTAAACTCTTCTTTCTCGCATGGGCCACCACGTGTCCTCTCCGATCCCTGGTCCCAATCTACGCATCACCTGAAATGGTTAGAAAATAAAGAGTGAGTCCACTGACTCAGTGCATAATCAAAACACCGATTTCCACACGTATGGGCTTGGCCCATACCCACACAATATTCGTAACAAATCATGCAAGAATGCATTTCACCCCAACCTTTGTCCAACCAGCACACACCGGCCTTAGCAGACTCCTGCCTAAGGCCGTGGGAAACTCCCCACCGATCACATTGTGATCCATAACATCTTACCTTGGCAAGCTCGCTGCTCAAGGCCGTGGCTGAGCCACCGATCAACCCAAGTGATCACAATATCGCAATCTGCCTACGGTGATGCACATAGCAATCAACCGCCGAGATGGGCACCTAGCCAACACCTCCCTTGAGGTAGCACAAAGCTAACCCTCAAGCGCTAATGTAGCCTGAGCTAACATTAGACCACGTACATCCTGTGTACACTTCTTCCTCCATTGAGTCAAGCCCAAATCCCATGTATGCATGCATAAGTTCAACATGTCAGATTAACAAAAGAGTAAGCATCACATGCGGATTATCATATCATGTATATATCATAAATAACTCACTATTCAAGCCACTATAATCGGCCATCATTCATATCACGCATATGTAAACACATTTAACAAACCAAAGACCGAAGAAATAGTGCGTTGATTACGCACCTTAACACTTGTAGTTCTAAGCTTTCGATCCCTAAGCTATCGCTCAAAGAAACAATGACTATCCGCCTATAGCTATCTCCTGCTACTACTTTCTGGCTACAAAGAAATAAGATGAAAAAGGGGTTTGCTTGGACTAACTTTCGGCAATGGACAAGGGAAAATAAATAAAAACAAAGGGAAGAACTTTTGGTAAGGGAGAAAGCAAATGGTGAATGAAAATGAGCACCTCCTCCCCTATTTATACTATACGGCCTAGCTCCAACCTCCCACGAAAATCCCTCAAAACTCTCCTAAAACACCTCCCTTCCATCCATTCAAAATGCTTTGAAAAAGTCAAACCTAACTAGCCAAATTTAAAAAAAAAATGACCAAGTCTTCTCCACCTTTTAAGCCTCCAAAAACCATCTAACACCTTACCAAGTTGACGCAAAAACAAAGCCTTCCTCTTTGCCCTTGCGAATCGAACTCGAGCCCCTTCCCCCTGCAAATGGCGTTACACACACAAGCCCTTAGTGGCGTCTCACCTGCCACTTTGCTAGCCCATCTTTTGTGACATAAACTCCCAAATAATTCTCTTAAGACACCCCTCTCCAAGCTCCCCTTTTTAACCCCTAAAACTAAAAATTTTCCAAAGCGTTCCCCCACTACCTAGGGTTCTCCGGACCCCTAAAACTACCCAACCACACCCTAGAGTGTGCCAACACCCGAGCTAAGCACCAAACGCCTAACCCCTAAAACCAGGGTGTTACAATTCTACCCTCCTTAAAATAATTTCGTCCCCGAAATTATTTGTCTAAACTAACAGTCCAATTCCTCCCCCTACGCTATGGTCACAAGACTCACGATCTTACAGAGCTAACATACTTTACGAGCAACAAAACAAACAAATACCAAAACCGCCTCTACCACGTCCACGAGTACTGCGACCACGCCCCCTAGAACTCATATCTAGCGCCTCGATTCAGTCTGTTTAGAAAGTTTTATGCATTAGAAATTATTGTTTCACTGTTTTATCCACGAGCAATTTTATGCAATGAAGTTTCCGAGAGTAGTTCTTTCGATCAATCAAAGTTTCCTTCCTACCTGTGGTAATTTCGTCATTTTCCTATAGGGGTATTTTTGGTAATTTTGTAAATCGAGAAAACATCTTTCAAAATCAGATTTAGAGTTTACAAACCAAAGGGGTAATTTTAGAAATTTTAAAACTAAGGGTTTTAAAACAAGTTGAGGCAAATCCTTTCGGGTTTTAATAATTGGTTTAGCCTATGAACAAGTCCTCTTGGTTAAGGTGAACCGTAGCTACGCACTGCAGGTAGGATTCCAAATGAAGAGGAGGTGAGTCACGAGGACCGCTTAAGTACCAGTGCTCTTCGGATCCACTCCTAGACATGCGCACAATGGTTGCCACACCTAACTCTCTGGCGACTTAATCACGTGTTTGTTTAATGGTCCTTAAGTCTTATGTGTTCAATGTTTGAGTAAACTAATCCTAGGGTTCAATAGCCCTAATATTCTAATCTCTGAGCCCAACTAAGCCCATAACAAATTCATAATAATACAAAGACTTCAAAAGTCCAAAGTACTTACTGATGGACTTGAATTGAGACACAGTGCCATGCCGTAAAAACTCAAAAAAAAATTTCTTAAAAGCCCATATTTTTAAAAAGCCCATTTTGAAAATGTTTTTGGCCCAAAACCCTCAAAGCCGAGTTTTGAACCGGCTCGATACCAAATCAGTAACATCCCCAAACCGGCCCATTAACCACGATCGAATCTGGTTATGTGTTAGTGAAATTTATTTAACTTAGGGAAAAATTTAGTAAAACTTGTTAACTTCTCAAAATCCATGTTTATTTAATATTGTATGAGAAAAACTTTGATATCACATAAATATTATAAAATGCCCAAAAGTGAACTTTAATGAATATATATATGACTAATTTTGAATAAATAAGTTGTCAAAATAAATTCGTTTCCACTTAGTAATTTAATATAATCCAAACATAATTTAAAATAATAATTAAATAACTCCCAAAGTAAATAAAAATCAAAGGGCCTTATAACATCAATGTTTAAAAGATCTAGTACTTAATATAAATAAATTTAAACTCTTCTTTCTCGCATGGGCCACCACGTGTCCTCTCGATCCCGGTCCAATCTACGCATCACCCAGAAATGGTTAGAAAATAAAGAGTGAGTCCACCGACTCGGGTGCATAATCAAAACACCGATTTCCACACGTATGGGCTTGGCCCATACCCACACAATATTCAGTAACAAATCATGCAAGAATGCATTTCACCCAACCCTTTGTCCAACCGTACACCAACCTTAGCAGACTCCCTGCCTAAGGCCGTGGGAAACTCCCCACCGATCACATTGTGATCCATAACATCTTACCTTGGCAAGCTCGCTGCTCAAGGCCGTGGCTGAGCCACCGATCAACCCAAGTGATCACAATATCGCAATCTGCCTACGGTGATGCACATAGCAATCAACCGCCGAGATGGGCACCTAGCCAACACCTCCTTGAGGTAGCACAAAGCTAACCTCAAGCGCTAATGTAGCCTGAGCTAACATTAGACCACGTACATCCTGTGTACACTTCTTCCTCCATTGAGTCAAGCCCAAATCCCATGTATGCATGCATAAGTTCAACATGTCAGATTAACAAAAGAGTAAGCATCACATGTGGATTATCATATCATGTATATATCATAAATAACTCACTATTCAAGCCACTATAATCGGCCATCATTCATATCACGCATATGTAAACACATTTAACAAACCAAAGACCGAAGAAATAGTGCGTTGATTACGCACCTTAACACTTGTAGTTCTAAGCTTTCGATCCCTAAGCTATCGCTCAAAGAAACAACAGCTATCTGCCTATAGCTATCTCCTGCTACTTTCTACACAAAGAAATAAGATGAAAAAGGGGTTTGCTTGGACTAACTTTCGGCAATGGACAAGGGAAAATAAATAAAAACAAAGGGAAGAACTTTTTGGTAAGGGAGAAAGCAAATGGTGAATGAAAATGAGCACCTCCCCTCCCCCTATTTATACTATACGGCCTAGCTCCAACCTCCCACAAAAATCCCTCAAAACTCTCCTAAAACACCTCCCTTCCATCCATTCAAAATGCTTTGAAAAAGTCAAACCTAACTAGCCAAATTTTAAAAAAAATGACCAAGTCTTCTCCACCTTTTAAGCCTCCAAAAACCATCTAACACCTTACCAAGTTGACGCAAAAACAAAGCCTTCCTGCTGCCCTTGCGAATCGAACCTGAGCCCCTTCCCCCTGCAAATGGCGTTACACACACAAGCCCTTAGTGGCGTCTCACCTGCCACTTTGCTAGCCCATCTTTTGTGACATAAACTCCCAAATAATTCTCTTAAGACACCCCTCTCCAAGCTCCCCTTTTTAACCCCTAAAACTAAAAATTTTCCAAAGCGTTCCCCCACTACCTAGGGTTCTCCGGACCCCTAAAACTACCCAACCACACCCTAGAGTGTGCCAACACCCGAGCTAAGCACCAAACGCCTAACCCCTAAAACCAGGGTGTTACAGTCTAACTTTCAACTCAGCCATAATAGAACCATCATCAGAAATAGACAACCGAGTATTCATTGCTCGTAAAGCAAATAAAGATTTTCTGCTCAAAGCATCAACAGCTACATTGGCTTTACCCGGATGATAATCAATCACCAGATCATAATGTTTTAACAGTTCAAGCCACCTGCGTTGTCTTAAGTTCAAGTCTTTCTATGTCATTAAATACTTCAGACTTCTGGCACACTCTTTGGTGGATTCCAATTAACAATTGCTGAAACTTTACTCGAGTCTATGATGAACCATAAAAGTAACATATTTAAAGCCCACATTTAATATGCTTTTGGATGATTTAAGCCTCAATTTATGTAAAAATATGCTCTTAATCCTTTCTTTTCATGTTTTATACTCAGGAAAGCACCCGATGACGAAAAGAATGAGAAACGGGCTTAAAATGGACTAAATTAGGCCAAGCCACGAAATCAGCACAGCCTGGACTTCAAGCCACACGGTCGTGCCTCCTTAATTATCTAGAACATGGCCTAGCCACGATTTACACAGCCGTGCCTCATCAACAGAGTCCAACACGGCCTGGCCATGATTCACACGGGTGTGTGCCATGGCCGTGTCCCTGCCGCGGGAAAGAGGAATTTTACTCGGATTTAGATGCTTGGAGGCAAAGAAACACATTCCTAAGTCTACTTAAACTCCCAAATAAGAATTGCACTCAAATTAAGATACTTGGAGGCGAAGTAACACATCTCAAAGCCTATATAAACACCCCAGGTACCAACTTAGAAGGGAGTTCGGAAGGCCTTCTCGCGCTGGGCTTTGTCGTGCGGTGAGCTAGGCCAAGCCAAGCCAAGCTTTGAAAAAAGGTCGATTTGTGGGAATCACTCGAAGATAGCCAGTTGATCCATCTCAAGAAGCCAAATTCTACTCAAGATTTATGGATCTCTCCTTCAATTCTTTCAAGGAGTTTTAGAGATTTCTTATGTTTTGTTTTATCTTTTCTCTTGAGATGTCTTCTTTTATTATTATGAACTAAACCTTCGGATACCCGAAGGGGATGAAACCTATGATGAATCTTGTTATTTGATTTTTTTGAATTATATGATAATAACTTAGTTTGTTCTCTTAATCCAAATCTAATGTGCTTAGGTGGAGGAGGAATAGACCCTGCCAAATAGTAGATCCATCATAATTAAGCGGATTTGATCGCACGCCTAGAGATAGGGTGACGAGATTTTGTCGGATTAGGGTGAAACCTAATATGGGAGTCCACAGATCGATTTACTGGTATTCTAGGGGGTTACTATAAGAGAAAGAGATTTCCACTAGTTAACCTAGGGTTAGACGTTATTCGCTTCGAGAGAGGGTTTAATATACGTTAGGGAGTCTCACGAATCAAACTAAGTAAATAAATCATATGGTTCAAGGTTAGATAACAAGTGAAGTCTAGGTGGATTCTTCCTAAGGGTATCGCTTGAGTCAACTAAGTTTTCCCAAAAGTTATTTCCCAAATTCATTCTTTTTGTCTTTGCGTCTTAGCTTGGTAAGTAGATTAGTTTTAGTTTAAACAACCATCACTTTATATTAAGGCTAAATAATAAAAAGACGGTGAGTATTAGTACTTTTAGTTCTTTTGGGTTCGACAATCCGGTCTTGCCTAAACTATACTACTGTTCGATAGGTGCACTTGCCTTTAATCATTGTCGAGTTAGTTTCGTGTTCGATCATTCTTTTATAAATTTTAAAACTCGATTTACAATGATCAAGTTTTTGGCGCCGTTGCCGGGGAACTAAAATATTAAGAAAACTCTATTTTTATTACTTTAGCCATTTTTTTAATTTTCTGCAATTTATTTTTTTTATTTTTATTATTATTACTTTACTAAATTTTCTTTTATTTGATTTTGACAGATAGAGGAGATGGCAATGAATAACTATCGGTGGCAAGTTACGAGACAAAGCCAACAAAAGCAGCCAATATCTACGACCTCGACCCAAGAACTGTGCTATCAAACCAGTTAGAGATGTTACATAAAAAATTTAATGGTTTATACGGTTCCTCGCAGGTACATCCAGTTATGCAATGTGAAACAAGTGGAGGCGTGGTGAATCCTGAGTACCCACCCTACGGACATGGCATGGAAAGCGAACAAGTCCACTATATGAGTAACTATTCTAAACCTCAAAATAATTTTTATAGTGACACTTATAATGCAGGTTGGAGGTACCATCCTAATTTCTCGTGGGATGATCAAAGTAGTCAAAGACAGGAACTTCCTTGAAGAGGAAGAGGAGGCGAACCTTGAAGAGATGCTGACAAAATTCATGGCAGCTATCGACAACCATCTCCAAGACACTGAAACCACCCTTGAGACTCAACAAGCATCGATCAAAGGGATCGAGAGCCAAGTTAGGGAAGTCACTGAGTCAGTTGGGGAACTTACTAAGTCAGTTATACAACTTGCTAAGCTGATCTCAGAACTACCACAAGAAAGCTTGCCACGCAATACTGAAACTAACCCGATTGAGCAAAATCAAGCCATTTACGATAGTGAAGGGTTAGACGAACCAAACCCAAGGGAAGAACATGTGGTAAGCGAAGGTAAGGTTGAAGTGTGCCATGATATATCAAAACCGGCAATTACAGAGTACCAACCTCCTGTGCCATATCCCGATGCAATAAAGAAAGACCACACAAAGGAAGAAGTCGATGAACTCACAATTCGTGTAGACGACGAAACAATCACTCTTCAAGCTCTTGACTCAGCTAGGACATCGAGTAATAAAGGTACGAACGTTAATTCTATTGATAACCATTTGGTTCAACCTTCTTTACAGGAAGCATCACGAAATCACCTAGTTGAGCTAGATCTTAGACCTCGTACCCATAAAGAAATAGTTCATGAAGGACTAAGGCTTCAGGTCGAGGAACTAGACAAGTGGAAAACACACTTTAAAGAGAAACTAGGAATACACGAAGTGAAACCGAAGCAAACCCTAGACGAGCTGATAGGAACAATAAATCACTTCAAAATAGACGAGCTGGTGGAATTTGCTTTATGGTTGATATACTTATTATTTTGCTTAAATTGTTTAAAACGAGAATTTTCTAAAACTTAAATAAAGGTTTTCCAAAATTGATTAAGATATGGATTTCATAACAAACTTTTACAAATATTTTTAACATTGGAAATTTTCTCTCAAATTATCAACGATATTTTCAAAAGCCATGGTTTTAAAAGATTACTAGTTTGATTATCGATTTATCAAACAACCTCTAAAAAATACTTGCATTTTATCTACATTTCCGCAACGTTTTCAAAATGCTTCTGCAACTCTATTTCTAAACGTCACATTTTCGTAAATTGTTTATTTCAAATATGCTTCCGCAAACTAAAAGGTTTTTAAAGATAATTATGTTTTCAATTAGACATGAATTGCTTAAGTGTTTTGGGGTTTTAACAAAGAGGCTATATTTCTCAAGCAAGTTTTTACTTCCATGTGACACACCAAATTCGGGCTTAACTTCTAGGCCGGGTTCGGGGTGTTACACTAGTGCTATGCTCTTATTTCTCAACTGTTTTACTTCCCGAGCCAAGATCTTAATCGGCTCTTAATCATAAGACATATTCGGTCTTATCTCAATTTTCGTCGAAGGAACCACATGTGAAGGATCGGATAAATACCGTCGCAGCATCGACACATGGAACACATTATGAATCTTTTCCAACTCTACCGGCAAAACCAACCGGTATGCTACTGGCTCAACTCTGTCTGTAATCTCATACGGTCCTATGAATCTTGGACTCAATTTTCCTTTTCGTCCAAATCTCATAATCTTCTTCCATGGGAACACTTTCAAAACACTTTGTCACCCACTTCAAACTCAATTTCTTTTCTTTTCAGATCCGCGTACGACTTCTATCGGTCCAAAGCAGCTTTCAGACTATTACGGAATACTTTCACTTTCTCCTCAGTCTCTTTCACTAGATCGACTCTATGGATCCATTTTTCACTAAGCTCGGTCCAATACAATGGAGTCCGACACTTACGACCATACAAAGCTTCATACGGTGCCATCTATATACTCGACTGATAACTGTTGTTATGGGCGAATTCAACCAAAGGTAGATATCTCTCCCAACTACCTTCGAATTCTAACACACAGCATCGAAGCATATCTTCGAGAACTTGAATCACTCTTTCAGACTGACCATCGGTTTGCGGATAGAACGCAGTAATGAAATTCAACTTTGTTCCCAAAGCCTCTTGTAACTTCTTCCAAAACCTCGAAGTAAACCTCGAATCCCTATCCGATATTAAAGACACAGGTACACCATATCTCTCCAACATACAACTCAGCTAACTTATCCAGTGAATAATCAACACGTACTAGAATAAAGTGAGCCGACTTCATCAATCTATCCACAACAACCCACACAGCATCTCTCTTTTTCGGAGTCATAGGCAACCCCGTCACAAAGTCCATGGTAACCCGATCCCACTTCCATTCGGGAACCATCACAGGCTGAAGCAATCCCGAAGGCACTTGATGCTCAACTTTCACTTGTTGACAAATCAGACACCTTGCCACAAATTCGGAGATATCTCTCTTCATACCCGGCCACCAATAAGACTTCTTCAAGTCATTGTACATTTTCGTACTGCCCGGATGTACTGACAAATAACCACTATGTGCCTCGTGCAAAACCTTTCGGATTAACTCTTCATCTCTTGGTACACAAATTCTATTATGGTACAACAAACATCCACTCGAGCCCACCCAAAAATCAGAATCACTTTCTGATTCACACTTAGCTCTCTTAGCTAGCATCTTACTGTCATTTCTCTGAGCCTCACATATCTGTTGAACAAATAGTGGCTTAGCTCTCAACTCTGCCAGAAAAGCACCATCATCAGACAATGCTAAACTCATCCTCATAACTCTTAGAGCATTCAAGGATTTCCTACTCAGGGCATCCGCAACCACATTCGCTTTTCTCGGGTGGTAATCAATGACTAACTCATAGTCTTTCAATAACTCAAGCCACCGCCTCTGTCTCAAATTCAGATCCTTCTGATCCATCAAATACTTCAAACTTTTGTGATCTGTAAAGATTCGGCACTTCTCACCATATAAGTAATGTCGCCAAATCTTTAACGCGAAAACAATCGCAGCCAACTCCAAAGCATGAGTCGAATAATTCTTCTCGTGCGGTTTTACTTGCCTCGAGGCGTAAGCAACTACTTTACCCTCTTGCATCAACACGTAACCGAGACCATTAAACGATGCGTCAGTGTAAACCACAAACTCTTTCCCCGATTTTGGTTGAACCAAAACCAAAGCCTCAGTCAACAATGTTTTCAATCTATTGAAACACTATTGACATGCCCCAGTCCAATCAAACTTGACATCCTTATGCAACAATTTCGTCATCGGAGTAGCAATCACAGAGAACCCCTTTACGGAACGTTTGTAATATCCCGCTAATCCCAAGAAGATTCTAACTTTCAAAATGATCCTCAGCTGTTTCCAATCCACAATAGCCGATACCTTACTCGGGTCAACTCTGACACCATCACCCGACACAATGTGTCCTAGGAATCCGACCTCTTGGAGCCAAAAATCACTCTTGCTAAACTTAGCATACAACTGCTTATCTCTTAAAGTTTGCAAGACAATTCTCAAATTTTCTTCATGATCATTCTCATCCTGAGAATAGATCAATATGTCGTCAATGAAGACAACTATAAACTTGTCCACATACGGTCTGAAAACACGGTTCATCAGATCCATAAAAATCGCCGGTGCATTCGTCAAACCAAACGGCATAACCAAAAACTCATAATGGCCATACCATGTCTGAAATATAGTTTTCAACACATCCTGCTCCTTCACTCTCAACTGATAATAACCAGACCTCAAGTCTATCTTGGAGAACACTATAGCTCCCTTGAGTTGATCAAAAAGATCATCAATCCTTGGTAAAGGATACTTATTCTTAATCGTCACTTTGTTAAGCTGTGTATAGTCTATACACAACCTCATAGACCCATCTTTCTTCTTTACAAATAATACCGGAGCACCCCACGGTGAGTAGCTCGGTCTTGCAAAACCCTTAACTGTCAACTCTTGCAACTGAACCTTCAGTTTTTTCAGCTCTAAAGGAGCCATCCTATACGGAGCAATCAAAATAGGTGACGTTCCCGGAACTAACTTAATCCCAAACTCAACCTCTCTCACTGGAGGTAATCCGGGTAACTCTTCCGGGAATACATCCGGATACTCACATACCACTGGCACTGTTTCAAACTCTACTCCAACCTCTCGAGTATTCAACACAAAAGCAAGACAGGACTCACACCCTTTTCTCAAACATTTCTCAGCCACTAGGGAAGAAATCATCACTGGTAGACTATCCGATCCACCTGATTCAACCTGAACAACATATCCACTCTCACATCTCTGTTCGACATACTTACTACCATAGTTCACTAAGACACTATGGGTAGTCAACCAATCCATGCCAAGGATTAAGTCAAACTCATGAAACGGCAACAACATAAGATTTGCCGGAAAACATTGACTCTCAAACATCAAAGGATAATTCTTACACATCTTGTCCACTAACACATGCTTTCCTAACGGGTTTGACACCTTAACCACAAAGTCCGTAGGCTCAACGGTCATACTCAAACTAGATGCTAGTCTCATGCAGATATAAGAATGAGTAGACCCTGGATCTATTAAAGCAATAACAAAGGTGTCAAAGAGAGAAAAAGTACCCGTTATCACATCAGGGGAGGATGCCTCTTCGTGAGCGCGAATGGCATACGTCCTCGAAGGTGCCCGACCCTCTGGTCTCACAGCAGAGTCTTTGGATGCACCTATACCACTAGCCCCACCTCTCGGGTTCCTTGGTGGTCTACCCCTTGCAGACACATCGCCGGATCTCATCTCTTGCTTCTCTTCCTTATCATCCCTCTCGAGGCAATTTCAGATAAAGTGGTCGGGGGAACCACACTTATAACAGTTTCGACTGTTTCCCCAACACTTTTCGGTATGATATCTACCACAACTTAGACACTCCGGTTTACTCTTCAAATTGCCCACACTTTCCATCGAGGTAACTAAGACTCTCGAACCCGAACGAGTATTGCCCAAGTCTCGATGCGAATAACCCACTGGTGCTGTCATCCTAGGACTCACTTCCTTGGACCTTTTTGATTGGGCTTGATATGACTTGCCCATCGGCCTCTTTCTAGCATCTCGAGCTTCACTCACAGCCCTTCTCTTTTTTGTACTCAGCTTTTCGGCCTTACTTGCCCTTTCGACCAACACCACAAATTCTTTCAACTCTAAAATACCCACTAGGAGTTTGATGTCCTCATTCAGTTCATCTTCAAACCTCTTACACAAAATGGTCTCTGTCGACAAACATTCTTGAGCGTATTTGCTAAGTCTAACAAACTCACGCTCATATTCTGCGACTGACATTCTTCCTTGCTTCAACTCAAGGAATTCCTTCTTTTTTCGATCAGTAAACCTCTGGCTTATATACTTCTTCTGAAACTCTTCTAGAAAGAAGTCCCACGTCACCCGCTCTCTCGGGACCACTGACGTCAACGTCTTCCACCAATGGTATACTGAGTCCCTCAACAAGGATACGACACACTTCAAGCTCTCTTCAGGTGTACAAGAGAGTTCATCGAATACTCTCATCGAGTTCTCTAACCAGAACTCTGCCCTCTCAAGGTCATCATCTACCTTAGCTCTAAACTCCTTAGCCTCGTGTTTTCTAATCTTATCTATCGGAGGTTTCGATATCCCCACTACATCAATACCTTGAGGAGCTACTGGAATTCGCTGAGGTATGTGAGGAGGTGGAGGAGGTTGAGCATTAGGGTTCGCTCGGACGTATTCCAAGTACCAATTACTCATCATCTGGAGAAAGGCTTCCCGTGCCTCTTCCCCTTGACCCCTAACCTCGGGTCCACTTTGAACAGGCATGGTCCCTTGCGCAGGAGCCGGAGCATTACTAGCTGCTTCATCAGCAGTCAATGGGTCAGAATCCATATTCTTTATAAAATAAGATTTAAAATCATCAGAAGCCACCACACTATCATTGTACACTTATGGCATGTATAGCTAGACTCTTACACTCGCTACGGTAGTCCTAGAACCGACTAAACCATAGCTCTGATACCACTAAATGTAACACCCCTTACCCGTATTCAACGCCAGAACCGGGCTCGAGGTGTTACCATATTAAAACCTCATGATCGCCATTTAGGCTCAATGTGACTACTCTCTTAAGTCACCTCAATATCTCATTCTCGACTTACGAGGCCTCACTCATACACACGAGGGCTCTCGAGACTATATCGAAACTTCTACGATTTTTAAAACTTTTCCATCTATACAAGGCTCACACGCCCGTGTAAGATTTGGCACACTCGTGGAGGTCACACACGCCCATGATCACTACCCGTGCATGAAAACTCAAGCATTCTGCCAATGCCCCACGGTTAGGGCACACGCCCGTGCTCTCCACCCGTGGTACACACTGACTATCTTAACACGACCTAGAGTCTAGACACACGCTCGTGTGGCTAGCCCGTGGCTAACACTGATTAACACACACGTTCTAGGCACACGCCTGTGTGGCTAGCCCGTGGTCTAGTCTGACTTAAAATGCCAACATGCAGGGGACACACGGCTGAGTCACACGCCCATGGGCTGACCGTGTGTCACACATAGCCTAGACACACGCTAGTGTGTCTATCCACATGGACAAGAGCAAAGCTATATGCCAAGTCCTTTTCACCCCTCTAACTTACACAACATGCACTCATTCAATACATCCATAATCAACTCATATGAAGTACAATCTCACATAGATAACTACATCTTTTCATATATTAAAGTGCCAACAACTATGGCATAATACAAAAGAGATCATCCATCTAAAGGCTAACACATCTTAACCATTTACAACAAAATTCACTAACTTGTCTAGCCCCTATACATGCCATATACAAAACATTGAGTCTCATGTACCAGGGTGTACTGATAATGTGGGCGATCTTCCAAATGATCCACGTATCTCGATTCAACACTTTTGCTCTATAAGACAAAGGAAAAGAAAGGGGGTAAGCTTCGAGCTTAATAAGTTTACACATAAACAATTAAGCACCATTGTATAAGCTAAACAATAATTAGCATTATACTAACAAATAATGTACAATTATGCTTACTCTTTCTATCCCTTACCACATTTCCAACACATCATGAGTCACTTACTCATGACCATTGACATGCACCCCTGCATTCAATATCACATTTACACAATATACAACACATCATTATTTCTCAATAATACACCCCCACAGCTATGCTACTCACTATCACTTCCACACAGCAAATCTCTCGGTGGTTCCGCACTAAGCCCACCATAATCAATTAATAAAGTAGTATCGCACTTAGCCTACCAACAAGGTATTCATAGTGGTTTCGAACATAGCCCACTAGATAATATACCTAATGATAGCATCACACATAGCCAGCTCATTGTCAATATGCATTAGGATGGTATCGCACTTAGCCCAGCATTTAGCATTATTACTACACATTCACAAATCTACTTACTTAATCATTCATCCATCCATTTCACTTGAACCACATAGGTTCTCAATCATTCTCAACCATGCTATACACTAGCTAGCATTAACAAATTATAAGTATGAATGCATTGTTTATGCATAGACTTACCTCGATACTCAAAAGTATAGAAACGTGTAATTTAGTCCACCACTTTGCTCTTGCCTCGGTTTCGATTCGGGCTTTGTCTTTCTTGATCTATAATGATAATTCAACTAATCAATATACACATTGACTAAATTGACCCACATCTCATACTTTGGCAAAATTACCCCTTTTGCCCCTAAACTTTCTCATATTTATGCTATTGCCCCAAGGCTCGTAAGGTGATTTTTATTAAACTTTCTAGCCTTTCATGCTTAGTCGAATCACTTACTCAACTAAAGCATTCATCAATTCTCACTACATCACACATGTATGACCAAACTCAAGATTTTTACAAACTAGTCCCTACATGCATTTTCTATGGAACTCATTTAGCAAAAGATGTTTCTACTACATCAAGCTTTCATAATCTTCCATAAAACATCAAAATACATGCATGTCATACATGGCCACATTTTTGAACATCCATCATAGCTCATCAAATAGCTAAAAATAGCTTACTCATGCTACAAGGACTTCAAAAATACAAAGAATATCAAAAACGAGGCTTAGATGCACTTACTAGCAAGCTTGAAAATTTTGAAAAACCCTAACAATGGCTCTCTCAATTTTCGGCATCCTTGGAGAAGAAGATGAATGAATTTTGTCATCTTTTCTCCTATTTTAAGCACTTATTTTATAATTGACCATAATGCCCTTTTTGATAAACTTTCTATTTTAACTCATCCAAGCCCAATTTTGTCCAAAAAATAGAATTTGGGAAAATTACTATTTAAGGAGCTCTAATTGGTAATCTAAAGCTATTTCACTCAATTAGTGTAACAGCCCGATTTAGGGCCTAGTCGGAATAGTGGTGCGAGGCCACGAGTATGAGGTGAATTCATGAGTTTTAAGGTTTATGCCATGTTTGCATGCTAGTGTAAAAGTTTCATGAAGTAATTTCGTTAAATTAAAGTTGTTTGGTCCAAAAAGGACTAAATTGCAAGAGTTGCAAAATATGAGTTTCTAGAAGCTTTTTGCATGAAATGGCTTTAGAATATCAATTAGAAGTCCTTAATTAGCAATTTTCCCAAAATATAATTTTTGGACAAAATTGGACATGAGTTAGTATTTATGAAAATTTTAAAGAGAAGGGCATTTTGGTCATTCGATTAATAAATGATTAAAATAGGAAAAAGATGATAAAAATCTATCCATCTTCTTCCTCTCATTGCCGAAAATTTGGAGACTCCATAGCTAGGGTTCTTCATTTTTTTTCAAGCTTGCTAGTAAGTTCATCTTAGCCCGATTTTTAACATTCTTCGTATTTTTAAAGTTCTCGTATTATGAACTAGCTATTTTTAGCTATATAATGAGCTAAGATGCATGTTCAAAAATTCACCTATGAATGACATGGTTGTTAAATGATGTTTTATGGAAGATTATGAGAGTTTGATGTTAGATAAACATCTTTTCCTTAATGAATTTCATGAAAAATGATAGTGTAGACTAATTTGTAATAGTTATAAAAATTGGTCATACATACTAGAAATAATGAGAATTGATGATTGTTATAGTAGAGAAAATGAATTAGCTAAGCATGAAGTTTAAGAAAGTTAAATGAAAATCATTTTACGAGCCTAGGGGCAAAAGTGCAAATATGAGAAAGTTTAGGGGCAAAATAGTAATTTTGCCAAAATATGATTAAAGAGTTAATTTAGTCGATGTGAGTATTAAGTGGTCTATTTATGATTATAGATCAAGAAAAATGAAGCCCGGATCGAAACCGAGGCAAGAACAAAGTCGAGGACTAAATTGCATATCTACATACATTTTGCATAATGAGGTAAGTTTGTGTGATTTCTAAGCTTTATGATTTCTATCATTGAATTTCTTAGTATAATGTACATTATTACCATGGAATTCTTAATGTTCTGCTAAACAAAGAAATCAATGAGATTAAATACGAGCATGTCCCAATTGAAGATGGAATTTCCCAGGATACTCGATCTACCACATGAGATTAGAAAGTCCGTATAAGACCAAGCCAAGGCATGGCATCGGCAATCAAGCAAGTTATCATGTAAGTCCAAGGCAAGCTAGGCATTGAACAAGTTATCATGTAAGTCCAAGGCAAGCTTGGCATTGAAAAGCTATCAAGAGAAAGAGATCCCATGTAAGTCCAAGCCAAGGCATGGCATTGGTGAAAACAAGAAAGACTTCGTATAAGTCCACGTCAAGACATGGCCTCGAAACCAAGATGAGATATTCCATGTAAGATTGTATCTAGGATATGGCTTTGGCGTCAAGTTCATGTGAAGAGATTTATTATCCTCGGTTATCCGCAGAAATTCATCGGGCAAATGAGTAAAGTTAAAGTGAGATAGTAAGAAAGTTGAGTAAGCAAAGTTATTATCAAGTTGAAAATGAGTATTATTCATGTTATGAATGATGAATCAGAGATTATGATTATTATGTTAAAGTATGCTAATCAATGTGATCAAGTGATACAGGTACCTTGTTTACCTCCCAAGTATGAGACTAGTAAGTTTCATGAGATATGAAAAATCAAGCATGAGTAAGTAAGCTTATTAGCTGAAATTTATGATACCGTTGTTGATGTCAAATGGTTTATATTAAGCGAGTATGATGCTATGAATATTATGCAAACTTACTAAGCTAAATGCTTACGTCTTTTATCCTTTCTTTCTATGTAGTCCCGCCAAACTAACTTGTGGATCGTTGAAGTCAGAGCTCGAAGCACACTATCAATCCTTATTTTGGTATAGCTAAGTTGAAATTTTATTAAGTATGGCATGTATAGGAAACGTTTCATTTTGAGTATATGTCATAGAAAGGGAAAAAGTATGGGCTATCAAGTTTATTATTCTTTTGTAAATGGATAAGTGATTGGCCAAGATTGACTAAGTATGTATGTTATTAGTATCAATGAAGCATGTTGTATTGTTCATAAATGATGTAATACTTGAGTTGTTGAATTGAGCTTGAGTTTAGTCATGATTTAAGGGTGGCAATTGGCTTGGTAAATAGCCTCTAAGTGCCCACACGGATGGACACACGGGCATGTGTCTAGGCCGTGTGCACCCTGAACCATTGTATCTTAAGTCAGAATAGACCACGGACCAGTCACACGGGCGTGTGTTTAGACTCTAGGCCGTGTAAAAGTAGTCAGTGTGCACCACGGGTGGTAAGCACGGGCGTGTGCCTTGGCCGTGGGGCATTGGCGAATGCTGGGGTTTTAGGCACAGTTTGGGGCCACGGGTGTGTCCAAGCCGTGTGTATTTTGCAAGTATCCACCACGGGTGAAAGACACGGGCATGGTTTAGGGGTGCACGGGCGTGTCCCATACAACATGGGCGTGTGACCCCTGCTCTAAAGAAAAGTTTTTGAATATGTTCCGAAAGTTTTTAGACAAGTGTTTAAGGCCTCGTAGGCCCATGAAAGGTATGAATAGACTGAGAAAGAGAAGTTTTTAACTTGGAACAAAATTTTATAGCCCGTAAGTACATGTTTAAGTGAGTTCAAGCATGGTAATGTCCCGTATCTAGTCTTGGTCTCAGATTCGGGTATGGGGTGTTACATTTAGCCTCTAGAATCTCACATTTTTAAACTTTTGCAATTTTGTCCTTTTGGATAATTTAATCGCAATTTCTCAAAATTGTTTCATGAAACTTTCACACTAGCATGCATACATAGCATAAACCTCAAAAACTCATTCATATACCACGGATTTGTGGTCTCGCACCACTATTCTGACTAGGCCCTGAACCAGGATGTTACATTAGGTTAGTCTAAGAATCGACTAAACCATAGCTCTGATACCACTAAATGTAACACCCCTTACCAGTGTTTAGCATCGGAACAGAGTACGAGGCGTTACCTAGCTAAAATCACACACTAACATGCATTTCCGGGTCATAAAAGTTCGTTCAAATTTAAAACTTTTCAAACTTCCTCTTAACGTCCTTAATATGGGCCTACGGGGCCCAAATCATACTTTAGAAATGGTTCGATACCAAACCAGACACTTCAGAAAACTTTGGAAAATTTCACTAAAAATAGGGGCAAACGCCCGTGTGGCAAGGGACATGCCCGTGTGGACAGACCGTGTGGTCACAAACGGCCCTTGTCCCTAGCTGTGTGGATTTATTTTTCAATTCGAACCTACAGGGGTTTTCATATGGCCAGGAACACGCCCGTGTCCATGGCCCGTGTCCTTCACAGGCCTTGACACGCCCGTGTCTCCGCTCGTGTGTAAAAACCTTGACATTTTGTTTCTGACGTCATCAACCCAATAAGGTCACACGGCCAATGCACACATTTTGAGGTCGATGCCATGTCCCAAACATGGTCTTACACTGGCACTCATCTCAATGTCAACGCCATGTCCCAAACATGGTCTTACACTAGCTCTCTTAATGTGTCTGATGCCATGTCCCAGACATGGTCTTACACTAGCACACATATTAATGCCGATGCCATGTTCCAAACATGGTCTTACACTGGCTCTCATAATGTGGCCGATGCCATGTCCAAGACATGGTCTTACACTAGCACACATACCAATGCCGATGCCATGTTCCAAACATGGTCTTACACTAGCTCTCATATATCACCCCAATTGTCATGGCTTGGATATCCGATCCATTCCTAAGGTCTCATCATGCTTATTCACAACAATAATCAAACATTTTATGCAATATCAATTGTTTAATGCATGAATACATTAACGTTGTAATTTTTACGTACAACTTACCTTGGTATAGAAAATATGGACGACTAATTTGATTTTAGTCCACTAGCTTGGTTTTCCCCGGTCTAGGTCCGGACTCCATTTTTCTTGATCTATAATGATGAAAATTCATTCATTTAATCATCACATAAATCACGACATTTCAAAATTCCTACTTTGGAAAAATTACTGTTTTGCCCCTAGGCTTTCAAATAATTACGATTTTACCCCTAGGCTCGTAAATCAATTTTCATCAAATTTCCTCATTAACCAAGCCTAGCCGAATCTATTTTAAGCTTATAGCAACTCAAAAGTCCAATTATTTCATACATTTACCACCTATTTTACAACCTTTACAAAAAGGTCCTTTTTAGGTGTTTTCATGAAAATCACTTAACAAAAGTTGTTTATTTAACAACTAAGATTCATTTTCATCCATAAAATTTCAAAAATCAACATGAATGCTCACATGGCAAAACCATAGACTCTCAACCATTTTGCAAAATAGTCCCCCAATTAGCTAGATTAAGCTACAAGGGTTCCAAAAACACAAAAATCATCAAAAATGACCATCAAAATCACTTACTTGCAAGGGTTTAAGTTGCTAAAAATTTTCAAGCTTTACAAAGCCCCCTTCTTCCTGAAAAATTCGATGGTGGTATGAAGAAGATGAAAAGATGATATCTTTTCTCTTGATTTTATTTTATTTTATTTCATCAATTAGTCACCTATTTCCACCAACTTTGACCAATTTTTTATTTCTTTGTCCCCTATGGCCGGCCAACACTTTCCTAAGGGCCTAATTGCACATTAAGGAACTCCAATTTAAGGTTCTATAGCTATTGGACACTTTTAGCTTGTAGAAAAAAACTTTCGTACTTTATGCGATTTAGTCCTTTTTCAAAATTAAGCATAAAATCACTAAAATTAAGTCATGTAACACCCCCAAACCCGACCCACGAGCCTTGACCGGATCTGGTATGTTACTACGAAAAACAGTTGTAAAGAATTTGACTTAAAGGTAAAATCGTTAAAATCTATTGTCATTTGTAAAACATTGTGTATTTAAAATTCTAAGTAAAACTTTGATGTTACAAAGTATCCGAGTTGAGAACTTTAATATAAGTCCAGAATGTGTAAATTGTCGAAATTAAAAACATTTTCCCAAATAATAATTTAATCACAAACCAACATAAACATAATAACAATTTCCCGAATACTTAAAGCGGCCCTTATTACAATAAATGATTGATCAAAATACTCAAAATATAAAAGTACGTAAACAAATAGCTTCGCATGGCCACCTTTTGAATCCACTCCAACCCGGGTCCAAGAATCACGATCATCTCGCGATGTTGATAAATATTTGGGTGAGTCACACGGACTCAAAGTGTGCAATTAGACCACCGAATTCCACCCACAAATTAAACCATATATCAACCCGCATAACAGCTTAACAAGGCATTTTATTCTTATAATATCACATTTTGGGCTTGGCCCATATTCATACCACATATCGGATCATAATGTAATTAACCACATGATTCCACATATTGGGCTTGGCCCATAACCACATCAATAACCACAATGCCACACATAATCATGCAAAGTGCACCAAACCCAACCTAGGGTCCATCCTCTACACACCCCGTATCCAAATACCACACACCAGGGATTTCTAAATCACCCTCCAACCGCTACACACCAATTTGGCAATTAATTCCGTCCCACGATGTAGCTCGTAGCTAGCATCAAACCACGATGAGGCACATAGCTACTCATCAAACCACGATATGGCACACAGCCGATATCAACCACGATGAGGCACAGAGCCACTCATCAATCCACGTGAACTTAATCACAAGTAATCCACAACGCGACCTCAGTCAGCGCCAATCCATGATGTAGCTTATGGCTAACATCAAACCACGTACTCGAAGTACACCCGTACCTTCTTTCATATTCATAACCCATCCCATGCACATGCAACATATAATAATGTCATGATAAATAATGCATGTACATGTTATCCAAGCATTCAATCGTATTCACATTCATAATCCACATTTCATCAGATTTGGTACTAACTTGATTATTGACATACCCCTTTAAGGGCATCCATTTCATAATTGCCACTGCACTTATTAGCACATATATAACACATATACAACACATGCAAGTATCACATAAATCCCAGAAAACGGTAGGCTAACTACACACCTTATCACTTGAAGCACTACGCTCTCGATCCCGATGCTATCGCTAAACGAAACTAAAACTATCTGCCTATTTTCCTGCTCTGCTGCTGGTCCACACCCTGGTGGCCAATCCCGAATGGAAGAAATTGATCTCTTCTTAAACTTCGGGATAGGGACTATCCCTTTACCTTCTTGACCGGCATCTATGTCCATTCATGATATCTTAATCAGAACCAAATAGTTAACCGATAACATCATAATCTAAATATACCAAATCTAAACCATACATACCGAATATTCTTACCAACGAATCAAAATCCTGTAAGCCTTGCTTACTACATCACGATTTGCCCCTAAACATCCATAGACGAATCGGTCAACACTAGAATACCAAAATGGCCTATGGCCGAATATTACAAACCACTTACCTAGCTTACACCGAATCCCGAAACACCACTTGTTCCCGCCGATTTGCTCCTAAGAACCATAGTACACAATCGGTCATCACTAATAGACAAAATGGCCTCATGGCCGAATATTACAAGTCACCTTACCTTGTTTAACTAAATCCCGAAATACTTGCTTGCTCCTTGAGATTGTCGAAATCCTATATGCCATTGTTAGAATCGGCTATACACAATAAATCCATGAAGATGGCCTTTGGCCGAATAGCACCTATCACTTACCTTTGTCTAAATCCCTTGATCACTTCAAATCCCAAAAAAACCTCCTTTAACGCTCCTTGATGTTATCACATACAAAAGAAACACAAAGTTATGCCACTATACACATTCGGCCAACATTAGAAGTCAAGGCCTACCCTTGATTTCGGCATACTAAAAGGATAGGAACCCAAATCAATTGCTAAGGGTGAATACACTTACCACTACACACGTTGCTTACCACTTATGAACAACTTCCCTAATCACCCTTCTAGGTTCGCCACAACCAAGAAATAGAGTTATCTCTCCAACTTTCTACTTTGAAAAGAACAAAAGAAGAAAAGAAGTGATAAGGGGTTTCCAAATAAATATTCGGCTATGGCTCAACAAATGGTGATTGCACATTCTGGCTAACACAAAGAAACAGGTTTGGAGTTGGAGAAAAGAAGAAATAGAAGGATGGAGAAGGCTTAGGAGAATTCGGCTTCAAGGAGGTGTGAAGAAGAAAAAGATGTGAAAGGAAGAAAATAAATGTATCAAAAGTTTCAACTTTTGGCTTTTGTCAAAGAGAAAATAAGGTGCAAATTCGGCAAAGCAACTAAAAGGGAGAAAAAGATGAATGCTTAATTAAAAGGAATTTCAGCACACACTCTTTACTAAACATCAAGGCCGAAAATGCCACCCCAAGGAGTCCTATATTCAGCCACTAGCTCTTCCCATATCAAATCCCTTGATAATCTCCTATTTTATCTCTTTAACACCCATTCAAAAATAAACAAATAAATCTACAATTATCTTCTATCTACCAACTTAAAATAAATAAACCTTTATCATATATCCTAGCCGAATTTTTTAAAAAAGAAAAATCAAGCCTTATCCTTATCTTTCAAAGCCCCCATGCCGTCCAACACTCCCCCTCCCCCTTAACGCCAACATGTAAAAATAAAACACACTTAACACTGCCATCAAGACTCGAACCTCCTCCCTTCCCCCTTGCTTGAGGCGTCATTCACCGAGGCCATAAGTGGCGCCTTCAAGCCACTTTACCAAGGCACTCTTTGTGTCATAAACTCCTCCACTTATTCCTTTAAGGCCTCCTTAGCCTAGCTTCCCTTCTTAAGCTTGAAATCTCATAATTTCTTAAGGCACTCTCCTACATCCCAGGGTTCTCAAAACCCCTAAAACCCCTCCATACACACTCAAAGCCTACTAGCTTATGAGTTATGCATTAAATGCATAACCCCTAATTCCTGGATGTTACAGTTCTACCCTCCTTAAAATAATTTCGTCCTCTAAATTACTCACTAACTAACAATCAGGTAATCCTACTCACCGCACTTCGCTTATGCTGCGACTCGATCTTAACAAACTATCATACTTCCTAGGCACGCTTTCTAAGTTCACATCCAAGGTTTCTGCACTTCACTAGCAAAACCGAGAATGAGCTAACTCTAAAACAAGCAAAGCAATTAAGGGTATTCCAAAACAAAGAACTTACCCGCTATCTCATCCGCACATCTTCCTCCTCGCGACGATCGATCGCCTAAGCCAACCCCGATTGTCTTGCATCCGAACCTTCAAAGACTTCTACTTGGTGTTCCACGACTCCACCGGAACCATTTTCTCCATGGTTTGGACCACGACCCTTCGTCGTCTGAGGACAATTTTTAACCAAATGAGCCTTAGACCCACAACGAAAACATTCTTTACTATTTCCCTAACACTCTCCAGCATGAGCTCTTCCACACCGAGCACATGTACGACTCCGATTCTCAGAAACTGGCACAGGTGTACGTATAGAATTCTCAATCCTTGGTCTCTTCTAGAAATCCTCAGATGATACCGATGGTCCAAAACTCCTCTTGTTCCAACTCTTATCTTCTCTCAGTTCTGTCTCGCAGTTCTCTTAACTTCCTCAGCTATCCGAGCTTTCTCCACTAGAATAGCAAAGTCCCTTTCTCTTTGCGGAGAAATCAACACTCGTAGCTCATCTCGCAATCCGTCTTTGAATCGAACACACCTTTCGTAATCAGTAGCTACGATGCCCTTGGCGTACTGACTTAACCGCACAAATTCCGCTTCATACTCTGCCACTGACTTACTTCCTTGAACCAAGTTTAGAAACGCCTTCCTTTGCGAGTCTAAGTAACTGGCTCCAACATACTCCCCTTCAAACTTAAGCTTAAAATACTCCCAATCTAATCGATCTGCCAGGACACCTTGCCTGACGGTGAGCCACCATCGATAAGCCTCGTCTCGGAGCAACGAGACAACACCTTTCAGCTTTTCCTCAGCAGTACAGTCCAAATCATCCATGATTCTTTCGACCGCTTCTAACCAATATTTCGCTACATTCGGAGCTACTCCGGATACTCCTCTAAAAACCTCAGCTCCGTTTGACCTTAGTCTTTCCGATACTGACTTTCGAGCTCCATTTCCTATACCAGCTCTTGCCACTTGCTCTAGCACTCGCAGCATAGCTTGTGATACTGCGTCATCTCCTCCTGTCGAATCTTGATCCTCCGCGCCCACTGCTGGCGGCGGCACATCATTTTCTGACCCATGGCCAGACCCTATTGGTTCCGATATAGTCGTTCGACCACGTCCTCTAGAACTCATATCTAACATCGCGATTTAATCTGATTCAAAGTTTTATGCATTAGTAATTTGTTCCACTGATTATCCGCGAACAGTTTTATGCAAAGACGTTTTAGAAGTAGTTCTTTCGATCAATCAAAGTTTCAGCTCAAGTTCACTATTCTAATTCAGAGAATCACATTCACATTCATCAATAGAGACACATTCATTCATCCACCATACTACTATGGCATTTTATCCATTCCCAACCCAAGGGTAATTTCGTCATTTATCCTATAAGGGTATTTTGGTAATAAGTCAGGATCAATTTGAAAATCTTTACAAAGGTATTTCAAAATTTTCAAAGCTCAGGGTTATTTTAAAAATTCTCTCAAATCGGAGGTATGGTAGAAATTTTGGAAATCAGGGTCATTTTGGTAATTTTGTAAGTCAGGGGTATTTTAGTAAAAATCGAGGGTAGTACGATAAATTTATAAACCAGGGGCATTTTAGTAATTTTACAACCAGGAGTATTTGGGTAATTTTGTCAACCGGGAATAATTCAAAATATGTTTCTCTCAAAATCTAATTTAGTGTTTTCAAATTAAAAGAGCAATTTAGAGATTTAAAAACTAAGGTTTTTATAAACAGCAAGGCTAGTCCTTTTCGGGTTTTAATTATCGAATTTAGTCGGTGACTAAGTCCTCTTGGTTAGGGTGAACCGTAGCTACGCACTAGGTAGGATTCGAGTAAAGAGGAGGTGAGTCACTAGGACTGCTTAAGTACCAAGCTCTTACTAAATCCACTCCTAGACATGCGCACAACTGTTGCCACACCCTAACTCTACGCGACTTAGTTCACGGTGTTTGTTTAATGATTCGTAAGTCTTATGCATTCTGTGTTGGAGTAGACTAGTCCTAGGGTCCAATAGCCCTAATCTACTAATCTACGATCCCTTAATGCCCACATAGTTCACATATTCAGATTACTTCAATAGTCGAAGTACTTACCCGTGGACCTCGGGTAGAGATACAGTGCCATGCCGAATAACTCAAATAAAAGTCCATATTTTGAAAAGCCCATCTTAGAAAATGTTTTTGGACCCAAAACCCTCAAAGCCAAGTTTTGAACCGGCTCGATACGAAATCAGTAACACCCTAAACCCGCCCACGAGCCTTGACCGGATCTCGTATGTTACTACGGAAAACGGTTGTAAAGAATTTGACTTAAAGGTAAAATCGTTAAAATCTATTGTCATTTGTGAAACATTGTGTATTTAAAATTCTAAGTAAAACTTTGATGTTACAAAGTATCCGAGTTGAGAACTTTAATATAAGTCTCAGAATGTGTAAATTGCCAAAATTAAAAACATTTTCCCAAATAATAATTTAATCGTCAAACCAACATAAACATAATAACAATTTCCCGAATACTTAAAGCGGCCCTTATTACAATAAATGATTGATCAAAATACTGAAAATATAAAAGTACGTAAACAAATAACTTCTGCATGGCCACCTTTTGTATCCACTCCAACCCAGTCCAAGAATCACGATCATCTGCGATGTTGATAAATATTTGGATGAGTCACACGGACTCAATGTGCAATTAGACCACTAAATTCCACCCACAAATTAAACCACATATCAACCCGCAAAACAATTAACAAGGCAGCTTATTCTTATAATATCACATTTTGGGCTTGGCCCATATTCATACCATATATCGGATCATAATGTAATTAACCACATGATTCCACATATTGGGCTTGGCCCATAACCACATCAATAACCACAATGCCACACATAATCATGCAAAGTGCACCCAACCCAACCTAGGGTCCATCCTCTACACACCCCCGTATCCAAATTACCACACACGGGGATTTCTAAATCACCCTCCAACCGCTACACACCAATTTGGCAATTAATGCCGTCCACGATGTAGCTCGTAGCTAGCATCAAACCACGATGAGGCACATAGCTACTCATCAAACCACGATATGGCACACAGCCGATATCAACCACGATGAGGCACAGAGCCACTCATCAATCCACGTGAACTTAATCACAAGTAATCCACAACGCGACCTCAGTAAGCACCAATCCACGATGTAGCTCATGGCTAACATCAAACCACGTACTCGAAGTGCACCCGTAACTTCTTTCATATTCATAACCCATCCCATGCACATGCAACATATAATAATGTCATGATAAATAATGCATGTACATGTTATCCAAGCATTCAATCGTATTCACATTCATAATCCACATTTCATCAGATTTGGTACTAACCTGATTATTGACATACCCCTTTAAGGGCATCCATTTCATAATTGCCACTACACTTATTAGCACATATATAACACATATACAACACATGCAAGTATCACATAAATCCCGGAAAACGGTAGGCTAACTACACACCTTATCACTTGAAGCACTACGCTCTCGATCCCGATGCTATCGCTAAACGAAACTACAGCTATCTGCCTATTTTCCTGCTCTGCTGCTGGCCCACACCCCGGTGGCCAATCCCGAATGCAGAAACCGATCTCTTTCTAAACTTCGGGATAGGGACTATCCCTTTACCTTCTTGACCGGCATCCATGTCCATTAATGATATCTTAATCGTAACCAAATGGTTAACCGATAACATCATAATCTAAATATACCAAATCTAAACCATACTTACTGAATATTCTTACCAACGAATCAAAATCCCAGAACCCTTGCTTACTACTGTCGATTTGCCCCTAAACATCCATAGACAGAATCGGTCAACACTAGAATACCAAAATGGCCTATGGCCGAATATTACAAACCACTTACCTAGTGTAACACCCCCAAACCCGGCCCATTCACTACGACCGAATCTGGTTATGTCACTGGGAAAGACGGTTGGAAATCTTTGACTTTAGAATTAAAATTGAAAATTTTATTATCTCTGGAAATCGTGTCCATTTAAAATTATTAAATAATGTAAGCTAGTTGAAAACTTCCGAATTATAACATTATTATAAGTTGCTATAATATGGATCTTTTGCGAAAATATTCCTAAGTGTAGTGTAAACTTCACCATTAACAAATAGAGTACTTTAAATCCAAGAGGCCCTTATTACATCAAATGAAATACCAAAATACTGATAATATAAAATACTTAAATAAAGTAAAACATCTTCAGATGAAAATCTCCTTCTCGCATGGGCCACCTTGTATCCACTCCAACCCGTCCACTAGTCACGACTCACTGCGATGATTAAAAAGTTGGGTGAGTCATACAGCACTCGATGTGTAAGATAACCACCAAAATCCACCCACATGCTTAGCCACATAATATCCCAATTATCAAATGCAATAAGTAATATATATATATATTTATTTATTCATTACTACAATCGGGCTTGGCCCACATTCACGTCATACTCAATTCTCGGGCTAGGCCCATTTCATAATAAACCACACATCAACTGGGCTTGGCCCATTTCCACGTATGTTCCCAACACATACCTATCCACATGTCATATTGGGCTTGGCCCATTTCCATATTATTACAAAAATAATGCAACATGATTCCCAACCCAACCTAGGGTCCATCCGCTACACACCCCCTTATCCAAATTTACCACACACCCAGGGGACTATCGAGTCACCCTCTCCTTTTCCCTCAAAAGGCAACCAATGCCATCCATGATGTAGCGTATAGCCAACATCAAACCACGATGGAGCACATAGCAATCCATCAAGCCACGATATGGCATAAAGCCCATATCAATCAAGGTAACCACGCGAACTAAATCGCAAAGATCCACAACGCGACCTCGATCAACAACCAATCCACGATGTAGCACAAAGCTGACATCAACCACGTACTCGAAGTACACCCGTACCTTCTTTTCATACCCACCCATGCACATGCCACATAAAATATAATCGTGATGATACATGCACATGCTTATTAACATCCATAACCATACTCATATACAAGCAAGTAATCACATTGCAACAGGTTCGATACTAACCTGATCATTGCTATACCCTTTAGGGGTATATATGGCACACCTATTACTGCACTTCTTAGTAAAACATATAACACATAAAACCCGGAAACAGTGGGTTAGTTACACACCTTACTACTAGGAGTTCTAGACTCTCGATCCTCGATGCTATCGTCTAGCGAAACTACGGCTATTTGCTTAACGTTTCTCGTTCTTTGCGCCCACACCACGTGGCCAATCTCGCATGTGAGCAGAACGGATCTTTTCTTAAACTTTGGGACGGGGACCTTCCCTTTCCTCCTTGGTATTACTCGCATCCACGCCCATCGAAAGTCACTTAATCAGAACCACACGATTAATCAACGAAGTCATAATCAACTAATTCTAAGTCACTTACTAATATCCTTACCGAAATAATCTGAGATCCCGAAGGCTTCCCTTGCTCTTGTCGATATGCCCCTTAGATGATCGAATCCAAGAGACTTCCTCAATGCTTCCTTCTTTCGGCTTCCCTTAAACCGAATGGAGCAGAACTGGGAGAGGTCGCCCTTGCTGATATTCGGCCAACCACCCTAGGCTACTAAGAGGATATTTCGACAAGGGTGAGAGGAGATTCGGCTAAAACATAAAGAAGAGAAAAGGAGAAGAGGCTGTGGATATTCGGCTTAGGCTACAAGGAAAAAGGTTAAGAGGTTTCGGCAATGGTGCTCAAAAGAAGTTTCGGCCTATGCAAGATAAATGGGGAAAGAAGAGGTTCTCTCTTGCTTACAAATTCGCCACAAAGAATTAGAGAAGAACCAATAAAATTGGGCACAAGAGGGAGATGAGAGAATGAACTTTCGGCTACAAAGAAATGATGAGCGGATGGTGAATGAAATGAGCACTTCCCTCCCCTATTTATACTACACGGCCTAGCTCCAACTCCCAAAAAGAATACTCAAAATTCTCCTAAAATACCTCCTTCCACCCATTCAAAAGTTTGAATGAGTCAAACTTTACCTAGCCAAATTCAAAAAAATTGACCAAGTCTTTCTCCATCTTTTAAGCATCCAAAAGCCACCCAACTCCTTACCTCATTGACGCAAAAACAAAGGCCAAAGTCTTTTGCCTTAGCACTCGAACACCGGCCCCTTCCTTTGCACCGAGGCGTCCACTTCCCCAAGCTCTTAGTGGCGTCTCCTTGCCACTCCACCAGCCCAATTCTTATGCCAAAACCCCACCAAAAATTCTCTTAAAGCCCTCTCCATCCAAACTCCCCCTTTTTGCCCCTAAAACTAAAAATTTACCAAAGCAATCTACCACCACCTAGGGTTCTCAGGACCCCTAAAACTTACCCAACCACACACTAGAGTGTGCCAACACCCGAGCTAAGCACCAAATGCCTAACCCCTAAAACCAGGGTGTTACACCTAGCTTACCTAAATCCCGAAACACCACTTGTTCCTGTCGATTTGCTCCTAAGAACCATAGTACACAATCGGTCATCACTAATAGACAAAATGGCCTCATGGCCGAATATTACAAGTCACCTTACCTTCTTTAACTAAATCCTAAAATACTTGCTTGCTCCTTGAGATTGTCGAAATCCTATATTCCATTGTTAGAATCGGCTATACACAATAAATCCATGAAGATGGCCTTTGGTCGAATAGCACCTATCACTTACCTTTGTCGAAATCCCATGATCACTTCAAATCCCAAAAAAAACCTCATTTAAGGCTCCTTGATGTTATCACATACAAAAGAAACACAAAGTTATGCCACTATACACATTCGACCAACATTAGAAGTCAAGGCCTACCCTTGATTTCGGCACATTAAAAGGATAGGAACCCAAATCGCTTGCTAAGGGTGAATACACTTACCACTACACACGTTGCTTACCACTTATGAACAACTTCCCGAATCACCCTCCTAGGTTCGGCCACAACCAAGAAATAGAGTTATCTCTCCAACTTTCAGCTTTGAAGAGAACAAAAGAAGAAAAAAAGTGATAAGGGGTTCCAAATAAATATTCGGCTATGGCTCAACAAATGGTGATTGCACATTCGGCTAACACAAAGAACAGGTTTGGAGTTGGAGAAAAGAAGAAATAGAAGGATGGAGAAGGCTTAGGAGAATTCGGCTTCAAGGAGGTTTGAAGAAGAAAAAGATGTGAAAGGAAGAAAATAAATGTATCAAAAGTTTCAACTTTCGGCTTTTGTCAAAGAGAAAATAAGGTGCAAATTCGGCAAAGCAACTAAAAGGGAGAAAAAGATGAATGCTTAATTAAAAGGAATTTCGGCACACACTCTTTACTAAACATCAAAGCCGAAAATGCCACCCCAAGGAGTCCTATATTCGACCACTAGCTCTTCCCATATCAAATCCCTTGATAATCTCCTATTTTATCTCTTTAACACCCATTCAAAAATAAACAAATAAATCTACAATTATCTTCTATCTACCAACTTAAAATAAATCAACCTTTATCATATATCCTAGCCAAATTTTTTTAAAAAGAAAAATCAAGCCTTATCCTTATCTTTCAAAGCCCCCATGCCGTCCAACACTCCCCCTCTCCCTTAACGCCAACATGTAAAAATAAAAGACACTTAACGCTGCCATCAAGACTCGAACCTCCTCCCTTCCCCTTGCATGAGGCGTCATTCACCAAGGCCCTAAGTGGCGCCTTCAAGCCACTTTACCAAGGCACTCTTTGTGTCATAAACTCCTCCACTTATTCCTTTAAGGCCTCCTCAGCCTAGCTTCCATTCTTAAGCTTGAAATCTCATAATTTCTTAAGGCACTCTCCAACATCCCAGGGTTCTCAAAACCCCTAAAACCCCTCCATACACACTCAAAGCCTACTAGCTTATGAGTTATGCATTAAATGCATAACCCCTAATTCCTGGATGTTACAAGTCACCAAAATTTTCATGCACTCATATAATCATGCTATAACATATAAATTAATATTAGAAATAATTTCTCTGACCTCGGATTAGTTGTTCTAAAACCACTGCTCCGACTAGCCCCACAATCGGGCTGTTACAATCTGTCTGAGGATGAAATGTAGTACTGAAATGCAATCGTGTACCCAATGCTTCTTGTAATTTATTCCAAAATCGGGATGTAAACCTTGGATCTATCAGAAATAATAGAAACTGGCACCCCATGTAATCTAACAATTCCAGAGACATATAATTCAGCCAATTTATCCCAAGAGAAGTCCATACGTACTCGTATAAAATGTGCTGACTTTGTTAACCGGTCAACAATCACGCAAATAGCATTTTTCTTTCTTGTAGTCAATGGTAATCCCGATACAAAATCCATTGTAACTCTTTCCCATTTCCACTCGGGTATAACAACTGGCTGTTATAACCCCGAAGGCACCTGATGCTTAGTTTTTACTTGTTGACATATCAAACATTTGGATACAAATTCAGAAATATTTCTTTTCATTCCCGGCCACCAGTACATCTTTTTCAGATCATTATACATTTTATTACTATTGGGATGCATAGACATTGTACCGATGTGAGCTTCATATAAAATCTTCGATATCAACTCTGAATTCTTCGACACACACAATCTGCCTCTGAACAATAAACAACCATCAGACCCCATCTGAAATTCTGAATCAGGATTCAATTCACATTATTCTCGTTTTGCCTGTAACTTCACATCATTCTTCTGAGCTTCACAAATTTGTTGGAAAAATATTGGTCTAACTTTCAACTCAGCCATAATAGAACCATCATCAGAAATAGACAATCGAGTATTCATTGCTCGTAAAGCAAATAAAGATTTTCTGCTCAAAGCATCAACAACTACATTGGCTTTACCCGGATGATAATCAATCACCAGATCATAATCTTTTAACAGTTCAAGCCACCTGCGTTGTCTTAAGTTCAAGTCTTTCTATGTCATTAAATACTTCAGACTTCTGACACACTCTTTGGTGGATTCCAATTAACAATTGCTAAAACTTTACTCGAGTCTATGATGAACCATAAAGGTAACATATTTAAAGCCCACATTTAATATGCTTTTGGATGATTTAAGCCTCAATTTATGTAAAAAGGTGCTCTTAATCCTTTCTTTTCATGTTTTATACTCATGAAAGCACCCGATGACGAAAAGAACGAGAAACAGCTTAAACGGACTAAATTGGGCCAAGCCACGAAATCAAGACGGGCACGGACTTCAAGCCACACGGCCGTGCCTCCTTAATTATCTAGAACACAGCCTAGCCATGATTTACACGGCCGTGCCTCATCAACGGAGTCCAACATGGCCTGGCCACGATTCACACGGGCGTGTGCCATGGCCGTGTCCCTACCGCAGGAAAGCAGAATTTTACTCAGATTTAGATGCTTGGAGGCAAAAAAACACATTCCTAAGTCTACTTAAACTCCCAAATAGGAATTGCACTCAAATTAAGATACTTGGAGGCTAAGTAACACATCTCAAAGCCTATATAAACACCACAGGTAGCAACTTAGAAGGGGAGTTCGGCAGAAGCCTTCTGCCAGGGCTTTTGTCAGGGTGGTGAGCTAGGCCAAGAAGCCAAGCCGAAAAAGTCAGATTTGTGGGAATCACTCGAAGATAGCCAGTTGATCCATCTTAAGAAGTCGGAATTCTACTCAAGACGGTGGATCTCTCCTTCAATTCCTTCAAGGAGTTTTAGAGATTTCTTATGTTTTGTTTTATCTTTTCTCTTGAGATGTTTTCTTTTATTATTATGAACTAAACCTTCGGATACCCGAAGGGGATAAAACCTATGATGAATCTTGTTATTTGATTTTTTTTGAATTATATGATAATAACTTAGTTTATTCTTAATTGTGTGAACTTAATCCAAATCTAATGTGCTTAGGTGGAGGAGGAATAGACCCTGCCTAAGAGTAGATCCAACATAATTAAGCAGAATTGATTGCACGCCTAGAGATAGGGTGACGAGATTTTTCTGGATTAGGGTGAAACCTAATATGGGAGTCCATAGATCGATTTACTGCTATTCTAGGGGGTTACTATAAGAGAAAGAGATTTCCACTAGTTAACCTAGGGTTAGATGTTATTCGCTTCGAGAGAGGGTTTAATATACGTTAGGGAGTCTCACGGATCAAACTAAGTAAATAAATCATATGGTTCAAGGTTAGGTAACAAGTGAAGTTTAGGTGGATTCTTCCTAAGGGTATCGCTTGAGTCAACTGAGTTTTCCCAAAAGTTATTTCCCGAATTCATTCTTTTTGTCTTTGCGTCTTAGCTTATTAAGTAGATTAGTTTTAGTTTAAACAACCATCACTTTATATTAAGGCTAAATAATAAAAAGACGGTGAGTATTAGTACTTTTAGTTCCTTTGGGTTCGACAATTCGATCTTGCCTAAACCATACTACTGCTCGATAGGTGCACTTGCCTTTAATCATTGTCAGAGTTAGTTTCGTGTTCGATCATTCTTTTATAAATTTTAAAACTCTGATTTACAAATGATCACCTACCCCCGATTCCTTCAAAGAGATACAATATGTCCAAGAAATCCAACTTCTCGTAGCCAAAATTCACATTTACTAAACTTGGCATACAACTTCTTCTCCCGTAAGGTTTGTAATACAATTTTCAGATGATCAGCATCCTCTTTTTCATCCCTAGAATAGACTAAAATATCATCAATGAATACCACTACAAACCTGTCTAGGTACGGTCTGAAAATTATGTTCATCAGATCCATAAACATTGCCGGTGCATTAGTCAGCCCAAATGGCATCACTAAAAACTCATAGTGACCATACCTGGTTCTAAAAGCTATTTTTGGAACATCTGAGTCCTTTACCCGTAACTGATAATAACCCGAGCGAAGATCAATTTTCAAAAATATGGTAGCTCCTTTAAATTGATCAAATAAATCATCTATTCGAGGCAATGGGTACTTATTCTTGATTGTAACTTTCTTAAGCTACCTATAATCAATACATAACCTCAGAGATCCACCTTTCTTCTTCACAAATAAAACTGGTGCACCCCAAGGTGAGAAACTAGGTCGACCAAAGCCTCTGTCAATCAATTCTTGCAACTGTGCTTTCAACTCTTTCAACTCAGCTGGAGCCATTCTATAAGGTGCTATTGATATTGGTGTTGTTCCCAGAATAAGATCTATAGAGAACTCCACTTCTCTAACAGCTGGTAACCCATGTAATTCTTTCGGAAACACATCAGGAAATTCACACACTACCGACACTGACTGAATCTTTGACTCAGTTACCTTTGTGTCCAAGACATGAGTAAGGTAAGCATCATATCCTTTTCTGATACATTTCTGTGCTGTTACAGCTGAAATCACATTAGACAACCCATCCAATTTATTAGATTTAACATGAAGTAATTCCCCATTTCAGCATTTAAGCACAATGTATTTCTATTTATAGTTCACCACTACATCATGCTGGGTTAACCAGTCCATTCCCAAGATTACATCAAATTCATCAAAAGGCAGTAACATCAAATCAGCTGAAAATCATTTAACCTTTACCATCAATGGATAGTTTTTACAAACTTTGTCTACCATCACACTTTGACCCAGGGGATTTGAAACTTTCACGACAAATTCAGTGAATTCAATTGGTAAATTTTTAATAGATACCAATTTCGTGCATATATATGAGTGTGTGGAACCAGGATCAATTAAAGCAATAATATTAGTGCCAAGTAAAGAAAATGTACCAGTAATGACATCTGAAGCAGAAGCATCTTCTCTGGCACGTATAGCATAAGTTCTCGCTGGTGCTCATGTCTCAGATTTAACCATTGAATCTTTTGTAACACTTCGGCTACCACCAACATTTGCAGGATGTCGAGGTGGTCTACCTCTAGAGGTAGTATTACGACTTTGGAATCTGTTCAACCTCTTTTTCCCCTCTCTCTGGACAATCTTTGAGAAAATGATCAAAAGAATCACATCGGTAGCAAGCTCCACTTTTTAGTCGACATTCCCCAAAATAAAATTTATTGCAGTAGTTACATTTCAGCTTTGGATTTCCGACACTACCAACACTGGTTACTGATGGGGACGGTGATCTCGGATTAGAGTGTTGAGAACCCCACTCTTTTCCAGAATATCCAGCACATGTTGTAAAACGATCTCGGTATCTCTTTAATTTTTTGAAATAGATGATTGGGAATTTCCCATAGATCTCTTACCGGAAATATGAGCTTTTCTTTCAGCTTGTTTCTTTTCTTTACTTAATTCTTATGCTTTTAATTCTCAATCAGCCAGTATTGCAAATTCTCTTATTTCAAGAATTCCAATAAATAGCTTAATATCTTCACTCAGCCCTTCTTCAAATTGTTTGCACATTTCAGCTTCTATTTGAACTCATTCTTGAGCATATTTACTTAGTTGAACAAATTCTCATTCATATTCTAACACTGTCATGTTCCCCTGTTTGAGTTCTAGGAATTCTTTCCTTTTCTTATCCAGAAATCTCTGACTAATATATTTCTTTCTAAATTCTATTTGAAAGAACTCCCATGTAATGTTTTCTTTCGAAACAACAGAAGTTATAGTTTTCCACCAATAATAGGCTGTATCTTTCAATAAAGAAACTGCACATTTCAAACAATCAGCTGGTGAACAAGACAATTCATCTAATACCCAGATAGTATTCTCCATCCAAAACTCAGCCTTTTCAGCATCATCATCTGTGGTAGCTCTGAATTCTTCAGCCCCATATTTTCTAATTTTATCAACAGGAGCCTTACTAATTTTGACTGACTCAGTACCCTGATGTATCTCAGGAATCGGTTGAGGAGTAGGTGAGGGAGGTTGCTGAACAGCGGGATTTGTTCTTATATATTGTATGAACCATTCATTCACCATTTGAAAGAATGCAACTTTACCCTCATCATCTCGGCCCTCAGACTTGGGCCTTCTACAACTAGATGTAGCTCTTTGTACGGAAGCTTGAGTAGTACTTTCAGCTTTCTCAGGATCAGCTCTAGCTCAGTCGGAAGACATTTACTATATGAAAAATACATTTAAAATGGTAAGGAGATATCACAATATCAAAATTATATAATGGCATGTATAGCTAAACTCATACTTGCTACGTTAGTCCAAGAATCGACTAAATCGTAGCTCTAATACCAATAAATGTAACACCCCTAACCCGTATCCGTCGTCGAAACTGAGTTACAGAGTATTACCGGTAAATACAGAACATTTACAGAATTAATCATATCGTTTACTATTCAATTACCGAAAACATACATAATGTTCCTCAATTGGACCCTCAAGGCCCAAATCGAATATTAAAATTGAGTCGGGACTTAATCAGGATCTCATAAAAATTTTCACAAAGTATACAAAATTTCACTTATAAACAGTACCCATACGCTTGTGTGGTCAGGCCGTGTGACTTCACACGCCCGTGTAGTATAGGGACACGCCCATGTGACCCTTAGACATGCCCATGTTTCAGGCCGTGTCTAACTTAATGAGCTCTCAGACTTGCACACACGTCCGTGTCACACGCCCGTGTGCTAGGCCGTGTGCTTAAATTAATTTTTGAAAAATAGGTGCAGACTTCACACGGTCGTATCACACGCCTGTGTCTAAGGCTGTGTCATCCACACGGCTAATACAAATGCCCGTGTCTCTGCTCGTGTGTTATATTCTGGACTTTTTTTTGAAAATTTTAAAAACAGGGGACAAACGGCCAGATCACATGCCCATGTACCCAGGCCGTGTGTGACACACGGCCTAGACACACGCCCGTGTGTCTACCCGTGTTGAAAAATAAGGCAATTTCCTAGCCTTATTTCTCACCCAAATTTTCCATTTTTCCTGCATTAACACTAACAAATATATTCCAGCCAATTTCAATTAAAATCCAACCATAACATATATTAAAAACATAAGTGTTTTAGCCACTTCAATGGCTAAATTATATATACATATATCATTTACATACCATCATTTAACTTAGTTAGCCTATACATGCCATTAACAAAATAAGATTTTCATTTATACCAAAAATCAAGGAGTTGATAGCGTGGTGATAGCTCCGACCAATTTTCTGACCTTCCTGAGCTTTGAGCACTATAAAACAGGGAAAATAAACCTAGTAAGCATTATATGCTTAGTAAGCTCGTATAACCAAAATTACACTTACCAATCATATTTAACATCTAAAACATATACAAAGCATATATCCATCAATTTGGCAAATTTTCCTAGTCACAAACATTCAATCAACATGTTAGCCATAATATACAATAAGCATAGATGAGATCATCATGCCATATGAGTATTTTATCCATTGAATCATTGAATTTTCGATGGATATTTCTAGTAGTACACTCGAGGTGCACAATTCCGTTATCCGTCAATTCATATCCAAAGAGTACCGCCTAGGTACACTCTCGAAACCACATATCATACAAACAGAATTACTACTCAGTGCTAAATTCTAGTCAGAGCACATATATACTCTAAGGGCTTTGTCAGATTAGCAGTCTAGGCTAAATCCTTATATGACAAAGAATTCCCTATAGAGTCCAATCTAGATTACCAGTCCAGGCTAAATCCAATCCAATTAGGATTACCACCCAAAGCAAATCCTAATTGAAACACATATTCTCGAGTCCATTTTCAAAGGATTACCCGTCCGGGCTAAATCCATTCTGCAACACATGCAATTTTATCAGGGAAATCACATTTATCCAATCGGAATTCAATATTCAAACGGATTTTAACCCCTTTTTCAATCATTTTACATCATATACATATTTCATGCTTCACAATATTCATGCTTAATGTACATATAATTCACATATCACATTTCATATAATTCAACAATCAAATCAACACATATATTCATGCTTATTTAAGTTATACGAACTTACCTTGATAATTGTTCGTATCTACTAATTCGAAACTTTCTCTTTTCCTCGATCTTTCTCTTTGTTTGGTATTTCCGGATCTATATAAATGAATTTAATCATCAATTTAATACTTTTCACATTCAATTGAACCCAATTCACATTCTAGGCAAAAGTACCATTTTGCCCCTAACTTTTAATTAATTCCAATTTCGTCCCTAGGCTCGGAAATTGGAATTCATGCAATTTTACTCCTTATTACAGGCCTAATCAAAATTCTAATATAACTTTTGCAGCAAATGTATTCTCAAAATTTCAAAATTTTTCCATGAATTTCATCACTTTTCAATTTAGTCCCAAAACATGTTTCCATCAAAAATTACTTTGTAAAAGTTGTTCATCTATCAACAACCTTTCAATTTCTACCATAATCTCTCAAATTTCAGCATATTCATCCATGGAAAATTTTCTATACTTTGATATCTATTCAAATTAACCCCCCAAATTGAGAAATTAAGTTTTTCCGATATCAAAAATATAAAAATTTCTAAAAACGAGACATAAGAACTTACCAATTTATTCTTGGAAAGCTTGTTTTCTCTCTCCTAGGTTTCCATGTATTTTTGATGAAGAAGATGATATAAAATGATATTAATTTCTATTTTAATCTTTATCAACTTTTAACTATTTCTATTTCCCATTTAGTCCTTATCCTTTTTCAATTTTTCCATGGATGATTCACCAAAAATATCTACATATTTTTCATCAATGGTCTAATTACCATTTAAGGACCTCAAGTTTTAAATTCCATAGCTATTTAATCTTTATAGCTACTACAATTTAAATTTTACATTTTATGCAATTTAGTCCTTTCTACAATTAAGCACCTAATTGATAAAATTTTCTTATCAAAATTCTCATACAACCTTTCTACTATATTGCTAATCATTTCATAAAATTAAAATATTTTATCTTTTTGGCTCGGATTTGTGGTTACGAAACCACTATTTCGACTTCACTAAAATTGGGCTTTTACATTAAACAATAAGAGCAAGATTGAATAAGATAACATTTAACCAAGAATTCATGTATATTTTCATACAAACAGAAATCAGAGTGTAATCACCAGCATTTAGAAAGAAATAAGAAAGAATCAAATGGAGAATACTATCCCTGGACAACTCGACTGAATCTCTCTATTCCCTCTTGTCTCACACTTAGGTCTTCTCATCAGGAGCTAGTCTGCATCTGGTTTTCACATTGTCTCACCCATGAGAAGCTTAAGCTGCCATGGCCGCAAGCTTCAAGGTAGGATGATGAAGACGATAATCCAGAAAAAAGCTCTTCTTTTTCTTCTCAAGTCCACCTTTTATGTCCTCTTTCAACAGTATAGGTGTCCTTTCCCCAAAATGATTTTTTCCTTGTACGTATGTAAACTGAAAAATATATAGGATTTTTCCTATGCACTTTATCACCTTTTTACTTAAATTTGTTGTTAAAACTAAGTAATTTTTTAATAAATTAATGAAATATGTGAAAATATGAAATTAGGACATAGAAATTATTAAAATGTGATTTTATGCTTTATTATATAGTTTTCATGCATAAAATGGCTTATTTTAAATTTATTTGAACATATTATATTTTTAAGACATAAAATGGGCCATGCATGATTAAATTAAATAATAAAATATAAAATTATATTTAATAATTCATTTTAAAATATTTCATTAATAATTTGGGTTTTAATTAATCAATTATTTTACTCTTTGGTCCTTTAATTTATTGAATTATTTTGGACAGGTCTGATAGCTTTGTTGGATTACAAAAAACCGTCCAAATTGAAGACCAAGTCAACCCAATTTCGGCTACACATGGCTGTCCACATAAACCACTTTTTGGTTTAATTACACAAGGTCCTTGCAATGTTGAAGTAATTAGAGATTTGCCCGAAGATTTACATTTGACCGAGTCTCAGTCCTGAGTTGTTATGGCATTTAAATTACTTAAAATCAAGCAAAATTCAACTCAAAATCCACTAATCATGGCCGCCACTCATTGAAGAAGCTTGAAGAGACTAAACCTCTTTATTTTTAGCAACCTACTTTCCTCCCTTCACCTATAAATAAGACTTCATTTCACCATTCCTAATCATCCCTCATCCGTCATCATTCTCTCTTTTCTCTCAATTCTCTTTAGCATTTTCAATTCCCTACGCCTAGCATCATCTCTTCATATAGAGTTTAGCAATTAAGCCTCTTAAAGAGCCCTTGGTCGGCCACCTTGGAGAGCCATCAGCAAAGGAGCAACACGAAAGAGCCTCGTCGGTCAGAGTCTTGGGTGATAGCCACTTTGATTTGGGTTTAATCCTTCTTTTCTTTGATTTAATCTAAAAATGTTTAATTTTATTTAAGCTAGGATGATTGCTTTGATTAAATAATATTTATTTGATTCATGCTTATAATGTGTGTGCCTTAATCGATCCTGTTTTTAATTAAAATCAAGTCTGTATTTCGTTCATACGTAATTGAAATGCACCTGAATTAGTTGAGCGGTCCTAACCAGACGACGGCTAGTGGACACATAATTGAAATGTGCATGCTCAATTTAGATCCTAACCCGATTAAATTGCAGGTTGCTTAACAACTCTAACCAAGCTCTGTTATCTGCATAGTGGTTAGATTTGTGTGATTAAACTGTTTCAAACCTAACACGTCCCTGTTACCTCGCACGAATGCTAAGAAACCCTTAGTAAATATAGATCAGTAAAATGCATATTTACTAAGTAAAGGATTCCGAAAGGACCTAATGTGGTTTCCAAACTCATGAAAGATCGAGTTGCCATGGAATGTTTTTCTGAATATTAAGCATGTTGATAATAAATTGAGTTTAATTAAAGTAATTTTCCTAGTTTAATTATGTTATAATTGTTCTAAATTGTGTTTACTTTTGCTAAAATCTATTTCATTCATATAGTTTGCATATTTAGGATGATTTGCATTGGGGATCATTGCATTTAGTTTAATATATTTAATTTTAATCATCACTTCTCAATCACATTGTGTTTTTATTTACCAAGTTGTTAATATAATTTTACAATTAAGTGATTCAACACAAATACAATCCATGTGGAGACGATAACTCGATACTTACTTATTACTTGATAATGACTGTGTACACTTGAACAAACCTACGCATTACAAGTTTTTGGTGCCGTTGCCGCGGATTGTTAACTGTTTCCATAGTCATTTTTTTTGTGAAATTGTAATGCCCCAAAAATTAGGGGTTTGTAATTTTTCTTAAAATCCATGTTGTGCTTGAGTGGCTAGCTATTTGAGTGTATTTGGGAGTTCTAAGGAGGCCTTGGTTCGAGTCTGAGCTATGGAAAAAAAATTAGTTTGTGCTCATAAGGGGAACTGGCACTTAGCATATGAGTGTTTTGTGACACAAAAAGGAGCCCGTGGCCTGATGGTGGTGCGTCATAAGAAAGGCAAGGAGAAAGGGGTTCGAATCCCGTGGCAAGCAAATGAGAGCATTTATTTTATGCCTTGGGAGTGGAAGAAGTAGAGTTTGGATCAAACTCTACAAGGGGGTTTGAAGACTTGGTCAAAAATTTCAAATGGAAGGAGTGGAGCAATTCTAGGAGATTGTGGTGGAGAAAATCAGGGAAGTGGATGTGTGTGGGAGTGTTGGCCAAAATTGGGAGTTTAGGTAGGAAGGGAATTTTGGCTAGGGGGTTTGTATGATGCAAATTCGGCTGAGGGGTCATTTGGGAGCATTTCGAGATTTCTTCTTGTGAAGCATTTCGTGCACTTTTTCTACCTTTCGTGCATTTGTTTCTCTTCTTGCTAATAGCCTGTCATATAATTTTGTTGCTCGATTTAGCTTTTGGTCTACAAACACTTGGTTGGCCGAATCTTTACTCCTCTTCCCATTTCTCTTCACACTTCATTCGTCTCCTTTTTTCTTTTTCTCTAAGCCGAATATCTACACTTCTTCCCTTCTCGATTTCTCCTTTAGCCGAACACAATCCTTCTTAAAACTTTGGTTCTTCTTCTGATGACCGAATCTTGTAAGTCGAATCTACATACTCTCTTCATCCCGAATCTTTTTGTTCTCGGTGGTTGGGGCCGATACCCTTTGACAGACAACTGATGATTTTCCTCGTGCATTAGTATTGGTAAGGGTGGAGTAATACAAATACTTTATTAATTCGTTGCTAGTTAAGATTTCTTGTGACTTTATAAGCAAACTTCAGTTTCCCTCTTTTCTTTGTGGGGGCCGAATGTGGGATTGTTGCTAACAATCTTTGTTTACTCAACCTTGCTAGGAGGGGGAGATTGCCTTTGTTCAGCAGGGAGGCGTTAGTTTTTGCTAGTCTTACCAAGGTGAGTAACTGTGGTTCATGACAATAGCGGGGGTGGAATGAGTATGTACGTTAGCCTATTTTGTATAAGCTAATATTAATGTTGGTGGATTGTAGGATTCGGAGAGCGTGGATCTCGCCTAATCTTGCAAACAAGTGTGTAATCGTACACCCATTATCGTATAGTTCAAACGTTGTATATCGATGTCGCACACTCTTGTGCTGCTGTGTATCGGCAAAAGCCGAAAAGTCATACTTCTGGCATCTGATAGCCCTCGAGCGCGCGAATGCTCGTAGGGATAAATCGAGCCACAATCATTGGCGTTAGACCATAGAGGCTGCCACGAGCATTTCTGTGGGTTTAGTTCGTAATGGGCCTCGAAGGGCCATGGAGGCCCAATAGGCCCCACATGGGTAAAGTCCCCGGTGAGTTGATAACAATGGAATGGGCTGTGAAGTCGCATAGCCGCAATGGATATTGGGCTGAGTGGGCCACACGAACGTGTGGGGCCTACTTGGGCCAAAAATTGAGCTTTGGGCTCAACTGTACCATTGAACTGAAAAAGGGTATTTGTGTAGTTCGAGGTGACTGTAGGCCTCCGAAAAGGCCGTTATATGACTAAATTACTGAAATACCCTCAATGGGTGAAGTTACTGAAATACCCTCGATGGGTAAAATTACTAGAATACCCCCAAGGGGTGAATTACCGTTGTACCCCGAATCGACCAAATGACCGTTATACCCTTAGTGGTAGTGTCAGTGATATATGTGTAATATTTGTATGATTGATTATGATTGTGATACACTGCATACATGGATTATTTATGACATGACATACTGCATTGGGTTGGGTTTTGTATTTCGGGGGAAGCACTGTACTGGTGGCTCTGCCACGATTTACTGATATAGTGGCTTCTCCACGTATACCGATTTTAGTGGCTCAGCCACGTATACTGATTTTTAGTGGCTCAGCCATGTATACTATTATTAGCAGCTATGCTGCGTTGTTATTAGCAGCTAGGCTGCGTTATTGGTGTGCTGGTTGGGTGGGTCGACTTGGTCCCCACGAGGTGTGTTGGTTGGTACGGGAGGTGTGTTGGCTGGACTAGGTTGGGTTACATTTCTGTGTTGGATTGATATGATATTTTAGGCTTAGGCCCACTCTGATACTGAATAGGGTTTGGGCCCAGACTGTTACTGTAATAGGGGATTACACACTAAGTTCTCGTAACTCACCCTTTTCTTTAACTGTGCAGGTAATCCCTAGTCTTAGATGATTTGGAGCTTCGAGGGACTCGGAGGTGGCCACACGCTCGATATGTTTTAAATGTAAACTTAGTTATTTTATTAAATTTTAATATATTGGGCTAATGACTTTGTAATAAGGCCATTTGGGATTTTTTACCTTTAATTGGTATTTTCTTTGCATTACTACTTGCTAGACTAGGAAACGCGGGTTTTAAAACAACAACAGTTTTTAAAAGAAATTACAATTTTCAAACCTTAAAATTTACAACTTGAATGAGCTTCCGCGATATTTAATTTTGTTAAACAAATGATTTGATTAACAAGGAAATAATGTGCTTAAGAAATTTTACTATCCTAAAAGTCTCAAAGAGAATAAATGTTTAGTATTGAGCTTTTACCGAACTAGCCGATTTTCAAACGAGACTTTGATGTGACACGTTAGATCCGGTCGTAACATCTAGGCCAGGTTTGAGGTGTTACATTTAGTGGTATCAGAGCCAGGTTGCAAAACTCAGCTGTGGAATGGGTTTTGAAAAATTTTCTAATTTGTCTAAATTTTGGTTTGGAAAGAAATATGGTTACTAAAAGTGTGGCACACCGAGTCTCTGACACCAAATCTGTAAGTTCTCTGACACTTTATTCTTTTATATACTACAATGACTATACTGAGAAACTACTAGGGATAGTAGCAGTACACTAAAACTACAAGAAATATGGTTACTAGAGACTGTAGGAGACTGAAAACTGTAGTGAGATTTCGATCTGGGAAAACAACTCTACTTACTGTTCGTCATAAAATACCTGCTAATAATTATGAGAATTATAAGCTGATGCATCAAACTCTTAAAATAGATAAATACGCTACATCGATATGAGCACAAGAGGTCGCGAAAAGGGTAGCCGTGGCCGCGGTAGAGGTTGAGGTGCTAGGGCTGGCTCTTCAGCATCAGGACACATGCCTGCTAGAGAACCGCCAGCCTCACAAGTGACTGAGACGGGGTCTCATGATCGAGCCGGTGGGGATGATGCCCTGTCCCAAGCGATGTTGCGGGTTCTTGAAAGGGTTGCTGGAGCAAGTACTAGGTCAGTATGCCGAGGGTCAATTTCTGAACGACTCCGGTCGAATGGGGCAAAAATTTTTAAGGGCATCTCTGGTGTAGCCCCAAATGTGGCAGAATATTGGTTGGAGGCTATCGAGCGAATAATGGATGACCTCGATTGTACGGTGGAGCAAAAACTAAAAGGAGTAGTGTCTTTACTGCGAGATGAGGCATATCAATGGTGGCTTACCGTGAGGGAAGGCACGTATGTCGACCGTTTGACATGGAACTTCTTTAAGACGGCCTTCCAAAGAAAATATGTTGGGGCGAGTTATGTGGATGCCCGGAGGAAGGAATTCTTAAGTCTGATCCAGGGAAATAAGTCTGTAGTAGAGTATGAGGCAGAGTTTCTGCGGTTGAGCCGGTATGCTCGGGGCATAGTCGTGACTGAGTATGGGCACTGTGTGCGTTTCGAGGATGGTCTCCGTGATGAGTTACGAGTGCTGATAGCTCATAGGTCTAGGAATTTTGGGCCATCAAGTTCTTCTGGTGGGCCCAAGAAGAGGTCTAGGTTTGATGGGCCAGCCCGAGCTGGGGTTCCTGTTGTTACTGTCAGACCGCAGCCTTGCGCTGAGTGTGGGAGATTGTGAGTGCTGCAAAAGAACTGGGGCGTGCTTCAGATGTGGGTCCAGGGATCATTAGGTTAGAAACTGTACTCAGAGGCCCGTTCAGATGCAAGCTGCAGGCCAGGGCTATGTGCAGCCAGGGAGAGGTGGTCAGCAGCCACCGAGAGGACGTGGTCCAGCCAGAGGGGGAAATGGTTTGGGACGAGGTCGTGGAGCACCGGGCAGAGGTGCTGGTAACACAGAGGCGAGACAACTAGTGTTGTTCTATGCTGCTCGACGCCGAGAGGATGGCGACGCTCTTGATGTCATAACTGGTACGTTTCTCATTTACAATGTACCATATACCGCTTTAATTGATATTGGATCTACGCACTTGTATGTTGCATGTACTGTGTTTGGGACATTGGGTATACAGTTCAAAATTACTGATAGGGAGATGTCGGTGATTAGTCCACTGGGACATTCGGTTAGAGTGAATAAACTGTTTAGAGATGTGCCCCTAGAAGTCCAAGGGGTTGTCTTTCCAGCGGATTTGATGGAATTGCCGTTTGGCAAATTCGATCTCATTTTGGGCATGGATTGGTTAGTAAAACACCACGTGAATTTAGATTTCACTGCTAAGCATATGGTATTGAAGTCTTTGGAGGATGAGGAGGTGGTTGTGATAGGGGAGCAAAGGGATTATTTATCTAATGTAATCTCAGCACTAAGAGCCGAGAAACTGGTTCGCAAGGGTTGCGAGACATTCTTAGCTTATGTCAGCATTTCTGATTCTATGGGTCCGTCTGTTGAGAATGTCAGAACTTTGAAGGAGTTTCCGGATGTATTTCCCGAAGAGCTTTCGGGATTGCCTCCAAATCGTGAGGTCGAATTTGGCATTGAGCTCCTACCTGGAAAGGCTCCGGTGTCCATCGTCCCTTATAGAATGGCGTCGAAGGAGCTGGTAGAATTAAAGGCTCAGATCCAAGAGCTACTGGACCAAGGATTCATTCGGCCGAGTGTGTCTCTATGGGGAGCACTAGTGCTGTTCGTGAAGAAGAAGGATGGGTCCATGTGCATGTGTATTGATTATCGTCAACTGAATAAACTAACGATTAAGAACAAGTATCCTTTACCAAGGATAGACGATCTGTTCGACCAGCTGCAAGGTGCTTCGGTCTTCTCCAAGATAGATCTTAGATCGGAGTACCATCAGCTAAGGGTTAAGGAGGCAGATGTGTACAAGACTGTATTCAGGACTCGTTATGGACATTACGAGTTTCTTGTCATACCATTCGGGTTGACGAATGCAGCAGATGCTTTCATGGATATGATGAACTGAGTTTTCAAACCCTATTTAGACCGGTTCGTGGTGGTGTTTATAGATGACATTCTGGTGTATTCAAAAACCGAGGAGGATCATGATTTGTATCTCCGAATTGTATTGCAAATACTGAGAGAAAAGCATCTTTATGCCAAGTTCAACAAGTGTGAGTTTTGGCAGCGAGAGGTGACATTTCTGGGTCATGTGGTGTCTGCCAAGGGGATTAGGGTTGATCCTCGGAAAATTGAGGCCGTATTGGATTGGAAACCACCAAAGATCGATCTGAGATTCAAGTTTTGAGTCCGGCTGGTATTACGCACCTTCGTTGAGGGGTTCTCACTGATTGCTGCACCTCTAACTAAGTTGTTGTGAAAAGGGGTACCGTTTAATTTGACTGATAAGTAAAAGGAGAGCTTTGAGAAACTAAAGAAGATTCTGGCTAAAGCCCCGATATTAATACAGCCAGAGTTTGGGAAGGAATTCATTGTCTACTATGATGCGTCACACACTGGATTGGGTTGTGTGCTGATGCAAGAGGGTAAGGTGGTGGCTTATGCGTCTCGTCAGCTTAGGCCGTATGAGGTGAATTACCCTACTCATGACTTGGAATTAGTTTCGGTGGTTTTTGCACTGAAGATTTGGAAACACTACTTGTACGGGGAGAAGTCGATCATTTATACCGACCATAAAAGCCTCAAGTATCTCCTTACTCGGAAGGAGTTGAATCTTAGGCAACGAAGATGGATAGAGTTGCTTAAGGATTATGATTGCTCGATTGAGTACCATCCGGGAAAAGCTAACGTAGTAGCGCATACATTGAGCCGTAAGGTTGTATCCGATCTAAGAGTAATGTTTGCTCGTCTCAGCCTCTTTGAGGATGGTAGTCTGTTAGCTGAACTCCAGGTGAAACCGACCTGGATTGATATATTTTGGAGAAGCAATTGCTGGATGAAATGTTGGTTCCTCGTTTCCGACTGGCGAAGAAGGAAGAAGCTGCGGATTTTGGACTAAATAGTGAAGGGGTATTATGCTTCCGTGGGAGAGTCTGTGTACCGAGGGATTCTGAGTTAAGACAGTCTATACTGCGGGAGGCGCATAGTAGTCCATACGCTATGCATCCTAGTGGAAACAAGTTATACCGAGATTCGCGTGAACGGTACTGGTGGCCAGCGCTTAAGCGCGAGGTTACTGATTTCGTAGGTAAGTGTTTCACATGCCAGCAAGTGAAGGCTAAGCATCAACTGCCTTCTGGATTACTGCGACCTGTTAAAATTCCATCTGGAAGTGGGAGAGGGTAACCATGGATTTTCTTAGTGGCCTACCCCTGACGCCCACTAAGAAAGATTCGGTATGGGTTATTGTGGATCGACTGACTAAATCTGCCCACTTTATACCGGTCTGCACTGATTATTCGTTACGTAAGTTGGCCAAACTATACATGGCAGAGATTGTGAGGCTACATGGGTACCAGTGTCTATCATTTCGGACAGGGACCCTAGATTCACATCACGATTCTGGAGAGTGTTGCACAAAACCTTGGGTACAAGGTTAGATTTCAGCAGGGCATTTCATCCTCAGACTGATGGTAATACAGATTTTGAAAGACATGCTAAGAAGCTGTGTAATTGATTCCAAGGGCAGTTGGGAAGACTATTTGCCATTAGCAGAGTTTGCATATAACAACAACTACCCATCCAGTATTCAAATGGCACCGTACGAGGCGTTATATGGTCGTAGGTGTCGTACCCCTACTTTTTGGATAGAACCAGGTGAGCAGCGAATATTGGGGCCAGAACTAGTTTTTGAAACCGAGGAAAAAGTAAAGTTGATCCGGGATCGGTTAAAAGAAGAATCTGATAGGCAAAAGTCTTATGCTGATCTAAAGCGTAAAGAGATTGAGTACACGGTGGGGGATTATGTCTTCTTGAAGGTCTCACCATGGAAGAAGATTCTGAGATTTGGACGGAAAGGCAAGCTGAGCCCTAGATTCATCGGACCTTACCGGATATTAAAGCGTGTGGGACCGGTCGCTTATCAGCTGGAACTACCACCTGAGTTAAATCGTATACATGATGTGTTCCACGTCTCCATGCTGAGGCGATACCATTCCGATCCCTCACATATAGTGCCGGTGGAGGAGATCGAGGTAAGGCCTGATCTGACCTTTGAGGAAGAACCGGTGCACTTACGGAATCGTGATGTTAAAGTGTTAAGAAGAAAATCTGTCCCGTTAGTCAAGGTGTTATGGCATAATCACGATTCAGAGGAAGCCACGTGGGAGACTGAGGAGGCGATGCGACAGCAATACCCTCACCTCTTCTGACCAGGTAAATTTCGAGGCCGAAATTTCATTAAGGAGGGTAGAGTTGTAACGCCCCAAAAATTAGGGGTTTGTAATTTTTCTTAAACTCCATGTTGTGCTTGAGTGGCTAGCTATTTGAGTGTATTTGGGAGTTCTAAGGAGGCCTGGGTTCGAGTCTGAGCTGTGGAAAAATTTTAGTTTGTGCTCATAAGGGGAACTGGCAGTTAGCAGTAAGACTTATGTACAATTATGAGTTTTTTGTGACACAAAAAGGAGCCTGTGGCCTGATGGTGGTGGCGTCATAAGGAAGGCAAGGAGAAAGGGGTTTGAATCCCATGGAAAGCAAATGAGAGCATTTATTTTATGCCTTGGGAGTGGAAGAAGTAGAGTTTGGATCAAACTCTACAAGAGGGTTGAAGACTTGGTCAAAAATTTCAAATGGAAGAAGGGGAGCAATTCTAGGACATTGTGGTGGAGAAAATCAGGGAAGTTGATGTGTTTGGGAGTGTTGGCCGAAATTGGGAGTTTAGGTAGGAAGGGAATTTCGGCTAGGGGGTTTGTATGATGCATATTCGGCTGAGGGGTCATTTGGGAGCATTTCGGGATTTCTTCTTGTGAAGCATTTTGTGCATTTTTTCTGCCTTTCGTGCATTTCTTTCTCTTCTTGCTAATAGCCTTTCATATACTTTTGTTGCTCGATTTAGCTTTTGGTCTACAAACACTTGGTTGGCTGAATCTTTACTCCTCTTCCCATTTCTCTTCACACTTCGTTCGTCTCCTTTTTTTTTCTAAGCCGAATATCTACACTGCTTCCCTTCTCAGTTTCTCCTTTAGCCGAACACAATCCTTCTTAAAACTTTGGTTCTTCTTCTACTGACCGAATCTTGTAAGCCGAATCTACATACTCTCTTCATCCCAAATCTTTTTGTTCTCGGTGGTTGGGGCCGAATCCTTTTGTCAGACAACTGACAATTTTCGTCGTGCATTGGTATTGGTAAGGGTGGAGTAATACAAATACTTTATTAATTCGTTGCTAGTTAAGATTTCTTGTGACTTTATGAGTAAACTTCGGTTTCCCTCTTTTCTCTATGGGGGGCCGAATGTGGGATTGTTGCTAACAATCTTTGTTTACTCAACCTTGCTAGGAGGGGGAGATTGCCTTTGTTCAGCAGGGAGGAGTTAGTTTTTGCTAGCTTTACCAAGGTGAGTAACTGTGGTTCATGATAATAGCGGGGGTGGACTGAGTATGTACGTTAGCCTATTCGGTATAAGCTAATATTAATGTTGGTGGATTGTAGGATTCGAAGAGCGTGGATCTCGCCTAATCTCGCAAACAGGTGTGTAATCGAACACCCATTATCGTATAGTTCAAACATTGTATATTGATGTCGCACACTCTTGTGCTACTGTGTATCGATAAAAGCCGAAAAGCCGCACTTCCGGCATCTGAGAGCCCTCGAGCGCACGAACACTCGTAGGGATAAATCGAGCCATAGTCATTGGCGTTAGACCGTAGAGGCCGCCACGAGCATTTCCGTTGGTTTAGGTCGTAATGGGCCTCGAAGGGCCATGGAGGCCCAACGGGCCCCACCTGGGTAAAGTCCCCGGTGAGTTGATAATAATAAAATGGGCTGTGATGTCACATAGCTGCGATCGATATTGGGCTGGGTTGGCCACACGAGCGTGTGGGGCCCACTTGGGCCGAAAATTGGGCTTTGGGCCCAACTGCACCGTTGAACCGAAAAAAGGGTATTTGTGTCGTTCGAGGCGACTGTAGGCCTCTGAAAAGGCCGTTATATGACTAAATTACTGAAATACCCTCAATGAGTGAAATTACTAAAATACCCTCGATGGGTAAAATAACTGGAATACCCCCGAGGGGTGAATTACCGTTTTACCCCCAACCGACCAAATGACCGTTATACCTTTAGTGGTAGTGTAAGTGATATATGTGTAATATTTGTATGATTGATTATGATTGAGATACACTGCATACATGGATTATTTATGACATGACATACTGCATTGGGTTGGGTTTTGTATTTTGGAGGAAGCATCAGATCGTGGCTCGCCACGCTTTCTTCGATATAGTGGCTTCGCCACGTATACCGATTTTAGTGGCTCAGCCACGTATACTGATTTTTAGTGGCTCAGCCACGTATACTGTTATTAACAGCTATGATGCGTTGTTATTAGCAGCTAGGCTGCGTTATTGGTGTGCTGGTTGGGTGGGTCGACTTGGTCCCTACGAGGTGTGTTGGTTGGTACGGGAGGTGTGTTGGCTGGACTGGGTTGGGTTACATTTCTGTGTTGCATTGATATGATATTTTGGGCTTAGGCTCACTCTGACATCGAATAGGGCTTGGGCCTGCATCATTCATCGTAATAGGGGATTACACACTAAGTTCTCGTAACTCACCTTTTTCTTTAACTGTGCAGGTAATCCCCAATCTTAGATGATTTGGAGCTGCGAGGGACTCGAAGGTGGCCACACACTCGATATGTTTTAAACGTAAACTTATTTATTTTAGTAAATTTTAATATATTGGGCTAATGACTTTGTAATAAGGCCATTTGGGATTTTTAACCTTTAATTGGTATTTTCTTTGCATTACTACCTGCTAGACTAGGAAACGTGGGTTTTAAAACGACAATGATTTTTAAAGGAAATTACGATTTTCAAACCTTAAAATTTACAACTTGAACGAGCTTCCGCGATATTTAATTTTGTTAAACAAATGATTTGATTAACAAGAAAATAATGTGCCTATGAAATTTTACTATCCTAAAAGTCTCAAAGAGAATAAATGTTTAGTATTGAGCTTTTACCGAACTAGCCGATTTTCAAACGACACTTTGATGTGACACGTCGATCCGGTCGTAACGTCTAGGCCGGGTTGGGGTTGTTACAGAAATTATTTACTTTCAATTTGATTTATTTCTAACATTACTAACTTGTTCTTTTTAAGTTTGTGATTTTCTTTTCAGATGTTTATGAGCATAGATCGATTTATCGATTTACTCCCTGTAGACCGTGAAATTGAGAGAACTTTTAGACAAAGAAGACGTGAATGAATAGCTCAAAGACAAGTCGAGATGGACCTTGGAAATCAGAATCAAGACCAAGGTAATGAAGCTGATCATGTACGAAATCCCATCCTCATTGCTGATGATAGGGATTGATGCATCAGACAATATGCTGTGCCACTTTTCAGTGAGTTAAATCCAGGAATTAGAAGGCCAGATATTGAGGCAACCCAATTTGAATTGAAATCAGTGAAGTTTCAAATGCTCCAAACGGTGGCCAATTCAGTGGTATGCCCACGGAAGATCCACATCTCCACCTTCGATTGTTTATGAAGGTGAGTGATTCATTCAAGATAGCCGGTGTAACTGAAGACGCATTGAGGTTGAAGTTGTTTCCGTACTTGTTGCGAGATCGAGCATGAGCATGGCTCAAATCATGTTCACCAAGTTCCATATCTACATGGCAAGAATTCGCAGAGAGATTTTTGGTTAAGTGTTTCCTGCCTAGCAAAAATGCTAAGTTGAGGAACGAGATCATAACTTTCCAACAATTGGATGACGAGTCTTTGTATAAGGCTTGGGAGCGATTCAAGGAGTTACTTTGTAAGTGTCCTCATAATGGGATTCCTCATTGTATCCAGTTGGAGACATTCTATAATGGTCTCAATGCATATACAAGACTGATGGTAGATGCTTCTACGAATGGTGCAATTTTGTATAAGTCTTACAATGAGGCTTATGAGATCATCGAGAGGATCGCGAGTAATAACTATCAATGGCCAACAAATCGAACAGGTTCAGGAAGACATGTTGCCAGAGTTCATGAAGTTGACGCCCTCACTTCATTATCAGCTCAGGTATCATCTATTTCCTCTATGTTAAAATAATTTACCGCTAATAATGCTAATAATTTTGTAGCTCAGCCACCAAGTTTGTTTGAAGTAGTTTCTTATGTGTACTATGGGGAAGGTCATTCTTTTGAGAATTGTCCATCAAATCCCGAGTCAGTGTACTATGTGGGGAACCAATATCAAAATAGGAGTGGACAAAGACCCCAGTCCAGCTTCTACAATCCTTCATGGCGTAATCATCCTAATTTTTCTTGGAGCAACCAAGGAGATGGACCAAACAACAACTTATTGCAGCATAGACCCAACCAATCTCAAGGGTTTAATCAGAAAGCTCCAAAACCACCTCAAGCTGAGGCATCAAACATTTTGGAGAACTTGTTGAAAGCGTACATGGCAAAGAATGACGCTTTGATCCAAAGCCGAGCAGCAACATTGAAAAAATTGGAAAACCAAATGGGTCAGTTAGCTACGGAGCTTCGTAATAGACTGCAAGGAGCCTTGCCGAGCAATACTGAGAATCCAAGAAATTTGGGTAAAGAACATATCAAGGCAGTGGCACTGTGAAGTGGTAAAATTTTGGAACCCCGATTGATTGATGTTGAAGATAAGTCCGTTGAGAAGAATCAACCATCTATTGAAATTCCTACACCAAAAGAGTCAGAATCTGCAAAGACTGACAAGGAAAATCCCAACTTAGTGAATTCAGATAGTTTAACATTTTTTTTGGATGCAGATTTACCTACTCAGAAGAGTAATCTGATTCAACCGAAATTTCCATCACCTCCATATCCACAAAGATTGCAATAACACAAGCAGAAACAAGAGGTGCAATTCAAGAAGTTTTTGGATGCTTTGAAGCAGTTACACATCAATATTCTGTTGGTGGAGGCTTTAGAACAAATGTCAAATTATGTGAAGTTTATGAAGGATTTATTGTCCAAGCAGAAATGACTGAGTGAGTATGAGACTGTTGCCTTGACAAAGGAGTGCACTGCGTTCTTACAGAACAATCTGCCACCGAAATTTTAGGACCCAGTAAGCTTTACTATACCCTGTAACATTGGTAAATCTTACTTTGGTAAAGCTTTGTGTGATTTAGGAGTGAGTATCAACTTGATGCCTAAGTCTATTTTCAAAATGCTAGAGATAGGTGAAGTAAGACCTACAACTGTGACGCTTCAACTAGCAGATCTATCTTTAGGATATCCTGAAGGAAAGATCGAGGATGTTTTGGTAAGAGTCGATAAATTTATTTTTCCTGCTGATTTCATTGTCTTAGATTTTGAAGCAGATAAAGAAGTGCCGGTCATGCTTGGGAGGCCTTTCTTAGCCACGGAAAGAACATTAATTGATGTGCAGAAAGGTGAACTCACCATGCGAGTTCAAGACGATCAGGTAACCTTTAACATTCTTAAAGCAATGAAATTTCTCGATCCGACAGAAGAGTGTTCAGTTATGGAAGAGATAGAAACCTTGGTTTCTATGGAAAGCAACTTTGAAGAAGATCCATTGGAGAAAGCCTTAGATCTTGATCATTTGGAGGATGAAGAAGGTGAAGAAAACATGGCTTTGATGGAAGCCAACTCGAGAAATTTTATTCAATCCACACGGTTTGAACCGTTGGAGTTAGAAGTCAGAGAATTTGTGCAACCCAAGTTGTCAATTGAAGAACCACCTAAACTCGAACTAAAGGTACTTCCTTCCCATTTGAAGTACGTTTATTTAGGTGACTGTTTCACTTTGCTTGTGATTATTTCAGCAGAATTGACGAAAGATCAAGAGGAGCAACTAATTACTATTCTAAAGAAATTTAAGAAAGCAATTGGTTGGACCATAGCTGATATTCAAGGTGTAAGTCCTTCTTTTTGCATGCATAAAATTATTTTAGAAGAAGGAGAAAGAGCTCGAATTGATGTGAAAAGGAGGCTCAATCATATTATGAAAGAAGTTGTGAGAAAGGAAGTGATCAAATGATTAGATGCAAGAATCATCTATCCTATTTCAGATAGTTCGTGGGTAAGTCCGGTGCAGTGTGTGTCGAAGAAAGGTGGAATCACAATTGTTGAAATTGAGTGTAACAAGTTGATTCCAACGAGAACTGTTACTGGATGGAGAATTTGTATTGATTACAGGAAGTTGAATAAAGCCACTTGGAAGGACCATTTTTCGTTGCCTTTTGTGGATCAGATGTTAGATCGACTGGCAGGTAATGAATTCTATTGTTTTTTAGATGGCTATTCGGGATATAACCAAATAGTTGTAGCTCCGGAGGACCAACATAAAACAACCTTTACTTGTCCATACGGTACGTTTGCTTTTAGGCGAATTCCTTTTGGTTTATGCAATGCACCTACAACATTTCGATGATGCATGATGGCAATATTCACTGATATGGTTGAAAATTTTGTTGAGGTTTTCATGGATGATTTTTCTATTTTTGTGAAACACCCCAAACCCGGCCCACGATCCCAGACCGGATCTGGTATGTTCCTCGAGTAGAACGTTTTAATTTCATGTTTATTACTTGGAAAATTTGGGGTTAATCTTTAATTCGAAAATCGTTTGTGTAGGTGTCTAAACATTTAAAATTTATTTATTTTAGTAAACCATTTAACCTTGATTTAACCTTAATCGAATTGTAATAAAATCAAATAAAAATGCATGCATAAACAGTTTCATACTAGTGGCCTTATTACATCAAAGCAAAACCCAAAATAAATTCGAAATGCTAGAAACAATAAACAGTCCAAATTAAAATAAATTCTGTGCTGAGCATGGCCACCACTGTGCTCCTGCCGACCCGGTCCATCACTGAGTGTCACCTAAAAAATATTCCCCAACGGGGTGAGTCAAACAGACTCAATGTGTACAGCCAACACTAAATCCCAATAATTTAGGCATATCAGTTCATACATGTGCATATAATCAAATAATAAAATAATGCAAACCCGAACCCAAACCTAGATGCCATCCGCTACACATCACCCGTACCAACCTGTACACCGTGGGGACTACTAAGTCAACCCTCTATCCGCTACACATTATCGAAGGCAGTCGCTGCAGTCGACGTGCTCATCGTCCTTACAAATTTGTGGCATAGCCACCAGATAATATATTTTTGTGTCATGAGACACCACATTCAGATAACGTGATCGAAGTCACCACATTCAGATATTGGGGTATATAACCACCAATCACTTCCCCTTAAAATAACCCATATGCCCATGTCATACAAAACATGCAAAATCATGCCATATTCTTTATTCACATTATTATAGTTTCCCATGTGTGCCATAACAGATCATATTACACTCATAGTAGGAGTAGGGAAAACGTACCTGAGTACTTTGTACCATTGCATGGTACCTTAGCCACGTTTTACATATTCTTATTACACATTCATTAACACATAGCCATAAATCTATTAAGGCTTAGAGTGGGGTACACACCTGTTATACTTAGCGAGTTTATAGAAATCCCGAACAACCCGATCTAGCGCTTTAGATCTTTAATTCCTATATTCGGCCAACCCTAAATGTGTTAGTAAAAAGCCATTCGGCTAACACTCAATCACTTCATAAGTTAGTTTCGGCTTTTAAACATTTAAGAAACAGATCGAAATCCCTAACTATGGCCTTGGCCGAATGTACATATGTACTTACCTTGCGAATCTTAAATCCCAAAAAGTGCTACTTGGTTATGAAGGTGTCGAAATCCTACAGAGCACATGTTAGATCCAGTTCTAACATTAAATCACAATAAGTGGCCCTTTGCCGAATATCACATAACTCACCTTGGATATTGAAATCTCGAAACCTCCTTATAGTCGACTAGAGACGAATCCCAAAATCTTCTTCAGAGTTTCGCCACAAGGTAATAATGGAATCACCTTAACTTTCGGCTAAATAAAAGAAATAGAAAATCGAATGGCACTTGGTCTTACCCTTAATGTTGAAGTCGACAAAGATTCCTTCCCGACACCACTTGAGAGATTCGGCTATAGGCTATGTAATGCTCAACAAGTTTCGGCTTTTGGAAATTATGAAAAGGAAAAGAGGAGGATTGATAATGGGGATTCGGCTTCAATGGAAGAGTATGGGACTTGGGGAGGAATCGGCAATGGTGATCTCTAAGGAGAAGAAGATTTCGGCTAGCAAAGAGAACTTTGGGAAAAGAAGAGAAGTAAAATTCGCCAAGAAAGGGATGAGAGAATAAAAAGAAAACAAAAGAAAAAGTTGAATATCTGCTGATAATTTCGGCTACACTAGCTTATCCTTGTTATTCTCCTATTTTTCCTCTTCTCTTACTTATTCAAAATAGTTCAAAAATAAATCAGCATTTATCCACTGCTTTAGCCGAAATTTTAAAAAGAATTCAACCTCCCCTTAAACTCCTCCCACAGTCTCCCCTTGCCGTCCATCACCTCTTCCTTTTGGCGCAAAAATAAAAGCTTTATTTAGCTTCCCATGCGACTCGATCCTAGGCCCTTCCTCATAGCCCATGGCGTCATTTCCAGAGGCCCTAAGTGGCACCTCCAAGCCACTTTTCCAAGCCTAATTTCATGTCACATTTCCTCTATAAATTTTCTTAAGACCACCTTGCCTTAGTTCCCTTTTTTAAACTTTAAAACTTAATATTTCTAAGGCATTTCTTTACACTCTAAGGTTCACAAAATTCACAAAATTCATAGAACACATTCACCGTTCACATAGACATGCTATTCCATATAATTAAAAAAAATGCATAGGCCACAATTCACGGGATATTACAGTTCTACCCCTTAAAATAATTTCGTCCTCGAAATTACCTGGCTAAAACAAGTGAGGGTATTGCTGTCGCATTGCCTGTTCTGGCTCCCACGAAGCTTCCTCCGATCCATGATTGCGCCATAACACTTTGACTAAAGGAACTGACTTCCTCCGTAACACTTTCACATCTCGTTCCAAGATCTGAATCGGCTCTTCTTCGTAGGACAAATCTGGCCTTAGCTCCACCTCTTCAACCGGAACTACATGAGATGGATCCGATCGATAACGACGTATCATGGATACATAGAATACGTCGTGCATCTGTTTCAACTCCGGTGGCAACTCTAACTGGTATGCCACTGGTCCAACTCGCTTCAATACTCGATAAGGCCCTATAAACCTTTGACTTAGCTTCCCTTTTCGACCAAACCTCATTACCTTCTTCCAAGGCTAGACTTTAAGAAACACTTGATCTCCCACATCAAATTCTATCTCCTTCCGTTTAAGGTCTGCGTACGACTTCTGTCTATCAGATGCCTCCTTCAACCGTGCCCGAATTACCTCAACCGTCTCTTCGGATTCTGCCACAATCTCTGGACCCAAAACTCGACGTTCCCCTAATTCTGTCCAACACGTAGGAGTTCGACACTTCCGACCATACAACGCTTCATACGGTGCCATCCGAATATTGGCTTGATAGCTGTTGTTGTATGCAAATTCCGCTAACGGCAAATATTCTTCCCAACTTCCTCTGAAGTCTATCACACAGCCTCTCAGCATATCTTCCAACACTTGGATTACTCGTTCAGGCTGCCCGTCCGACTGTGGATGAAAAGCCGTAGTGAAATCCAATTTGGTGCCTAAAGCCTGATGTAGTGCTTTCTAAAATTGAGACGTAAACCTTGGATCCCTATCTGAAATGATTGAAACCGGCACTCCATGTAACCTTACAATCTCTGCCACATATAACTTTGCCAACTTCTGCAAAGAATAATCAACTCTTACTGGGATGAAATGCGTGGACTTTGTCAATCGGTCCACTATCACCCATACCGAGTCCTTCTTAGTCGGCGTAAGGGGAAACCCACTAACGAAGTCCATGGTAATTCTCTCCCACTTCCACTGCGGAATCATTATCGGTTGAAGCAATCCCGACGAAACTTGGTGTTCAAATTTAACTTGCGACACGTTAAGCACTTGCCGACAATTTCACGTAACTTCTTTTTCTTCGACTGTGCCACCAAAACTGCTCCCTTAGATCCTGTACAATTTAGTACCTCCGGGATGCATAGCATAGGGGCTACCATGCGATTCTGAAGAATCCTCTGCCTTAACTCCTTATTCCTCGGCATACGCAGACCTTACCCTTAAAACACAACACTCCTTCGTTATTAATACCATAATCTTCCAACTCTCCACTCGCACTTGCTGCAACTTAGCACTTAAGTCCTCATCCACTAACCGACTTTCCTTTACCTCATTCAACCATGACGGCTTAACTAGCAACTCGCCAAAGAGACTTCCATCGCCATACAAGCTCGGATGTGCAAACACCGCCTCGATCCGACACCACTTTTCTCGACTTAAGGCATCCGCCACTACATTCGCCTTGCCCTGATGATACTCTATAGAACAATCGTAGTCTTTCAATAACTCCACCCACCTTCGCTGTCTCAAGTTCAGCTCCTTCTGAGTCAACAGATACTTAAGACTCTTGTGGTTCGTGTAGATCACTGACTTTTCTCCATAAAGGTAGTGCCTCCACACCTTAAGAGCAAAGACCACTGCCACCAGTTCCAAGTCATGCGTCGGGTAGTTAACCTCGTGAGGCCTTAGTTGTCGAGGCGCATAAGCTACCACCTTCCCGTCTTGCATCAGTATGCAACCCAAGCCTGTATGGGAAGCGTCACAATACACCACGAAATCCTTTCTTGCCTCAGGTTGAATCAAAACCGGAGCTTCAGTCAAAACCCCCTTAAGCTTCTCAAAGCTCTCCTGTTGCTTATCTGTCCAAACGAAAGGTACCTCCTTTCTCAACAGCTTTGTCAAAGGTGCGGCTATTGAAGAAAATCCTTCCACAAACCTTCTGTAGTAGCCAGCTAATCCCAAGAAACTGTGAACCTCAGCCACAGACTTAGGTGGTTTCCAATCTAATACTGCCTCAATCTTCTTAGGATCCACCCTTATTCCTTCAGTAGACACCACATGCCCTAAGAACGCAACTTCCTTAAGCCAAAATTCACACTTGCTGAATTTGGCATATAACTTCTTCTCCCTTAACACTTGCAACACAATCCGGAGATGCTCATCATGTTCCTCCTCAGACTTGAAGTATACTAGGATATCGTCGATGAACACAACGATGAACCGATCCAAGTAGGGTTGAAAAACTCGATCCATCATATCCATGAACGCGGCTGGGGTGTTCGTCAAACCAAACGGCATTACTACGAACTCATAATGCCTGTACCTTGTCCGGAAGGCTGTCTTATGGATATTTGCTTCCTTCACCTTAAGCTGATGGTATCTAGACCTTAGGTCTATCTTTGAGAATACCGCCACTCCCTTAAGCTGATCGAACAAGTCATCTATCCTTGGCAAAGGGTACTTGTTCTTGATGGTCAATTTGTTCAACTAACGGTAATCTATGCACATACGCATAGTTCTGTCCTTCTTCTTCACGAATAAGACCGGTGCTCCCCATGGAGACACACTGGGTCGGATAAACCCACGATCAAGCAACTCTTGGATTTGAGCCTTGAGCTCAACCAACTCCTTCGGTGCCATTCTATACGGAGCGATAGATATTGGCACCATTCCAGGCAGCAAGTCAATTCCAAACTCCACCTCCCTATCTGGGGGTATTCCAGGTAACTCCTCCAGAAAGACATCCACAAACTCCTTTACTGTTCTAACTCCACTAACTCCCCCTTCTTTGGCATCCAACGCCCTAACAAAAGTCAGAAATACCTTGCACCCTTTCCAAACCATTTTGTCAGCCCTTAAGGCAGAGACTACGTTAGACAAGTAGATTCTTCTTTCTCCTATCATAATTATCGCCTCATTCTCCGGCGTCTTTAACTCCATTCGTTTAGCTGGACAATCCAATATAGCTCGGTGTTCTACTAGCCAGTCCATGCCAAGTATGAGGTCAAATCCTCCGAAGGGAAGTTCCATTAAGTCGGCAGAAAATATCACTCCTTGAATTTCTAGAGGTACACTCCGAAAGATCTTATTCACCACTACAGTTTGACCTAGTGGGCTCACTACAGTCATCTCCCTATCAGATAGTTCAGAGGCTATGCCTAGTGTTTCAACTACACTGCTTGCAACATAAGAATGGGTCGAGCCCACATCAATCAAAGCAAAATAAGGCTTGCTAGATATAAGGAACGTACCGGTTATGACGTCCAGTGCGTCTCCGTCCTCCCTTCGACGAACCGCATACACTAGACCCGGCTGTCTTACCTCTGCATTACCAACACCTCTGCCAGGTGTTCCACGTCCTCTTCCAAGACCATTACCTCTGCCATTCGAACCACGACCTCGCTGAGGCTGCTGTCCCACCTCTACCACCGATTAACATTCTGCCCTGTTGGTCGGCCCCCGTCTATCTTTATCGGACAGTCCTTAATCATGTGGTCCTTAGACCCACACTTAAAACATCCTCCCGTTTTCTTCCAACACTCTCCTAGGTGCCTCTTCCCACACTGATCACAAGTATGATACTGCCCTCCAGTAGCAACCTGCTGACCTCGAGGCCCATCAACTCTAGGCCTCTTTTGAGCATTTCCAGACGACCCAGCTGGTCCAACTCCTCTTTTCTGCTTATTCCGATCAGAGTTCTGCCTTACAGAGTCCTTAACTCCTTCGGCCACTTTAGCCTTCTACACCAACACAAAGAAATTCCCGCTTCTTGCGTGGAGCTATCAATAACCTCGGATCATCTCTCACCGTCCTCAAACCGGACACACCATTCATGCTCGTAGCCACTACTCCTCGAGCATATCGGCTCACCCTTAAGAATTCACCTCGTACTCGCTACGGACTTATTCCCTTGAACCAGCCCTAAAAATGCTTTCCTTTGCGCATCAATATAGTGAGTACCAACATATTTCTTCTGGTACGCCACCTTGACATACTCCCAAGTGAGATCCTCCGCTATGGCACCATCCCGAACTGTGAGCCACTATTGATAGGCTTCGTCGCGGAGTAATGCCACCATCCCTTTCGGGCCTCGAATCGATCCAACTCATCCATAATTCGTTCGGTTGCCTCCAACCAATACTCAGCTGTACTGGGTGCCACACCAGATACACCACAAAACACCTCAGCCCCATTGGCTCGGAGTCGCTCGGGTACAGATTTCCGAGCTCCCACATTTCCTCCTGCTCCAGCCACCATTTCAAGAACTTCGCAAAGATTGCATTGCTGCGATCATCGCATCATCCCCGTCTAATCTTGTCTCCAACGCCAAAGAACCGATGGTGGTGGTGCTGGTACCTCATTTTCGGACCCTTGTCCAAACCTAACGGGTTCCGATACGGTCATTCTGCCTCTACCACGTCCTCGCACATTACGACCACGTCCCCTAGAACTCATGTCTACGATCGCTTTTTAGTCTGGTTAAGAAATTTTTATGCATTAGTATTTTGTTCCACTAATTATCCGCGAAGAAATTTTATGAAAGAAGTTTAGAAGTAGTTCTTTCGATCGATCAAAGTTTCAAGTCTTCTATCCTAATTTAAAGGAGCACATTCATTCAACACACATTCATCATTCAAACATTTTCGTCCTATTCCTATCCTAGGGGTATTTTCGTCATTTCACCTACAGGGGTATTTTGGTAATAAATCGGGGTCAATTTAAAAATTTGTAAATCAGGGGTAATGTCATAAATTTTCCAATTCAGGGTTCCTTGGTGATTTTATGAAATAAGGGTATTTCGGTAAATTTTTTTCCAAACTAGGGTGGTTGGTCCCTTTCGGGTTTTAAATAGGGTTTAGCCCATCAACGAGTCCTCATAACTAGGGTGAATAGCCACCACGCACTGTAGGATTCCAAACAAGAGGAGGTGAGTCGTCGCTAGGATCGCTTAAATACTAAGCTCTCCCCAATCCACTCCTAGGCATGCGTCTCGCTATTGCCACACCCTAACTCGACTAAGGTGAACAAATACGCACGCACTGTAGGATTCCAAATGAAGAGGAGGTGAGTCACTAGGATCGCTTAAATACCAAGCTCTTCCGGATCCAATCCTAGACATGCGTACGACGGTTACCACACCCTAGTCTTGTGGCTCGTTAACGGGTTTGTTTAGTGAAATTAAGTCTTATGAAAGTTTAAGAAGTGGTTTAAACTAAGCCTATAGTCCATCAGAGTCTATTTAAACTAGTCTACGTCCCATAAAGCCCATAAAGCCCACATGTATAACACACAATGGTTTAGGGTACTTACCTGGCGGACTTGGGTCGGAGACGCAGGTGCCATGCTGAGCTAACAGACCGGTTATCCTTTTAAAAGCCCATTTTTAGAAAACGTTTTAGAGCCCAAAAACCCTAGAGCCGAGTTTTGAACCGGGCTCTGATACCAAACTGAAACACCCCAAACCCGGCCCACGAGCCCAGACCGGATCTGGTATGTTCCTCGAGAAGAACGTTTTAATTTCATGTTTATTACTTAGAAAATTTGGGGTTAATCTTTAATTCGAAAATCGTTTGTGTAGGTGTCTAAACATTTAAAATTTATTTATTTTAGTAAACCATTTAACCTTGATTTAACCTTAATCGAATTGTAATAAAATCAAATAAAAATGCATGCATAAACAGTTTCATACTAGTGGCCTTATTACATCAAAGCAAAACCCAAAATAAATTCGAAATGCTAGAAACAATAAATACCCAAATTAAAATAAATTCTCGTGGCCGAGCATGGCCACCATCGTGCTCCCGCCGACCGGTCCATCACCGAGTGTCACCTGAAAAATATTCCCAACGGGGTGAGTCAAACAGACTCAATGTGTACAACCAACACTAAATCCCAATAATTTAGGCATATCAGTTCATACATGTGCATATAATCAAATAATAAAATAATGCAAACCCGAACCCAAACCTAGATGCCATCCGCTACACATCACCCGTACCAACCTGCACACCGTGGGGACTACTAAGTCAACCCTCCATCCGCTACACATCATCGAAGGCGCATACGATCGACGTGCTCATCGCCTCTTATAAATTTGTGGCATAGCCACCGAGATAATATATTTTTGTGTCATGAGACACCACATTCAGATAACGTGACCGAAGTCACCACATTCAGATATTAGGGTATATAACCACCAATCACTTCCCCTTAAAATAACCCATATGCCCATGTCATACAAAACATGCAAATTCATGCCATATTCTTTATTCACATTCTTATAGTTTCCCATGTGTGCCATAACAGATCATATTATACTCATAGTAGGAGTAGGGAAAACGTACCTGAGTACTTTGTACCATTGCATGGTACCTTAGCCACGTTTTACATATTCTTATTACACATTCATTAACACATAGCCATAAATCTATTAAGGCTTAGAGTGGGGTACACACCTATTATACTTAGCGAGTTTATAGAAATCCCGAACAACCCGATCTAGCGCTTTAGATCTTTAATTCCTATATTCGGCCAACCCTAAATGTGTTAGTAAAAAGCCATTTGGCTAACACTCAATCACTTCATAAGTTAGTTTCGGCTTTTAAACATTTAAGAAACAGATCGAAATCCCTAACTATGGCCTTGGCCGAATGTACATATGTACTTACCTTGCAAATCTTAAATCCCAAAAAGTGCTAATTGGTTATGAAGGTGTCGAAATCCTACAGAGCACATGTTAGATCCAGTTCTAACATTAAATCACAATAAGTGGCCCTTTGCCGAATATCACATAACTCACCTTGGATATTGAAATCCCGAAACCTCCTTATAGTCGACTAGAGACGAATCCCAAATCTCCTTCAGAGTTTCGCCACAAGGTAATAATGGAATCAGTCCTTAACTTTCTAAAATAAAAGAAATAGAAAATCGAATGGCACTTGGTCTTACCCTTAATGTTGAAATCGACAGTATTCCTTCCTGACACCACTTGAGAGATTCGGCTATAGGCTATGTAATGCTCAACAAGTTTCGGCTTTTGGAAATTATGAAAAGGAAAAGAGGAGGATTGATAATGGGGATTCTGGCTTCAATGGAAGAGTATGGGACTTGGGGAGGAATCGGCAATGGTGATCTCTAAGGAGAAGAAGATTTCGGCTAGCAAAGAGAACTTTGGGAAAAGAAGAGAAGTAAAATTCGGCCAAGAAAGGGATGAGAGAATAAAAAGAAAACAAAAGAAAAAGTTGAATATCTGCTGATAATTTCGGCTACACTAGCTTATCCTTGTTATTCTCCTATTTTTCCTCTTCTCTTACTTATTCAAAATAGTTCAAAAATAAATCAGCATTTATCCACTGCTTTAGCCGAAATTTTAAAAAGAATTCAACCTCCCCTTAAACTCCTCCCACAGTCTCCCCTTGCCGTCCATCACCTCTTCCTTTTGGCGCAAAAATAAAAGCTTTATTTAGCTTCCCATGCGACTCGATCCTAGGCCCTTCCTTATAGCCCATGGCGTCATTTCCAGAGGCCCTAAGTGGCACCTCCAAGCCACTTTTCCAAGCCCAATTTCATGTCACATTTCCTCTATAAATTTTCTTAAGACCACCTTGCCTTAGTTCCCCTTTTTAAACTTTAAAACTTAATATTTCTAAGGCATTTCTTTACACACTAAGGTTCACAAAATTCACAAAATTCATAGAACACATTCACCGTTCACATAGACATGCTATTCCATATAATTAAACAAAATGCATAGGCCACAATTCCCGGGATATTACATTTTGGTAACACTTATGATATTTGTTTGAGTAATTTGGCTAAGGTACTAAAGAGATGCAAAGAGACAAATCTTGTCCTTAACTGGGAAAAATGCCATTTTATGGTTAAGGAAGGGATTGTCTTAGGGCATAAAATCTCAAAGAAAGGAATTGAAGTCGATAAAGCAAAGGTGGACGTAATTGAAAGATTACCGGCCCCAATTAATGTGAAAGGAGTCAGAATTTTCTTAGGCCATACCGGTTTTTACCGAAGGTTTATCAAAGATTTCTCAAAAATTTCTAAACCATTGTGTTTGTTGTTAGAGAAAGATACAGTGTTTGATTTCAACAAAGCATGTTTGGAAGCTTTTGAAGATCTAAAAAAAGGGTTAATCTCAGCCCCAATAATCGTTACACCTGAATGGGGCTCACCTGTTGAGTTGATGTGTGATGCAAGTAATGGGTCAAAAAAGAAACAAAGTGTTTCACACTATTTACTATGCAAGTAGAACTTTCACGGGAGCCTAACTCAATTATACGGTAACTGAAAAGGAACTCTTTGCTATAGTTTTTGCTTTTGAAAAATTCCGCTCATATCTTATAGGTACCAAAGTAACAGTATTTACTGACCATGTGGCCATTAAATACTTGCTCAAGAAAAAAGATACGAAACTGAGGCTAATTCGTTGGATAATTTTACTCCAAGAATTTGACCTTGAGATCTAAGAAATAAAAGGTGTCGAAAATCAAATAGTTGATCATCTGTGGAGGTTGGAGCAAGATGAGGTAACTCGATCATGTGTGCCTATCAACGAGAATTTCCCAGATGAACACTTATTTGAGGTAAGTCAAATTCATGAAACAACTTGGTTTGTTGATTTTGCCAAATATCTTGCATGTGGAATAATTCCTCGAGAAATGATGTAACACCCCTAACCCGTATCCGTCGCCAAAATAGGGTTACGAGGCATTACCGATCAGATCACAACATACAACATACATTTATGCATCCATTCTCAAATACCATTCAATCATAATCACATTGTCTCTTATAAGGCTCTAGAAGACCTTAAAACATGCTTGGAAGAGGTTCGGGACTAAATCGATAACATTTGAAATCTTTGGGAAACTTATAAAATTTTCATGCATATAGGGTTCACACGCCCGTGTCCTTGGCCGTGTGAAAACAGGGCATACATACTGACTTGGGTCACACGGCTGACCACACGCCCGTGTGTCTAGCCCGTGTGCCCTTCAAAATGGCCACACACGCCCATGTACCAAGCCGTGCACTAGGCCGTGCCAATCTTGTAGGGTATACTGACTTATGCAACACAACCAAGTCACACGCCCGTGTGCTAGGCCGTGTTCCATTTAGGGGGTATACTGACTTGTGCCACACGGTCGGTCACACGCCCGTGTGTGAGGCCGTGTGAAGCATACTGACTTTAATTCAATTTCAACACCAAGGGACACACGGCTGTGTATCATGACCGTGTGTCGCACACGGCAGAGACACACGCCCATGTCTCTGCCCATGTGGACAAGAATAGGCCATTTGCAAGGCCAATTTTTGTCACCCTTTCTCATGTTCACCTAAACAACCAAATAATACCATTTCAACACATTTATAGGCAACCAAAACATGCTATTTAATATACAAATCATGCCATTTAATATCCATCCATTTCACTACTCAAATCATAATCCAAAACATACTAAAACAATATGCCATTACCAACAATTTCACCTATATTCTCTATGAATTTTTCTCATCATCTTATCAACTAATTCATGTCATAAAATATACCAATTCATCATCTTAAAATCAAGCCACAACATACCATTTCATCTTTAACCATACCAAACATGCCAAAACACAATGCCATATATACATCACATATCACTTACCCACATTTACATCATTTATGAGCCAGATCTCATGGCTAAAATCACAACTCAAAACATACCATCTTAACACTAGCCTAAACATGCCACTAACCACATATACATAGCATCAAAAGTACCAACAAGTTGATCGATAGTGTGACGATGTTCCTGATGATCCCCAAGTTCGAGCTAGCTTCGATTATCTATAAAATAGGGAAAGAACACACAAAGTAAGCTTTAAAAGCTTAGTAAGCCTTTTACAAATAAAATTACCACATGAATCAATATCATTTTCATTAATAGGCAAATCATGAATAAGCATATAATAGCTCACAAACCTTTCCCATTGAACACATATTCAAAATCATAAGTGATGTAACACCCCTTACCCGGGTTCTACGCCGGAACTGGGCCCGAGGCGTTACCATAATAAAATTCTCATGATCGCCACTCAGACTCATCGTGACTACTCTCTTAAGTCACCCCAATGACCACATTCTCGACTTACGAGGCCTCTCTCATACACACGAGGGCTCTCGAGACTAATCCAGAACTTTTACGATTCTTAAAATTTTTCTCTTTTGTAAAGGTCTCACACGCCCGTGCAAGATTAGACACGCCCGTGTGTAGACACACACACCCATGTCCTCAACCCGTGCATAAAAACCCAAGCATTCTGACAATGCCCCCACGGCTAGCGCATGCCCGTGCTCCTCAACCGTGGTGAATACTGATTACTCTCACACGGCCTCAAAGCCTAGTCACACGCCCGTGTGGCTAGCCTGTGGCCAACACTGATTAAACTCACACGGCCATGGCACGCCTGTGGCCTTAGCCCATGTATAAAACCTTGACATACTGGCTTGCATTACACGGCCTGGGGCACACGCCCGTTTTCTAACTGTGTGTCTTACATGGCTTCAACATACGGCCGTGGGATTAGCCCGTGGGCTATCCTGACTTAAAACACTAAGGTGCAGGAGACACACGGCCTAGACACACGCCCGTGTGTCTATCCGTGTGGGCACTTAGAGGCTATCTACCAAGCCTTTTTTCCACTCTCATTTGTACACATTCACATACTAATTCAATAAGATCTCAAATCATCAATTAAAACACATGAATTAACACATTTGGTTCATGAAAATAAAGTTTTACTCTCATACACTTGGGAGAATTGTTCCCACAACATTTACAACAACTTAAGCCATCATCAGTGGCTACACACAACCATACTATAAACTCTCTTAGGCCAACAACATTTGGCTACAACAATTAGACTTCATCAACTTTAAACGAATCCTATATACATGCCATGACTCTTAAGGACTTGATACCTCATACCGTATGTCCGCTCGATAGTGTGAATACATCTCCCATGGTCTCCAACCCGAGCTAGTTAAAAACATCCTATAAGAGATGGGAAAAGAAAAGAAGTAAGCAATAATGCTTAGTAAGTTCATCTGCATATAACTGACAAATACTGATATTCATTGAATGTACACAACCACAAAGTATTAAAAAGGTTTTTCTCATAACTCATGGTTGCTTACTCAACCATTCTTGAAGCTTACTCATTCTATCTCTTACCACATTCTTACCATGCCACAAGCCAATTGCTCGTTTATTTAGCATGCATTCCTGCACTAATCATCACATGATCACATAAAACAATACGTCAAGTATTTTCAATAAGTCACTCATACTACTAATTTCTCGGTTGTTTCGCACTTAGCCCACCATCGGTCTCTAATAGGGTGGTATCACACACAGCCCAACACTGTCATCAATAATCTGATATCGCATATAGCTCACCATTATTATAATATCATGGATAATAATCCACATGTATTTCTCTATTTCCCATTTTCCTCCGAGAACATCCTCACATACTTCTATTCTTACTTGAATTTCCACTATACTCGTTTGCATCCACATAATACATTAATAAATCTATCTCATGCAACTAAGGTGTATTGAATACACATAACCTACTAAGGGTTCATCATATACTGAATTCATATCAATTCAACTCTAGCACACACACACTTGTGCTTTTTCCATGGTACAGCCACGTACTTTCTTTCTTTCAACATATACGTTGAATCACTCAAGTTATTAAATAACTCTCTCTCGAGTCTCATACACATAATGTCACACAGAACTCATACCCCAATAGGGTCTTACTTGTATTAACATGTCCATGCCATGTCCCTGACATGGTCTTATACGAATTCTTACATCGAGGCCATATTCCAATATGGTCTTACACGAGGCCTTAACTATCATCATATCATTCCACATACATTTCCCATTACTCTAAGTTCAATTCCATTGACATCTCATCAAGAGACATTTTATACATTCATATAGTAATATACATTCCATACAACATTGGGATACTAAATGAGCTCATACGTAATTTCAACATTCGCATATGAACTTACCTCGATGTCGAAAGAGCCGAAAAGGACCTTTTTTCCCATATTTCTCTTTTCATCTGTTCTAGGTCCAAAACTCGTTTTCTTTGATCTAGAACAATGAAATTTACTTATTTAATCACTCAATGATCGTATTACAACATAATCTCTACTTAGGCAAAAATGACCATTTTGCCCCTATACTTTGGCAAAATTATGATTTTGCCCCTAGGCTCGTAAATAAATGTTCATCACATTCCCTTGTTAAACAAGCCTAGATGAACATTTAATCCTCTTACAACTATTCTCAATTCCATCAATTTCATGCCTTAATGAACAAATTACAACTTTTGCATTTTAGTCCCATTTAGGTGTTTCATGACAACTCTTTTCACAAAAGTTGTTTCCCATCATCCTATCATTCATTTTCTTTCATAAAAACTCATCAAACAACATAAAATCTCTCATGGAAAATCCTTAGACTTTCAACCATATTGCAAACTAGTCCCCTCTTTAGAAAGCTTAAGCTTTGGGGACTCCAAAAGTATAATTTTTATCAAGAAAGATCATCAAAATCACTTACTTGTGAGGAGGAATGTTTGCTGAAATTTCTGAGCTCCATAGCCCTTATTTCTCTTCAATTTTCGGTAGAAGAAGGTGAAGGAATAGTGAAAAGATGATAACATCTTTATTCACCTTATTTTATTCATTTAAACACCTAACATCACCAAATTTTTTACCATCATTTAATGTCTTTATCCCCCTTGACTTTCTATGGCCGTCCAACACATTTAACAAGGCCAAATTGCACATTTTGGACCTCCAATTAATATTCTATGACTATTTGGCACGTCTAGCAATTAAAATAGAACTTTCACACTTTATGCGATTTAGTCCTTTTTCACAATTTAGCTAGAATTCGCTAAAATTAAGGCACCAAAATTTCCATGCATCCTTATAAACATGTTATATCACATAACATATCATGAAAATAATTTTCTCTAATCTCGAATTAGTGATTCCGAGGTCACTGTTCTGACTAGCCCCTAAATCGGGCTGTTACAATTCTCCCCCCTTAGGGATTTTCGTCCCCAAAAATCTTATCAGGAGGAGTGGCTACTAACTTTCTTAAAACGCTTCCATCAACTCTTCAAAATCACAAATTCACTTATCCTTAAGTTTCTCTTGACACGACTCTTAAGCTGTGATACACAAGGTCGAGCATAACTTGAGACCTAGGTTATTCTTTCTCGAAGGTATATACTCGGAAATCCACCAATTTGGAACTCTATATATGTCCAATTGATCGTTCAGATCTTTACTGGTTGACTTACCACTATTCAAATGACATTTCCCTTTTTTGGAAATTTTGTCAACCCAAAATTAAAATCTATAAGGTTCATCTCATTTTCTCATTAAAGCATTTACCGACTGTAGAAAACTTGACTTGTACATTTTGAAAACTCAGCTTTTAGTGGTCAACTACTCCTGACTATAATCTCAATCATACTGTGAAATGTCCTCTATTTTCAAAACATTTATCCACATAACTGTACTTCCTTATTCTTACTTTATTAGATATGCTGCTACTAAATCTCATACCAAAGCTCTGTATAAGTTCTGGATTCATCATCAACAACGGAAAACTTATACAACCTGTATTTACCATCTCAAATAAACTCATTCAGAGCTTATTTAAAATACCATTTACTATATCTCTTCTGAACCCTTTTTGTTCTGAAAAGAAGACTCGCTCTAGTCATTAACCTTGCTGAAACTAAGATGTTACCAACTAGGGTCAACCGAGTAACTAACTCGTATTGCTTAACATGGATCTTTTCATAACATCTAACTCACAACACAGACACAAAAGTGATTATCTCTGGATCACAAACCTGTCAACTCTTTCTCTTGATTCAGACTGATCTCAGTACTAGAACTTTCAAATAAACAGTTCTTTCAATACCTTACAACTCAACTATCATGGTTTGAACATTTCAATGAGCATATCTTTATATTATGCTCCCTACTCACGCATACCACGTAATTTTATTCTCTTTCTTGATTCATGCGTGAATATACACGAACTTGAATCATATCTCAATACCTTCCTCTATCCTTTTCTCCATACTGAGAACATTTTTTTTAAGCACACTCTCATCTGAGTTTCTCTTTCTATGCCAATCTAGAACCTTTACGATCGTCATATCTCACGATAGTAGGGACGTCTCGATCGAATTCGTTAACTCTATTCGGCTTACCCGAAAACCCATCATACAACGTGAAACTTGTGATTTCGCCTCTTATACACGAATCATCACCGATTTCCTCCTCAAGGTACCCAATTAAGTTCACAATGAGGTAAAGGAAATGTCAATTTCAATTAACTAAATCGACAACCGTTTTGTCTGATTTTTACTATCAGTCACTATTCTCACACAATCACAGGTTATGAAAAGAACAACTGCATCAGCCTTGAAAGGCAACAGATATTTACACAAAATACTCAAGGAGATTATTATAATCCCTTCATGGCATCAACTAACCATGCACCACTACAGGCTTCGAGCCAACTTACTCATACTTGCCATTTATTTAGCACATATCGTGCCACACATCGTACTAGTTTCTTCGTGATTTGTTCATGAATATCTGCATTCACTTCATCACATGACTCTAGTACTAATCTCATTTATACTTCCAGACTCATCTATTTGTCCCATTGATCACTAGGGATAATCAAAGACGCAAATTAAATGCGTCATTCATGTAGGCACGAAACCAATGTCACACCCCGGTGGTGGTCTTATATGGAGTCACCTGCGGGTGTCAATGCCATATCCCTGATAAGGTCTTACATGGACTTCCATATCAAATATCGTTACCATATTCTCGAATATGGTCTTATACGGATCTCAACTCAAGTCTTTGAGGCCATGTCCCGGCCATGGTCTTATACGGGACCTTATCTCTTTCATATATCAATGATAACTCTTTTACTATAGTCCCCAAGGACTTCAACCTCATTTTCAAAAATAATTACTCTATATAGTAGAGTATTATGTATCAATGTGATACAAAGCATTCTCAATTATACTAACATAATTATTGCATTAATCGAATGCAAACTTACTCAACTTAACTCTCATAACATTTCATCATAATCCAACAAGCAGTAAGGGGGTGAGGTCGCAAAGGTCCCATAACTTGACTCTCGTGACCACACACATATGATTTGTCATTCATCATCAATGAAATATCATCATAGTCACACAACTCACTCCAAGTGAGTTTTCACATTTTTCATGCCACAATTGTTTCTATTACTCGTACTTTCGAACAATGACTTTACTTACTCAAGTTCCACATTAATATCTACTTGAGCATTCAACATTTGATTCTACTTCCCTTACTATTGCTTATCAATTTAGAGAATGTCTTACGGGTTTTGAGTATGTCGCGTCACTGATTGCCATAGTCCAACTATGGTCTTACATGTCGTCATGATACCATAGCCTCGCTATGGTCTTACACAAAATCTTATATCGATATCGACGCCATATCCCGATGGTCTTACACGATCTCATCTGAAGCCGAGTCCCCTGCATTGGGTCTCACACGGAATTACTATTTGATGCCGATATCCCAGATATGGTCTTATACGGGATCATACTTAGATGTCGATGCCATGTCCCGCTTATACAAGATCTTTCTTTGGTGCTGAAGCCATGTCCCAGACATGGTCTTACACTAGCACACGTATCAATGCCGATGCCATGTTCCAAGCACGATCTTACACTGACCCTCATAATACGGTCGATGCCATGTTCCAAACATGGTCTTACACTGACCCTCATAATATGGTCGATGCCATGTTCCAAACATGGTCTTACACTGACCCTCATAATACAGTCGATGCCATGTTCCAAACATGGTCTTACACTGACCTTCTCATTGCCATGGTCCAACCATGGTCTTATTCATCTTTTCATCGTTGAACGACCGTACTCATATCCTGCATTCTACTAAATCGAACTTTTCAGTTTTTAATCATGTGAACATATTTATCATAAACAATGGCATCACCAATCGCAAGTACTTACTTACTCTTATTGCTTTTCACATACATCATGGCACTTACTAGTCTCATGCTTGTAAGGTAAACAAAGTACCTGTAACACTTGATCACATAATTCAGTATGCTTTACTATAATAAACATAATCTCAGCATCATCATTCATAACATGAATTATACTTGTTAGTCAGCCTTAACTAGCATGACATAATATCAACTTTACTACTAACTTTATTGCTATCTCATTTAAGCTTTACTTGTTTGCCCGATGAATTTCTATGAATAACCGAGGATACTGAATCTCATCTCACATAACTCGATGCCAAAGCCATATCCTAGATACGGTCTTACATGGAATCTCTCTTCTTGGTTTCGAGGCCATGTCTTAACATGGACTTATACGAAGTCTTTCTCATGAGTTCCCTTGAGAACTTACCATTGCCATGTCTTGACATGGTCTTACATGGTATCTTTACTCATGAACTGGTCAATGCCGAGCCTTGGCTTGGACTTACATGAAATCTCTTTCTCTTGATAGCTTTTCAATGACAAGCTTGCCTTGAACTTACATGATATCTGTTCAATGCCAAGCTTGCCTTGGACTTACATGATATCTCTGCTTGGTTGCCGATGCCATGCATTGGCTTGGTCTTATACGGACTTTCTAATCTCATGTGGTAGATCGAGTATCCTAAGTAATTCATTTTCAATCGGGACTTTCATATACATGCTCTTAATAACTTCTTTGTTTAATAAATCATTAAACGCTTTTGTTGAAATAATGTGCATTTAGCAACATAGCAAGAAATTCAATGAAAATATCCATGAAGCTTGGAAATCATACAACTTACTGAAATTAGCTCGGTTGGGAATCATCACTGTCTTAACAAAACAATTTTGTTAGAACCGGGAGACATCACACTATCACTTTCCACATATGGCATGTATAGTTAGACTCTTACTCACGCTAGGTTAGTCCTAGAACCGACTAAACCATAGCTCTGATACACTAAATATAACACCCCTTTCCCAGGTTCTATGCCGGAATCAGGCCTGAGGCGTTACCATAATAAAATCCTCATGATCGCCACTCAGACTCATCGTGACTACTCTCTTAAGTCACCCCAATGACCACATTCTCGACTTACGAGGCCTCTCTCATACACACGAGGGCTCTCGAGACTAATCCGGAACTTTTACGATTCTTAAAATTTTTCTCTTTTGTACAGGTCTCACACGCCCGTGCAAGATTAGACACGCCCGTGTGTAGACACACACGCCCGTGTGTAGACACACGTGCCCGTGTGTAGACACACACGCCCATGTCCTCAACCAGTGCATAAAAACCCAAGCATTCTGCCAATGCCTCCACGGCTAAGGCACGCCCGTGCTCCTATACCGTGGTGAATACTGATTACTCTCACACGGCCTCAAAGCCTAGTCACACGCCCGTGTGGCTAGCCCATGGCCAACACTGATTAAACTCACACAGCCATGGCACGCCCGTGGCCTTAGCCCATGTATAAAACCTTGACATACTGACTTGCATTACACGGCCTGGGGCACACGCCCGTTTTCTAACTGTGTGTCTTACATGGCTTCAACATACGGCCGTGGGATTAGCCCGTGGCCTATCCTGACTTAAAACACTAAGGTGCAGGAGACACACGGCCTAGACACACGCCCGTGTGTCTATCTGTGTGGGCACTTAGAGGCTATCTACCAAGCCTTTTTCCACTCTCATTTGCACACATTCACATACTAATTCAATAAGATCTCAAATCATGAATTAAAACACATGAATTAACACATTTGGTTCATGAAAATAAAGTTTTCCTCTCATACACTTGGGAGAATTGTTCCCACAACATTTACAACAACTTAAGCCATCATCAGTGGCTACACACAACCATACTATAAACTCTCTTAGGCTAACAACATTTGGCTACAACAATTAGACTTCATCAACTTTAAACGAATCCCTATACATGCCATGACTCTTAAGGACTTGATACCTCATACCGTATGTCTGCTCGATAGTGTGAATACATCTCCGACGGTCTCCAACCCGAGCTAGTTAAAAACATCCTATAAGAGATGGGAAAAGAAAAGAAGTAAGCAATAATGTTTAGTAAGTTCATCTGCATATAACTGACAAATACTGATATTCATTGAATGTACACAACCACAAAGTATTAAAAAGGTTTTTCTCATAACTCATGGTTGCTTACTCAACCATTCTTGAAGCTTGCTCATTCTATCTCTTACCACATTCTTACCATGCCACAAGCCAATTGCTCGTTTATTTAGCATGCATTCCTGCACTAATCACCACATGATCACATAAAACAATATGTCAAGCATTTTCAATAAGTCACTCATACTACTAATTTCTCGGTGGTTCCGCACTTAGCCCACCATAGGTCTCTAATAGGGTGGTATCACACACAGCCCAACACTGTCATCAATAATATGATATCGCATATAGCTCACCATTATTATAATATCATGGATAATAATCCACATGTATTTCTCTATTTCCAATGTTCCTCCGAGAACATCCTCACATACTTCTATTCTTACTTGACTTTCCACTATACACGTTTGCATCCACATAATACATTAATAAATCTATCTCATGCAACTAAGGTGTATTGAATACACATAACCCACTAAGGGTTCATCATATACTAAATTCATATCAATTCAACTCTAGCACACACACACTTATGCTTTTTTCGTGGTACAGCCACGTACTTTCTTTCTTTCAACATATACGTTGAATCACTCAAGTTATTAAATAACTCTCTCTCGAGTCTCATACACATAATGTCACATAGAACTCATACCCCAATAGGGTCTTACTTGTATTAACATGTCCATGCCATGTCCCTGACATGGTCTTATACGAATTCTTACATCGAGGCCATATTCCAATATGGTCTTACACGAGGCCTTAACTATCATCATATCATTCCACATACATTTCCCATTACTCTAAGTTCAATTCCATTGACATCTCATCAAGAGACATTTCATACATTCATATAGTAATATACATTCCATACAACATTGGGATACTAAATGAGCTCATACGTAATTTCAACATTCGCATATGAACTTACCTCGATGTCGAAAGAGCCGAAAAGGACCTTTTTGCCCACATTTCTCTTTTCATCCGTTCTAGGTCCAAAACTCGTTTTCTTTGATCTAGAACAATGAAATTTACTCATTTAATCACTCAATGATCGTATTACAACATAATCTCTACTTAGGCAAAATGACCATTTTGCCCTATACTTTGGCAAAATTACGATTTTGCCCCTAGGCTCAATAAATAAATTTTCATCACATTTCCTTGTTAAAAAGCCTAGATGAACATTTAATCCTCTTACAACTATTCTCAATTCCATCAATTTCATGCCTTAATGAACAAATTACAACTTTTGCATTTTAGTCCCATTTAGGTGTTTCATGACAACTCTTTTCACAAAAGTTGTTTCCCATCATCCTATCATTCATTTTCTTTCATAAAAACTCATCAAACAACATAAAATCTCTCATGGCAAGTCCTTAGACTTTCAACCATATTGCAAACTAGTCCCCTCTTTAGAAAGCTTAAGCTTTGGGGACTCCAAAAGTACAATTTTTATCAAGAAAGATCATCAAAATCACTTACTTGTGAGGAGGAATGTTTGCTGAAATTTTTGAGCTCCATAGCCCTTATTTCTCTTCAATTTTTGGTAGAAGAAGGTGAAGGAATAGTGAAAAGATGATAACATCTTTATTCACCTTATTTTATTCATTTAAACACCTAACATCACCAAATTTTTTACCATCATTTAATGTCTTTGTCCCCCTTGACTTTCCATGGCCAGCCAACACATTTAACAAGGCAAAATTTCACATTTTGGACCTCCAATTAATATTCTATGACTATTTGGAACCTCTAGCAATTAAAATAGAACTTTTGCACTTCATGCGATTTAGTCCTTTTTCACAATTTAGCTAGAATTCGCTAAAATTAAGGCACCAAAATTTCCATGCATCCTTATAAACATGTTATATCACATAACATATCATGAAAATAATTTTCTCTAATCTCGAATTAGTGATTTCGAGGTCACTATTCTGACTAGCCCCTAAATCGGGCTGTTACAAGTGAATTCATCAAATACTTCCCTTTTCAATACTTGTATGAATCTCGTACGTACCTGAGTCACTTAACTCATTCACACATTCATTCTTGACTTGACTTTGCCTGGTTAACCATTCGGAATCGTTAAGGATACTCGGAAATCACATATAACTTGTACAATGCCATATCCTGGATATGGTCTTACATGTTATCACATATCAATGCCACTGTCCCAGACAGGGTCTTATACAAAATCATATAACGATGACAATGTCCCAGACATGGTCTTACACGTATTCACATCTCGGTAATCCTAATTTCAAGACATTCGTATCCTATACTATTCCTAAGGTTCGTACGAGACTTTCAGATATTTTAACCCTGTCGATTCTTGATCGTATTTAATCATTCAACATCTATAGCAGTTCAATGACAATTAAACATATATAATTCAATTTAACGACATTTATTTGCATATGAACTTACCTTATTTTCGGGATAAACGGAATGGATCAACTATTCGATAACCTTTGATTTTCCCCGATCTAAATCTGATTTCTTTCGTTCTTGATCTATATACATTCAAAATTAACTCATTTATTCATCAAATCATTCAATTCAGTCCACAAACACATATTTGGGCATTTTTACACTTTAGCCCCTAAAGTTCCACATTTATTCAATTTAGTCCCTATTTCACAAATACACAAAATTCATGCAATTTAATACCTTCCTAAGCTAGCCGAATTTTCCTAGTGCACATATCAACCTATATTTATCATTTATTCACACATTTAGCCACACATTTTCACATTTTCACAAATAAATCCCTATTTGACATTTTTGTCAAAATTCACTTAACAAAACTTGTATAACTATTAACAGATATTCATATTCCATCATAAAACATTCAAAAGCTCAAGCATTCATCAATGGCACTTTACAAAATCATTGACAACTTCAAAAATTAAGGCATGGGCTAGCTATAATACAAAGCAACGATCACAAAAACATAGAAATCATCAAAAATCGAGCTAAAATCGTACCTTAATAGCCAAGATTGAAGTTGCAAAATTTTAAACCCTAATATGGTTCTTTCTTTTGTTGAAAATCGGCTATGAAGAAGACGATAGAATAAAATGGTATTTTGTTTTATTAAATCATCATTTAATAATCTATTTACTTATTTAACCTTTAAATTAAACCATTAAAATACAAATATGATGTCCATGTATGTCCATTAAATATATTAATGGTCTAATATCATCATAAGGATCTCTCATTTAATAAATTATAGAAATTAAACACATTTAACATATAGCATGCCACTTTTGCATTTTACGCGATTAAGTCCTTCTATCAAATTAGACATCCAATCGATAAAATTAAATCACGAAACTTTCACACATACATGCTATCATGCTGTAATACTTTTCGTCCCCAAAAATCTTACCAGTGAATAGGTTCGGGTATTGATTTCTCATAGCATCCTCAGGTTCCCACGTAGCTTCTTCAATCCCGTTTCGATGCCATAATACTTTCACTAATGCAATTTTTTTATTTCTCAATTCTTTGATCTCACGAGCTAAAATTTGAAATGGTTCTTCAGCATATGACATATCAGGCTGAATTTCAACCTCAGTCGGGGAAATGACGTGTGAAGGTGTAACACCCCCAAACCCAGCCCAGACGTTATGGCCGAATCTGAGAATGTCACATCAAAAGCACAATCTCAAACAATTTTGCTAAGTTAAAATCTAAGGCCTAAAAGCCCAAAATCCTTGAATCTTGTTAAGTTAAGAAGAAAGCCCATGTTTTAAAATAAAAGCCCATAGGTTATAGTTATTTTGAAAACCTTGTTAAACTTTAGAAATTTATTTAAGTTAAAATAAAAATTAAACAGCGGAAATAATAATAAAACCCATAAGTAACGTCAAATTGGAGATACAAAGCCTTATTACAACCAATGAAAGTAAAGGATTTAAACCAAAGTCATTCGAAACAAATAAACAAAAAAAAAACTTCTAATTAACTTGCAATGTGGCCATCTCCGAGTCCCTCTTCCACGTCGAGCCGCTTCATCGAAAGGCCACCAAACATTAAATAAAAGGGTATGAGTTTCAAACTCAAAGGTGTAATGCGACCATTGGCAATCAATTTAATATACAATTATCACATCGGGCCTAAGCCCTATCAAAATCGATGGTCTTGGGCCTTAGCCCATAATGACCTCATATCAGATCATATCATATCATATCATATGCAAAACAAGGTAATGAAAAACCCTTCCCAAAAATCCATCCGCTACACACCATTTCCCTTCAAACCTTATACACCTGTGGGGAATTCTAGCTCAACCCACCCCTCCGCTACACACCAATGGTAGCACTCACAGCGGCACTACTTAACGTTGCAGCAAAGCTGCTAATCATATAATTGGCTTAAAGCCACCGGTGGATCCACGATCGTCAAGCGACTATGCGATCCTCAAATTCTTCCTCCGTACCATAATTCCCACCCATATGCATCCTAAACAGAATATCATATGAATGCGGCATGCACATGAGTAACATCCATAAAACTCATACTCATCACATAGGGGTATTTTAGTCATTTCACAATCAAGGCTATTCTCGTAATTCTACCCTGCAGGGGTATTTTCGTAATTCTACCCTACAGGGGTATTTCAATAATTTTGCCCTATAGGGGTATTTTCGTAATTCTACCCTACAGGGGTACTTCCGTAATTCTGCCCTATAGGGGTATTTTCGTAATTCTTTCATCTCAGGTTTTAGTTATGAACTTTGGCCCATCAACAAGTCCTCGCGGTTAAAGTGAACAAATACTATGCACCAGGTAGGATCTCAGAAAAGAGGAGGTGGGCCACTAGGACCGCTTAAATACCAAGCTCTCCCTAGATCCAATCCTAGACATGCATATGTCCATTACCACACCCTAACCAATCGACTTGTCCACAGACATGTTTGAATATTACAAGAGTTTTATGTTATTCAAGAGTTTGTCAAACTAGGCCTAGAGTTCATTAAACCCTAACATATATTTCTAAAAACCCATAAGTCCCATTAAGCCCATTTCATGTCATATAGCCCATTAAGCCAATTTCATGCTCATATAGCCCATTAAGCCAATTTCATGCTCATATAGCCCATTGGACTCGAATACGATCAAATCATACAACCGTTCATGCCAATTCATCATTTATGCTCACATATCAACCATTACCGTTTTGGGCCCACAAGTTTGGCAGGCCCATTTAGCCACTTTTGGGTTTTCAGCTTTTCGGCATTGCCGATATCGTGTGCGTAGTGTTTGTACACACCTGGTAAAAGCGCGTGTTACGAATTCCTCTTAGTCACGAACCTACATTCGATATTCCTTAACCATTAATCATAGGCTAAATACAAACTTTATCAAAAATCGAAACCTCACCGTAGCCTTACCGTGTGCGACAAGCCTTAATAGCTCCTTTCTTTAACACCAACTGCGATTAGACTCTAGATCTGTACCAACTTAAACATTAGAGCCTAAGTAATAGATGACTTACATCCAACACAAGTCACCCTCACAACATATATGACCATTCGGCCAACCCTTAAACCGAAATAAAGAACACTTACCCTTGCTAACGATCCTACCACGCTTGCAATCTTTGAATCTTATCCTTGTTACCATAGAGTTAACAATAGGTCAGTTAGATAGCCTTTCGGCTTTTAGCAAAACGTACAAGAGAGGTTAACCGAATACCTACCAAATCCACTTTCGATCCTGCGGCCTAAATTCGACTTTTGAGATTAGTATAGTGACAGAGACAATTCGGAACCAATAGGGAGAAGAAGAGGAGAAGTGATCGGCTAGAACTAAAGGTGAACAAGAAAAGGAATTTAAGAAGAGAAGGTATGGGGAATTCGACTAGAGAGAAAACCAAAATTTCGGCAAAGGGATGATGGTTTTTTTTTCGGCAAATGGAAGAATTCGGCTAAGGGGAAGAAAAAGAAAAGTAATGGAACCCAAGGAACCTCTCAAAGGAATTTGGCCCCTCCTTTTATAGCCAATAGCCGAATGGCACCAACTCTTCCCACTTCTTATCTCCTAATTTTTCTTCATGATATCTCCCTTATCTCATCCGAAATTCCCTCTTTTATCAGCTCACAAGACCAATTCAAACACTTCAACGAAAGAGTCCAAATTCCACACAACTCTAGCCGTCCACTATGCAAAATTAAACACCCAAAAACACTTTACCACTACTCGAACCTTGGACCTCTTCACGCCACCTTGTAGCTCCCCTAGTTATGCCACCTTGCCACTGGACCAGAAGCCCATTTGTGTCCTCGTTCCCCTTAATCTGCTTAAGAGGCCTAATGCCTGAGACTAGGGTCCACTAAAGCAAGAAAAATAAATTTTTCCCTATGGTCTTCCCTATCTCTAAGACTTTAAATAATCCCGATAATACCTTAAAATTAATATTGTAATATCCCGGGTTAGGGGTTATTTTGTTGTTGCATGAAATTGCATGTGTCTAGTGTGCTGCGTGGCTATTTCTATGTTTTGGGGGCTTAATTGAAGTCTAAGTGTATGCCTGAGTGAATGGGAAAATTTTGTTTTTTGGGTGTTAAGTGAAGGGAGCTGAGGAAGCTGGGGTTTAAGAATTTTAATTGATGTTTTGTTGCACAAAAGAGGAGCTAGCTTAGTGGCAAAGCATGCGCTACATGGGGAGCTTGGTGTGGCGTCATCTACTTGTGGTGGAGGTCCAGTGTTCGAGCTGCAGAGTCCCCATTTTGGCTTCTTTTTGGGACGGCATGGAGGAGAGGTAGAAGGCTAGTGAAATTCTACTTGGACTTGGTCTTCACTTTCAAATGTAAGGTGGAGAGCAAAATGTGGAGGAGGACTTGGTCCACTCATTTGAAATGAGTGGTGGTGAGGGTGTTTGGGGATTATGGCCGAATTTGTGGGGGTGTTGGAGTGGGGGAAGTGGACGGCTAAGTGTGGGAACATGTTAGCCGAAATTCACCTTAGCAACCTAGGTAATTTCGGTCACTTTTTGTCAAGGAGTAAAAGTCTCTTCTTTGGGTCATTTGTTAGCCGAAATTCTAAGGGTGTTTTTCATTTCTCTTTGTTTTGTTTTACATCTTTTGAAACCCAAAGACCAAACCTCAACAAGTCATTAAAGTTTGCATCTTTGTTCCCTAGAGTACTTGTAGCCGAATACCCTTTCCCATCTTTCTCTTTTCTTTCAATTTTGTAAACCGAAACTACTATCTCCCTTTTTCATATTTGCTTTCTTCTTCTTTGCTTGGAAACATTGTAGCCGAATCTTACCCAAGACATTTTCTTCATCTATTTGTTCTTTCCAAAGCCGAAGGTACCTCCCTCTATTTTTTTGTTTATTTTATTTATTTATTTATTTCTTTCTTCTTCTCAATTGCCTATTTGTGAAACTTTCTTCCAAAGCACCTTGTTGCCGTAACCTATTTCCTTTTCATTTCTATTCTTTCTCTTTTACCTTTCGTAACCGAGTATAAGGGTGTGTTAAACACTTAGGCCGAATCTCTCCTCTCCTAGAAGTCCTCTTTTGGCCGAATATTGGGTGTTGGTAAGCTCTTGGCCGAATGGCCATTCCCTTATCTCTCAAGTGTTATGTTGTTTTGGTTTATGGAAGAGGGTTAACCATTCGCTTTAAACATCTCACCTTAGGGCAATCAAAGATTTCAAAGCGATCGGTTGGAGCCTTTTCCCCTTTGTGAATCAATTGGGGTTGGCGATTGTTGGAAGGAGAACTATTGTGGTTCGGTTTGATAAGAAATCAAACCATTAGCAAGGTGAGGATCAACATTAACCCCTTTGGTTAATTGATGTTGGCCGAATGTTGTGGTTGCCTAATGGTTTTCTTTTGGCCGATTATAGGAGCCAGTAATCAAGGAGCCTTAGATCGCTTTTGTCAGGATTTTTTAGACTCGTAATTACCAGGTGTGTAAACTAGCACACTGATATCTAGTAATGTTATTAATAAACTGTTTGCTGTTAAAAACTATACCAAAGATATGACGGATAATTGGATACCCAAACGGGTGTGTGTACGTATCTGGGTAAGTCTAAGTTATTACAAGTTCTATTCTGGATACCTTAGGTATTATGATCTATGTCATGTATGCTATGAGATGTAATGCTAGACATGTTGGCATGATATGCATGACTTGTATGATATGCATGATTACATGAGTATGGTATGTTGATGGGTGATACGAGTGGAGGAGCGTGATATTTTGTCTTGACGAGCACCGGTGTTTTGGTAACACACTTTGTGACTTTGGGTCACCAAGTGCTTTGGTAGCACATTTGTGTCTTTGGGACACCGGAGGTTGGGCACCTCATTGCGACTTGTCCCTGTGGTTAACACCACCGTGGGTTGGCCCCACATTAAGATATGGGATCGTCTGCTAGTGATTGGGTATCACACGATGGGTTGGCCCCATCATTCGATTATTGTGACTACGGTCACCAGTGCTTTGGTAGCACATTTGTGTCTTTGGGACACCAGAGGTTGGGCACCTCATTGCGACTTGTCCCTGTGGTTAACACCACCATGGGTTGGCCCCACATTGAGATATGGGATCGTCTGCTAGTGATTGGGTATCACACGATGGGTTGGCCCCATCATTGGATTTGTGACTTCGGTCACCAGTGCTTTGGTAGCACAAACGTGTCTTTGGGACACCAGTGGTTTGGCACCACATGGATGGATATTGTGTCTTTGGGACACCAGTGTTTTGGTAACACATTGTGACTATATGTCACCAGTGGTTTGGCACCACCAGTGGTTTGGTACCACACGGGGTAGAAAAGGCGATACGGATGGCTAGGATCGGGTTGCATTAATCATGTTGCTATGTATGATGTGTGTTAGCATGTTGTTTCATCGGGAGTGGGATTTATGCACTGAGTCATTCGACTCACCCTCTCCTTTGACATTTTAGGTGATTCGTAGCCGCGGACATGGAGCCGGGGTGGACTCGAGGTGCACATGCCATGCTTTAATAAAAGTTTTGCTCAGACTATTCACTTTGGGTAGTTTAGCTTACTTATTTTTATTTGAGATTCAATTTGGATTTGTAAAAGGCCTTTAAATTATGTTTTATGATGGTTATGTTTTAATTAGATTCGCAACCTGCTTAACAAATAACTTGGTATGGAATTTTACTAAAATTTGGTAAGATAATGTTTTCAAAATTATATCGCAATGTGTTTTAACTATACCATCGGGTATCTCACTATGTTTTGCTATAAAGTAAACTCAAAGTATTTTCAAACCAAACTCGATATTCTACTAAGTCAAAAATGTTTCGAAAAGTACTAAGAAACTATTGGAAATGTTAAATGAAATCAACTCGTTTTTGACTATATACTTTAGATAAGTTTTCAAAATCTAATCAAACAAGCCTACTCCAATTTTTCCTCAAATTCACTACGTTTTCACCCGCTTTTAAACGAAAAATCTGATCACTCAAAGACGTTTTCCCCGTAACATACCGTATCGGTCGTGGTGTCTTGTCCGAGTTTGGGGTGTTACAATTGTGTATCGTGAGCCAAGTTCAAAGGTTTCGGCTGTGGGCCCGAGGCCCAAAATGTTTTCAAAAGATTGTTTTGTTAGTCTTTATTCGTAAAGTATGATTTGAAAGGCATGGCACCGAGTCTCCGGCACCAGTTCGCCCAGGTAAGTACCCCGTACTATTGCTTGTGAATTGAGTGGATGTGATATGATTTGATGAATAGCAATAGTGTATTACTTTAGAGATTGAAACTGATAGGATTTTGTGAACTCGCGAGAACAAATCCTCCTTAATATTCATAAGACTTGCTTCTAAACAAGTGGAATAAATACTGATGCATAAAATTCTTAATCAGATACGTAGGAAGATTAGTCATGAGCACTAGAGGTGGACGTGGTCGTGGACGGCAGGTCGTGGTAGGATGACGCTTTACGAGCCCGTAGGATCCGGTCGTGGTTCGTAAAATGAGATACTGGTTCCCGCCACCACCGGAGGTGGTGAGTTCCAAGATCGACCGGGGGCGACGCAGTGTCACAGCGATCTTCGCGAGTGTTGGAAAGAGTAGCCGGTGTAGGTGGTGGTGCGAGTTAGAAATTGCATTCTGAGCGACTCGGGCAAATGGGGCCAATTCTTCCGAGGTGTTTCGGTGTTGCTCCCAAAGATCGCTGAATATTGGCTAGAGGCAACCGAGCGGATCATGGACGATCCGACTTGATCGCTGAAGAGAAGGCCGAAGGGCATCGTGACGCTTCTCCGGGATGAGTCATATCGCTGGTGGCTCACGGTTCGAGACAAATGTGGCGTGAGAGGATCCGACATGGGATTATTTCGTGGTTGCATATCAAAAGAAATACATCGGAGCTAGTTATATTGACTCAGCGGAAGGCATTTCGAGGCTTGTTCGGGAGAGTAAATCACATTCGAGTACGAGGCTGAGTTCTTGAAGCTGAGTAGGTATGCCAGTGGGCATTGTGGCCACCGAGCATGAGAAGTGTGTGCGTTTCGAGGATGGGTCATGAGACGAGTTGAGACTGCTGATTGCTCCTCAGCAGGAGCGTGAGTTTGCTGTCTTAGTTGAGAAGGCTAAGGTAGCCGAGGGTGTTAAGGAGTCAGTGAGACAGGGCATGGATAGAAATAAGCATAAGAGGAGCTTTGGGTCTTCTCGGGACGCCGGGTAATCCGCAGAAGAGAGCTAGACCGAGTGGGCCGAACCACCGCTAGGTTTTTTTTGTTTGCTAGGCGAGGACCGCCGCAGCGGTGATCGGCAGGGGAAATCTCATTGGGGTGGTTCTTTGACTGGAGGAAAAGGTTGCTTCGTGTGGTTCTCTGAGCACCGTGTGAGGGACCGCCCGCGTAGGTTGGCCAGATTCACCCCGAGAGTCGTACGTAATCGGGCTCAGAGGTAATAGACCGCCACCGCAGAGGGGCCGTGGTAATGGCAGAGGTGGTAATGGTTCTAGTTGGGGCCGTGGAGCACCGGGCGAGGGTGCGGTAGTTCGATGCTAGACACGGCTGGATTAGTGTATCTTTGCGCGAGGCGCCGAGAGGCGGCGACGCACCGGACGTCATAACCGCAGACGTTTTTGATTTTTGGTTCTCCATATATCGCTTTGATTGATGTGGGTTCAACGACTCTTATGTTGCCAAAGTGGTATAGTAGAGACCATGGATTTAGACTCGAGATATCTTCTAGGCGGATGACCGTGATTAGCCCTCTAGGTCACCAGTAGTAGTAGATAAACTGTTTAGAGAGGTACCCCTAGAACTCCAAGGGGTAGTGTTTCTTTCGATCCGATGGAACCGCCGTTTGGGGAGTTCGATCCGATTCTTGGGATGGACTGGTTGGTCAAGTACCAAGCGAGGTTGGATTGCGCGCCAAGCGCATGGTTCTTAAGACGGTTGGGGGTGAAGAGGTGGCTATGATAGGTAATAGGAGGGATTACTTATCAAATGTGGTATCCACTCAAAGCAGAGAAGATGGTCAGGAAAGGCTGTGAAGCGTATGTGGTTCATGTCTATGCCTTGGAGACTAAGGAGTCTGCTGTGGAGAGGGTTCGTACCGTTAAGGAATTTGCTGATGTTTTTCCTGAGGAACTCCCGGGTTTGCCACCAGATCGCGAGGTAGAGTTCGAATAGATCTATTACCCTAATCGCCAAAGGTCTATTGCTCCGTATAGGATGGCGCCAAAGGAATTGGTGGAGCTTAAGGCTCGGATCCGGAGTTATTGGATCGAGGTTTTATTAGGCCTAGTGTTTCGCCGTGGTGCGCCCGGTACTTTTGTTAAGAAGAAAGATGGCACGATGCGGATGTGTATAGACTACCGCTTGATTGAACAAGTCGACGATTAAAAACAAGTATCCGCTTGCCACGATAGATGACTTATTTGATCACCAAGGGTGCTGCGGTATTTTCAAGATCGACTTGAGGTCCGGGTATCATCGGTTGAAGGTTAAGGAGGTCGATATCCATAAAACAAATAAGCTTCGGACTCGGTATGGGCACTACGAATTTACGTAATGCCGTTCGGGTTGACTAATGCACCGCGGCGTTTATGGATATGATGAATAGGTGTTTCAACGATGATCTGGATCGGGCCTCGTGGTGGTTTTCATAGACGACATCTTAGTGTACTCAAGGACGGAGGAAGAGCATGATAAGCATTTGCGAGTGGTGTTGCGATTTTGAGGAAAAAGCACTCTATGCTAAGTTCGGTAAGTGCGAGTTCGGCTTAGAGAAGTGACTTTCTTGGGTCATGTAGTGTCGGTGAGGGATTCGAGTAGATCCTCGTAAGATTGAGGCGCTTTTGGATTGAAGCCGCTAAGTCGGTGGGTGAGATTCGGAGTTTTCTGGTTTGGCGATACTACCAAGGTTTGTTGAGGGTTTCTCGTTGATAGCAAATGTAGATGACCAAGTTGCTAAGGAAAGAAGTTCCGCTTTGTATGGACCGAGAAGCGCAGGGAAAGCTTCGATAAGTTAAAGAAGATTTTGACCGAGGCTCCGCCTAATTCAACTTTGAGGCCGGTAAGGAATTCACAGCCTTTTGCGATGCATCACATACGGGCTTGGGTTGTGTCTTTGATGCAAGAAGGTAAGGTTGTGGCTTACGCTTCTCGGCATACCGAGGCCACATGAGGTCAATTATCCGACGCACGATTTGGAGCTAGCAATTTGTAGTCTTCGCTTTAAAGATTTGGAGGCACTACTTGTACGGGGAGAGATCGATAGTCTACACAGCATCACAAGAGTCTAAAGTATCTACCGACTCGTAAGGATTTGAATTTAAGGCGCCGCAGATGGGTTGAGTTGCTGAAAGATTACGATCGTTCGATTGAGTATCATCCGGCAAGGCTAACGTGGTGGTCGACGCGTTGAGCCGCAAGGTTGTTTCGGACTTAAGAGCTTTGTTTGCCCATTTGAGTTTGTATGACGATGGGAGTATTCTCGCAGAATCGCAAGTTAAGCCTACACCCGTGGAGCGGTCGAGAAAACAGATTATTGGATGAGGTTCTGAGTGCGCGAAGGTTGCAAGTGCGAATGGTGGTTTGGAAGGTTCTGGCTTGTCCGTGATGAGGTTCTGTGTTTCCAAGGTAAGGCTTGTATGCCTAAAGATGTTGAGCCGAGGCAAAAGATTCTTCAGACGCACATAGCAGCCCTTATGCTATGCATCCCGGAGGTAGCAAGATGTATAGGAATCTTAGAGAGCGCTTTTGGTGGCACGGCTTGAAGAAAGAGGTGACAGAGTTTGTTGGGAAGTGTCCGACTTGTCAACGTGTCAAGGCCGAACAACAGCTTGCCGCTCGGGGTTGCTTCACTGTGAAGATTCCTCGATGGAAGTGGGAAAGGATAACCATGGATTTCGTCGGTGGAGTTACCGCTTCGCCAAGCAAGAAAGATTCGATTTGGGTAGTGGTGGATCAATCGACTAAATCACCTCACTTTATTCCAGGTGAGGGTTGACTACTCACTTGAAGCTAGCGGTCGTATGTGTCGAGATAGTGTGAGGTTGCACGGTGTGCGGCTTTGATAATCTCGGATAGGGATCCTAGATTCACGTCAAGGTTCTGGAAAGCATTGCATCAGGCTCTGGGTACTCGTTTGGATTTCAGCACGGCTTTTCACCCGCAGTCTGACGGTCAATCAGAAAGGGTCATTCAGATCTTAGAGGATATGCTGAGAGGTTGTATCTTGGATTTCAGAGGTAGTTGGGAGGAGTTTCTACCATTAGCTGAGTTTGCCTACAACAACGCTTACTGCGAGCATCAAGATGGCACCGTATGAGGCATTGTATGGTAGGAAATGTCGCTCACCTACGTGTTGGACGGAGTTAGGTGAACGTCAGTTGTTGGGACCCGAGTTGGTTGCTGAGACCGAAGACAAGGTTAAGTTGATTCAGTCTAGATTGAAGGAAGCTTCGGACCGGCAGAAGTCTTATGCCGATCTTAAGCGAAGAGATATAGAGTTCGCTCTGGGGGATCGAGTTTTCCTGAAGGTCTCGCCTTGGAAGAAGGTGTTGAGGTTCGGGAAGAAAGGCAAGCTAAGTCCGAGGTTTATTGGGCCGTATAAGGTATTGAGACGAGTTGGACCAGTAGCGTATCAGCTTGAGTTGCCAGCAGAGCTTAGTCAGATTCACGACGTTTTTCACGTTTTGATGCTTCGGAGGTATCGTTCGGATCCGTCGCACGTGGTAGCAGTGGAAGAGATCGAGGTAAATCCAGATTTGACCATGGAGGAGGAACCTGTGCAGATTCTTGATCGAGATGTGAAGGTTCTGCGTAAGAAGTCTGTGCCTTTTGTTAAGGTACTCTGGCGGAATCATGGCGTAGAAGAAGCTACGTGGGAACCCGAGGATGTGATGAGGCAGCAGTACCCGCAACTCTTTTGATCAGGTAATTTCGAGGTCGAAATTATTTTTAAGGGGGGTAGAACTGTAATATCCCGGGTTAGGGGTTATTTTGTTGTTGCATGAAATTGCATGTGTCTAGTGTGTTGCGTGGCTATTTCTATGTTTTGGGGGCTTAATTGAAGTCTAAGTGTATGCCTGAGTGAATGGGAAAATTTTGTTTTTGGGTGTTAAGTGAAGGAGCCGAGGAAGTCGGGGTTTAAGAATTTTAATTGATGTTTTGTTGCACAAAAGAGGAGCTAGCTTAGTGGCAAAGCATGCGCTACATGGGGAGCTTGGTGTGGCGTCATCTACTTGTGGTGGAGGTCTAGTGTTCGAGCCACAGAGTCCCCATTTTGGCTTCTTTTGGGACGGCATGGAGGAGAGGTAGAAGGCTAGTGAAATTCTACTTGGACTTGGTCTTCACTTTCAAATGTAAGGTGGAGAGCAAAATGTGGAGGAGGACTTGGTCCACTCATTTGAAATGAGTGGTGGTGAGGGTGTTTGGGGATTATGGCGAATTTGTGGGGGTGTTGGAGTGGGGAAGTGGACGGCTAAGTGTGGGAACATGTTAGCCGAAATTCACCTTAGCAACCTAGGTAATTTCGGTCACTTTTTGTCAAGGAGTAAAAGTCTCTTCTTTGGGTCATTTGTTAGCCAAAAATTCTAAGGGTGTTTTTCATTTCTCTTTGTTTTGTTTTACATCTTTTGAAACCCAAAGACCAAACCTCAACAAGTCACAAAAGTTTGCATCTTTGTTCCCTAGAGTACTTGTAGCCGAATACCCTTTCCCATCTTTCTCTTTTCTTTCAATTTTGTAAATCGAAACTACTATCTCCCTTTTTCATATTTGCTTTCTTCTTCTTTGCTTGGAAACATTGTAGCCGAATCTTACCCAAGACATTTTCTTCATCTATTTGTTCTTTCCAAAGCCGAAGGTACGTCCCTCTATTTTTTTGTTTATTTTATTTATTTATTTATTTCTTTCTTCTTCTCAATTGCCTATTTGTCGAAACTTTCTTCCAAAGCACCTTGTTGCCGTAACCCTATTTCCTTTTCATTTCTATTCTTTCTCTTTTACCTTTCGTAATCCGAGTATAAGGGTGTGTTAAACACTTAGGCCGAATCTCTCCTCTCCTAGAAGTCCTCTTTTGGCCGAATATTGGGTGTTGGTAAGCTCTTGGCCGAATGGCCATTCCTCTATCTCTCAAGTGTTATGTTGTTTTGGTTTATGGAATAGGGTTAACCATTCGTTTTAAACATCTCACCTTAGGGCAATCAAAGATTTCAAAGCAGTCAGTTGGAGCCTTTTCCCCTTTGTGAATCAATTGGGGTTGGCCGATTGTTGGAAGGAGAACTATTGTGGTTCGGGTTTGATAAGAAATCAAACCATTAGCAAGGTGAGGGATCAACATTAACCCCCTTTGGTTAATTGATGTTGGCCGAATGTTGTGGTTGCCTAATGGTTTTCTTTTGGCCGATTATAGGAGCCAGTAATCAAGGAGCCTTAGATCGCTTTTGTCAGGATTTTTAGACTCGTAATTACTGTGTGTAAACTAGCACACCGATATCTAGTAATGTTATTAATAAACTCGCTTTGCTGTTAAAAACTATACCAGTATGACGGATAATTGGATACCCAAACGGGGTGTGTGTACGTATCCGGGTAAGTCTAAGTTATTACAAGTTCTATTCTGGATACCTTGGGTATTATGATCTATGTCATGTATGCTATGAGATGTAATGCTAGACATGTTGGCATGATATGCATGACTTGTATGATATGCATGATTACATGAGTATGGTATGTTGATGGGTGATACGAGTGGAGGGAGCAGTGATATTTTGTGCTGACGAGCACCAGTGTTTTGGTAACACACTTTGTGACTTTGGGTCACCAGTGCTTTGGTAGCACATTTGTGTCTTTGGGACACCAGAGGTTGGGCACCTCATTGCGACTTGTCCTCGTGGTTAACACCACCGTGGGTTGGCCCCACATTGAGATATGGGATCGTCACTAGTGATTGGGTATCACACGATGGGTTGGCCCCATCATTCGATTATTGTGACTACGGTCACCAAGTGCTTTGGTAGCACATTTGTGTCTTTGGGACACCAGAGGTTGGGCACCTCATTGCGACTTGTCCTCGTGTTTAACACCACCGTGGGTTGGCCCCACATTGAGATATGGGATCGTCACTAGTGATTGGGTATCACACGATGGGTTGGCCCCATCATTGGATTTGTGACTTCGGTCACCAAGGCTTTGGTAGCACAAACGTGTCTTTGGGACACCAGTGGTTTGGCACCACATGGATGGATATTGTGTCTTTGGGACACCAGTGTTTTGGTAACACATTGTGACTATATGTCACTAGTGGTTTGGCACCACCAAAGGTTTGGTACCACACGGGGTAGAGAAAAGGCGTCTACGGATGGCTAGGATCGGGTTGCATTAATCATGTTGCTATGTATGATGTGTGTTAGCATGTTGTTTCATCGGGAGCGGGATTTATGCACTGAGTCATTCGACTCACCCTCTCCTTTGACATTTCAGTGATTCGTAGTCATGGACATGGAGCCTGGGTGGACTCGAGGTGCACATGCCATGCTTTAATAAAAGTTTTGCTCAGGACTATTCACTTTGGGTACTTTAGCTTACTTATTTTTATTTGAGATTCAATTTGGATTTGTAAAAGGCCTTTAAATTATGTTTTATGATGGTTATGTTTTAATTAGATTCGCAACCTGCTTAACAAATAACTTGGTATGGAATTTTACTAAAATTTGGTAAGATAATGTTTTCAAAATTATATCGCAATGTGTTTTAACTATACCATCGGGTATCTCACTATGTTTTGCTATAAAGTAAACTCAAAGTATTTTCAAACCAAACTCGATATTCTACTAAGTCAAAAATGTTTCGAAAAGTACTAAGAAACTATTGGAAATGTTAAATGAAATCAACTCGTTTTTGACTATATACTTTAGATAAGTTTTCAAAATCTAATCAAACAAGCCTACTCCAATTTTTCCTCAAATTCACTACGTTTTCACCCGCTTTTAAACGAAAAAAAAATCTGATCACTCAAAGACGTTTTCCCCGTAACATACCAGATTCGGTCGTGGTGTCTTGTCCGAGTTTGGGGTGTTACAAATATTCTAAGTGCTACTCATACATACCAACCTCAGTGCACAGAAATTTAATGTTTCAGGATTTTTGGGGCGTTACAACCCAATAGGCCCAAATCTACTAGGCCCAAATTCGGGGCGTTACAATTCTACCCTCCTTAAAGAAATTTCGTCCCTGAAATTTCCAACTAACTATTAATCGTACAACCCAAGTCTCACCACTACGCTACATTGCGCATTCTCGATTTAATAACACATAAACATTGCACGCATACAGTTTCTATACCCAAAATATCGCATCCACACAAAACATACCCGACTTAATGGTGATTGAACAATCTCGAGCCTTATGCTCCTCAGACCCGCATCTTAAACACGCTCCCGACTTCCTCCAAAGATTTACCCCGATGACGCCTTACGCAATATTCGCAGCGGAAAGTTTGGACGTACCTTAACATGATTCACGTAACGAGATCGCGCCTAGAAGACTCGCGATCTCCTTTTTTCTTACAGTCCACGCACCTAACCCAAAGTGTTTCACCAATTTCTTTAACCTCCTCAAGTACCTCCCTAACTAGCTGAATCAGCACATCAGCCCTAACACTTCCACGGCCTCTGCTGCGACCCCTTGCACTTCTTCTAGCGCCCATCGTTGCGTGCGTATTTCTGGGTTAGAATTTTATGAAATTAGTGCATAGTTCCACTGCTTAAAACACATGTCTTATGTGAGTGACAATTTAAAAGTTGTTTCGCGGTCGTAAATCCACTACAGGCTTAAGTTCCCTACGAGCTTTAGTCTCTAAGAACCTATTGTTTAAAGTAGCCCAATATCTAATTATAGTTCAGTAATTTAAACAAGTGTAACAACAGAAAAACCTACTTGGCTCGGCGTCAAGGGCTCAGTGAACCACACTGCAAGATCCTGCAAAAACTCTTTAATCCACTTGTTTTAAAAACCCAAAATCTAAGGCCCATTTCACAGCCCGAGCTTGGCAACCGGGCTCTAATACCACTAAATGTAACACCCCCAAACCCAGCACAGACATTATGGCTGAATCCGAGAATGTTACATCAAAGGCACAATCTCAAAAAATTTTGCTAAGTTAAAATAAAGGCCTAAAAGCCCAAAATCCTTGAATCTTGTTAAGTTAAGAAGAAAGCCCATGTTTTAAAATAAAAGCACATAGGTTATAGTTATTTTGAAAACCTTGTTAAAATTTAGAAATTTATTTAAGTTAAAATAAAAATTAAGTAGCGGAAATAATAATAAAACCCATAAGTAACGTCAAATTGGAGATACAAAGCCTTATTACAACCAATGAAAGTAAAGGATTTAAACCAAAGTCATTCGAAACAAATAAACAAAAAAAAACTTCTAATTAACTTGCAATGTGGCCATCTCCGAGTCCTCTTCCACGTCGAGCCGCTTCATCGAAAGCGCCACCAAAACATTAAATAAAAGGGTATGAGTTTCGAAACTCAGTGTGTATGACCCTTGGCAATCAATTTAATATACAATTATCACATCGGGCCTAAGCCCTATCAAAATCGATGGTCTTGGGCCTTAGCCCATAATGACCTCATATCAGATCATATCATATCATATCATATGCAAAACAAGGTAATGAAAAACCCTCCCCAAAAATCCATCCGCTACACACCATTTCCCTTCAAACCTTATACACCTGTGGGGAATTCTAGCTCAACCCACCCCTCCGCTACACACCAATGGTAGCACTCACAGCGGCACTACTTAACGTTGCAGCAAAGCTGCTATTCATATAATTGGCTTAAAGCCACCGGTGGACCCACGGTCGTCAAGTGACTATGCGATCCTCAAATTCTTCCTCCGTACCATAATTCCCACCCATATGCATCCTAAACAGAATATCATATGAATGCGGCATGCACATGAGTAACATCCATAAAACTCATACTCATCACATAGGGGTATTTTAGTCATTTCACAATCAAGGGTATTCTCGTAATTCTACCCTACAGGGGTATTTTCGTAATTTTACCCTACAGGGGTATTTTCGTAATTCTGCTCTACAGGGGTATTTCCGTAATTCTGCCCTATAGGGGTATTTTTGTAATTCTTTCATCTCAGGTTTTAGTTATGAACTTTGGCCCATCAACAAGTCCTCGAGGTTAAAGTGAACAAACACTATGCACCAGGTAGGATCTCATAAAAGAGGAGGTGGGCCACTAGGACCGCTTAAATACCAAGCTCTCCCTAGATCCAATCCTAGACATGCATATGTCCATTACCACACCCTAACCTATCAACTTGTCCACAGACATGTTTGATTATTACAAGAGTTTTATGTTATTCAAGAGTTTTTCAAACTAGGCCTAGAGTTCATTAAACCCTAACATATATTTCTAAAAACCCATAAGTCCCATTAAGCCCATTTAATGTCATATAGCCCATTAAGCCAATTTCATGCTCATATAGCCCATTAAGCCAATTTCATGCTCATATAGCCCATTGGACTCGAATACAATCAAATCATACAACCGTTCATGCCAATTCATCATTCATGCTCACATATCAACCATTACCGTTTTGGGCCCACAAGTTCGGTAGGCCCATTTAGCCACTTTCGACTTTTTGGCTTTTCGGCATTGCTGATATGATGTGTGTCGTGTTTGTACACACCTGGTAATAGCGCGTGCTGCGAATTCCTTTTAGTCACGAACCTACATTCGATATTCCTTAACCATTAATCATAGGCTAAATACAAACTTTATCAAAAACTGAAACCTCACCATAGCCTTACCGTGTGCGACAAGCCTTAATAGCTCCTTTCTTTAACACCAACTGCGATTAGACCCTAGATCTGTACCAACTTAAACATTAGAGCCTAAGTAATAGATGACCTGCATCCAACACAAGTCACCCTCACAACATATATGACCATTCGACCAACCCTTAAACCGAAGTAAAGAACACTTACCCTTGCTAACGATCCTACCACGCTTGCGATCTTTGAATCTTATCCTTGTTACCACAAAGTTAACGACTGGTCAGTTAGATAGCCTTTTGGATTTTAGCAAAACGTACAAGAGAGAACCGAATACTTACCAAATCCACTTTCGATCCTGCGGCCTAAATTCAGCTTTTGAGATTAGTATGGTGACAGAGACAATTCGACACCAATAGGGAGAAGAAGAGGAGAAGTGATCGGCTAGAACTAAAGGTGAACAAGAAAAGGAATTTAAGAAGAGAAGGTATGGGGAATTCGACTAGAGAGAAAACCAAAATTTCGGCAAAGGGATGATGGTTTTTTTTCGGCAAATGGAAGAATTCGGCTAAGGGGAAGAAAAAGAAAAGTAATGGAACCCAAGGAACCTCTCAAAGGAATTTGACACCTCCTTTTATAGCCAATAGCCGAATCCTACCTTCCCCCATAGTCCAATTCGGCACCAACTCTTCCCACTTCTCATCTCCTAATTTTTCTCCATGATATCTCCCTTATCTCATCCGAAATTCTCTCATTTATCAGCTCACAAGACCAATTCAAACACTTCAACGAAAGAGTCCAAATTCCACACAACTTTGGCCGTCCACTATGCAAAATTAAACACCCAAAAACACTTTACCACTACTCGAACTTTGGACCTCTTCACGCCACCTTGTAGCTCCCCTAGTGACGCCACCTTGCCACTGGACCACAAGCCCATTTGTGTCCTCTTTCCCCTTAATCTGCTTAAGAGGCCTAATGCCTGAGACTAGGGTCCACTAAAGCAAGAAAAATAAATTTTTCCCTATGGTCTTCCCTATCTCTAAGACTTCAAGTAATCCCGATAATACCTTAAAATTATTATTCTAAGTGCTACTCATACATACCAACCTCAGTGCACAAAAATTTAAAGTTTCGGGATTTTTGGGGCGTTACAACCCAATAGGCCCAAATCTACTAGGCCCAAATTCGGGGCGTTATAGAAAGGTCAGATCGGTATCGTCGAAGCATCGACACATGGAACACATTATGTATTTTCTCTAACTCAGACGGTAGAGATAATCGATAAACAACTGGCCTGATTCGCTCGATAATCTCGTAAGGTCTGATATATCGCGGACTCAATTTCCCTTTCTGACCAAACCGAAATATCTTTTTTTCCATGGCGATAGTTTCGAGAATACTTTATCCCCGATCTAAAACTCAGTATCTTTCCATTTCAAATCTGCGTAAGAATTCTGTCGATCCGATACTGTTTTCAAACTATGACGAATTAGTTTCACTTTTTCTTCAGTCTCTCTAATCAGATCAATTCCGTGAATCTTATTTTCGCTGAGCTCACTCCAATACAACGGTGTTTGACATTTACGACCGTATAGAGCTTCGTATGGTGCCATTTTTATACTCGATTATTATTATAAGCAAACTCAATTAGCGATAGATATTTCTCCCAACTACTTTCAAACTCAAGAAGACAACAACGCAACATATCCTCAAGAATCTAAATAACTCATTCGGATTGACCATCCTTTTGCGGGTGAAACACCGTACTAAAATGCAACTTTGTACCTAAAGCTTCTTGCAATTTCTTCCAAAATCGCGATGTGAACCTCGGATCTCTATTCGAAACAATGGAAATAGGTACCCCGTGCAATCTCACAAACTCAGAGATATATAACTCAGCTAACTTATCAAGCGAGAAATCCGTACGTACAAGAATGAAATGAGCTGATTTCGTCAATCGGTCAAGAATAACCCAGATTGCATATTTCTTTCTCGGAGATAGGGGTAAACCCGATACAAAATCCATAGTCACTCTATCCTATTTCCACTCGGGAATTATGATTGGCTGCAATAAACCTGATGGTACTTGATGCTCAGCTTTGACTTACTAATAGATTAAACATTTTGAAACAAACTCGGAGATATCTATTTTCATGTCGTGCCACCAATACAGCTGTTTCAAGTCATTATACATTTTCGTGCTTCCCGGATGAACAGATAAACGACTACTATGTGTTTCATTCAAAATCATCTGAATCAACTCTTAATTTCTCGGAACATATATTCGGCCTCTGAATCTTAAATAATCATCGAAATCAACTTGAAACTCTGAATCAGGGTTCGAATCACATTGAACTCGTTCTATCACGAATTAGTTTCACTTTTTCTTCAGTCTCTCTAATCAGATCAATTCCGTGAATCTTATTTTCGCTGAGCTCACTCCAATACAACGGTGTTTGACATTTACGACCGTATAGAGCTTCGTATGGTGCCATTTTTATACTCGATTGAAAGGTATTATTATAAGCAAACTCAATTAGCGATAGATATTTCTCCCAACTACTTTCAAACTCAAGAATACAACAACGCAACATATCCTCAAGAATCTAAATAACTCATTCGGATTGACCATCCTTTTGCGGGTGAAACACCGTACTAAAATGCAACTTTGTACCTAAAGCTTCTTGCAATTTCTTCCAAAATCGCGATGTGAACCTCGGATCTCTATTCGAAACAATGGAAATAGGTACCCCGTGCAATCTCACAAACTCAGAGATATATAACTCAGCTAACTTATCAAGCGAGAAATCCGTACGTACAAGAATGAAATGAGCTGATTTCGTCAATCGGTCAAGAATAACCAGTGATTGCATATTTCTTTCTCGGAGATAGGGGTAAACCCGATACAAAATCCATAGTCACTCTATCCTATTTCCACTCGGGAATTATGATTGGCTGCAATAAACCTGATGGTACTTGATGCTCAGCTTTGACTTACTAATAGATTAAACATTTTGAAACAAACTCGGAGATATCTATTTTCATGTCGTACACCACCAATACAAATTGCTTTCAAGTCATTATACATTTTCGTGCTTCCTGATGAACAGATAAACGACTACTATGTGTTTCATTCAAAATCATCCGAATCAACTCTTAATTTCTCGGAACATATATTCGGCCTCACGAATCTTAAATAATCATCGAAATCAACTTGAAACTCAATCGTGGTTCGAATCACATTGAACTCGTTCTATCACGAATTAGTTTCACTTTTTCTTCGATCTCTAATCGGATCAATTCCGTGAATCTTATTTTCACGAGCTCACTCCAATACAACGGTGTTTGACATTTACGACCGTATAGAGCTTCAGTATGGTGCCATTTTTATACTCGATTGAAAGGTATTATTATAAGCAAACTCAATTAGCGATAGATATTTCTCCCAACTACTTTCAAACTCAAGAATACAACAACGCAACATATCCTCAAGAATCTAAATAACTCATTCGGATTGACCATCCTTTTGCGGGTGAAACACCGTACTAAAATGCAACTTTGTACCTAAAGCTTCTTGCAATTTCTTCCAAAATCGCGATGTGAACCTCGGATCTCTATTCAAACAATGGAAATAGGTACCCTGCAATCTCACAAACTCGAGATATATAACTCACTAACTTATCAAGCGAGAAATCCGTGACGTACAAGAATGAAATGAGTGATTTCGTCAATCGGTCAAGAATAACCTGCATTGCATATTTCTTTCTGAGATAGGGTAAACCCGATACAAAATCCATAGTCACTCTATCCTATTTCCACTGGGAATTATGATTGGCTGCAATAAACCTGATGGTACTTGATGCTCAGCTTTGACTTACTAATAGATTAAACATTTTGAAACAAACTCGGAGATATCTATTTTCATGTCGTGCCACCAATACAGCTGTTTCAAGTCATTATACATTTTCGTGCTTCCCGGATGAACAGATAAACGACTACTATGTGTTTCATTCAAAATCATCTGAATCAACTCTTAATTTCTCGGAACATATATTCGGCCTCTGAATCTTAAATAATCATCGAAATCAACTTGAAACTCTGAATCAGGGTTCGAATCACATTGAACTCGTTCTATCACGAATTAGTTTCACTTTTTCTTCAGTCTCTCTAATCAGATCAATTCCGTGAATCTTATTTTCGCTGAGCTCACTCCAATACAACGGTGTTTGACATTTACGACCGTATAGAGCTTCGTATGGTGCCATTTTTATACTCGATTGAAAGGTATTATTATAAGCAAACTCAATTAGCGATAGATATTTCTCCCAACTACTTTCAAACTCAAGAATACAACAACGCAACATATCCTCAAGAATCTAAATAACTCATTCGGATTGACCATCCTTTTGCGGGTGAAACACCGCACTAAAATGCAACTTTGTACCTAAAGCTTCTTGCAATTTCTTCCAAAATCGCGATGTGAACCTCGGATCTCTATTCAAACAATGGAAATAGGTACCCGTGCAATCTCACAAACTCGAGAGATATATAACTCACTAACTTATCAAGCGAGAAAATCCAGACGCATAAAGAATGAAATGAGTGATTTCACAATCGGTCAAGAATAACCCAGATTGCATATTTCTTTCTGGAGATAGGGTAAACCCGATACAAAAATCCATAGTCACTCTATCCTATTTCCACTCGGAATTATGATTGGTATGCAATAAACTGATGGTACTTGATGCTCACTTTGACTTACTAATAGATTAAACATTTTGAAACAAACTCGGAGATATCTATTTTCATGTCGTACCACCAATACAATGTTTTCAAGTCATTATACATTTTCGTGCTTCCCGGATGAATGATAAACGACTACTATGTGTTTCATTCAAAATCATCTGAATCAACTCTTAATTTCTCGGAACATATATTCGGCCTCTGAATCTTAAATAATCATCGAAATCAACTTGAAACTCTGAATCAGGGTTCGAATCACATTGAACTCGTTCTATCACGAATTAGTTTCACTTTTTCTTCAGTCTCTCTAATCAGATCAATTCCGTGAATCTTATTTTCGCTGAGCTCACTCCAATACAACGGTGTTTGACATTTACGACCGTATAGAGCTTCGTATGGTGCCATTTTTATACTCGATTGAAAGGTATTATTATAAGCAAACTCAATTAGCGATAGATATTTCTCCCAACTACTTTCAAACTCAAGAATACAACAACGCAACATATCCTCAAGAATCTAAATAACTCATTCGGATTGACCATCCTTTTGCGGGTGAAACACCGTACTAAAATGCAACTTTGTACCTAAAGCTTCTTGCAATTTCTTCCAAAATCGCGATGTGAACCTCGGATCTCTATTCGAAACAATGGAAATAGGTACCGTGCAATCTCACAAACTCAGAGATATATAACTCAGCTAACTTATCAAGCGAGAAATCCGTACGTACAAGAATGAAATGAGCTGATTTCGTCAATCGGTCAAGAATAACCCAGATTGCATATTTCTTTCTCGGAGATAGGGGTAAACCCGATACAAAATCCATAGTCACTCTATCCTATTTCCACTCGGGAATTATGATTGGCTGCAATAAACCTGATGGTACTTGATACTCAGCTTTGACTTGCTGATAGATTAAACATTTTGAAACAAACTCGGAGATATCTATTTTCATGTCGTGCCACCAATACAACTGTTTCAAGTCATTATACATTTTCGTGCTTCCCGGATGAACAGATAAACGACTACTATGTGTTTCATTCAAAATCATCTGAATCAACTCTTAATTTCTCGGAACATATATTCGGCCTCTGAATCTTAAATAATCATCGAAATCAACTTGAAACTCTGAATCAGGGTTCGAATCACATTGAACTCGTTTTGTTAACATTTCATTATCGACTTTCTGAGCTTCGCAAATCTGCTGTAAAAATAATGGTCTCGCTTTCATCTCGGCCACAATCGAACCATCATTACACAAAGCTATTTGAGTGTTCATCGCACGTAGAGTGAATAGAGATTTTTGGCTCAAAGCATCAGCAACGACATTAGCCTTTCCCAGATGATCATCGATCACTAACTCGTAATCTTTTAGTAATTCAAGCCACCTCCATTGTCGAAAATTCAAATCTTTCTGAGTCATCAAATTTTTTAAACTCTTGTGATCGGTATAGATGTGACATTTCTCACAAAACAAATAGTGACGCCAAATTTTCAGCGTGAACACAATAGCTGCTAACTTCAAATCATGTGTCAGGTAATTCTTTTCATGCGGTTTCAACTGTCTCGAGGCATAAGCTATAACTTTTCCTTCCTGCATCAAAACACAACCCACACCATTCAACGATGCATCACTGAACACAACGAACTCTTTACTTGATTTAGGCTGAACTAACACTAGTGCCTCTATCAATAAAGCTTTCAACTGACTAAAACTTTTCTGAATATCTGACCACTGGAACTTAACATCTTTTTGAAGCAATTTTGTCAATCGTCTATAATAGCCGGCGAGTCCCAGGAAGCTATGGACTTCAGATACATTTCTTGGAGGCTTCCAATCCATTATTGCAGAAATCTTGCTCGGATCGACTCGAATACCTGATGCTGACACAATATGCCCTAGAAAACCAACCTCGCTCAACCAGAATTCGCATTTGCTGAACTTTACAAATAACTGCTTATCTCGCAGAGTCTGTAGTACAATTCTTAGATGCTTTGCATGCTCGGATTCATCATGTGAGTAAATCAAAATGTCATCAATGACTACAAAGACAAATCGATCTAGATACGGTCTGAAAATCTGGTTCATTAAGTCTATAAAGATAGCAGGTGCATTCGTTAGTCCGAAAGACAAAACTAAAAATTCATAGTGACCATACCTTGTTCTAAATGCAGTCTTTGGCACATGAGTCTTTTACTCGTAACTGGTAATAGCCCGATCTCAAATCAATTTTTGAAAACACTGTAGCTCATTTCAATTGATCAAACAAATCATCAATTCTGGGCAGAGGATACTTATTCTTGATCGTCACTTTGTTGAGCTGTCGATAGTCTATACACATTCTCATCGTGCCATCTTTCTTTTTCACAAATAATATCGGTGCACCCCAGGGAGAGAAACTCGGTCTAACAAAACCTTTATCTGTCAACTCTTGCAACTGAGCTTTCAACTCTTTTAATTCTGTCGAGGCCATTCTGTATGGAGCTATCGATATCGGTGTAGTTCCCGGCACTAACTCAATGCCAAACTCAACCTCTCGGATTGGTGGTAAACCTGGTAACTCTTCAGGAAACATATCTGAATACTTACACACAACTGGCACTGATTCAATCTTCTTTTCAGTCACTGTCGTATCAAGCACATAAGCAAAATAAGCTTCGCAACCCTTTCTCATATATTTCTGAGCTAACATCGATGAAATCACTGCTGGTAAACCATTCAAATCATCTGCCTCAATCTGGATAATCTCATTATTCTAACATCTCAGATCAATCGTCTTTCGTTTACAGTTTACTATAGCATCATGTAGCATTAGCCAATCCATACCCAGAATTATATCAAATTCATCAAATGGCAACAACATCAGATCAGCTGAAAAACAAAAATCCCGAATCATCAATGGACAGTTCTTGCACACTTTATCAACCAAAACACACTTGCCTAAGGGGTTCGATACTCTAATCACAAATTTAGTAGACTCTACGGGCAAAGTCTTACTAGATACTAAATTCATACATATATATGAATGAGTTGACCCTGGATCTATGAATGCAATCACATTAGTATCATAGAGAGTAAAAGTACCTGTAATAACATCTGGAGATGACGTTTCTTCGCGAGCGCGAATAACGTAGGCTCGTGCAAGTGCTCTAGCCTCTGACCTCACTGCATAATCTTTAGTCGCTCTCTGACTACTACTCACATTTCCCGTGTTTCTGGGTGGTCTACCTCTAACTGTAGTGTTACTCGGTCTTGTGTTTTGTACTGTATCTTGCTCAGCCAACTCAGGGCAATTACGAATAAAATGATCTAATGATCCACATTTAAAATAGGCCCGATCATTCAATCTACAATCACCGGTATGTCATTTTCCATAATGTCTACACCCGGGTCGGTGTTGTCTCACATTGCCAACACTAGCAATAGATGTAGCTTGAGCTTTAGAACTCACAGGTTGCTTTTTACGATCCCTGCTTGAATATCTTATCGATGCATTGGAACGATCAAACGAGTCTCGAAATTTCTTTGATACAGACTGATAAGATTTACTAGTCGATCTCTTTCTGGAGTCTCCATCTTCAAAATTAGCTTTTCTCTTTTCTTTTCCGAGTTCTTCAGCTTTACATGCTCGTTCGACGAGTATCACAAACTCTTTGATTTCCAGAATCCCAACTAATAGCTTGATATATTCATTTAAACCATCCTCAAATCTCTTGCACATAATAGCTTTAGTTGAAACACATTCCCGAGCGTAGTTACTCAATCTCACAAATGCTCACTCGTATTCGGTAACAGACATACAGCCCTATTTTAACTCGAGAAACTCTTTGTGTTTCTGATCAATGAATCTCTGGCTAATATATTTCTTCTGAAATTCAGTTTGGAAAAACTCCCAAGTAACCCGTTCTTTTGGAACCACCGATACTAATGTATTCCACAAATGATACACAGTGTCTCTTAACAAAGATATGGCACATTTGATACATCCATCAGGAGTACAAGATAACTCATTGAATACTCAGATTGTATTATCGAGCTAGAATTCAGCTCGTTCAGCATCATCATCAACATTAGCCCGAAACTCTTCAGCCCTACATGTACGAATCTTATCAACAGGTGGCTTACTCAATCGAATCAGATCTATCACTTGTGGCACAACTGGGACTTGTTGAGGAATAGGCGGGGGTGGAGGTTGTTGAGCAGCCAGATTCGTTCAAATGAACTCCGTGAACCACTCACTCATCATTTGGAAGAAGGCTTGTTTAGCCTCTCCCTCGTGGCTAGTAGTTACAAATCTAGAGTCAGATTATGCTGCCCTCTAAGCAGGAGTGGGCTCGTTACTCTCTACATCATCAGCTACAGCTCTTTTGGGATCCATTACTATACGAAAACACAATTTAAGCTGTTAGGAATCATCACACAATCGCAGAGTATATATGGCATGTATAGCTAGACTCTTACACACGCTATGTTAGTCCTAGAATCGACTAAACCGTAGCTCTAATACCAATAAATGTAACACCCTTAACCCGTATCCGTCGCCAGAATAGGGTTACGAGGCATTACCGATCAGATCACAACATACAACATACATTTATGCATCCATTCTCAAATACCATTCAATCTTAATCACATTGTCCCTTATAAGGCTCTACAAGACCTTAAAACATGCTTGGAAGAGGTTCGAGACTAAACTGATAACATTTGAAATCTTTGGGAAACTTATAAAATTTTCATGCATACAGGGTTCACATGCCTGTGTGAACAAGTCGTGTACCTCACACGGCTCCAGACACGCCCGTGTCTTTGGTCGTGTGAAAACAGGGCATACATACTGACTTGGGTCACACGGCTGACCACACGCCCGTGTGTCTAGCCCATGTGCCCTTCGAAATGGCCACACACGCCCGTGTGCCAGGCCGTGCCAATCCTGTAGGTTATACTAACTTATGCAACACGGCCAAGTCACACGCCCGTGTGCTAGGCCGTGTGCCATTTAGGGCGTATACTAATTTCTGCCACACGGCCGGTCACACGCCCGTGTGTGAGGCCGTGTAGAGCATACTGACTTCAATTCAATTTCAACACCAAGGGACAGACGGCCGTGTATCATGACCGTGTGTCGCACATGGCTGAGACACAGGCCCGTGTCTCTGCCCATGTGGACAAGAATAAGCTATTTGCAAGGCCAATTTTTGTCACCCTTTCTCATGCTCACCTAAACAACCAAATAATACCATTTCAACACATTTATAGGCAACCAAAACATGCTACTTTATATACAAATCATGCCATTTTTGTAACACCCTTTACCCATATTCTATGCCAAAACCGGGTACGAGGCATTACCGTACTTAACTCACATAGTCATACAACTTTAAGCTATAAAAAATCATCCCAACTTAACATTTCTCATTAAGGGCCTATGAGGCCTTGATCAAGCATACGGAGGGTCTCGGAACCCAACCGGAAATTTTTGTGCATTTAATTTTTTTTGTCTAAACAGAGGCCACACGTCCGTGTGAAAATGGGACACACCCGTGTGGGAAGACCGTGTGGTCACACACGCCCATGTCCCTAACCCGTGTGGGATTTATTTTCATTTCGAACCTGGAGGGGTTTTCACACGGCCGGAAACACGCCAGTGTTCTTGGCCCGTGTGCTCCACACGGCCTAGACACACTTGTGTCCTCACTCGTGTATAAAAACCTGGGTATTCTGTTTGTTACGTCAGTAACCAATTATTGGTACACGGCCTAGGCACACGCCCGTATGACTAGCCCGTGGTCGACACTGACTTGCAACACTAACATGCAGGGGACACACGACCAAGTCACACACGGTCTAGACACACGCCTGTGTGGACCAATTCAGGTCTATTTTCCAAGCCATCTAGCCACCCTCACTTGCACACATTCACACATCATCACATAACATTCTCAAATCATCAATTATAACTCTTGAATTATCACATTTGAATCATGAAAATCAAACTATCTTCCCATATACGAGGGAGAACTATTACTAGCACCATTACAATCAACATGAGCCATCATCCATGGCTATACACAACCAACCCATAACTCTTTTAGGCCAACACATTTGGCTACTGTAACTATAACTTAATTAGACCAAAATAAGATCCCTATACATGCCATATCTCAAGAAGACTTGAAACCTTATACCTATGGGATTGCTCGATAGTGTGAAAGCATCACCGACGGTTTCCAACCCGAGCTAGTTAAGTTAACCTATAAGAGATAGGAAAGGAAGAGGAGTAAGCAATAACATTTAGTAAGTTCATATGCAAATGATAAGCAACTATTGACATTCATTTATTATACTCAACCACAAGGTAATATAATGAGATTTTCACTTAAGCTTATAAATACCCATTCAATCATTCATAATGCTTACTCATTCTAAACTTTCACCTGTCACAAACTCATATCATAAAACATGGTTCATCTTTACTTGCATTTATACCCTGCATTTATCACCAAAAAGCCACATGCAAATTTCACTTAGTCAAGTTTCTCAGTATCACCCCGGAGTGATAATAAATACTCGGTGGTTTTGCACACAGCCCAACATTCAATAATTAATAAAGTGGTATCGCACATAGCCCACCATTAATACTAAGCACAATTGTATCACCCACAGCCCATCGGTAACAAATAATAAGGTGGTATCGCACTGTAACGCCCCGTATTTGGGCTTAGAAAAAATAGGCCTTGAGCGTAGGAACACATAAAAGTTTATGTGTGCAAGGAAATAACGCAATTGACTGTCTGCTTCAGTGATTAAGTGATTTAGCAGTGTTTAGGAGTGCCTGAGAAGTCCCGGGTTCAAACCTGGGTTTTAGCAAAATTTTTATTTTTAGAGTATAAAATCCTTGGGATCTAGATAGAGGGCTTTTAAATTGTTGTGGTTAAATTATGACACAAGATGAGCTTGTAGTCCAGTGGCAGTGGCGTGATTAATGTGGCAAGGGAGCTTGAGTTCGAGTGTCCTGTTACGCAATGGAGTATTTCTTTTACTTTCTTGCTGCATGAGAAGTGGACTTTGACTAGAACTCTGCAGGTTGGAATTTGAATGAGTCATGGAGAAATTCGAGGAGGAAAAATGGGGGGATTTGAAAGGTGGTTGGTGTGGATTTGGTGGAGAGAATTTGGGAGATAATAAGGGATTTGATGTTGGAAGTTGTGTAGCTAAATTGAAACTCTAATCTTGCATTAGTTTCGGTTGAAGGGAAATTTGGGATCTTTTTGGAGTTTGCAAGGTGTCGACTGCTCTTTGTGCATATTCGACATTCTGTTGGTTTTCCGGGATTGTGGTCTCTTGCCTCTTCTTTTCTCTTCTAGTAGATTTTGTTGTCATTTTTTTCTTCTTTGGCTGAATAGGCATTTTTATTCTTGGCCTTAATTTGTTTCATTCCCTTTATGTGCCAATACCAAACTTTGCTACTCCTCTTTCTGTCCTTAACCGTATACTCTCTGAGTGCTCTTAATCTCTCCACATTCTTTGGCCGAATCTTTACTCTTCTCTTCTCCTCTCCTCCATTCTCATTCTCCTCCCCTTTCAATAAGTTCTTACATTTTTTCTCTAACCCTTGTCGAATACTAAACTTTGTTCTTCGTCCTTCTCTTTTGGGATACTTGGCCAAATATTCTCTTGTTCTCTTAGTGGTATTATCGTATCGGCTTACAAAAGTCTTCTGACAAAAAGGGTAAGTGCTCGTGGTTTTTCTTCTGGTTTCTCCTTAATGTTAAGGGCCCTTCCTTCTTCTAACATCATATGTTTTCTGCCATTTTCAAATAGGAGTACCGTTGCCCCATTTTATCTCCACCAATCCTAGTACTTTCGGTTTCGGCCCTTAAAAGGGATGTAGGCCGATTATTTTTCTCTTCAACTAGTGACTTTGCGCTGTCAGTAAGTGAGGACTCGTTTAGCTTAAACTATTCGTTTGAATGGGTGTTTGATAAGATCTGATTCTTATGCAGGGTTTCCCTAAGGCCTATTGGATAACCTCTAGTAACGGAATAGGAGTGTGGCCTTTTGTTGATTGATCAAGGTAGGGGTTTAAAGTCTCTTTGATTAGTATAATAGTGAAAAGATTTATTAAGTATTGGTCTTGTTCAAAAGGGACTGATGGAGAAATATGATGAATGTAGGTTGGTGCTCAAGAGCTATTGCAAGTGTTCGCAAACAGGTGTGTACACACCATGATCTGACTGTAGCACAGCAAAAGCCAAAAAGCTGGAAATACGGCGATTGAGGCCACATGGGCGTGCGAACGCTCGTGTGGTGAATCGAGCCCACGAAACATGGGTGTTTGATTGTAGAGGCCACCATGAGCGATCTCATGGGCTTAGGCCGTTTTGGGCCACGTTGGGCCAAAATGGGCCGTGTGGGCCCAATGGGCTCGTGGGCCTTACACAGGCAAATATCAAGGACATGTGGAAATTATTGGACCCAGCTGTGTCATTCACATGGCTAAGGTCGTTTCTGGGCTTACCGGGCCACACGGGCATGTGGGCCCACATGGGCCGCATAATGGGCCTTGGGCCCATTCACACTGTTGACTGTTAAGGTAAGATTACCGAAATACCCCGGTAGGGTAGAATTACCGAAATACCCCTGTAGGGTAGAATTATCAAAATACCACCATAGGGTAAATGACCGAAATACCCCTATAGGATAAATGGCTGTAATGCCCCTATAGGGTAAATGACTATTTTGCCCCTCGAGGGTAAATGACTGACTTGTGCTATTATTTGACTGATTTGACTGTGATTGTATGACTATGATTTGATTGACTTAACTGTGAATGATATGATGATTTGTGGGCCAGACATTCTGCATACATGACATACTGCATGGGGTTGGGATATTGGTTATGGAGGAAGTACTATTCTGATAGGGTCACACGGGTCGCACGAGATGACCGTGGACCCGCAATGATCTGTTAAGGTCGCACGGGTCGCACGCAGACGCATCGTGGACCTATCGATGGCTTTAAGCCAGTTAATCTGATTATGGCTCTGTGCCAACCTAATTATGGCTCTGTGTCGTCTTGATTATGACTTTGTGTCGATCATATTTATCCATGGCTGTGTGCCGATTGTAATTATTGATGACTATGTGCCGATCATACTTACCCATGGTTGTGTGCCGATTATATTACCATAGCTAATGGCTATGTTCTGATCTTATTACAGTTACCGATGGCTATGTGCCAATAATGAGACCGTTACTGAAGTCTTAAAGCCGCATACATACTAACAGCTTTGCTGCGATTTCGGTTAGTGCTGCAACTGTGCTAACACATGGAGTGTAGGGATGGCGTGGGTGATTTATTCCCCACAGGTAGTGCAGGGTTAGACGGAGGCAACTGCAGGGTTGGATGAGTTTGCATGCATCATGCATCATTCATACCGAGATCATTCATCGTGATGGGCTAAGCTCAATTGATTCTGTTATGGGCTGTGACCCAAATGATATTGTTTTGGGCTTTGGCCCACATATACTCTGAATCGAATCATCATTATCGTTAAAGGGCTCGTGCCCAAACCGATTCTATTTCAGATAACTTGTTCGCTTCTTTAATAAGGGGACTACACACTTTGAGTTTTCGTAAACTCACCCCGCTTTTAACCTTTCGTAATCCCAGCCATAGACAGTTTCGGAGTCGAGGAGGGACTCAGAGAGGGCCACACAACTGTACAAGTTTTATTCTGTTTTGCTCATTTACTTAAGAATGAGCTTGTTGGTTTGGGTTGTAATAATGCCTTTATAATTTCTGGATTTTAAATTTTGGGATTTGATTTGATTGTGATTTATATCTGCTAGAAGTAGAACACGGTTTTCCAAAACAATAACTATTTTCTAACACTACGTTTCCGCAACTCAATTTTTAAATATCACGTTTTCGTAAATCATTTGTTTTAAATTAAGCTTCCGCAACAAATAAGGTTTTAAGGGTAATAACTTTTTAAAAGAGAATAACTTTTTAATAAACCACGATTGAAAATAAATAACGCAAACTAAGGTTTTATACAAGTTTTAAATGGAAAAAGTTTGAAATTTCAAGAAGGGTTTGCAATGAAAACATGGTTTTTGAAAAACACTTCAATGTGACATGCCAGATTCGGCCATAACGTCTGGGCGGGGTTTGGGGTGTTACACGCCCACAGCCCACCATTGATAATATTGGTGATGGTATCGCACACAGCCCATCGCTAACAATTAATAAGGTGGTATCGCACATAGCCCACCATTATTACACATTCACGGATATTTATCCACAAACATTTTCCTATTTCGAATGTTCATCCGGGAACATCCTCACACACTATCATTCTTTAATAGATTTCTACAATAATCATTCGCATTCTTGCAATGCATTAATAAATATAACATATGAAGTCAGGGTGCATCGTTTACACATAACTCACCATGGTTTCCTCATATGCCGAATTCACCTCAAGTGAGTTCTGGGCACATACCTGCACCTCTCATGGTGTAACCACATACTTCCTCATTTTCAACATACTTGTTGAATCATTCAACATGCTAAAGAACACTCTTGAGTCTCATACATATAGTATCATATCAACATCATACCCCTGATAGGGTCTTACATGAAATATCATATCGATGCCATGTCCCTAACATGGTATTATACGAAATCTCACACCGAGGCCATATTCCAAATATGGTCTTACACGGGACCTTAATTATCATAGTATCATGATATTTGCATTCCCTCTATTCTTAGATTCAATTAAAGACTTTCAATTCTTAACATCTCGTCAAAACGTATTTAATATATTCATAGAGTCAATATACAATTCATACAACATCGAAATATTAAATACTTCACTTATAGTTGCATTATTAGCACACGAACTTACCTCGATACCGAAAAGGGTAAAAATGGACCTATTTGTCCATATTTCTCTTTTCTCCCGTTCTAGGTCTGAATCTCATTTTCTTTGATCTAGAACAATAAAATTTATTTATTTAATCACCACACTAATCAATACATTTTAAAATTTCTACTTTGGTAAAAATTATGATTTTGCCCCTAGGCTCGTATATCGATTCTCATCCAACTTCTTTGCTAATCAAGCCTAGCCGATTCATATTCCCTTCTATAGTAACTCAAGATTTAAACTATTACACACATTTACCACTCATTTCACAACCTTTACAAAAAGGTCATTTTAAGTGTTTTCATGATAACACCCTTCACAAAAGTTGTTTATCTAACAACTAAGACTCATTTTCTTCCATAAAAATTCAGCAAACAAATCAATTGCTCTCATGGCAAAACCCTAGACTCTTAACCATTTTGTAAAATAGTCCCCTCATTAGCTAGCTTAAGCTTTAGGGGTTCCAAAAGTACAAAAATCATCAAAAATAGTCATCAAGATGACTTACTTGTAGAGGTGAGGAGTTGCTGAAAATTTTCAAGCTCCCATGGTTGTTTTTCTTGAGAATTTCGGTGGAGAGAAGGGAAAGAAAAGATAATATCTTTTCTTCTCTTTATTTTATTATAAAAATAAATTTTTATCACCAATTTTCACCTATCAATATGACAAGGTCAATTCCTTGTCCCCTATGGCCGGTCACCTCTTAAAACAAGGCCTAATTGCATATTAGGGACCTCCAATTAACATTCCTTAACTAATTGACACCTCTAGCAATTAAAATAGAACTTTCACACTTTATTCGATTTAGTCCTTTTTCGCGATTAAGCATGAAATCGTTAAAATTAAAGCACCAAAATTTTCATGCACCCTTATAATCATGCTATAACCCATAAAATAAAATTAAAATAAATTTTCTCCGACCCCGGATTAGTGGTCCCGAGACCACTCTTTCGACTAGCCCCTAAATCAGGCTGTTACAATTTAAAATCCCTATTTGACACATATCAGCCCATATTTATCATTTATTCACACATTTAACCACACATTTTCACATTTTCACAAATAAATCCCTATTTGACATTTTTTTCAAAATTCACTTAACAAAACTTGTATAACTATTAACAAATATTCATTTTCCATCATAAAACATTCAAAAGCTCAAGCATTCATCAATAGCACTTCACAAAATCATTGACAACTTCAAAAATTAAGGCATGGGCTAGCTGGAATACAAAACAATGATCACAAAAACATAGAAATCATCAAAAACTGAGCTGAAACCGTACCTTAATAGCCAAGATTGAAGTTGCAAAATTTTAAACCCTAATATGGTTCTTTCTTTTGTTGAAAATCGGCTATGAAGAAGATGATAGAATAAAATGGTATTTTGTTTTATTAAATCATCATTTAATAATCTATTTACTTATTTAACCTTTAAATTAAACCATGAAAATACAAATATGATGTCCATGTATGTCCACTAAATATATTAATAGTCTAATATCATCATAAGGACCTCTCATTTAATAAATCATAGAAATTAAACACATTTAACATATAGCATGCCACTTTTACATTTTACGCGATTAAGTCCTTTTATCAAATTAGACATCCAATCGATAAAATTAAATCACGAAACTTTCACACATACATGCTATCATGCTGTAAACACATAAAATAATATTAAAATAATTTTTTGACCTCAGATTTGTGGTTTTGAAACCATTGTTTTGACTTAGCTAAAACTGGGCTGTTACAAATGACATACCAACAAAGGAAAAATTCCTTCATGATAGTCATTATTATTTTTGGGAGGATCCATGTAACACCCCAAACCCGGCCTAGAAGTTAAGCTCGAATCTGGCGTGTCACATTGAAGGAAGTTGAAAAGCTAAGCAATTGTTTAGAAAAGTTTTATCGAATTTTTGAACTCCGAGTTCGTTGTTTGTTTGAGAAAAACGCGATTTGCTAAATGACTGTTTAAAAGTTGTTATTATTTTGAAAAACTGTTTTGTTATGAAAGTTGAACTTGCATCATTGCGTAAACATGATATTTTAGAAAACGATTGCTAATGTTTTAAGAAAACCCCTCATTTATAAGTTTAACAGTCATAAATGAAAACTTAGAAAAAATAAACCAATGGCCTTATTACAAAATATTAACCCAAAATAAATAATCTTAAAATAAGGTAAAAAATCAAAATTACTAAATTTCACAAGTACTATCTCCGATGTATAGCCACCCCCGAGTCCTCCACGGCTCCCAATCCTCTATCGCTGGGAATTACCTGAAACATTTAATAAAAAGAGGGGGTGACTTTATGAAAACTCAGTGTGTACAACCCTCATTGGTAAGAACATATATCACAACAATCTGGGCCGAAGCCTATTACAGTAACGGTGGCAATTAGGCCTTAGCCGAAAATAGCCTCGGTTGAGCCTTAACCCATATCATATGTCACAGCAGATAATGTATGCAATGCGATGTAAACCTAGCCCAACCTAATAGTCCATCCGCTACACACCACCCGTACCAGCCAAACACACCGTGGGGATTTCTACAATCAACCCTCCATCCGCTACACACCTCACTTGTGTCATTTTTTCCACATTTTATTCTTAAAGCCTACCTACTAACTCCCAGGGTTTTATTCACCTAAAACCAAAATTTCTCCTAAGCCCAAGTTTGATCCCGGGACTTCATAGAAGCCCCCTAACCTTCAAAATCCCTCACCTACTAGCTCCAACTTGCACTAAAGCCGTTCTCTTATTCCCAAAAATTTTAAATGCTCCTACGCCTAAGGCCCATTGGGCCCAATTCTACTAGGCCCAACTTTGGGATGTTACAAATCTACCCTCCTTAAAGAAATTTCGTCCTCGAAATTTCCAGCTATAGAAACAGTCGCACATCCTAACCTACAACACTACACTCACGCTGCACACTCTGATTCTAAAATAGTAATACACTTTCTAACTTAAGCTTGCAACCTCTTCACACAACCAAATATCTAATACAGAAGCAAACAGATCTTACCACATATGCACACAATTTCTATATTCAATATCACATCCAAACCAAACACACAGAATAAATACCAACAATACAGACATTTCAGCATATAATAGATTATAGTGTAAAAAGAAGCTTACGGATTCGGTGCCGGAGACTCAGGTGCCATACATCCAAAAAGACATATTTTTCCTAACCAAATTTCAAATGAATTTTGAAAAACATTTTCGAACCCATTCCACAAGCCGAGTTTTGCAACCTAGGCTCTGATACCATAATTGTAAAACCCAAACCCAGCCTAGAAGTTAGGCCCGAATCTGGCGTGTCACATTGAAGGAAGTTGAAAAGCTAAGCAATTGTTTAGAAAAGTTTTATCGAATTTTTGAACTCTGAGTTCGTTGTTTGTTTGAGAAAAACGCGATTTGCTAAATGACCATTTAAAAGTTGTTATTATTTTGAAAAACTGTTTTGTTATGAAAGTTAAACTTGCATCGTTGCGTAAACATGATATTTTAGAAAACGATTGCTAATGTTTTAAGAAAACCCCGCATTTATAAGTTTAACACTCATAAATGAAAACTTAGGAAAAATAAACCAATGGCCTTATTACAAAATATTAACCCAAAATAAATAATCTTAAAATAAGGTAAAAAATCAAAATTACTAAATTTCACGAGTAGTATCTCCGATGTATAGCCACCCCCGAGTCCTCCACGCCTCGCAATCCTCTATCGCTGGGAATTACCTGAAACATTTAATAAAAAGAGGGGGTGAGTTTACGAAAACTCAGTGTGTACAACCCTCATCGGTAAGAACATGCATCACAACAATTCGGGCCGAAGCCCATTACAATAACGGTGGCAATTGGGCCTTAGCCCAAAATAGCCTTGGTTGAGCCTTAACCCATATCATATGTCACAGCAGATAATGTATGCAATGCGATGTAAACCCTGCCCAACCTAATAGTCCATCCGCTACACACCACCCGTACCAGCCAAACACACCGTGGGGATTTCTACAATCAACCCTCCATCCGCTACACACCTCACTTGTGTCATTTTTTCCACATTTTATTCTTAAAGCCTACCTACTAACTCCCAGGGTTTTATTCACCTAAAACCAAAATTTCTCCTAAGCCCAAGTTTGATCCCGGGACTTCATAGAAGCCCCCTAACCTTCAAAATCCCTCACCTACTAGCTCCAACTTGCACTAAAGACGTTCTCTTATTCTCAAAAATTTTAAACGCTCCTACGCCTAAGTCCCATTGGGCCCAATCCTACTAGGCCCAACTTTGGGATGTTACAATTCATTTTTGTTTAAACAGTGTAAAGATAATATAATCCGAAAGTGTGTGGTTGAAAGTGAGATTGCTGAGATCTTGTATCATTGCCATTCATCTCCAAGTGTGGGACACTTTAGTGGTTCACGTACTACAGCAAAGATTTTGTAAGAAGGTTTCTTTTGGCCTACATTATTTAAAGATGCTCATGCTTATATGAAGAACAGTGATAAATGCCAAATGATCAGAAATATATCAAGGAGGAATGAGATGCCCTTGACAAACATTTTGGAGATTGAATTATTTGACGTATAGGGCATTGACTTCTTAGGCCCGTTTCCTTTTTCGTACGGGAACAAATACATCTTAGTTCCTGTGGACTATGTATCCAAGTGGGTTGAGGCTAAAACATATCCTACAAATGATGCTAAGGTAGTCATGTGATTCCTACATAAGCATGTGTTTACACAATTTGGGACACCAAGAGCTATTATTAGTGATGAAGGTTCTCACTTTGTGAACAAATGGCTTAAGTGGTTGCTTGACAAATATGATGTGAAGCACAATATTGTTGCTGCCTATCACCCCCAGTCTAATGGGCAAGTTGAAAGAGTTAACCGTGAAATCAAAGGTATCCTTGAAAGGGTAGTACGCCCTAGCAGAAAAGATTGGTCTTGAAGGCTCGATGATGCATTATGGGCCTATCGAACAGCATTTAAGACACCGTTAGGAATGAATCCTTATCTATTAGTCTTTGGAAAGGCATGCCATTTGCCATTAGATTTGGAGAATAGAGCTCACTGGGCTTTGAAGCAGTTGAAGATCTTAAGCAAGCCGGTGAGAGAAGGATGTTACAACTTGATGAGTTGGAAGAGCTGAGGTTGTTTTTCTATGAGAATGCCAAAATGTGTAAAGAAAGATCAAAGAGATGGCATGATAGTCATATAAAACCTCGCGAGTTTAAAGAAGGTCAGAAGGTTTTGTTGTTTAATTCAAGGTTGAAGTTATTTCCTGGAAAGCTTAAATCTCGATGGAAAGGGCCCTATACCATCTACTGAGTTAATCCTTATGGAGCTATTGAATTATACGACAATTACGGAGGTACGTTTAAAATTAATGGTCAACGTCTCAAACACTACTGGGATGGTGAAGTTGAGCGTGTTGCATCCTCGTTCAAATTAACACACCCTTGATTTTTCATGAACTCGTTTTGTAAATAAATAAATAATTAGAACTTATTTTCTTAACTTATTACATTTAATTAATTTTGTCTAAGGAGATTGGAACTTAAGCGGGACCGCTGTGACCCCTCCAACCTTTCCTGGGAATTAATTTAATGTAATTTGTTAAGAAGAAATTTTCTAATTAAGATTTAAAATTTTTAAGCTTCATTTGTTTTATTTAAATTTTAAATTTTTATGTTAATAAAGGGGGTCAAATTTTGCCCAAGTACTAATCAGTTTTTTTTCTTGAGTAAGTTTGTAAATACAGTCTGAGTTTGAGGCCCAAGACAGCAAAAATGAGGTAAAAATTCGTACTTTGCCGCCAGTTCCATTACTTGCCGCCCAAGTAACCCTAATGTAGCTAAATTTTCGCTATAAGTTGCCCTAATTCTTCCCTATATAAACTTCTCTTCATTCTACTATTTTTCATATCCCTCAAAGCAATTTGCTTAACCTTAAAAATCCCTAAATCTCCTTCTTGTGCCGCTAGCCTCAAATCCCAAAAGAAACCCTAGTTTCTCTTCCCTTTTTTGCCAAAATCACCTATTGCCACCGCAAGAAGATTGCCGAAGCACCAACGTTGCTGCCGCACATCACTGTTATCACTGCCACACACTACCGTTGCTATTGCATGCAGTCATTACCGCCGCACCATCCTTGCCGTCGCAAGATTTTTGTCGTAGCAAGTCCTTACCCACCTTGTCGATTTCTCTTTTCCCTATTGTGCAGAAACTTTCCCAAATTCTCAAGAAAAGATTCCATGTCTCGCAAAAGAACTAGATCTTCAAAGACTACTCCTGAAAACCCGATTTTGATCGATGAAGAAGTGAAAAAGAGATTTGATTCAATCTTCAAGCATCAACCTATGATGCCGGAAAAAGGTTTTAACTTGAATAGTCATGATTTAATGGTTGTTCCTATACCGATTAGAAAGAAAATCAATGCTCTCAAGTGGGAACAATTTAGTTATGCTCGTTCACTTCCCAATGATGAACTAGTTCGAGAATTCAATGCTAGTTTGACTATGCAAGATGCTACTAAGGTCATCGTTCGAAAGAAAAGGTATGTAACACCCCAAACCCGGCCCATGCGTTACGACCGGATCTGACATGTCACATGAGGAAAACGTATAAAGTCCTTGTGATTTGTACTAAATTGAATGTTATTTGGATATGGTTAAGAAAACAAGGTTGGATGTAAATATTTGATAAAATACAACTACATTTGAGAGGTTGTTTTGATGAATCAAAAATCAAGGTAGTGAACTTTAAAACCGTGGCTTTTGAAAATATTGTTGATAATTCGAGAGAAAATTTATGAGTTAAAATATTTGTAAAACTTTGTTATAAAAACCTTTTATTACTCAATTTTTGGAAAACCGTTGGTTATGCTTTTAGAAAATCCCCATTTAAAATAATTCAAGCAAAATAATAAATACGTCAAACATAATGCAAAAAAATAGAATATTCCAGAGGCCTTATTACAACTTAAAAACCCAAAATAGTAAAAGAAATAAAGTAACGTAAATAGAAATTCTAAAGTTCAAGAACACCATTTCTGAAGTATGGCCTCCATCGAGTCATCCATGGCCCCAAGTCCTCGTCACGGAGCATTACCTACAAGGGTTAAGGAAAAGGGGGAGTGAGTTACAAGAACTCAGAGTATAATCCCCTTACCATTATCCACTGGGCCTGAATCCATTTAGCATTACCTTGGGCTTAAGCCCATTTAACATACACTTGGACTGAAGCCCATTTACAAAATAGAATATATTTATATATGTGCAATGTATACAACCCAACCCATCCTAGTAATCCATCCGCTACACACCACCCGTACCATCCCATCACACCTGTGGGGATCAAGTCAACCCACCCCGCCAAACACACCAATCGCAAGCAAGATGCCATTTAATATATATATTGTGGCCAAGCCACCGCTGCTGTCAAACTGCTTTTCATAATTTTTGTGGCAAATCCACCAGAGTCATAATTATGCGTGGCATAGCCACTATACAGATTGTGGCAGAGCCACCAGAATATCATATACGGTAATATAACCGGCACACAGCCTTGGGTAAATATGATCGACACAGAGTCGTTAATCCATATGCTAGGCACATAGCCATTATCAGAATTTGTGGTAGAGCCACCAGAATCAAAATGTATCGCTGCAGTCAAACTGCTTTTCATAATATTTGTGGCAAAGCCACCAGACTACACTTCTTTTCAACATTTTTCCCATCCCATGCAAATTATGTAAATGCAACATACATAATAAAGCATACATAATAAAGCATAATATCCACAAATATAAACAACAATAATTGATTCAGAGATTTATTACGGTAAATTGGCCCATTATAACACTTTGCAATTTGGCCCATTAAGGCATTCTATCAAATAGGCCAATAGGGGCATTTTCGTAATTTCAACCCATAGGGGCAATTTCGTAATTCGGCCCATAAGGGCATTTTCGTAATTCGGCCCATAAGGGCATTTTTGTAATTTGGTAATCTTACCCACTAAGGGCAATTTGGTAATCTTGCAACCAAAAGGTATTTCGGTAATTTACCCTCTAAAGGTATTATGGTAATTTCGCAACCCAAACTTAACTACTAATTTGGGGCATAAAAATTGAAACTGTTCATCTGCATCATACTAACTAAATTTACTATAACTTGAGTTAAAAAACTCGAAATTCAAATCCGTAAATTTAACTTGAAACTAGACTCATATATCTTCTTACTAAAATTTTTCCAGAATTTTTGGCTTAACAATTTAGTACGGTTTATTCCTTAAAGTTTCCCTTGTTTTACTGACCAACGGTTCTGACCTCTCTTAACTAAAATTCAAATATCTAACAGTACAGTTTTCATATGTTGCTTCCACTTGTTTCTATTGAAAATAGACTAACTAAGGAATCTATACATATAAATTATAACTCATAATTCACTTTGTACAATTTTAAATGATTTTTCTAAGATAGATCATAGAACCACAAAGTCAATCAGATCCAGTCCCACTAAATTTAAAATATCACGGAGTATAAAATTTCTCTTTCTACTACGTTTCATTCAAATGAAAATAGACATAGTAAGCTTTAATTCGATATCTTATTCGCTTTCTAATTCCCTTTCTCCTATTTTTCGTGATTTTTCAAAATCACGTCACTGCTACTGACCAAACTGTTTCATTGTAAAATATGGTTACTACTACGAACATACGCACGCCCGAGTGGTCACGGATGCCGGTTTCCAGTTTTCTTCGGAATTTCGACCGAATCATAGAACATATCATACAAACATTCAGAGAGGTATGAGATTACACACCATTTCAAACATGTATTCGGAAGGGTACGGGATTACACACCTTATTCGGAATCCGTAACACGATACTCTCCGCGGCACCAACAATCCGAGTCTCTTATTACGAGGGATAGGTGTTCGATTGGCCCTCCGATGAAGTACTTCGAGACCCTAGAAGTGATTAACACAAGAACAAATCTTAGCCACATCTTATTCGGCTTGAGTAAGAATCACCCAAACAATACACCTCCATCACCTATATTCGGCCCTGCCTACTTACCAACCCTCTTCCGAAAGTCAAAGGCTGGAAAGATGACAAGAGTGTAAGCTAACACTCTACCGATTCGGCCCACACCAAGAGAACCAAGAAGATGGAAGTAGCAAGGAATAGACTTGGCCTTGGTCGAAAGAACAGGGTGAATAATTGGTTTTAGAAGAGGGAGTAAAAGAGAAACAATAAGAAAATAAAAGAAGCGGAAGAACACTACCTTGCAACCACCGAAAACCCGAGAAGGCAAAGAAGCTTCAAACACACAAAACCAAGTTTCGGCTATGAGATGACGTTGATGTTTCAAGTATGGGTTGAAGGAAAAGAAGAAACAAAAATGCACACTAAAGGCTTGAAGATTCGCAAAGAGAAGAAGAAATTTGGAGAAAGAAAAATGACACAAAATGATGCTAAAGGAATTTTGGCCAAAACAAGCACCAAAGTTTTTACCAAAAGACAAAGAAAATTCGGCTACCTTTCCCTATACCAAAACCGTCCATAATATGACAATAAGGTCAGAAAAATTTGGCCAACCAAAACTTTCCAAAATATCTCCCTTGAAAAAGGCCAACATGTTCCCTATACTTGCCTTTTCTTTTGATTTCTTTCCCTACCCTCATCCTTTCCTTATTTCTTTAGCCACCTTGCCAAAATTAAAAAGTCCACCTTGCCTTATATACCATCTTGGCCTACAATTAGGGAAAGAATACAGAAAAAAAGTCAAAATTTTGCACTTGATGGGATTTGAACCTCCTCCCTCAAAGTCCTTCATGTGGTGCCATATCCCCTTTACCATAAGCTCCTTTGTGCTAGCAAAAAGCACACTTATTTCCATAAGCCTTGATGCCACTTACCTTCTCACCTTAAAGTGCTTAAACACAAAAATTTTGCTAAGGCCCAATTTGAACCCGAAACTTCCTAGAACCCCGTAACTTTCCAAAATCACCCTCCTAATAAGTCTAACTTGAAATAATGCCATTCTCTTGTTCTCAAAAATTTTAAACTCTCCTACTCCCCAAGGCCCAATGGGCTCAATTCTATTAGGCCCAACTTCGGGTCGTTACAATTCTACCCTCCTTAAAGAAATTTCGTCCTTGAAATTTCCAACCAACTACTAAACGCACCGCTCAAATCACACCACTATGCTTTCATTCAAGCACTCGATCTTAATAACACTAATGTACTTTTAACAAAATCTTGAATCCTCTTTCACTCAACCAAACATCTAACCACAGAAGCAAGCAGTTATCTACCACTTATACCTAAAATTTTCTACATTCCATCATCACGTCCAACCATAACATACCTGACTTGATGGTGATGAAACAATACCGAGCCTTATGCTCCTTAGACCCGCATCTCAAGCATGCTCCTGACCTCCTCCAGTATTCTCCCGGATGACGCCTTCTACAATAATCGCAAGCCAGAAAGTTTGGACGTGCATTAACACGCTTCACAGAACGAGACTGCGGCCCTAGAGAACCGCGATCTAATTTCGTCTTACAGTCCACGCACCCAACTCGAAGTGTTCGACCAATTTCTCTAACCTCCTCCACAAGCTCCCTAACTAGCTGAGTCAGCTCATCAATTCCAGCTCGGGCATAAGACTCCGTCTCAGCCACTGGCAATGCCAACACCTCCCTTTTGGAAACATGCCGCGATGCTGAAGATCTAGCTCTAGCACCTCGGCCTCTACCACGTCCACGTCTACCGCGTCCACGTCTTCTAGCGTTCATGTTCACTAATGTCGACTTAATCTTATTACGAGTTTTATGAATCAGTATACTATTTCAGTGTTTATGAAACAATGTTTTATGGAGTATAGGAAGTAAGGTTGTTTTCGTAGTACGTATCTAAGGTCTCAATTTCTAGAGTTTCAGCTCCTAAAGCTAAGAGTTCTAGAGTATTTCTACAGTCATACCACAATAATCATAAATTGAAAACGTAAACTTACTTGACTTGGTGCCGGATACCCGTGGTGCCATACTTCCTTTAGAACATACATGTATAATTTAAAATTTTAAACGGCTTTGAAAACGTGTTTGAACCCAAACCACAGCCGAGTTTTGTAAACGGACTCTGATACCATAAAATGTAACACCCCAAACCCGCCCATGCGTTACGAATTCTGATCTCGACATGTCACATGAGGAAAACGATAAAGTCCTTGTGATTTGTACTAAATTGAATGTTATTTGGTTATGGTTAAGAAAACAAGGTTGGATGTAAATATTTGATAAAATACAACTACATTTTAGAGGTTGTTTTGATGAATCAAAAATCAAGGTAGTGAACTTTAAAACCGTGGCTTTTGAAAATGTTGTTGATAATTCGAGAGAAAATTTCCGAGTTAAAATATTTGTAAAACTTTGTTATAAATTCCTTTTATTAATCAATTTTTGAAAAACCGTTGGTTATGCTTTTAGAAAATCCCCATTTAAAATAATTCAAGCAAAATAATAAATACGTCAAACATAATGCAAAAAAATAAAATATTCCAGAGGCCTTATTACAACTTAAAAACCCAAAATAGTAAAAGAAATAAAGTAACATAAATAGAAATTCTAAAGTTCAAGAACACCATTTCTGAAGTATAGCCTCCATCGAGTCATCCATGGCCCCAAGTCCTCGTCACGGAGCATTACCTACAAGGGTTAAGGAAAAGGGGGAGTGAGTTACAAGAACTCAGAGTATAATCCCCTTATCGTTATCCACTGGGCCTGAATCCATTTAGCATTACCTTGGGCTTAAGCCCATTTAACATACACTTGGACCGAAGCCCATTTACAAAACAGAATATATTTATATATGTGCAATGTATGCAACCCAACCCATCCTAGTAATCCATCCGCTCCACACCACCCGTACCATCCCATCACACCTGTGGGGATCAAGTCAACCGACCCCGCCAAACACACCAATCGCAGGCAAGATGCCATTTAATATATATATATTGTGGCCAAGCCACCGCTGCTGTCAAACTGCATTTCATAATTGGCAAAGCCACCAGAGTCATAATTATGCGTGGCATAGCCACTATATAGATTGTGGCAGAGCCACCAGAATATCATATACGGTAATATAACCGCACACACACCTTGGTAAATATGATCGACACAGTAGTCGTTAATCCATATGCTAGGCACATAGCCATTATCGAGAATTTGTGGCGAGCCACCGTAATCAAAATGTATCGCTGCATCAAAGCAAATTTTTATAATATTTGTGGCAAAGCCACCAGACTACACTTCTCTTCAACATTTTTCCCATCCCATGCAAATTATGTAAATGCAACATACATAATAAAGCATACATAATAAAGCATAATATCCACAAATATAAACAACAATCATTGATTTAGAGATTTATTACGGTAAATTGGCCCATTATAAGACTTTGCAATTCGGCCTATTAAGGCATTCTATCAAATAGGCCCATAGGGGCATTTTCGTAATTTCAACCCATAGGGGCATTTTCGTAATTTGGCCCATAAGGGCATTTTCGTAATTCAGCCCATATGGGCATTTTTGTAATTCGGTAATCTTACCCACTAAGGGCAATTTGGTAATCTCGCAACCCAGAGGTATTTCGGTAATTTACCCTCAAAAGGTATTATGGTAATTTCGCAACCCAGACTTAACTACTAATTTGGGGCATAAAAATTGAAACTGTCCATCTGCGTCATACTGACTAAATTGACTATAACTTGAGTTAGGAAACTCGAAATTTAAATCCGTAAATTTTCCTTGAAACTAGACCCATATATCTTATTACTAAATTTTTTTCAGAATTTTTGGCTTAACCATTTAGTACAGTTTATTCCTTAAATTTCCCTTGTTTTACTGACCAACGGTTCTTACCTCTCTTACCCGAAATTCAAATATCTAACTTTACAGTTTTTTTATGTTGCTCCCACTTGTTTCTATTGAAAATAAACTCACTAAGGAATCTATACATATAAACTATAATTCATAATTCACTTTTTACAATTTTAAATGATTTGTCTAAGACAGATCAGGGAACCACGAAGTCAATCAGAGCCAGTCCCACTAAATTTAAAATATCACAGAATATAAAATTTCTCTTTCTACTCCGTTTCTTTCATATGAAAATAGACACAGTAAGCTTTAATTAGATATCTTATTTGCTTTCTAGTTTTCTTTCTCCTATTTTTCGTGATTTTTCAAAATCACGTCACTGCTGCTGACCAAACTGTTTCATTGCAAAATATGGTTACTACTACGAACATACGCACGCCCGAGTCGTCACGGATGCCAGTTTCCAATTTTCTTCGGTATTTCGAACGAATCATTGAACATATCATACAACCATCCAGAGAGGTATGAGATTACACACCATTTCAAACATGTATTCGGAAGGGTACGGGATTACACACCTTATTCGGAATCCGTACCACGATACTCTCCGCGGCACCAACAATCTGAGTCTCTTATTACGAGGGATAGGTGTTCGATTGGCCCTCCAATAAAGTACTTCGAGACCCTAGAAGTGATTAAATCAAGAACAAATCTTAGCCACATCTTATTCGGCTTAAGTAAGAATCACCCAAACAATACACCTCCATCACCTATATTCGGCCCTACCTGCTTACCAACCCTCTTCCGAAAGTCAAAGGCTAGAAAGATGACAAGAGTGTAAGCTAACACTCTACCGATTCGGCCCACACCAAGAGAACCAAGAAGATGGAAGTAGCAAGGAATAGACTCGGCCTTGGTCAAAAGAACAGGGTGAATAATTGGTTTTAGAAGAGGGAGTAAAAGAGAAACAAGAAGAAAATAAAAGAAGAGGAAGAACACTACCTTGCAACCACCGAAAACCCGAGAAGGCAAAGAAGCTTCGGTAACCATAAAAACCAAGTTTTGGCTATGAGATGAATTTGATGTTTCGGTTATGGGTTGAAGGAAAAGAAGAAACAAAAATGCACACTAAAGGCTTGAAGATTTGGCAAAGAGAAGAAGAAATTTGGAGAGAAAGAAAAATGACACAAAATGATGCTAAAGGAATTTTGGCCAAAACAAGCACCAAAGTTTTTACCAAAAGACAAAGAAAATTCGGCTACCTTTCCCTATACCAAAACCGTCCATAATATAACAATAAGGTCAGAAAAATTTGGCCAGGCAAAACTTTCCAAAATATCTCCCTTGAAAAAGGCCAACATGTTCCCTATACTTGCCATTTCTTTTGATTTCTTTCCCTACCCTCATCCTTTCCTTATTTCTTTAGCCACCTTGCCAAAATTAAAAAGTCCACCTTGCCTTATATACCATCTTGGCCGACAATTAGGGAAAGAATACAAAAAAAAAAGTCAAAATTTTGCACTTGATGGGATTTGAACCTCCTCCATCAAAGTCCTTCATGTGGCGCCATATCCCCTTTACCATAAGCTCCTTTGTGCTAGCAAAAAGCACACTTATTTCCATAAGCCTTGATGCCACTTACCTTCTCACCTTAAAGTGCTTAGACACAAAAATTTTGCTAAGGCCCAATTTGAACCCGGAACTTCCTAGAACCCCGTAACTTTCCAAAATCACCCTTCTAATAAGTCTAACTTGAAATAATGTCATTCTCTTGTTCTCAAAAATTTTAAACACTCCTACTCCCCAAGGCCCAATGGGCTCAATTCTATTAGGCCCAACTTCAGGTCGTTACAATTCTACCCTCCTTAAAGAAATTTTGTCCTCGAAATTTCCAACCAACTACTAAACGCACTGCTCAAATCACACTACTATGCTTTCGCTGCGCGCTTGATCTTAATAACACTAATGTACTTTTAAAAAAATCTTGAATCCTCTTTCACTCAACCAAACATCTAACCACAGAAGCAAGCAGTTATCTACCACTTATACCTAAAATTTTCTACATTCCATCATCACGTCCAACCATAACATACCTGACTTGATGGTGATGAAACAATACCGAGCCTTATGCTCCTTAGACCCGCATCTCAAGCATGCTCCTGACCTCCTCCAGCATTCTCCCAGATGACGCCTTCTGCAATAATCGCAAGACAGAAAGTTTGGACGTGCCTTAACACGCTTCACAAAATGAGATCGCGCCCTAGAGAACCGCGATCTAATTTTGTCTTACGATCCACGCGCCAACTCAAGTGTTCGACCAATTTCTCTAACCTCCTCCACAAGCTCCCTAACTAGCCGAGTCACCATCAATTCCACTCGGGCATAAGACTCGCCTCTCACCACTGGCAATGCCAACACCTCCCTTTCAGAAACATGCCCCGATGCTGAAGATCTTACCCTAGCACCTCGGCCTCTACCACGCCCACGCCTACCGCGTCCACGCCTTCTAGCTGCTCATGTTCATTAATGTCGACTTAATCTTGTTACGAGTTTTATGAATCAAGATACTATTTCAAAGTTTATTAAACAATGTTTTATGGAGTATAGGAAGTAAAGTTGTTTTTGTAGTACGTATCTAAGGTCTCAATTTCTATAGTTTCACTCCCAAAGCTAAGAGTTCTAGAGTATTTCTACACCATACCACAATAATCATAAATTGAAAACATAAACTTACTTGACTTGGTGCCGGATACCCGTGGTGCCATATTTCCTTTAGAACTTACATGCATAATTTAAAATTTTAAACGGATTTGAAAACGTGTTTGAACCCAAACCACAATGAGTTTTGCAATCGGCTCGATACCATAAAATGTAACACCCAAAACCCGGCCCATGCGTTACGCAATGGATCGACATGTCACATGAGGAAAACGTATAAAGTCCTTGTAATTTGTACTAAATTGAATGTTATTTGGTTATGGTTAAGAAAACAAGGTTGGATGTAAATATTTGATAAAATACAACTATATTTGAGAGGTTGTTTTGATGAATCAAAAATCAAGGTAGTGAACTTTAAAACCGTGGCTTTTGAAAATATTGTTGATAATTCGAGAGAAAATTTCTGAGTTAAAATATTTGTAAAACTTTGTTATAAAATCCTTTTATTAATCAATTTTTGGAAAATCATTAGTTATGCTTTTAGAAAATCCCCATTTAAAATAATTCAAGCAAAATAATAAATACGTCAAACATAATGCAAAAAAATAAAATATTCCAGAGGCCTTATTACAACTTAAAAACCCAAAATAGTAAAAGAAATAAAGTAACGTAAATAGAAATTATAAAGTTCAAGAACACCATTTCTGAAGTATGGCCTCCATCGAGACATCCATGGCCCCAAGTCCTCGTCACGGAGCATTACCTACAAGGGTTAAGGAAAAGGGGGAGTGAGTTACAAGAACTCAGTGTATAATCCCCTTACCGTTATCCACTGGGCCTAAATCCATTTAGCATTATCTTGGGCTTAAGCCCATTTAACATACACTTGGACTGAAGCCCATTTACAAAACAGAATATATTTATATATGAGCAATGTATGCAACCCAACCCTGTAATATCCTAGATTTAGGGGTTATGCGTTTATGCATAATTCAAGTGATAGTGGGCTTAGTGTGTGTATGGAAATATTTTAAAGGTTTTTAGAATTTTAGAATGTAAGGGAATGCCTTAGAAAAATATTAGATTTTTATTCTTAGAAGGGGAGCTAAGCAAAATTGGCCTTAAGAAAATTAGTTTGAGGTTTTAATCACAATGAGTCAATTGGTAAAGTGGCAAGTGGAGTGTGGAGTGTATTAATGGTCTTAGGTTCGAATCCCATGGATGACATTAAGGTGACTTTTAATTTTTGTATGGCATGTGTTGGTCAAATTTTACTTATGGTAAGGATGGAGTTTGTTATTTATGGATAGTAGACTAAGGAATAAGGCAAGTACTTATTTATGGTATGGTATCAAGGAATTATGGTATAATGAGGGGACAAAAGGCATGGATTATGGAGTGTTGTTTTGGAAACTCTTCTATGGCATTTTGTCCATGAACATGGATGGTTTCATGGACTAGGGGGAGTTGGCCGAATTTTTGGAAGGAATAGGATTAGGAGGAAATAAAGAGGAAATTGTGGGATTTGTGATGAATATGTGAGTTGGATGGCCAAGGGGGATTTCTTTGATGACCATTTCGGTTTTGTGAGTAGAGGGGAGTAGCCGAATTTCTCTTAAGGAGTTTAGGTGTTTTCTTTTCGGGTTTATTCTTCTTTCTCTAGTGTGGTGCCGAAATCCTAATGCCATCTAAGTGCCGTTTTTGTGCATAAGCCATTTAGTTTCGGTTTCCCTTCTCTTTGTTTTGTGTTCGAAACTTCAAAGATCATTAAGGTCACTAGCATTTTCTTCTTCTCTCTATTTGCTAGTTTGGCCGAATCTATCTCCTTTCTCAAACTCCTTCTTTTTCCTTTTGATAGCCGAGTTTGTCATCACCTTTGTAAGGCTTGGCTTGAACCCTATAGCCTCTTTCTCTCTTATCTTTGCTTGAAATTTTAAGAAACACCATAGCCGAATCCTCTTAGCATTCAACTCCCTCCACTTTTGCATGATCTCTCTCTCACCATTCAAGTGCCAAATCTTTCTCTTTGAGACTTGAAGTCGATTCTCCGAGGGTGATACCATCGATCTCTTGCTCTTAGTTTTGTTTTAAAGTGTGAAGTGCTCGCGCAGAGGAGTCTTTTGATTCGATTCTTCAAGGTAAGTAAGTGTAGCATTCGCCAAGGGCCATTCTTATGGATTATTACTTAAAGCCGATTCTAACTTAGGTTGTGTAGGAAGGAGTTCAACAATCGTAGGAGTGCAAATCGTTAGACGTGGGTTTCGGATTTGATTGATTGTGCCAAAGGTGTGCATAGTTATCGTGACCGTCTCTTGATTGTGTGTATGTGTTATATTTATGTATATGTGATATGATGTTAATGGTAGTCGAATTAAGGGCTAAGATTGTGAATACCGTGGTGGGTGATCGAATACTCAGTCGTTGAATTACGATATTAAATGATCATTGATGAATATATGAAATGTGATGGCATGTGATGCATTATTGTTCAAGTGATATGTTGCCATGATACACATATATATATGCATGGGACTTGGGATGTGACTATCGAAGGAAAGGGTGTACTTTATGTACGTGGTCCAATGTTAGCCTTGTGTTACATTGGCGCTGATGTTAGCTATGTGCTTCATCAAGGGAGGTGTTGGCTAGGTGCCCATCTCGGCGGTTGATAGTTGTGTGCATCACCGTGGATTAATTGATATGTGGGATCACTTATGTGATCGGTGGCTTAGCCACGACCTTGAGCAACAAGTCCGCTGAGGTAGTTATGTGGGATCACTTAGGTGATCGGTGGATTAGCCACGGCCTTGGGCGGCAGTGTGCCGAGGTTGGTGTAATGGATGGAACTAGGTTGGGTTGGGCTTCATTTTGCATAATTTTGTATGTGGATCAGTGTGGATATGGGCCAAGCCCATATGTGGGGACATGTGTAATAACTATGCACCGAGTCCAGTGACTCACCCAATTTTTCTCAAACCTTACAGTGATGCATAAAGCTTGGACCGAGTTGGAGTGGATACGAGGTGGCCCATGCAGAAGTTATTTTCCTTATTTTATATTATATATATATTTTCAAATTTGCGAATATTTGGTTATTGTAATAAGGGCCATTTAAAGGTTTTGAAGTTTATTATTATGTTTTAAAGTGGATTGACTATTTTTATTATTTGGATATGTTTTATTTTTAGCAACTCATATCTTAAAGATATATGTTAAAATTAAAAATCGAAGGATTTGTAACAACTTGATTTTATTTGGATTTATAAATATACAATGTTTTATTAAAGACAATAACTTTTTTTTTTATGTTTTCACTCTAAGTCAAAATATTTTTCAAACGTTTTCCGCAGTGGTATTCTAAATTTAGCCGTGGCGTATGGGCCGGGTTTGGGGTGTTACAAACCCATCCTAGTAATCCATCCGTTACACACCACCCGTACCATCCCATCACACCTGTGGGTGTAACAGTCTGAATTTAACCCGAATCAGAACGGTGGTTTCGGGACCAAGAATCCGAGCCCAAAAATATTTTTAAATATTATTTAAAAAAATTTTAATTATATGTGAATTTGTATGTGTGAAAGTTTCGTATGAAAGTTTGATCGTTTGTGTACTCAATTAAGTAAAAAGGACTAAATCGCGTAAGTGGTAAAAGTGGCAAACTATTCAATTAAGTGGTTAAATTTGTTTGTTTTCTTTTGAATGAGTATTAAGTTGCTAAATTTCCCTTTTTTATATGATAGTGGACGGCAAAGTCTAATGATAATGCCATATTATATTGTTTTTTATATATTAAGTTATATGTATATTAATTATAAGCTTATTATAATAAAAAGATAAAAAGAAACAAAAGTTTGCATGTGTTTTTCTTATTCTCTTTCATTGACCGAAACTAAAAGAAGGGAGAAAGAACTTAAGTCTTCAAATATTCGGTCATTGCAAGCTTAGATTGAGGTATGTAATTAGCTCGGTTTTTGTTAATTTTTACGTTTTTGAGATCGTTGCTTCGTGAGCTTTAAAACCCATGTCTCAATTTCGTGAATTGATGATGTTTGTGTAAAATGCCATGAATGCTATGTTGAGTTTCATAATGTTTTATGGTGTTAAATGATAGATAGGTAATTGATGAACATAATTTGTTCTTGAATTTTTGATGAATTTAGCTAAATAGGGCTAAATTGAGAAAATAAATCTTTGAGGGGTTAAAATGCAAAATCAACGAAATGTAGGGACTTATGTGACTATAAGGAAGATTCGGCCCTTAAGGATTGCATTTAAATTATGAGTATTTTGTGTTTTGTGCAATAGGGATTAAATTGTAAAAGTTGTAAATGTCAGGGGTAAAATGGTAATTTACCCATTTAAGTGTTTTTGGATTAAATTGAAATGAAATGTGTTTGAATGAGCTCAAATTGAATGTGTTTAGATCAAGAACAAAGAAAAACAGACTTGGATCGGGGAAAGGTAAAAGTTATTGAATAGCCGATTTTTGCTGTCCTACGATTTCCGAGGTAAGTCTATAAGCAATTAAATATCGTTAATAGAATTTATAACATTGATTATATGCTGAATTATGAAATTATGATTGTAAAATTTGTTATAGCCGAATGTGGATAGTGAATTTGAAATGAAATGTTGTTACATCTTTAACCGGGTTGATATGTTAAAGTGATTTGAATAATGTGCGACCTAGGTTAATTTGGGCAGCATTACTAATATGTGTGTGGGATGATAATAATAATTGTATCGGGCTTTGAGCCTAGCAGGCCTTGTGCCGGTGAATTGTATCAGGCTTCGAGCCTAGTAGGCCTTGTACCGGTGAAGTGTTTCGGGCTTATTGCCTAGCAGGCTAAATGCCAGTGATCAAATTTTAGACCTCGGGTCTAGCAGGCTTAATATCGGTGATGTGTTATAAATAGAGAATTCATGAATCATTTACAAGAGGGAACGTATTTACTGCAATAAGTTAAATGCTTGGGTAAGTACAAGTCTTTCATATTTGCAGGGAATAAGGTAAGTTAGTATATTACCATTTGAAATAAGTAAGATGTGATATAGTTGAAGCTTCGGTAAGAATTTTAATATGTGTAATTGATCTTACCATTGATGAATATGATTTATATTATAATGGAATTTAAGCTTGAATGTACTTTGGGAGAATCGGCCATATGTGAAAATTTCTAAATGTGAAAGAGGTTGGATTGGTTTGCATATATGTATAAATGAGTACATGTGATTGATATGTATGTTATATTTATTTGATTTGGAATATTCGAATACATATTGTATTTAGGTGTTTCGATGAGTGTACATGCTTATGGTAAGAAAATGATAATAGTAGGTTAAGTGAAATGATAGTATTCGGCCATGATGAAGTTACAAGTTGAATTGTTTATATTCAATGCCATAAACCAAATGTTTAAAATGCTTGAATGTTTGAATGTTATATTATAATTGCTTAAGACTTACTAAGCTAGTAAGCTTACTCTGTGTGTGTTCATTTTTTTGTTTTATAGATTTCGATCAAGCTACAAGCTCGGGGATCGTCCATCAAGTCATCCACACTATCGACCTATTTTGGTACCTTTTAAGCGGAATTTTTAAGTTTAAGGCATGTATAGGCTAGCCTAAGGTTTAAATGATATTTTGTCGATGTATATAAGCCATGCGAAAATGGCTTGTCTTAATATTAAATAACCTAAAGTTATGCAAGTCTTGATTAAGGTAAGAGTACAAGTTTTGCTTGGATGATGAGTGTGAATGTGTTATAAATCATACCAAGTATTTATGTTTGTATATGTATGTTTGATATGAATCTTTGCTAGCTCTTTGGAAAGTGAATATATGTGGTAGTTCATCAAGTATGGGATAAGATTGGGTATACATTACTTTTGATGTTTTATATGGAAACATGAATATGTTTTATAAACTTTGCATTCGGTAATATGTGGAATTAATGGATATGTACTTGGATAGCCTATTCGGTTATGAATGAAATTGGTGCATGTGTATTAAATTCAATTTATGTGATTTAGTAATGAAATGGCTAAATTATGATACTATGGTCTTGATTGTATTCGGCCTTAATGCTTGCTCATTATAATGGTAAAATCAGCATTGTAAGCAAGCATGCTTAGTAGTTTGGTTAATTAACATGTCTATTATGTCATGCATTTTATTTAGTAAATAGCTCATTTTAGAATTATGTCATATAGTATATTATATGTGATGGATATTCATGTGGCTTGATTTAAATGTTAATGATGTAACGCCTAAATGATTGGGTTCGTAAAATGCATATGTTTTGCTTGAACTTGGAATATAAAATGTTGATATAAGTGCATGATAAGTATATTTATATATATATATATGTATATGATTTAGCATGAGGTTTTAGTTTATGACTTATACTTACTATCCTTGGAAAGTTGACGTTTGTGAACTTGCATATGTTTGAGTTAGGGATTAATGAAGGCTACTAATGAAGTGAATGATTGAAATATGGATAAATTAGAAATCATTTATATGGTATATTGCATATTCGGTTATAGTGACAATCATGCATGTGTATTTAGATCATTATATGTGTTTGGGCAATGAGAGAAATGTTTGGTATTTTAATTCGGTTTTGTTCTTACAAATGAGTAGTATTCTTGTTACTTATTGCAAATTGTAAATCCATGAATTTGCTAGAGGGAATTACGGTATGCATATTATTGATTAAATCTATTTTTTTTAAAACAAAACTGTTCAAAATGAGTTCGGTTGTGATTATGTGAGTTATGGTTGTTGTGGTGACTTGTGCTATGTTCAGTGATGCCTTGTAACCCTAGTCCAGCGACGGATACGGGTTAAGGGTGTTACATTTGATTGGTATTAGAGCTTACGGTATAGTCAATTCTAGGACTACCGTAGCGTGTATGAGTCTAGCTATACATGCCTTAACTTTATAATACGATAGTGTGGTGACTTCTGACATTTAAATTGTGTTTTATATAGTAAATGGATCCTGACAGAGCCGTAGTTGATGATATAGAGAGCGTAGCACCTGATTCCACACATGGGTCAGCGTCGGTAGACTCTCGACCTATCTTGGGAAGCCATGAGGGGGAGGCTAAGCAAGCCTTCTACCAGATGATGAACGAATGGTTTACTCAATATGTCCAGACTAATCCGGCTGTGCAACAACCTCCACCCCCGAATAATCCATCTCTGATACCTATGGTACCTCCGATAGTAGATCCGATGAGTTTTAGCAGGCCTCCTGTAGATAAAATCAAGAAACACGGGGCCGAAGAGTTTAAAGCTAATGATGATGATGATGCGGAACAAGCTGAGCTGTGGCTTGATAATACTATCCGTGTGTTCGATGAGCTATCATGTACTCCGGAGGAATGTTTAAAATGTGCTATATCACTATTAAGGGACACCGCATATCACTGGTAGAATACACTAGTAGCGGTGGTTCCAAAGGAGAAAGTAACCTGGGAATTCTTTCAAACCGAGTTCCGTAAGAAGTATATCAGTCAGAGATTCATCAATCAGAAGCGTAAAGAATTTCTAGAATTAAAGCAGGGTCATATGACCGTGACGGAATACGAGTGAAAATTTGTGAGATTGAGTCGATATACTCGTGAATGTATTTCAACCGAGGCTATTATGTATAAAAGATTCGAAGACGGGTTGAACGAAGACATTAAGCTGCTGGTTGGCATACTTGAGATTAAAGAGTTTGTGGTACTTGTTGAACAAGCTTGTAAAGCCGAAGAGCTTAGAAAAGAGAAAAGAAAAGCCGAATTTGAAGCTAGAGACATTCGTAAGAGATCATCGGGTAAAACCTTTCATTCTGTATCGAAGAAGTTAAAAGATGAATCCAGTCGACATAAAGCTACTTCAGACTTCATTAGACGAGATCGACCTCCTGCGGGTTCCCGAGCTACTTCGATTGCCAGTGTTGGTAATGTTCAATAGGATTGGGTTGAGAACAAGCATTGTGGGAAATAGCATTCTGGGAGTTGTAGATTCCGTGATCAGTCATGTTTTAAATGTGGATCGATGGATTACTTTATTAGAGAGTGCCCGATGTTAGCCAAGCAAAACGCTGTTTAGAATGTGGGACTGTAACACCCTAAATTAGGGGTTGTTTGTAATTTAGTTAATTTTTCCATGTGTGTGCTTGAAGAATTAAATACCATGATTTATTTGGCATATTCTAAGGTCTAGAATTAAACCCGAGCTAGGCCTGACTTAGTATTAAAATTTTTTTTTAAGTACCTAAAAGGAGGGAGCTAGGTGAGATAGGGCTTTAAAATTTTGGACGAAATAAGGCAAACAATGGGCTTGGTACAATTGGCTTGGTGCGCCTAAGGGTGAGGCAAGGGAGGTCTTGGGTTCGAATCAAAGAAGCAGCACTTTGGTTTTTTTTCCTTTTTGCTGCTGGCGTGACAAGGTGAATTGGCCTGCACATGGGTTCTTTGTTTAACATTCGGCTGGAAGAGTTTGACAAGCACATGGTCTCTTTTATTTTCATTATTTATTTGATAGGATAAAAAGGGATAATATTAGCATTATTATTAGATTATTATGGGGTTATTATTTGATTATTATTTGAGGTATTCAAATTATTTTGAATAATTTGAAATATGTGGCCTAGAATGAATTAAGGAATTGGTGGAATTTTAAACTCTTCAAAGGAAGAGTGGACGGCAAGTATAGGGGCATTAGTGCCAAATTTGCTTAGCCAATTACTTGGAAATTTCACTAAAAGCAATTACATTTTTTCAAGTCTTTTCTTTTCACTCCCTTTTCAACCTCTATCAAAACCGACGGCACCATTAATCCTTTACCTTTCTTTCTTTGTTTCAAAAAAACTCTCTCTACTTCTCCTTGCCGAATCCCCATTCTTAATTTCCCTTTTCTTTTATTTCTTTATTGGTCGAATATTCACTCCTTATTGCCGAAACTCTAACACCCTTTCTCTCATTATTTTTCCCTCTAGCCGAACCTATACCTTACCTACTTGCCGAAACTCTTTTCCTCCCCATCAAACTCTCTTTGGCTGAATACTAAGGGTGGTATAAACCTTTTCGGGATTTCTTGTGGCAATCGATTGGTGAAGGTACTCAAGGATATTTCAATCAATCCTTCATTTGTTAATAGTCGACTTTGGGAAGTGAAGCTGATTCGCACATAGTGTATGGTGGTTGATAATCACAAGGCATTTGGGTCAAGGGATTTAGCATCGTAGATCGGCTTTTCGGGATCTAGGAATTCCGGTAGAAACAGGTGTGTAAACTCTTTACACACTTTATTAATAAACTTGCTATATTATTGTCTTGAGTATAAATTTTGGTAGTGATCTATGATATGCTTGTGGGCTTAAACATGGATTCCGGGTAAGTCCCCTAACTTGTGATTTTTGATATATGATTTGCATGCCATCACATGATGATTAAATGCTACGTTATGATTTATGAAAATTGCTATAAAAGCATGTGATGGTGGGATTGATGAGAGGAGGGGATGAATTATGGATCATCGTCGGTGGTTTTGACCACAAGATGGGTTGGCCCCATCGGACTATTTGTGACCTATGGTCATCAAAGGGTTTTGACCACAACGATTGATTATTTGCGACTAAGTCCCAAAGGTTTGGTACCACCAGTGGTTTTGACCACATTTGATATATTGTGACCTATGGTCATCGGTGGTTTTGACCACACGATGGGTTGGCCCCATCATCGGATTTGTGACTCTAAGTCATCGGTGGTTTTGACCACCAAAGGTTTTGACCACACGGGGTAGAAAAGGAGTATGGATGGTTAGGTTGGGTTGCATGTGCATGTTTATTAATGACTTGTGTATGAGTTACCTTACTGGGTGGGGATTACACACCGAGTCTCGGTGACTCACCCCTTCCTTTACCATTTTGCGGATGAGTAGAACGCGAGATGGAGCCGAGAGGACTCGAGGCGCCATGCTTATCAAGTGGATTTGAAATTACTTTGTTTAAGTTAATCTTATTTATTTTTTTTAAAAGTCTTTTAATTTGGGTTGTAATAAGGCCGCTAATTCTTGGATGTTTATTTTATTGCTTTACTTTACTCATGTTATTACAAATGGAATCTTATAAAAATTAATTGAACTGGTTAAAAGTAACTTTCTAACTTAATAACTTTTACGAGTTTTCAAAGAAGTTACCATCGGGTAACAAAATTCACCACGTCAATCATGATTTTGAAAGTTCCTTAAATTTTAAATAATCAGACAGTTTCAAAGGGTTCATCAACCCAACCATGTTTATAAAAGCCCAATTGAGTTTTCAAACACCGTTTTAAAACCTTAGCCAAATTTTATCAAAATTTCACCAAACTTTCAAATTGGTCCAAATTATTTTACTCCGTGACATACCAGATCCGGTCGAGACTCATGGGCCGGGTTTGGGGTGTTACAGAGACAAAGTAACGTGTCAGCACGAGGCAGACCACCCAGGCATTCAGGTAATGTAGGTGGCAGTCTGAGGGGAACAAAAGATAAAGCGATTCGGTCAAAGGCTCGTGCACCTGCTAGAGCATATGCTATACGCGCTCGTGAGGATGCTTCTTCCCCAGATGTTATTACCGGTACTTTCACTCTTTATGATACTATTTTTGTTACATTGATTGATCCTGGTTTGACTCATTCTTATGTGTGTGAAACTTTAGTATCCAGTAAGACTCTGCCGTTGAGTCTACTGAGTTTGTGATTCGTGTATCAAATCCCTTGAGTCGATGTGTTCTGGTTGATAAAGTGTGTAAAAGTTGCCTGTTGATGATTTGGGATTCATGCTTCCCAGCTGATTTAATGTTGTTGCCTTTTTATGAGTTCGACATAATTTTGGGAATGGACTGGTTGACTTTGTACGATGTTGTTGTTAATTGCAAAAGAAAGACTATTGATTTGAGATGTCAAGACAGAGAAATTATTCGGATTGAAATTAATTATCTGAATGGGTTACCAGCAGTAATATCTTCGATGTTAACTCGGAAGTATATGAGAAAAGGGTATGAAGCTTATTTTGCCTATGTGCTGGATAGTAAAGTGTCTGAAATGAAGATTGAATCCGTACCAGTCGTGTGTGAGTATTCAGATGTGTTTCTTGAAGAATTACCGGGTTTGCCACCTGTTCGAGAGGTAGAGTTTGGTATTGAATTAGTACCGGGGACGACTCCAATTTTGATAGCTCCGTATCGGATGACACCTACCGAATTAAAAGAGTTGAAAGCACAAATTGCAAAGTTAATGAGATAGGGGCTTTGCACGACCGAAGTTTCTCTCCTTGGAGTGCACCAGTATTAATTGTGAAACAGAAAGATGTTAGATTTTGAATGGGCGAAAAAGTGTCGAGAAAAGTTTCGATTAGTTGAAAGCTCTTTTAACCGAAGCTCCAATGTTGGTACAAATTTGAATCGGGTAAAGAATTTGTTGTTTATAGTGATGCATCTCTGAATGGTTTAGGTTGCGTTTTGATACAAGAAGGCTAATGTCGTTACGGATGCTTTAAGTCGAAAGTCATTATTTGCTCTTCGTGCGTTGAATGCACATATGGTTATGTCTTATGATGGTTCGATAATAGCCAAATTAAAAGCAAAAACGTTGTTTATTCAACAAATTGGTGATGCCCAAAAAGTCGATAAAGATTTGATTGCAAACGAGCTCGGTCGAAAAAGAATGTTGAGTCAGAATTTCGAATTGATGAGAATGACTACTTGAAGTTCAAAGATCGAATGTGTGTTCCGAGGAATTCGGATTTAATTCGAATGATATTGAATGAAGTCCATAGTGGCCGATTATCTGTTCATCCGGGTAGCACGAAAATGTATAATGATTTGAAACAGTTCTATTGGTGGCTCGGTATGAAACGGGACATATCCGAATTTGTTTCAAGTGCTTAATTTGTCGCCGCAAGTAAAAGCCAAACATCATGTGCTCTTCAGGTTACTTCACCATCATGATACCCGAATGGAAATGGGATAAAATTTCTATGGATTTTGTCTCCGGTTTGCCTATGACACCTAGCAAGAAAGATGTTGTCTGGGTTATAGTGGATAGACTGACCAAATCAGCTCACTTTGTTCCAATTAGATGACGGATTATTCGCCGATAAACTTGTTTGAGTTGTATGTATCTCAAATTGTGAGATTACATGGTGTGCCGAGTTCCATTGTTTCGGATAGAGATCCGAGAGTTACATCGCGGTTTTGGAAGAAGTTGCAAGATGCTTTAGGTACTAAACTCCACTTTAGCACGACCTTCCATCCATGAGACAGACGGTCGATGCACGAACAAACCATTCGACACTTGAGGACATGTTGAGATGTTGCGTCCTTGAGTTTGAAGGTACGTGGGAAACATACTTACCTTTGATTGAATTTGCTTATAATAACAGCTTTCAATCTAGTATCAAAAGGCACCTTACGAAGCTCTATACTACCGCAAGTGTCGTACACCATTGTATTGGACCGAGCTTAGTGAAATTAAGATACACGGGGTTGATTTGATTAAAGAGACTGAATGTAAGGTGGCTATAATCGTAAATAGTTTGAAAGTCGCATCGGATCGCCAAAGTCCTCACGATTTGAAACATAAAGACATTGAGTTTCAGATCGGAGATTGGGTATTTTTGAAATTTTCACCATGGAAGAAAGTACTCCGATTTGGTCGAAAAGGCAAACTAAGTCCAAGATTTATCGGACCGTATGAGATCATCGAACGTATCGGGCCTGTGGCTTATAGATTGAAGTTGCCTTCTCGAATTAGAAAAGATACACAACGTATTTCATGTTTCGATGTTCGTAGATACGATCGGATCCGTACATGTGATTTCTCCGTCTGAAATTGAAATTCGGTCCGATATGACGTACGAGGAGGAACCGATTCGTATTTTAGCCCGTGAAATGAAAGAGTTAAGAAACAAGAAAATTCTGTTAGTAAAGTACTATAGAATCGGCATGGAGTAGAAGAGGCTACGTGGGAGCCTGAGGATTCAATGAGGCAACAATATCCGACTTTGTTTAACGGTAAGATTTTCGGGGATGAAAATCTCTAAGGGGGGAGAGTTGTAACAGTCCGAATTTAACCCTAATCGAAACGGTGGTTTCGGGACCACGAATCTGAGCCCAAAAATTTTTTTAAATATTATTTAAAAATTGTTAATTATATGTGAATTTGTATGTGTGAAAGTTTCGTATGAAAGTTTGATCGTTTGTGTACTCAATTAAGTAAAAAGGACTAAATCGCGTAAGTGGTAAAAGTGGCAAACTATTCAATTAAGTGGTTAAATTTGTTTGTTTTCTTTTGAATGAGTATTAAGTTGCTAAATTTCCCTTTTTTATATGATAGTGGACGGCAAAGTCTAATGATAATGCCATATTATATTGTTTTTTTATATATTAAGTTATATGTATATTAATTATAAGCTTATTATAATAAAAAGATAAAAAGAAACAAAAGTTTGCATCTGTTTTTCTTATTCTCTTTCATTGACCGAAACTAAAAGAAGGGAGAAAGAACTTAAGTCTTCAAATATTCGGTCATTGCAAGCTTAGATTGAGGTATGTAATTAGCTCGGTTTTTGTTAATTTTTACGTTTTTGAGATCGTTGCTTCGTGAGCTTTAAAACCCATGTCTCAATTTCATGAATTGATGATGTTTGTGTAAAATGCCATGAATGCTATGTTGAGTTTCATAATGTTTTATGGTGTTAAATGATAGAAAGGTAATTGATGAACATAATTTGTTCTTGAATTTTTGATGAATTTAGCTAAATAGGGCTAAATTGAGAAAATAAATCTTTGAGGGGTTAAAATGCAAAATCAAAAAAATGTAGGGACTTATGTGACTATAGGGAAGATTCAGCCTTTAAGGATTGCATTTAAATTATGAGTATTTTGTGTTTTGTGCAATAGGGATTAAATTGTAAAAGTTGTAAATGTCAGGGGTAAAATGGTAATTTGCCCATTTAAGTGTTTTTGGATTAAATTGGAATGAAATGTGTTTGAATGAGCTCAAATTGAATGTGTTTAGATCAAGAACAAAGAAAAACGGACTTAGAACGGGGAAAGGCAAAAGTTATTGAATAGCCGATTTTTGCTGTCCTACGATTTCCGAGGTAAGTCTATAAGCAATTAAATATCGTTAATAGAATTTATAACATTGATTATATGCTGAATTATGAAATTATGATTGTAAAATTTGTTATAGCCGAATGTGGATAGTGAATTTGAAATGAAATGTTGTTACATCTTTAACCGAGTTGATATGTTAAAGTGATTTGAATAATGTGTGACCTAGGTTAATTTGGGCAACATTACTAATATGTGTATGGGATGATAATAATAATTGTATCGGGCTTCGAGCCTAGCAGGCCTTGTGCCTGAAGTGTTTCGGCTTATTGCCTAGCGTGCTAAATGCCGGTGATCAAATTCGGCACTCGGGTCTAGCGGGCTTAATGCCGTTGATGTGTTATAAATAGAGAATTCATGAATCATTTACAAGAGGGAACGTATTTACTGCAATAAGTTAAATGCTCGGGTAAGTACAAGTGTTTCATTATTTGCAAGGAATAAGGTAAGTTAGTATATTACCATTTGAAATAAGTAAGATGTGATATAGTTGAAGCTTCGGTAAGAATTTTAATATGTGTAATTGATCTTACCATTGATGAATATGATTTATATTATAATGTAATTTAAGCTTGAATATACTTTTGGAGAATCGGCCATATGTGAAAATTTCTAAATGTGAAAGAGGTTGGATTGGTTTGCATATTTGTATAAATGAGTACATGTGATTGATATGTATGTTATATTTATTTGATTTGGAATATTCGAATACATATTGTATTTAGGTGTTTCGATGAGTTTACATGCTTATGGTAAGAAAATGATAATAGTAGGTTAAGTGAAATGATAGTATTCGGCCATGATGAAGTTACAAGTTGAATTGTTTATATTCAATGCCATAAACCAAATGTTTAAAATGCTTGAATGTTTGAATGTTATATTATAATTGCTTAAGACTTACTAAGCTAGTAAGCTTTACTCTGTGTGTGTCATTGTTCTGCTTTATAGATTTCGATCAAGCTACGAGCTCGGGGATCATCACCGAAGTCATCCACACTATCGACCTATTTTGGTACCTTTTAAGCTGGAATTTTTAAGTTTAAGGCATGTATAGGCTAGCCTAAGGTTTAAATGATATTTTGTCGATGTATATAAGCCATGCGAAAATGACTTGTCTTAATATTAAATAACCTAAAGTTATGCAAGTCTTGATTAAGGTAAGAGTACAAGTTTTGCTTGGATGATGAGTGTGAATGTGTTATAAACCATAGCAAGTATTTATGTTTGTATATGTATGTTTGATATGAATCTTTGCTAGCTCTTTAGAAAGTGAATATATGTGGTAGTTCATCAAGTATGGGATAAGATTGGGTATACATTACTTTTGATGTTTTATATGGAAACATGAATATGTTTTATAAACTTTGCATTCGGAAATATGTGGAATTAATGGATATGTACTTGGATAGCCTATTCGGTTATGAATGAAAATGTAACACCCCAAACCCGGTCTATGCGTTAAGACCAAATTTGACATGTCACACGGAAAGGAATATACATCTAGTTTTTTTTTAAAGATTTTAAGAAATCGGATTTTCCAAAAACATCTTGACGTGAAGTTTATTGAAAACTAAGGTTGATTGATAACTCAAACAATTTGAGTCGTAAGAATTTATAAATTGAAACTTACAAGAAGTTAAAATAATATTTCGAGAAAATTTAATAGAGTTCGAAAATAATTTTGAAAACAAAATTTTGAAGAACGTCGTTAAGAGACAATTTTGCGAGTAAAAATATTTAAGAATGAAAACCCTTTTTGCATATTTATTTTAAGAAAAACATTTATTTTTATTTTTAGAAAAGAACCCCACATAAGTATTTAAAGCATATTATAATATCCATCCACAAGTAAAACATCCATAAAAATTTAACCAGAGGCCTTATTACAGCTTAACTTAAATAGTAAAAAATAATAAAAGTACTTAAAAAGAAATCCAGAAGGTAAATAACCCATTATTCGTAAAATGGCCTCCACTGTGTCGTCCCCTGCCCAAGTCTCCATCACTGATCATTACCTGAGGAGGGTAAGGAAAATAGGGGTGAGTTACTTAGAACTCAGTGTATAATTCATTTACCATTGTCCACTGGGCCGAAATCCAATTAAGCAATTATTGGGCCAAAGCCCATTTACAAATATGACAAAATAGCACGCATAGAATGAATGTGATATGCAATTCCCAAACCAAATCTAATTTCCATCCGCTACACACCACCCGTACCAACCAGCACACCTGTGGGGAGATTTAGTCACCCACCCCGCCAACACACCAAACTGGGCATTAAGCCATATATCAAACTGGGCATTAAGCCATATATCAATTTTGTGCACAAGCCACCAGAATTTTGTAGCAAAGCTACCAGAACTTGTCTTCGTCAAATATCCCAACCCATGCAATCATGTATATAATATGCATAACAATCCATTCATATAATTATTCTAACATAAGGCCTATTATAAAAATTATTGCAATCTGGCCCATTACACATTTTGGCCTATATAATCTCATAACACACTTGGCCCATTTATCAAATATCACATATGGCCCATTTTTCAAATATCACATATGGCCCATTTATGAAATATCACATATGGCCCATTTATCAAATATCACATATGGCCCATTCAGTCACTTTTATCGATTTAGCCCATTAAGGGCAAATTCCATAATTTTCACGGTCTTAATATCAATATCATAGTTTTTACCATTAAAATGATAAATATACTATTTTACCCGATTTCACTAACTTGTGATTTAATCCAACGATTAATACGATATAGTTATCCAACCCACGAGATATGGTGTGAGATTACACACCTGATTACGGTGAGCACTACACTTTCTTGATCGTCAACACCTAGAATATTTTTAACGCTCGATTAGATCATTAACACTTATAGTAATTTATTCTAAGATAAACGGTCTAGGATTTTTACCCTCGGAATCGCGAATAACTACGATTTGTCGATTTTCCCCGGTTGACGGTCCACAACTCGTTGGAAAACCACGAACAGCTAATGGCTCAGAACTGCGAACAACCTCGAATAGTTGATTCTCACCGGATGAGGGTCCACAACTCGGTGGAACATCTCGGATTGTCGAAACAGCCCTTCGTTTGAATTTATAGGGAATAGTGAATCCGCTCCTTTTTCGATCACTATTCACCACTCCTTTTGATTCGATCTTGTTTGCCTCCATTGACAAAAGAATATTAGTCCAAACTAATACTTCGTTATTAAAACGATTGGTCTTAATGAGCGAAGTCGGCTTACCACGAATCCTTACGTTCAAAGGATGAAAAACAAGCTATAGAGTCCCTAAGATAAAATCGGTTAATAAACCCCATCTTTAACGAAATAGAGAGTAATATGGAATCCTTGATAGAAATCCTTACCTTAAAGTTTTGGACCGAATCCTAGCGATACACGATGATTTCGGACACTCCAAGTTTCGGCCTTCCACTAAGTTTCTATGATAAAGAAAAGATTTGAATGAGATATGGTATGATGATGGTCTCGATCCAAAAAGGTCATCCCATACCAACATGTAAATTCGGCACAAAGAAAAATGGAAAATAACAATACCAAAGTATTGTACTAGCCACTTACCGATTAATCAAAGTGTGAGTAGAAAGAAAGAAATGATTGAGATGGAGATAAGTGTGGTAGAAGATTCGGCTATGAAGGAAAAATTGAAGGGGATGGTGTTTAGTAACATTCGGCCATGGTGAAAATAAAAGGGAAAATAATATTTGAGAAATTTTTGTAAGAAGAAAAAGATGAAGAAAGGTAATAGAAAATAAGGTGTTTAGGTTTCAGTTCTTTTCAAGAATGGAAGATGAACAAAGAGAAGGGTTTGAGGCTAGTGTGCATTCGGCAAGGGTGAAAAAGAAAAGCAAAGAAAAGAGAAAATGGCCTTCCAAGGTTTTGGTGATTTTCGCACTTAGGAGGAAAAGGTTTGAAGAGAAAAGGAGCAATAAGACAGAAATGGTCAAAAATATGAAATGACTAAAAGAATAACAAAAGATGTTTACCTATTGTTCAAAGTGCATTCGGTTAAGGAGAGGAAATGGAGAGAAAAGTGTTGGGGAAACAAAACAAAAATGACCAAAAGCCAAAGTGACCAACTAGCTACCAAAGGCCATCAAAATTTCGGTCACTCCCCCCTAGCCCCTAAAACCGTCCAAGTACATGGCCACAAAGTCAAAGTTTGGCCACTCCAAACATTCCAAAACATCTTCCTTGTTATGTGCCTTGTGTTCCCCCTACATACCTTATTCATATGATTCCCTTCCTTAAGTTTACACTTGCCTTTTCTCTTAGCCACCTTACCTTAAAAATTAAAGTCCAACCTACCATAAATACTAGGCTTGACCGACACTATGAGGAAAAAAATAAAATTCACATGCACATCAAGGGATTCGAACCTCTTCCCTCAAGGAACACACATGGCACCATATCCCCTTAACTACTTGCTCAACTTATGTTAACTTATACCTCTTAATTACCTTAAGCTATAAGGTCACTTGTCCCACTTTATTAAAATAATAATTTCCAAAAAAAATATATATCAAATCTAAATAAATCCCGAACCTTCTCAGGACTATTTTAACACACACATAGGATAAATAAACTAGCTGAACACCAAAATAATGCAACATATAAAAATTCAAATTTTAGGATGTTACAATTCTACCCCCCTTAAAGAAAATTTTGTCCTCGGAATTTACCTGGTTAAAAGAGGTGAGGATATTGCTGCCGAATTGTCTCCTCCGGCTCCCATGTAGCTTCCTCTGCTCCGTGATTACGCCATAGAATCTTAACCAACGGTACTGACTTCTTTCTTATCACCTTTACATCTCGCTCTAAAATTTTCACTGGCTCTTCCTCGAACGACAAGTCAGGCCTTAACTCAACTTCCTCTACCGGTACTATGTGAGACGGATCCGATCGATAATGCCTCAACATAGAGACATGGAAAACATTATGAATCTGACTCAACTCCGGAGGTAATTCAAGCTGATAAGCCACTGCTCCTGCACGCTGCAACACGCGGTACGATCCAATGAACCTAGGGCTCAACTTGCCCTTCCTTCCAAATCTGAAGATCTTCTTCCAAGGTGAGACCTTTAGAAAGACCTGATCTCCCACTGCAAACTCAATATCCTTACGCCTCAGATCTGCATACGACTTTTGTCTATCCGAAGCTTCCTTTAACCATGCTCGAATCACCCTTACTTTTTCTTCCGTCTCTGATATCAATTCAGGACCCAATAACTGTCGTTCCCCCAATTCAGTCCAACAAGTAGGAGTACGACACCTACGACCATACAATGCTTCATAAGGTGCCATTTGGATACTAGATTGATAACTATTGTTATATGCAAACTCCGCCAATGGTAGAAAATCCTCCCAACTACCTCTGAAGTCAATCACACAACCCCTTAACATGTCTTCCAAAATCTGAATTACTCTTTCTGACTGACCATCTGACTGAGGATGAAAAGCTGTGCTAAAATTTAACTTTGTTCCCAAAGCTTCATGCAAAGCTTTCCAAAACCGCGATGTAAACCTAGGGTCTCTGCCTGAAATAATAGACACTGGTACCCCATGTAACCACACGATCTTCGCTACATACAACTTGGCCAACTTCTGCAGTGAAAAATCCGTACGAACAGGTAGAAAATAGGCAGTCTTCGTCAATCAATCCACTATAACCCAGATGAAATCTTTCTTAGTAGGCGATAAGGGTAACCCACTAACAAAGTCCATCGTTATCCGTTCCCATTTCCATAATGGAATCTTCACCGGTTGTAGCAATCCCGACGGCAATTGATGTTCTGCCTTCACTTGTTGACAAGTCAAGCACTTACTCACAAAATCTGTAACTTCCCGTTTCAACCCTGGCCACCAATACTGATCACGAAGGCCTCGATACATCTTATTTCCCCCGGGGTGCATAGCATAGGGGCTACTATGCGCCTCTCGCAGAATCATTAGTCTCAAATCTGAATCCTTGGGCATACAAATTCTTCCGCGAAAACACAGTACTCCATCTTTATTCAATCCAAAATCCCCTATTACACCACTTTCAACTCGTTGAATTAAGGGACCCAACTTTTCATCTGATAATTGTTTCTCCTTGATCTGTTTTAACCACATAGGCTTCCCCTGAAGTTCCGCTAGAAAACTGTCATCTTCATACAAACTAAGATGAGCAAACATTGCTCTCAACTCCGATATCACCTTACGACTCAACGCGTCTGCCACCACGTTAGCCTTTCCAGGATGATACTCGATTGATAAGTCATAATCCTTCAACAGCTCTATCCATCTCCGCTGTCTTAAGTTCAACTCCTTTTGGGTAAGGAGGTACTTTAGACTTTTATGATCCGTATAAATGATCGACTTCTAACCGTACAAGTAGTGCCTCTAAATCTTCAAGGAAAAAACCACCGCAGCCAACTCCAAATCATGAGTAGGATAATTGACTTCATGCGGCCTTAACTGACGAGATGCATAAGCCACCACTTTACCACCTTGCATCAACACACATCCCAAGCCCATGTGTGACGCATCGCAGTAAACAATAAACTCTTTTCCAGCCTCAGGTTGAATCAGTACGGGCGCTTCCGTCAAAATCTTCTTCAATCTCTCAAAACTCTCTTGTTGCTGATCTGACCACACAAATGGTACTCCTCATGCAATGCGAGTTTAGTTAGGGGTGCAGTAATCAACGAAAACCCCTCAACAAAACGTCTATAATAACCAGCCAAACCTAGGAAACTCCGAATCTCAACCACTGACTTCGGTGGTTTCCAATCCAACACAGCCTCTACCTTCCGAGGATCAACTCTGATTCCTTCGGCCGACACAACATGTCCCAAGAAAGTCACTTCCTTCAGCCAAAATTCACACTTACTGAATTTGGCATAAAGTTGCTTTTCTCGCAGTAATTGCAATACTATCCGCAGATGTGAGTCATGCTCTTCTTCATTCCTCGAATATACTAAGATATCATCTATGAACACCACCACGAACCGGTCTAGGTAGGGTTGAAAGACTCGGTTCATCATGTCCATAAATGCAGCTGGTGCATTGGTCAATCCAAACGGCATCACCAAGAACTCATAATGTCCATAACGAGTTCGAAATGCTGTCTTATGATTATCCGCCTCCTTAACCTTAAGTTGATGATAACCCGATCTCAAATCTATCTTGGAGAAAATTGAAGCTCCTCTCAACTGATCAAATAGGTCATCGATTCTCGGTAATGGATACCTATTCTTGATTGTCAACTTATTCAACTGCCTATAATCGACGCACATACGCATCGACCCATCCTTCTTCTTGACGAACAAGACCGGTGCTCCCCATGGTGACACACTTGGTCAAATGAATCCCCGATCCAACAACTCTTGAATTTGAGCCTTAAGCTCCGCTAACTCCTTCGACGCCATCCTATAAGGAGCAACGGACACTGGAGCCATTTCGGGCAAAAGCTCAATGCCAAACTTTACTTCCCAGTCTAGAGGTAAACCCGGAAGTTCCTTGGGAAAGACATCTGGAAATTCTTTCACTGTTCTAACACCTTCCACCGATAATTCCTTGGTATCCAAAGCACTAATAAAGGCTAGGAATGCTCCACACCCGTTTCGCACCAACTTTTCTACCTTTAAAGCCCATACCACATTTGCTAAATAATTTCTCCGCTCGCCTATCATCACAATTTCCTTATCTTCTAAAGTCCTTATCGACATCCGCTTTGTAGCACAATCCAAGTGCGCACGGTGCTTCACCAACTAGTCCATGCCCAAAATAAGGTTGAACTCTCCGAAAGGCAGTTCCATCAAATCTGCCAAAAATATTTCTCTTTGAATTTTTAAGGGCACGTCTCTAAACAATTTATCCACTATCACAGACTGTCCTAAAGGACTAATTACCGTCATCTTCCTATCAGTAATCTCAGATCTAATGTTCAAATTTCCAGATATATCACTAGCAACATACGTATGGGTAGATCCGATATCTATCAAAGCAATAACAGGTACATCAGAGATGAAGAACATACCAGTTATCACATCAGGTGCATCACCATCCTCTCGGCATCTGACCGCATACACTAACCCTGGCTATCTCGCCTCCGCGTTACCTCTGAAACCATTTCCTCTACTCGGTGCTCGTTGACCTCGTCCACCGCCATTACCACCTCGACCTGGCCCACGGCCTCTCGGTGGCTGTTGAGCGCCTCTAGCTGGATGTGTATCATGGTTACGAGCTTTCTGATTTGGAGCGGTCCGTTAAGGACAATCTTTAAACTGGTGGTCCTTAGAACCACATTTGAAGCAACCACTGGTTCTCTTCCAAAGATTCACCGTGATGTCGTCTTCCACAATCAAGACATGGTTGAATCGATTGGTAGTAGCAGTGCTCTAGCCGGAGCCGCTCCTCATTCCCGGGCCTCTTCAAACCTTTTAGCGGGACCGAGTACTTAAAGTCCCTCTTGCCACTACCTCTGTCTCTGCTCGACGCTGGAGTTCTTAGCCTCTTCACTATTTTGGCTTTCTCTACAAGCTTGGCAAAAGTCCTTTCTTGTTGTGGGGCTATCGCACTACCCGCAACTCATCATTCAAATTTCATCCTCAAAACGTACACATCGCTCGCTCATGGTCATTGACACTATTGTTCGAGCATAATGGCTCAAGCGTAGAAATTACGCCTCGTGAGTCGCGCCACCGCCTTATTTCCTTGGACCGGTTCAGAATTCTTTCCTCCGGCATCCACATAACTTGCCCCGACATACTTTCCTTGGAATGCGCTTTAAAGAAATCCCAAGTAACATGTTCACTGAGTGCCTTCTCGAACGAGTAAGCCACCATTGATACGCCTCGTCCCTCAACAAGGACACGCCTCCTCTCGGTTTACGCTTTCAGAGTGCACTCCAAATCATCCATGATCCTTCCACACCTCGAGCCAATACTCCGCTACATTTGGGGCTACTCCTGAGATACCCCTAAAAACCTCGGCACCACTCGATCTAAGTCGTTCTGAAATTGATCCACGAGCTGCTAGCCCAGTTCTAGCTCCAAAGAACCCTTTCCAAGACTCGCAACATTGCTTGGGTCAAGGCAATGTCCTCTCTCGTATGGTCATGTGATACGCCTCTCGTCCCGTGATGCAAAAGTGCGTCTATTTCTGGTATATGTCCCGACGCTTCAGACGCAACCCTAGCACCTCGGCCTCTACCACGGCCATGTCTACCACGTCTATGTCCTCTAGCGCTCATTTTGACTATTTCGGTTTAATCTGATTACAGGTTTTATGAATCAGTATACTATTTCAGTGTTTATTAACGATGTTTTATGATATATAATAAGTAGAGTTGTTTTCGTAAACGCATCCTATAGTCTCAACCTCTATAGTTGCAACACCTAAAACTAAAAGTTCTAAAATGTTCCTATAGTCATGTCACAATAATAATAATAATAAAATTTGCATACACTTACTTGACTTGGTGCCGGATACTCGTAGTGCCATACTACCTTTAAAAACATAAGTTCTATAATTTAAAACAGTTTTGAACCATAAATGTTTTTGAACCCAAATCACAGCCGAGTTTTGAACCGGGCTCTGATACCATAAAATGTAACACCCCAAACCTGGTCTATGCGTTAAGACCAAATTTGACATGTCACACAGAAAGGAATATACATCTAGGTTTTTTTAAAGATTTTAAGAAATCGGATTTTCCAAAAACATCTTGACGTGAAGTTTATTGAAAACTAAGGTTGATTGATAACTCAAACAATTTGAGTGGTAAGAATTTATAAATTGAAACTTACAAGAAGTTAAAATAATATTTCGAGAAAATTTAATAGAGTTCGAAAATAATTTTGAAAACAAAATTTTGAAGAACGTCGTTAACAGACAATTTTGCGAGTAAATATATTTAAGAATGAAAACCCTTTTTGCATATTTATTTTAAGAAAAACATTTATTTTTATTTTTAGAAAAGAACCCCACATAAGAATTTAAAGCGTATTATAATATCCATCCACAAGTAAAATATCCATAAAAATTTAACCAGAGGCCTTATTACAGCTTAACTTAAATGGTAAAAATAATAAAAGTACTTAAAAAGAAATCCGGAATGTAAATAACCCATTATTCGTAGTATGGCCTCCACTGAGTCGTCCCCTGTAACACCCCCAAACTCGGCCCATGAGCCTTGACCGGGTCTGGTATGTCACTACGGAAAAACGGTTGAAAATTTGTTTTGACTTAAAATAAAACTTTAGAATCTGTGATCTTTTGGAAACCATGTCCAATTAAAATCTATTAAATAATATAAGCTTGATATAAAATATCCGAATTAAAACTTTATTATAAGTTATTATAATATAAATCATTTGTAAAAATACTTCTAAGTAAACATAAACTTCAACAACCATAAATAGAGTACTTTAAATCAAAAGTGGCCCTTATTACATCAAATAAATTCCCAAAATACGGATAATATAAAAAAAACATTATTAATTAACTAAACAAGTAAAACATCTACTTCTGCATGAAAATCTGCTTTTGCATGGCCACCTTTGTATCTACTCCAACCCGGTCCATTAATCACGACTCACCTGCGATGTTTAAAAAGTTGGGTGAGTCATACAGACTCGGTGTGTAATTAACCACTGAAATCCACCCACATGCTAACCACATAATTACCCACATGTCAGATATTAATGCAACATTATTTACATGAGTTCACTTATTGGGCTTGGCCCATATCCATATCAATAGAGTTCACATATTGGGCTCGGCCCATTACATTCTTATAATAGTGTAATTAACCACATGTTTCCACATACTGGGCTTGGCCCATTACCACATTGAATCCACTTCACATACTGGGCTTGGCCCATTTCCACATATATTCACATGCAAAGTTATGCAATTATGAAGCCCAACCCAGCCTAGGGTCCATCCTCTACACACCCCCTTATCCAGCCTACCACACACCAGGGGATTATTAAATCACCCTCTCCTTTTACTCCGATATGGCAACAAATGCCGCCCACGTGCAATTAAGCACAATAATCCACAACGCGACCTCGATCGGCTAAATCCACGATGTAGCCGTAGCTAACACCAAAACCACGATGGGACACATAGTCACTCATCAACCACGATATGGCACATAGCCTATATCAATCACGATGAGGCACACAAACTACTCATCAACCACGTGCTGAAGTACACCCGCACCTTCTTTCATAGCCCACCCATGCACATGCAACATAAAATACAATCATGATAATGCATGCACATGTTTTATTCGTAATCATAGGCATATTCACACATACAAATCAATAATCATATTTCAACCACTTAGTTACTAACTCGATCCTCGTCATACCCTTGAAGGGTATCAATATCACGATTATCACCGCACTTGTTAGTAAACACATTACACATACAAATATCACGCAAATCCCTAAACAAAGGCTAACTACACACCTTATTACTTGGAGTTCTAGACTCTCGATCCTCGACGCTATCGCTAAAGCGAGACTACGGCTATCCGCCTATAGCTTTACATTGTTTGGCCCACACCCCGTGGCCAATCCCGAACCACGAGACAGCTTCTTTTTCTCAAACTTCGGATAGGGACTTTCCCTTGTCCCCCTTGACTGGTATTGGCCTCCATCAAAACGCTTTAATCAGATAAACTGGTTAAACCCCGAGTTATAAGTCTAAACACCGAACTAATTTAAATATTTCTTACCAAAATATCTTGAATCCCAGTTACTCCTCCAACCCTGTCGAAATCCTAAAATAGTACCACATTAGATTCGGCTTTGACTTAAAGACATAACCTAAAGACACATTATTTTGAACCCTTGGCCGAATACCTACCACTTCCTTACCTTGAAAAAGTCGACAGAACACAAGGAGGGGATAGCAATAGGCATTCGGCTGCCATTACTTACCTTTTCCAATGATTGAAAATGAAACCCAACGTGCTCCACACCACACTTAATATTCGGCCAAGAAGAAAACTACTAAGAGAGGGGAATTTCGGCACACCAAGAAGGAGAGATTCGGCTAGAGTCTTGAAGTAGAACCGAAAGAAATGTGGTTCAAGAAGAAAGGAGAAATCGGCAATGGAGATTAAAAGTGAGAGGGAAAGATTCGGCTTAACACAAATATAAAAGAAAAAGAGAGAACTAGGGGTATAAGGTTCAGCCAAAGATCCAAAAAGAAGAGAAGGGAGCAAAATAAATTAAAAGCTTGAGAACTTTCAGTTTCAAGGAGGAAAATGAGAGAATTTTCTTGAATATTCGGCTAGGAGCAAAACAACAAAAAAAAAAATCAATTTAGGAGCACTACACAAGGCTGGCCGAAAACACCAAAATGCCTTAAAGAAATTCGGCACTCCCACAAAAGCTCATGACCACCAATTCAAACTAATTTGAATTAGTCAAATTCCTTAATTTCCTCCTAGCCAACTATTTGGAAATATTCAAAAATAAAATAATAATGTCCAGCATTAATCCATTATCCCACCGAATTTGAAAACACCCCAGCTTTATCCAATATCACCTCTTCAATTTAAAAAAACAAAAAGATAAACTAATAATTATTCCTCATCCAAATTAATTTAAAAACAAAATTAACTTAATCTTTATCCCAATTGAAGGTCCCATGTGCCGCCCAACACCTTCCAATTTGCTTGCAAAATAAGAAAAAATAAAACTCCAATTGCAACTCCTTTGGTTCGAACCTAGGACATCACTGCTGCAGCCTCTCTTTCCAATGCCCTGTGCCACTCTTCCCAATTGACTTTCATGTCATAAAGCCCCATCATTTAACTTTAAACCCTTCCTACTTAAGCCCATCACCGCATATAAAAATATAAAATGCAAAATGTCGCTCCGACCATTCGAACTCGCGCCCATCCTCACCTCCAACTCCTAAGTGGCGCATGGAAGCCACTTTACCACCGGACTTTCATGTCCATTAACCTTGCCATTTATTTTTAAGGCATACCCACCAGTTTCTCTAGTTGACAAAAAATAAAAACAAAATGTCGCTTTGCAGCTCGAACTCGCCCCCTTGCACCTTGAGGCGTTACCTTCTAAGCTCTAAAGTGGCGTCTCCCTTGCCACTCTGCCGAGCCATTTCTTGCGTCTTAATCCCCAAAATATTTCTTTTAAGACCCCTATAGCCCAGCTCCCCTTTTTAACACTAAAAATCAAAAAAATTCCTAAGTCATCCCTTACCTTCTAGGGTTCTCCAAACCCCTTAAAATCCATCCAACTTTACCCTAAGCCTGCTAAACACTCGAGTTATGCTCCAAACGCATAACCCCTAAACCGGGATGTTACATCCCTGGCCCAGGTCTCCATCACTGATCATTACCTGAGGAGGGTAAGGAAAACAGGGGTGAGTTACTCAGAACTCAATGTGTAATTCATTTACCATTGTCCACTGGGCCAAAATCCAATTAAGCAATTATTGGGCCAAAGCCCATTTACAAATATGACAAAATAGCACGCATAGAATGAATGTGATATGCAATTCCCAAACCAAACCTAATTTCCATCCGCTACACACCACTGTACTAACCAAAGACACCTGTGGGGAGCTTTAGTCACCCACCCCGCCAACACACCAAATCGGGCATTAAGCCATATATCAAATCGGGCATTAAGCCATATATCAATTTTGTGGACAAGCCACTGTAATTTTGTAGCAAAGCTACTGTAACTTCTCTTCACAAATATCCCAACCCATGCAATCATGTATATAATATGCATAACAATCCATTCATATAATTATTCTAACATAAGGCCTATTATAAAAATTATTGCAATCTGGCCCATTACACATTTTGGCCTATATAATCTCATAACACACTTGGCCCATTTATCAAATATCACATATGGCCCATTTTTCAAATATCACATATGGCCCATTTATCAAATATCACATATGGCCAATTTTTCAAAAATCACATATGGCCCATTTATCAAATATCACATATGGCCCATTTATCAAATATCACATATGGCCCATTCAGTCACTTTTATCGATTTAGCCCATTAAGGGCAAATTCCGTAATTTTCACGGTCTTAATACCGATTTCATAGTTTTTACCATTAAAAAGATAAATATACTATTTTACCCGATTTCACTAACTTGTGATTTAATCCAACGATTAATACAATATAGTTATCCAACCCACGAGATATGGTGTGAGATTACACACACGATTACACGATGAGCACTACACTTTCTTGATCGTCAACACCTAGAATATTTTTAACGCTCGATTAGATCATTAACACTTATAGTAATTTATTCTAAGATAAACGGTCTAGGATTTTTTCCTCGGAATCGTGAATAACTACGATTTGTCGATTTTCCCGCTGACGGTCCGAACCCGTTGGAAAACCACAAAGCGACTAATGGCTCGTAATCGCGAAAAACCTCGAATAGTTGATTCTCACCGATGAGGTCCACAACCCAATGGAAAATCTCTGATTATCGAAACAAATTTCTTCGCTTGAATTTATAGGAATAGCGAATCCGCTCCTTTTCTAATCACTATTCACCACTCCTTTTGATTCGATCTTGTTTGCCTCCATTGACAAAAGAATATTAGTCCAAACTAATACTTCGTTATTAAAACGATTGGTCTTAATAAGTGAAGTCGGCTTACCACGAATCCTTATGTACAAAGGATGAAAAACAAGCGATAGAGTCCCTAAGATAAAATCGGTTAATAAACCCCATCTTTAACAAAATAGAGAGTAATATGGAATCCTTGATAGAAATACTTACCTTAAAGTTTTAGACCGAATCCTAGCGATACACGATGATTTCAGACACTCCAAGTTTCGGCCTTCCATTAAGTTTCTATGATAAAGAAAAGATTCGAATGAGATATGGTATGATGATGGTCTCGATCCAAAAAGGCCATCCCATACCAACATGTAAATTCGGCACAAAGAAAAAAGGAAAATAACAATACCAAAGTATTGTACTAGCCACTTACCGATTGATCAAAGTGTGAGTAGAAAGAAAGAAATGATTGAGATAGAGATAAGTGTGGTAGAAGATTCGGCTATGAAGGAAAAATTGAAGGGGATGGTGTTTAGTAACATTCGGCCATGGTGAAAATAAAAGGGAAAATAATATTTGAGAAATTTTTGTAAGAAAAAAAGATAAAGAAAGGTAATAGAAAATAAGGTGTTTAGGTTTCGGTTCTTTTCAAGAATGGAAGATGAACAAAGAGAAGGGTTTGAGGCTAGTGTGCATTCGGCAAGGGTGAAAAAGAAAAGCAAAGAAAAGAGAAAATGGCCTTCCAAGGTTTTGGTGATTTCGGCACTTAGGAGGAAAAGGTTTGAAGAGAAAAGGAGCCATAAGACAGAAATGGTCAAAAATATGAAATGACTAAAAGAATAACAAAAGATGTTTACCTATTGTTCAAAGTGCATTCGGCTAAGGAGAGGAAATGGAGAGAAAAGTGTTGGAGAAACAAAACAAAATGACCAAAAGCCAAAGTGACCAACTAGCTACCAAAGGCCATCAAAATTTCGGTCCACTCCCTTAGCCCCTAAAACCGCTCCAAGTACATGGCCACAAAGTCAAAGTTTGGCCACTCCAAACTTTCCAAAACATCTTCCTTGTTATGTGCCTTGTGTTCCCCCTACATACCTTATTCATATGATTCCCTTCCTTAAGTTTACACTTGCCTTTTCTCTTAGCCACCTTACCATAAAAATTAAAGTCCAACCTACCATAAATACTAGGCTTGACCGACACTATGAGGAAAAAAATAAAATTCACATGCACATCAAGGGATTCGAACCTCTTCCCTCAAGGAACACACATGGCGCCATATCCCCTTTACTACTTGCTCAACTTATGTTAACTTATACCTCTTAATTACCTTAAGCTATAAGGTCACTTGTTCCACTTCATTAAAATAATAATTTCCAAAAAAAATATATATCAAATCTAAATAAATCTCGAACCTTCTCAGGACTATTTTAACACACACATATGATAAATAAACTAGCTGAGCACCAAAATAATGCAACATATAAAAATTCAAATTTTCAGATGTTACAGAAATTGGTGCTTGTGTATCAAATTCAATTTATATGATTTAGTAATGAAATGGCTAAATTATGATACTATGGTCTTGATTGTATTCGGCCTTAATGCTTGCTCATTGTAATGGTAAAATCAGCATTGTAAGCAAGCTTGCTTAGTAGTTTGGTTAATTAACATGTCTATTATGTCATGCATTTTATTTAGTAAATAGCTCATTTTAGAATTATGTCATATAGTATATTATATGTGATGGATATTCATGTGGCTTGATTTAAATGTTAATGATGTAACGCCTAAATGATTGGGTTCGTAAAATGCATATGTTTTGCTTGAACTTCGAATATAAAATTTTGATATTAGTGCATGATAAGTATATTTATATATATATATGTGTATATGATTTAGCATGAGGTTTTAGTTTATGAGTTATACTTACTATCCTTGGAAAGTTGACGTTTGTGAACTTGCATATGTTTGAGTTAGGGATTAATGAAGGCTACTAATGAAGTGAATGATTGAAATGTGGATAAAGTAGAAATAATTTATATGGTATATTGCATATTCGGTTATAGTGACAATCATGCATGTGTATTTAGATCATTATATGAGTTTGGGCAATGAGAGAAATGTTTGGTATTTTAATTCGGTTTTGTTCTTACAAATGAGTAGTATTCTTGTTACTTATTGAAAATTGTAAATCCATGAATTTGCTAGAGGGAATTACGGTATGCATATTATTGATTAAATCTATTTTTTTTAAAACAAAACTGTTCAAAATGAGTTCGGTTGTGATTATGTGAGTTATGGTTGTTGTGGTGACTTGTGCTATGTTCAGTGATGCCTTGTAACCCTAGTCCGACGACAGATACGGGTTAAGGGTGTTACAGTGGGGATCAAGTCAACCCACCCCGCCAAACACACCAATCGCAGGCAAGATGCCATTTAATATATATATATTGTGGCCAAGCCACCGCTGCAGTCAAACTGCTTTTCATAATTTTTGTGGCAAAGCCACCAGAGTCATAATTATGTGTGGCATAGCCACTATACAGATTGTGGCAGAGCCACCAGAATATCATATACGGTAATATAACTGGCACACAGCCTTGGGTAAATATGATCGACACAGAGTCATTAATCCATATGCTACGCACATAGCCATTATCAGAATTTGAGGCAGAGCCACCAGAATCAAAATGTATCACTGCAGTCAAACTACTTTTCATAATATTTGTGGCAAAGCCACCAGACTACACTTCTTTTCAACATTTTTCTCATCCCATGCAAATTATGTAAATGCAACATACATAATAAAGCATACATAATAAAGCATAATATCCACAAATATAAACAACAATCATTGATTTAGAGATTTATTACGATAAATCGCCCATTATAACACTTTGCAATTCGCCCATTAAGGCATTCTCAAATCGCCCATAGGGCATTTTCATAATTTCACCCATAGGGGCATTTTAGTAATCGGCCCATAAGGCGTTTTTAAGTAATTTGGCCCATAAGGGCATTTTCGTAATTCGATAATCTTACCCACTAAGGGTAATTTGGTAATCTTGCAACCCAGGGGTATTTCGGTAATTTACCCTCTAAGGGTGTTATGGTAATTTCGCAACCCAGACTTAACTACTAATTTGGGGCATAAAAATTGAAACTGTCCATCTGTGTCATACTGACTAAATTGACTATAACTTGAGTTAGGAAACTCGAAATTTAAATCCGTAAATTTTCTTGGAAACTAGACCCATATATATTCTTACAAAAAAATTTTCTGAATTTTTGGCTTAACCATTTAGTACAGTTTATTCCTTAAATTTACCTTGTTTTACTGACCAACGGTTCTGTCCTCTCTTACCCAAAATTCAAATATCTAACTTTACAGTTTTTTTATATTGCTCCCACTTGTTTATATTGAAAATAGACTCACTAAGGAATCTATACATATAAATTATAACTCATAATTCACTTTTTACAATTTTAAATGATTTTTCTAAGACAGATCAGGGAACCACGAAGTCAATCATAGCCAGTCCCACTAAATTTAAAATATCACAGAATATAAAATTTCTTTTTCTATTCCGTTTCTTTCATATGAAAATAGACACAGTAAGATTTAATTAGATATCTTATTCGCTTTCTAATTTTCTTTCTCCTATTTTTCGTGATTTTTCAAAATCACGTCACTACTGCTGACCAAACTGTTTTATTGCAAAATATGGTTACTACTACGAACATACGTACTCCCGAGTGGTCACGGATGCTGGTTTTCAGTTTTCTTCGGTATTTCGACCGAATCATTGAAAATATCATACAAACATTCAGAGAGGTATGAGATTACACACCATTTCAAACATGTATTAGGAAGGGTACGGGATTACACACGTTATTCGGAATCCGTAACACGATACTCTCCGCGGCACCAACAATCCGAGTCTCTTATTACGAGGGATAGGTGTTCGATTGGCCCTCCTATAAAGTACTTCGAGACCCTAGAAGTGATTAACACAAGAACAAATCTTAGCCACATCTTATTCAGCTTGACTAAGAATCACCCAAACAATACACCCCCATCACCTATATTCGGCCCTACCTACTTACCAACCCTCTTTCGAAAGTCAAAGGCTAGAAAGATGACAAGAGTGTAAGCTAACACTCTACCGATTCGGCCCACACCAAGAGAACCAAGAAGATGGAAGTAGCAAGGAATAGATTCGGCCTTGGTCAAAAGAACAGGGTGAATAATCGGTTTTAGAAGAGGGAGTAAAAGAGAAACAAGAAGAAAATAAAAGAAGAGGAAGAACACTACCTTGCAACCACCGAAAACCCGAGAAGGCAAAGAAGCTTCGGTAACCACAAAAACCAAGTTTCGGCTATGAGATGAAGTTGATGTTTCGGTTATGGGTTGAAGGAAAAGAAGAAACAAAAATGCACACTAAAGGCTTGAAGATTCGACAAAGAGAAGAAGAAATTTGGAGAGAAAGAAAAATGACACAAAATGATGCTAAAGGAATTTTGGCCAAAACAAGCACCAAAGTTTTTACCAAAAGACAAAGAAAATTTGGCTACCTTTCCCTATACCAAAACCGTCCATAATATGACAATAAGGTCAGAAAAATTTGGCCAACCAAAACTTTCCAAAACATCTCCCTTGAAAAAGGCCAACATGTTCCCTATACTTGCCTTTTCTTTTGATTTCTTTCCCTACCCTCATCCTTTCCTTATTTCTTTAGCCACATTGCCAAAATTAAAAAGTCCACCTTGCCTTATATACCATCTTGGCTGACAATTAGGGAAAGAATACAAAAAAAAAATGTCAAAATTTTGCACTTGATGGGATTTGAACGTCCTCCCTTAAAGTCCTTCATGTGGTGCCATATCCCCTTTACCATAAGCTCCTTTGTGCTAGCAAAATGCACACTTATTTCCATAAGCCTTGATGCCACTTACCTTCTCACCTTAAAGTGCTTAAACACAAAAATTTTGCTAAGGCCCAATTTGAACCCGGAACTTCCTAGAACCCCGTAACTTTCCAAAATCACCCTCCTAATAAGTCTAACTTGAAATAATGCCGTTCTCTTGTTCTCAAAAATTTTAACACTCCTACTCCCCAAGGACCAATGGGCCCAACTCTACTAGGCCCAACTTCGAGTTGTTACAATTCTACCCTCTTTAAAAAATTTTCGTCCTCAAAATTTCCAACCAACTCCTAAACGCACCGCTCAAATCACACCACTATGCTTTCGTTGTGCACTCTGATCTTAATAACACTAATGTACTTTTAACAAAATCTTGAATCCTCTTTCACTCAACCAAACATCTAACCATAGAAGCAAGCATTTACCTACCACTTATACCTAAAATTTTCTACATTCCATCATCACGTCCAACCATAACATACCTGACTTGATGGTGATGAAACAATCCCGAGCCTTATGCTCCTTAGACCCGCATCTCAAGCATGCTCCCGACTTCCTCCAAAGATTCTCCCGGATGACGCCTTCTCGCAATAATCGCAGTTTAAAAGTTTGGGCGTGCCTTAACACGCTTCACGTAACGAGATCACGACCCTAGAGAATCGCGATCTAATTTCTTCTTACAGATCCACGCGCCCAACTCAAGTGTTCGACCAATTTCTCTAACCTCTTCCACAAGCTCCCTAACTAGCCGAGTCACCATCAATTCCAGCTTTCGGTCATAAGACTCGTCTCACCCATCGGCAATGCCAACACCTCCCTTTCAAAACATGCCCCGATGTCAAGATCTAGCCCTAGCACCTCGGCCTCTACCACGTCCATGTCTACCGCGTCCATGTCTTCTGGCGTTCATGTTCACTAATGTCGACTTAATCTTATTACGAGTTTTATGAACCAGTATACTATTTCAGTGTTTATTAAACAATGTTTTATGGAGTATAGGAAGTAAAGTTGTTTTCGTAGTACGTATCTAAGGTCTCAATTTCTATAGTTTCAGCTCCTAAAGCTAAGAGTTCTAGAGTATTTCTACAGTCATACCACAATAATCATAAATTGAAAACATAAACTTACTTGACTTGGTGCCGGATACCCGTGGTGTCATACTTCCTTTAGAACATACATGTATACAATAATCATAAATTGAAAACATAAACTTACTTGACTTGGTGCTGGATACCCGTGGTGTCATACTTCCTTTAGAACATACATGTATAATTTAAAATTTTAAACGGCTTTGAAAACGTGTTTGAACCCAAACCACAGCCGAGTTTTGCAATCCGGCTCTGATACCATAAAATGTAACACCCCAAACCCAGCCCACGCGTTACGACTGGATCTGACATGTCACATGAGGAAAACGTATAAAGTCCTTGTGATTTGTACTAAATTGAATGTTATTTGGTCATGGTTAAGAAAACAAGGTTGGATGTAAATATTTGATAAAATACAACTACATTTGAGAGGTTGTTTTGATGAATCAAAAATCAAGGTATTGAACTTTAAAATCGTAGCTTTTGAAAATATTGTTGTTAATTCGAGAGAAAATTTTCGAGTTAAAATATTTGTAAAAGTTTGTTATAAAATCCTTTTATTAATCAATTTTTGGAAAACCGTTGGTTATTCTTTTAGAAAATCCCGATTTAAAATAATTCAAGCAAAATAATAAATACATCAAACATAATGCAAAAAAATAAAATATTCCAGAGGCCTTATTACAACTTAAAAACCCAAAATAGTAAAAGAAATAAAGTAACGTAAATAGAAATTCTAAAGTTTAAGAACACCATTTCTGAAGTATGGCATTCATCGAGTCATCCATGGCCCCAAGTCCTCGTCACAGAGCATTACCTACAAGGGTTAAGGAAAATGGGGAGTGAGTTACAAGAACTCAGTGTATAATCCCCTTACCGTTATCCACTGGGCCAGAATCCACTTAGCATTATCTTGGGCTTAAGCCCATTTAACATACACTTGAACCACAGCCCATTTACAAAACAGAATATATTTATATATGTGCAATGTATGCAACCCAACCCATCCTAGTAATCCATCCGCTACACACCACCCGCACTATCCCATCACACCTGTGGGGATCAAGTCAACCCACCCCGCCAAACACACCAATCGCAGGCAAGATGCCATTTAATATATATATTGTGGCCAAGCCACCGCTGCTGTCAAACTCCTTTTCATAATTTTTGTGGCAAAGCCACCAGAGTCATAATTATGCATGGCATAGCCACTATACAGATTGTGGCAGAGCCACCAGAATATCATATACGGTAATATAACCGGCACACAGCCTTGGGTAAATATGATCGACACAGAGTCGTTAATCCATATGCTACGCACATAGCCATTATCAGAATTTGTGGCAGAGCCACCAGAATCAAAATGTATCGCTGCAGTCAAACTGCTTTTCATAATATTTATGGCAAAGCCACCAGACTACACTTCTCTTCAACATTGTTCCCATCCCATGCAAATTATGTAAATTCAACATACATAATAAAGCATACATAATAAAGCATAATATCCACAAATATAAACAACAATCATTGATTTAGAGATTTATTACGGTAAATTGGCCCATTATAACACTTTGCAATTCGGCCCATTAAGACATTCTATCAAATCAGCCCATAGGGGCATTTTCATAATTTCGACCCATAGGGGCATTTTCGTAATTCGGCCCATAAGGGCATTTTCGTAATTCGGCCCATAAAGGCATTTTCATAATTTGGCCCAGAAGGGCATTTTCGTAATTCGGTAATCTTACCCACTAAGGGTAATTTGATAATCTCGCAATCCAGGGGTATTTTGGTAATTTACCCTCTAAGGGTATTATGGTAATTTCGCAACTCAGACTTAACTACTAATTTGGGACATAAAAATTGAAACTGTCCATCTGCATCATACTGACTAAATTGACTATAACTTGAGTTAGGAAACTCTAAATTTAAATCCGTAAATTTTACTTGAAACTAGACTCATATATCTTCTTACTAAAATTTTCCAGAATTTTTGGCTTAACCATTTAGTACAGTTTATTCCTTAAAGTTTCCCTTGTTTTACTGACCAACGGTTCTGACCTCTCTTACCCGAAATTCAGATATCTAATCAGATGCTTTCATATGTTGCTCCCAGTTATTTCTATTGAAAATAGACTAAATAAGGAATCTATACATATAAATTATAACTCATAATTCACTTTGTACAATTTTAAATGATTTTTCTAAGACAGATCAGGGAACCACAAAGTCAATCAGGCCCAGTCCCACTAAATTTAAAATATCACAGAATATAAAATTCCTCTTTCTACTCCGCTTCTTTCATATGAAAATAGACACAGTAAGATTTAATTCGATATCTTATTCGCTTTTTAATTCCCTTTCTCCTATTTTTCGTGATTTTTCAAATTCACGTCACTGCTGCTGACCAAACTATTTCATTGCAAAATATGGTTACTACTACGAACATACGCACGCCCGAGTGGTCACGGATGCCGGTTTCCGGTTTTCTTCGGTATTTTGACCGAATCATAGAACATATCATACAAACATTCAGAGAGGTATGAGATTACACACCATTTCAAACATGTATTCGGAAGGGTACGGGATTACACACCTTATTCGGAATCCGTAACACGATACTCTCCGCGGCACCAATAATCTGAGTCTCTTATTACGAGGGATAGGTGTTCGATTGGCCCTCTGATAAAGTACTTCGAGACCCTAGAAGTGATTAACACAAGAACAAATCTTAGCCAAATCTTATTCGGCTTGACTAAGAATCACCCAAACAATACACCCCCATCACCTATATTCGGCCCTACCTACTTACCAACCCTCTTCCGAAAGTCAAAGGCTAGAAACATGACAAGAGTGTAAGCTAACACTCTACCGATTCGGCCCACACCAAGAGAACCAAGAAGATGGAAGTAGCAAGGAATAGATTCAGCCTTGGTCAAAAGAACAGGGTGAATAATCGGTTTTAGAAGAGGGAGTAAAAGAGAAACAAGAAGAAAATAAAAGAAGAGGAAGAACACTACCTTGCAACCACCGAAAACCCGAGAAGGCAAAGAAGCTTCGGTAACCATAAAAACCAAGTTTCAGCTATGAGATGAAGTTGATGTTTCAGTTATGGGTTAAAGGAAAAGAAGAAACAAAAATGCACACTAAAGGCTTGAGGATTCGGCAAAGAGAAGAAGAAATTTGGAGAGAAAGAAAAATGACACAAAATGATGCTAAAGGAATTTTGGCCAAAACAAGCACCAAAGTTTTTAACAAAAGACAAAGAAAATTCGGCTACCTTTCCCTATACCAAAACCGTACATAATATGACAATAAGGTCAGAAAAATTTGGCCAACCAAAACTTTCCAAAACATCTCCCTTGAAAAAGGCCAACATGTTCGCTATACTTGCCTTTTCTTTTGATTTCTTTCCCTACCCTCATCCTTTCCTTATTTCTTTAGCCACATTGCCAAAATTAAAAAGTCCACCTTGCCTTATATACCATCTTGGCCGACAATTAGGGAAAGAATACAAAAAAAAAGTCAAAATTTTGCACTTGATTGGATTTGAACCTCCTCCCTTAGAGTCCTTCATGTGGCGCCATATCCCCTTTACCATAAGCTCTTTTGTGCTAGCAAAATGCACACTTATTTCCATAAGCCTTGATGCCACTTACCTTCTCACCTTAAAGTGCTTAAACACAAAAATTTTACTAAGGCCCAATTTGAACCCGGAACTTCCTAGAACCCCGTAACTTTCCAAAATCACCCTCCTAATAAGTCCAACTTGAAATAATGCCGTTCTCTTGTTCTCAAAAATTTTAAACACTCCTACTCCCCAAGGCCCAATGGGCCCAATTCTACTAGGCCCAACTTTGGGTCGTTACAATTCTACCCTCCTTAAAGAAATTTCGTCCTCAAAATTTCCAACCAACTACTAAACGCACCGCTCAAATCACACCACTATGCTTTCGCTGCGCACTCTGATCTTAATAACACTAATGTACTTTTAACAAAATCTTGAATCCTCTTTCACTCAACCAAACATCTAACCTCAGAAGCAAGCAGTTATCTACCACTTATACCTAAAATTTTCTACATTCCATCATCACGTCCAACCATAACATACCTGACTTGATGGTGATGAAACAATCCCGAGCCTTATGCTCCTTAGACCCGCATCTTAAGCATGCTCCTGACTTCCTCCAGCATTCTCCCGGATGACGCCTTCTGCAATAATCGCAAGCCAGAAAGTTTGGACGTGCCTTAACACGCTTCACAGAACGAGACTGCGGCCCTAGAGAACCGCGATCTAATTTCTACTTACACCACGCACCCAACTCGAAGTGTTCGACCAATTTCTCTAACCTCCTCCACAAGCTCCCTAACTAGCTGAGTAAGCTCATCAATTCCAGCTCGGTCATAAGACTCGCTCTCACCCATCGGCAATGCCAAGCACCTCCTTTCTAAACATGCCCCGATGTTGAAGATCTAGCCCTAGCACCTCGGCCTCTACCACGCCCACGCCTATCGCGTCCCACGCCTTCTAGCGTTCATGTTCACTAATGTCGACTTAATCTTATTACGAGTTTTATGAATCAGTATACTATTTCAGTGTTTATTAAACAATGTTTTATGGAGTATAGGAAGTAAAGTTGTTTTCGTAGTACGTATCTAAGGTCTCAATTTCTATAGTTTCAGCTCCTAAAGCTAAGAGTTCTAGAGTACGTATCTAGCATTGATGCTACTTACCTTCTCACCTTAAAGTGCTTAAACACAAAATTTTGCTAAGGCCCAATTTGAACCCGAAACTTCCTAGAACCCCGTAATTTTCCAAAATCACCCTCCTAATAAGTCCAACTTGAAATAATGTCGTTCTCTTGTTCTCAAAAATTTTAAACACTCCTACTCCCTAAGGTCCAATGGGCCCAATTCTACTAGGCCCAATTTCGGGTCGTTACAAGGTACCTCTTACTTCTAAGTCCATCAATGATTTGTTTAACTTACCTAATGTTGAAGAAAATGAGTACTACCCTATGATGAACAATATCAATTGGGATTTTCTTCAACAAGTACTTGATGTTGTGACAAATCCAGGATCCCAATGGATTATAAGAAAGTTTGGGAGCCATTCTTGCCGAAGGGAATACCTAAAACCAGTAGCAAATGTATGGTTTTATTTCGTTCGCTACAGATTATGCCTATCTCACATAGTTCCACCATCTCGATGGAACGGATGCTCTTTTGATATGCAATTTTGACAAAAAAGTCCATTAATGTTGGGAAAATTATTCTCAAGGAGATTCATGATTGTACTAAGAAGAAGACAGGATGTGCTTATTTCCCATCATTAATCACTTCACTTTGCTTAAGGGCCCATGTTAAAACACAAGCAAATCTGAAAGGGCAATATGTTCAAGGGTGCATTACAAATCATGATCTTGAAAGGTTAGTAGAGAAGGTGCATGAGTTGAATCAAGGCGAGCAAGAAGAGCCAACTGAGCCAGATACCGAGGAGTCAACAAATGAAACTGGAACTGAAGCTAATTCAGTTAGAGACACTGAAGAAGAATCTGATAAGGAACTGAACAGTCCTAAACCAGTTGAAGGATCTGCAACCCTTGAACCAAAGGTTGAGCCCGAAGAAGAAACAATCAAGCTAAGTGTTGAACCTGAATCTACAACTCCAATTCTGAATTCTGCAAGTACTTCAAAGAAATCGGAGTTGTCAATTATGATGGATATGTGCAAGTTCATGCACAATCAACAACAAAATTACTGGAAATATGCAAAAATTAGAGATGACTCAATTCGAAATACTTTTAAGAATATCTCTAATACTTTTGTTCCTGAATTCCCAGATGCTATCCTTGAGACATGGATGGAAGATACTGACTATGGAAGCGGAGATGGAGCTGAAGAAGACAAGGGGAATGAGTCAGAAAAATAAAATGGGGGATTCTTGTCTTGTTATTTATTTAATTAATTTTAGGTCTTTAGGAATTTATTTCTTTCGTAATTAGGATTTAATTTCTACAAAATAAAACATAACAAGCATGAATAAGCTTAACACTTCTTTAGAAAGAAAAAGACTAAGTGATGTGGTAATGGGAATGAACATGTCTAGGATTGGGTTATTAGGAAAGACTTTTAAGCAGTCTTAATGACTCACCTCTCTTTCTTTACAACCCTACCTGGTGTTCAATTTTCATTCATTACTTTGTTCTTGCAATGAGAACATTGCTTCTTTTTGTAAGGCAAATAAATTGTTCAAATTTTTAAAATTTTCAGGTATGTTTCAATCCTTTCTTTCATAAGTATGTTTTAATAAATGAATGTTTAGAGACATTTTTTTGTTAATGAGATAGTTTGCATGCAAGTATGAATGATGATTCTATCTGAGTGAACGTATGTTATCATGAAGAATGGAATGCTTGTATGATCTTAGTCTTAGTAATGTTTGCCATGAAAACTTAGTTTCTCTTGAGATTAGACATGCATGAAGGTTTATATCTTTAGAATTGACTTAGTAACTTTCTTGAGGCGAAATCCTAGGAGACATAAAAATCTAAAATGATATAAGCACTATTTCTTTGGATCGTTTAAGCCTTTTCGAGCCAACCTTATGATATTAGACCCTTGAAACTGTAATTTTGAGCTTAAAGGCTTGTTTATTGCAATGAACCTACATTATAAGCCACATTACCATCTTTTTAAGTTATCCTAATTTTGTGCACCCATCTTAACTAAAGTTGCCTTGGTAATCAACATTTGAGGAAATTTTCAAAAAGATGTATGTGCTCATGCTAAAAAAAAGACGAAAAAAGAGCGAAGAAAAGTTTGCTCAGTCTCCAAAAAGACAAATGTATGAGCATAAGTTCAAAATAAGTTTGGGGGAATTCCAAAGGTTCATTTAATGAAAAAGGCTGTATTTCAACAAATCCAAGACAAAGTTAAAGGTTAAGATTTTGAAACTGAAATGTCTCATCTCTTTAAATCCCTACCTTTAACCGAGCCCCATTACAACCTTATAAAAGACCTATTGGTTGATGATTATGACACCTACATTAGTGGAGAGGAAGTACTAAGTTCAACATATGAAGATCATAAATAAGCCTTATGATTGTTTGCTTGATTGATAAGAAATTATGTTGAATGAAGAATGTTATCTGTGGCTGTGACATACATACAAACTATGATTTATGTTGGCATATTTTGAAACTTAGTATAAAATTCTAAAAATGTTTGCATATGAATTACTTGTTAATAAAGGAGATCTATGAACATGAAGTTATTAATGCATGATTATGGGACAAAGATTGATGTCGCTACACGCTTAGCAATTTTGCCTTAGCAAGACCTTTTGTCAGGCATAAACATTACTCGGGACGAGCAATAATTTAAGTTTGGGGGTGTGTAAACTGAAAAATATATAGGATTTTTCCTATGCAATTTATCACCTTTTTACTTAAATTCGTTGTTAAAACTAAGTAATTGTTCAATAAATTAATGAAATATGTGAAAATATGAAATTAGGACATAAAAATTATTAAAATGTGATTTTATGCTTTATTATATAGTTTTCATGCATAAAATGACTTATTTTATATTTATTTGAACATATTATATTTTTAAGACATAAAATGGGCCATGCATGATTAAATTAAATAATAAAATATAAAATTATATTTAATAATTCTTTTTAAAATATTTCATTAATAATTTGGGTTTTAATTATTTATTTATTTTATTCTTTGGTCCTTTAATTTATTGTATTATTTTGGACAAGTCTGATAGCTTTGTTGGATTACAAAAAACCGTCAAAATTGAAGACCAAGTCAACCCAATTTCGACTACACATAGCTGTCCACATAAACCACTTTTTGGTTTAATTACACAAGGTCCTTGCAATGTTGAAGAAATTAGAGATTTGCCCGAAGATTTACATTTGACCGAGTCTCAGTCCTGAGTTGTTATGACATTTAAGTTACTTAAAAATCAAGCAAAATTCAACTCAAAATCCACTAATCATGGCTGGCCACTCATTGAAGAAGCTTGAAGAGACTAAACCTCTATATTTTTAGCAAACTACTCTCTTCTCTTCACCTATAAATAAGACTTCATTTCACCATTCCTAATCATCCCTCATCCCTCATCATTCTCTCTTTTCTCTCAATTCTGTTTAGCATTTTCCATTCCCCACGCCTAGCTTCATCTCTTCATAGAGAGTTTAGTAATTAATCCTCTTAAAGAGCCCTTGGTCGGCCACCTTAGAGAGCCATCAGCAAAGGAGCAACGCTAAAAGAGCGAAGGAGCCTCGTCGGTCAGAGTCTTGGGTGACAACCACTTTGATTTGGGTTTAATCCTTATTTTCTTTCATTTAATCTGAAAATTTTTGCTATGTGTTCTTTGTTCTTGTTACAACAATGTGAGCTTAATTTTATTTAAGCTAGGATGATTGCTTTGATTAAATAATATTTATTTGATTCATGCTTATAATGTTTGTGCCTCAATCGATCATGGTTTCAATTAAAATCAAGTCTGTATTTCGTTCATATGTGATTGAAATGCACCTGAATTAGCTGAGCGATCCTAACCAGACGGCGGCGAGTGGACACATAATTGAAATGTGCATGCTCAATTTAGATCCATAATTGAAATTGCAGGTTGCATAATAACTCTAACCAAGCTCTGTTGTCAAGTGTGGTGACAATTCTGGATGCAATCTGGAATTAACTCATGCAGCAATATTAATGCAATAAGATAGCAAAATTAAGGATAAAATAGGCTAGGATTCATTGAATTATAAAATGCAATTTACTAAACTAAAAATGCTAAAATATATGCTATGGATAACTAAATGGGAACAATTTAACCAATAAGTAAGGGGGAAAACCTGTGTTCTTTCTAGTACTATTACACCCCCAAACTTGAGTTTTTACTTGTCCTTAAGGAAAACAGAAACTAGCAAGGCTACAAAAAATTTTGCGAAGGCTAGTGATCATTCTAGCAACTTGAACCCTCTAAATTCGCCATGGATGAATCACATTCAGATAAAAGAATATTGCGTCAAAAATTCTTAAGCATGAATAAATAAGGTTGCAACTTCATCAATGCTAGCATCATGCTTCAAACCCTAAGTTCTATCTACCATTACAACATTTATTGTACAATAGTAAGTATATATATATATACATTTTTTTCGGAATAAGGGATATCATTGCATTATTGTACCCTTGTTCCTGAGAAGTAACGATGGGGTACAACAAACCCCCAGGGAGTACGTAATTGCGCCGACACACACTCATATAGCGACAGGCCAGATTGATTTTTTAATGCTTGTATTGGAGTGTCTCTAATTTATAACTATATATAAATATAAAAGCAGCTGTAAAAAGCAGATTCATTCAAGATTTAAGGAATGATAGCAATCATCCATTACTAATGCAACCTAATCCATTCATCAATGAATTCAAGCTGCAATCTTCTGTCAAATTTATCAAACTCATTCATTGATAGTTTCCATGATTCAAGAATTAAGCATCGAATGTAACAAAAAATTTTTGAACAATTTTCATTAACTATACTTAAACCTTGCATGCTTCATTTTTGATTTTTTTTTGAAATGTGGGTGCATTTCCAAGCCCCATGTGCATTTCCCCAAACTTAAAGTTTGCATTGTCCCCAATGCACTGACATGAAAATGAAATGACAATAAAAATGCAATGACAATATATACTTATCAAAATAAAACCTACAGCTACAGGCAATGCATGAATACTATAACTAAAGCTTAAAATAAACTAACTCAGTTATCTACAACCGTCAATGTGGCTGTATGATGTTTTTTTCTCCTCCTTTTCTTCTCCTCATTCTTTCCTTTTTTTATCCTTGGAGTGGTTCCTTTTCTTTTCTTTGGGCTTTGCGTGGTCTTTGCATTGCTCCTTAGTTCTTGGCTCTGCCCCAGCATCATCGGCTGCTTCCTGTGTAGGAGAGGCCACCTAGAGTGGTCTAGTGTAAACCACTATTGCCAATGAATTGCATTGCTCCTTACTGGTTACCTCAGCAACTTCTGCCGGCCTCACTCTAGTTCACTCCAAATTATCAATATTTTCACCTACAGACTCAGGTGCGGTGAAAGATTTCTCAACAGACTCTTCTTCTTTTTCTTCTTTTCTCATTTTCAGTAACTTCTTCTTCTTCAGCAACAACTTCCACTTCTGTAGCAGCAACTTCCTTCTTAACAACAATATCCTCTTGATCAGCAAAAATACCATCCTCAAACAAGCTATCAATCTTCTGTAGGCAGCCTTCAATATCCTTAGATTCCTCTTCTTTCTCATTATCAGAGACCTGCACAATGGGTGGGGATGCCACTGATCTATCTCGATCTTCTAAGTCGTATCCGAGGAAGAGAGATCATAATTGCGAATGATTAGTGGAAACACAGTGAATTTCGTTAGTGGGGATGGGCTTAGTTGGCCTAATGTGGCTATAATAGAACTGTTCCAGGCTTTGGTGTAAGCATAAAACAAATTATAGGATTTCTCCATATCCTCAATTGTAGAGACAAGCATGATCGGCCTGTTGTTGATGGAATTTACCATTTTTTTAACATCCTTCAGTTTGCACCATAATGATGTCTCTGCATTCAGCTTTGTTCCTTTTCTTTTAGCTTTGGCTTTGCCCTTTCTTGTCTTGATGGTTTCTGCCTCCTTTAGTATTGGCGTGTCCTTGCCTTGAGTCATTCATTCTACAAAGGCTTCATTGATTGGGCCCTTATTTTCCAAGACTTCCTCACCAGCACAGGGCACGATTCCTCTTTACTGGCACAATAACATCACCAGTGATAGGAAAACCAAGATCCTGGTCTACTTTGTGGTGTAGTCAGCTATTTCTTGGTGAAAAGTTACGCCTACATCAATTTTTCCGCCATTGACAATAGAATGTATCAGACAAATTCTGTCTAGGGTGACTGTGGTGCTGTGATTGGAGGGTTTGAGCCTGCAGTTGAAAAAATGAAACCAAATTTTTCTTTGCTGTGTCAGGAAGCGATGTTGCATCATATAGCTCTTTTGATGGAAGCTCATCCAAACTGCTCCCTCGACACACAAGTCTCTCACCAACATGTCTCGTTTTTCACCTGTGATGTCATCCATGAACTCGAAGTGTTCGTCGACATCGACCTTGGTGTTGTACAACTCGTTGATTTTTGCAGCGTCCTATGGTATTAAACCTTCTCGAAAGAAAATGAACTCTAACTCATGGTCATAGAGATTAGCATAGAACTCACGTACAAGACTTCAAGGATAGGTTTAAAAGGTTTCCCATTTTAACTTCTAGATGGTTTTGGAGACATGTTTACCCAAGTCTTGTTGTGGCGAAAGGGAAATGCCCTGCTCGGGATGGAAGTTTCGCTTCAATATGCTGTCATGAAATCGTTCTTTTGCCGCTTTATTCAAAAAGATTATTGGCTCCTTTGTCTGCACTGGCCTGGGGGATTTCAATTAACGGACTGTGGTAGTAGAGGACGCATGTTCTCTAGCAGATTTGGTGGCTTTCTTGACTAAGCCTCTTGTTTTGGCCATCTTTTGTTGAGGGAGAATGGTTTAAAGGTAAAAAAATATGATTTTGAGAAGAGAAAGGAAATAAAAATGGTTACTTGAATGCGTTACAGTCGGTACAGTGGGGGAGGATTTATAGTGAGTGAAATAGGAAGATGGAGAGGCGTGTTGTTTTGTGGAGAGATATAGGACTGGCAGGAGGAGTTGTGTCCAATAGAAATTGTGCCCACATAGAAGGATCAAACGGCTGAGTGAGTTTTGATCCAACAGAGGAATTTGAATTTCTCTAAATTCTGATGAGCTATAAATGGTAGTGCAGACGTATGGAATGTGCTGACAGTAAGATTTCAATGCATTAAAAATGGTACCTAATTATTTTGCAAAAGGAAGGAAAACAAACTTTAACAAAACATAAATAAAATAAACTAAAAGCAAGGAGTACTAATTAAAAAAATTAAATCTTTTCGACCAAGTTAATGGTCTCTACCTGTTTTTGAGCAGTGTTGGCAAAATAGTGTTTCAGCCTCTATCCATTTACTTCGAATTGGTGTCCATCATGTAAATCTCGAATTGTGACTGCTTGTGAGGAAATACATCGAAAAATTCAAAAGGTCCAGACCAACGTGAATGCAATTTACCTGGGTGCAATTTAAGTCGAGAATTGAATAATAAAACCTGTTGACCCGCGATAAATTGTCGCTGTAAAATAATCTTGTCATGCCATCGTTTGGTCTTTTCCTTGTAAATTACAGAAATTTCATAGGCATTTCCCCTAATCTCCTCTAGTTTAGTGATATCCAACAGTCTTTTCTTTCCAGCCGCTTCATAGTCCATGTTCACTTGCTTAATTGCCCACATTACTTTGTGTTCCAGTTCAACTGGCAAGAGACATGCTTTCCCAAAAACCAATTGATATGGCGAAATCCCTAATGGAGTTTTGTATGCTGTCCACAGTGCCCATAAAGCGTCATCCAATCGAAAAGGCCAATCTTTCCTCGAAGGGTTTACAACCTTCTCAAGAATTTTCTTAATTTGTCGATTTGAAACTTCGGCTTGCCCATTGGTTTGCGGATGATAAGTAGTAGCCATTCTATGATTAAATCCATATCTCTTCAGTGCGGTCACCACTTGGTTGCAATGAAAGTGTGTACCTTAATCACTAATCAATGCTTTTGGTGTGCCAAAGCGGGTGAGTATATGCTTGTGAAAAAGTTTTAGTACTGTCTTTACATCATCCTTTGGGACTGCAATAGCTTCAACCCACTTTGAGACGTAGTCAAAAACCACTAATATATAAAAATTTCCAAATGAACTCGGAAACGTCCCATAAAATCCATACTCCAAACATCAAATAATTCAACCTCCATAATTGGCTGCTGCAACATTTCATTGCGTCGGGATATAGAACCGGTAGGTTGACACCCATCGCATTGATTCACAAAATTGTGGGCGTCTTTGAATAATTTTGGCTAGTAGAATCCTGATAGGAGAACTTTAGCGGTAGTTCTCATGCCACCAAAATGACCTCCATAAGGAGCATCATGCCAATGCTTGAGGATTGGAAGCATCTCCTCTTCCGGAACACAGCGTCGAATGATGTTGTCATTGCATACCTTGAATAAATACGGCTCGTTCAATGATATCAAGACTATGTTCAGAACACACCCTCACCCGTATTCAATGCCGTAATAGGTTTCTGAGCATTACTGACATAATATACCATTACACATACATTTCATATACATTTTCAAATTTCATGTAATCATCATTCCAAATCATTTACATTGTCCCTAATACGAGCCTACAAGGCCCAAAACATGCATTCGGAGTGGTTCGGGACTAAACCAATAACTTATGAAATTTTTGGGAAACTTAGAAAAATTTTCAAAATACAGGAGACACACGCCTGTGTGGCCTGGCCGTGTGTCTCACACGGCCAAAGATACGCACGTATCATAGGCCGTGTGGACATTTGAAATGGGATCACATGGTCGTGTCCTAGTTCGTATCTGACCCTGTGTAACTCACTAACTTGGGTCACACGGCCAACCACATGCCCGTGTGACCAGCTCGTGTGCCCTTCGAAATGGCCTCACACACCCGTGTGCCAGGCCGTGTGCTAGGCCGTGCCAAACCTATAAGGTATACTGACTTATGCCACACAGCCAAGTCACATGCATGTGTACTAGGCCGTATGAAGCATATTGACTTGATTTCTAATTCAACACCAAGGAATACACGGCTGTGTAACTTGATCGTGTGTCACACACGGCTGAGACACACACCCGTGTCTCTGCCCGTGTGGACAAAAATAGGCTATTTACCAAGCCATTTTGCCACCAACATTTGCACTCACCTACACCAAACCAAATGGCACATAATATGACATAAATAGACATTCAACCAACCTCAACCAAGCATAAATCATACCATTTCAATACCAACAAATGCAAAACACACCAACACCACAATATACCATTCAAATTCTTACCAAACCTCACTTTCACAAATCATCTATATAACCACTTTCAATTATGCATTATTTGACTTAGATTCACTAGCATATCAACATTCAAAACTCAATCATTTGATATCCATAACACCTATTTTCAACAAGCATTACATAACCATCATCAAACACATAACACAAGCCATATGCACATATATATACATCACCAAATTATACCAAAATAAGCCAAGTTACATGGCTATACACATATCATACACTTAACATTTACAAGCCAATTCAAATGGCTAAATTTATTACCAAACCATACCAAAATGACCAAAGTTCCTATACATGTCATATAACTAAAACATAAGCTCAAAAGTACCAATATAGAGGCTTGATAGTGTGATGAGGTCTCCGACGATTCCCAAATACGAGCTAGCTTCGAGAACACTATAAAATACGGTAAAATAAACAAAGTAAGCTATAAAGCTCAGTAAATTGGCCGATTTGTATGTTTCTGAAATTGTAAGACTTCATGGGGTACCTTTATCGATCATTTTGGATAGAGACCCGAGGTTCACATCACGATTTTGGAAAAAGTTACAAGAAGCGTTGGGAACGAAATTAAATTTTAGTACTGCTTTTCACTCTCAAACTGACGGCCAATCAGAAAGGGTAATTCAGATACTTGAAGACATGTTGTGGTGTTGTGTTCTCAAGTTTCAAGGTAGTTGGGAAAGGTACTTACCGTTGGTAGAGTTTGCCTACAACAATAGTTATAAGTCGAGTGTGAAAATGGCGCCTTATGAGGCTTTGTATGGGCTTAAGTGCCAAACGCCCTTGTATTGGACCGAACATAGAGAAAATTAGATAAACGGGGTTGACTTAGTCAGAAAAAGCAGAAGAGAAAGTAAAAGTGATTCGTGGTTGTTTGAAGGCTGCTTTGGATACACAGAAATCCTATGCGGATTTGAAACGAAAAGAAATTGAGTTTCAAGTCGGTGATAAGGTTTTTTTGAAAGTATCCCCATGGAAGAAAGTCCTCAAATTCGGTAGGAAAGTCAAATTAAGTCCACGATTTATTGGACCATATGAGGCGACTGAGAGAATTGGACAGGTAGCATACCGATTAGCCTTGCCATCAGAGTTAAAAAAGATCCACGATGTATTCCATGTATCTATGTTGCGTCATTACCGTTCTGACCCATCACATGTGATTTCACCATCAGAGGTTGAAATTCGACCGGATATGACCTATGGTGAAGAGCCGGTTAAGATTTTAGATTGAGAGGTAAAGCAATTGAGAAATAAAAGTATAACACTAGTGAAAGTACTACAGCATAGACATGGTATTGAAGAGGCCACATGGGAGCTCGAGGAGACTATGAGACACCAATACCCGAACCTTTTCACTGGTAAGATTTTCGGGGACAAAAATCCCTAAGGGGGAAGAATTGTAACAGCCCGATTGTGGGGCTAGTCGGAACAGTGGTTTCAGAATCACTAATCCGAGGTCAGAGAAATTATTTCTAATATTATTTTATATGTTATAGCATGATTATATGAGTGCATTAAAATTTTGGTGACTTAATTTTAGTGATTTCATGCTTAATTTTGAAAAATGACTAAATCACATAAAGTGCGAAAGTTTTGTTCTATAAGCTAAAAGTGCCCAATAGCTATATAACCTTAAATTGGAGGTCCTTAATGTGCAATTAGGCCCTTAAGAAAGTGTTGGCCGGCCATAGGGGACAAAGAAATAAAAAATTGGTCAAAGTTAGTGGAATTAGGTGACTAATTGATGAAATTAAATAAAATAAAATAAAGAGAAAAGATATCATCTTTTCATCTTCTTCATACCACCATCGAAATTTTCAGCAAGAAGGGGGCTTTGGAAAGCTTGAAAATTTTCAGCAACTTAAACCCTTGCAAGTAAGTGACTTTGGTGGTCATTTTTTATTATTTTTGTATTTTTGGAACCCTTGTAGCTTAATCTAGCTAATGGGGGACTATTTTGCAAAATGTTTGAGAGTCTAGGGTTTTTCCATGTGAGCATTCATGTTGATTTCTAAAATTTTATGGAAGAAAATAAATCTTAGTTGTTAAATAAACAACTTTTGTTAAGTGATTTTCATAAACACCTAAAAAGGACCTTTTTGTAAAGGTTGTAAAATAGGTGGTAAATGTATGAAATAATTAGATTTGTGAGTTTTTATAAGCTTAAAATAGATTCGGCTAGGCTTGGTTAATGAGAAAATTTGATGAAAATTGATTTACGAGCCTAGGGAAAAAATCGTAATTACGTGAAAGCCTAGGGGCAAAACAGTAATTTTACCAAAATAGGAATTTTGAAATGTCATGATTTCTGTGATGATTAAATGAGTGAATTTTTATCATTATAGATCAAGAAAAATGGAGTCCGGACCTAGACCGAGGGAAAACCAAGCTAGTGGACTAAAATCAAATTAGTCGTCCATATTTTGTATACCGAGGTAAGTTGTACATAAATAATACAACATTATTGTATTTATGCATTAAACAATTGATATTGCATAAAATGTTTGATTATTGTTGTGAATAAGCATGATGAGGATCGATGTAGTAAAAACTCCTGGTTGAACCTTAGGAATGGATCGGATATCCAAGCCATGAAAATTGGGGTGATATATGAGAGCCAGTGTAAGACCATGTTTGGAACATGGCATCGGCATTGATATGTGTGCTTGTGTAAGACCATGTCTGGGACATGGCATTGGCCAGATTATGAGAGCCAGTGTAAGACCATGTTTGGAACATGGCATCGGCATTGATATGTGTGCTAGTGTAAGACCACGTCTGGGACATGGCATCGGCCACATTATGAGAGCTAGTGTAAGACCATGTCTAGGACATGGCGTCGACATTGAGATGAGTGCTAGTGTAAGACCATGTCTGGGACATGGCATCGGCCTCGAAATGTAAGCCAGTGTAAGACCATGTATGGGACATGGCTTCGGCATTGTATCCTCTTTTGTGAGGCTTATCGAATATCCTTTGGTATTCCAATGAGTTCAACGGGTAAATTAAAGATTGTTTCAAAAGTGAGAAAAGTTACGACTATGTTGTAAGTGATACAGGTACCTAAATGAAATTCACGAGAAATGAGTTCGAATTATGTGATGTGATTAGTAAGGGTGGAAATGAGTATGTTATGTATGTTTTCGGTAATTGAATATTAAACGATATGATTAATTCTGTAAATGTTCTGTATTTACCGGTAATACTCTGTAACTCGATTCTGACGACGGATACGGGTTAGGGGTGTTACATTTAATCTTGGGGTTTGAATGTTTTTTAACACGGAAGTGTTATTGCAGTCACTGGCACTGGAAAGTGCAGTGACAGTTTGAGCCAACAAGCATTATAATAGAAGTTGAGTGAGGATTAGAGGAATTTAGTCCACTTGTTCTTAATAGTGCCATATTGCCATCATCGGAAGGTGAGGTTAATATGCATTTTTAAGTCTCAGATTAAATGGAAGAGTAATGTTGGGTAATATATACATTGAATTTTATTGCCTCGACAATCACCTTGTAACACCCCAAACCCGGCCCATACGTTACGACCGGATCTGGCATGTCACATGAAGAGAGTTGTTTGGTATTACAGAAAACCGAAATAGGAAATTTTAAAATCGTGTCTTTTGAAAATATTTATTGTAGCTCGAAAGAAAATCTAAGTTTAATTATTAATACATACATATATAAATATATATCCATAGTTATAAAATCCGTTTGTTGTTCATTCTTAGAAAAATGATATTTATGTTTTTAGAAAATCCTCGTTTCTAACATTTCATGACAGGCAGAGTATACGTTGGAAACATAAAGCAAATTAAAGAAAAATCCCACAGGCCTTATTACAACTTTAAATTCAAAATAGTAAAAATGAAGCAAATAAGCGGAAAAGAAATTTATTACGATTTGATAGTAACAATCCTAAAGTATGGCCTCCACCGAGTCATCCATGGCTCCAAAACTACTGCTGAGCATTACCTGCAAGGAGAAAGAAAAGGGGAGGGGTGAGTTACAAGAACCCAGTATGTAATCCCCTTACCGTTAACCACTGAGCCCGAACCAATATAGCATCATCTTGGGCCTAAGCCCATTAACATAACAATACTTAAATGAAATGAATGCAACCCAACCCAACCATCCATCCATCACACCCCCGACCAGCCAATCACACCTGTGGGGAACAAGTCAACCCACCCCGCCGCTCACACTAATTTGCAGTCGAGCTGCCACCGAAGAGTATTTTTGTGGCCGAGCCACCGAAATCATAGTTAAGCACATTAATAATCGAATTGTGGCTATGCCACCATGCTACACTGCTCTCCATACAATTTTTCCCACCCCATGCCGTAATAAAAGATGCAACATACATAGCATAATATCCAAATATAAATCAATCATTAACCCAGCGAATTATTAAAATAAAACGGCCCATTAATGCATTTTGATAATTCGGCCCACTATGGGCATTTTAATGAATCGGCCCATCGAGGGTATTTTAGTAAATCGGCCACTATGGGCATTTCAAAGAAACTTTCGTAGATAACATTGTTTAGGCGTGTTATTCGGTTTCATGCGACACTCCAATTCATTAATCATACGGAATAAAACAATGATTTAATTCTACCAACATGATGACGTATACGAAACATAGCGGTTACGGTGTAAAATTACACACCTGATTACGTAGAGAATTAAACCCTCCTGATCGTCGTCACCCTCACTATCACGAACGTCCATGATCTGCCTATTTTCACCGGACGTCGATTCCCTTCCACAACCTGGTGGAAAATCCTGAACTGTCGACACTGCCCTACGCTTGAACTTGGAAACAGAGGATGCAAGACCACCCCTTTTGTGCCCTCTTATCGGTTTCCCTTGAATATGGCTACCACTTGCCTCCATTAAGAGAGTCTCGGTCAGAACGATCTTACGATGAGAGAAAGTAGTTGTCTAAGAAGTGGATTTCGGCTTACCTCTACTTCCAAAAGACCAAAAAGCAGAGGAGAACGAGTTGTTAAGTCCCTAAAATAAACGATTAGACATAACTATGGATCTGTTTTAACGGAATAACCGAGCAAAGAGAGAGATCGAAATGAATCCCGAAGAAACTCCTTACCTTATCGATGATGAACCCGACTTCCACAGATTCAATTTATGGCTACGGTTAAGTCAACAAAAATGTGAGATTCGGCACCCCACAAGATCGCTACAAAAAGGAGAACACGAGATGAGGGAGTAGGAGAAGATGGTGATTCGGTTTTAGAGATAAAATGAAACAACTGAATGATGAGGATCAACATTCGGTCATAGAGAAAAGAAGATGAGAGGAGAGAATGAATCTACTTACCCAATTCAACCAAGGAAGAAAGTGCCCAACAGGGAAAAATGGAGAAGAGATAATGGGTTAAGAGGGTTCGGCTATTTGGAAAGATGGAAACAAGGAAGATTCGGCCACCAAATATTGTCGACTAAAGAAAAAGAGAGAAAGATAGAAGAAACGGTGAGAAAAGAGAAGAAAATATGGAAAAAGAAGTGTCAGAGAGTTTCGGCTAACACCAAAGAAAAGATGAGCCAAAAATGGCTTGAGTGTTTCGGCAAGTAAGGGAAAAGTTTGGAAAAGAAAAGCACAAAATGTTAACAAGAGGAAAAACTCTTCATGCTCAAAACTTGCAAAACTATTTTGAGAATTTCGGCTCTTCACCCCCTACCAAAATCGTATACCCCTAACACCAAAAAGATCTTAGTTGACCAAATTTATTTCCCCATGCACCTTCCAAAAATTTGGCCAACATTCCACCTTATCTCCCTCCTTTATTTCTCCTTAATTTCCTCCTCAATCTCTTCTCCATTACTTCAATCTCCTCTCCATCATCTCAATCTCCTCTCCATCACCTAAATTTCCTCACCAATGCTCATTCAAATGAATTTGAATGAGTTTCCAATTCCTCTAAAAAAAATAACCCAATAGTTGCAATAGGTGGGATTCGAACTCCACCCCCTTTTGCTCTTTCAAGAGACGCCACGCCACTCTACTACTAGCTCCACTTGTGCTAGCAAAATACTCACTTATTCCCTTATGCCTTGACGCCACTTACCTTCTCCCTTTTTAGTGCCTAATCACAAAAATTCTACCAAGGCCCAACACAACCCCAAGCCTTCTTAGGGCCCCCAAATATACACAACTAACACACTTAGCTAGCCTAACACATGGATTATTGCAAAACACAAAATCTCGAATTTCAGGATGTTACAGTTCTACCCCCTTAAAGAAATTTCGGCCTCGAAATTTACCTGATTAAAAGAGATGAGGGTATTGTTTCCGGATCGTCTCTTCTGGCTCCCATGTGGCTTCCTCTGACCCGTGATTATGCCATAATACTTTGACCAACGTAACCGATTTCCTTATCAGCACCCTAATATCTCGATCTAAAATCTATGCTGGCTCTTCTTCAAAAGACAAGTCAGGTCTTATCTCGACTTCTTTTACCGGCACTATATGAGACGGATCTGAACGATAACGCCTTAGCATCGAGACATGGAATACATTGTGAATCTGACTTAACTCCGGAGGTAACTCAAGCTAATAAGCCACTGGCCCTACACGCTTCAATATTCGGTAAGGCCCGATGAACCTGGGGCTCAACTTACCCTTCCGTCCAAATCTTAAGACTTTTTCCAAGGTGAGACCTTCAAAAAGACCCGATCTCCCACTGAAAACTCAATCTCCTTACGCTTTAGATCTGCATACGATTTCTGTCTATCCGAAGCTTCTTTTAACCGAGCCCGAATTATCTTAACTTTTTCCTCCGTCTCCAAGATCAACTCTAGACCCAATAATCGCCGTTCTCTCAATTCATCCAGGCAGTAGAGTACGACACCTCACGACAACATACAACGCCTCGTAGGGTACCATCTGGATGCTGGATTGATAACTATTGTTGTATGCAAACTCTTCTAATGGTAGAAAATCTTCCCAACTACCCCTAAAGTCGATCACACAGCCCCTCAACATGTCTTCTAGAATCTGGATTACCCTCTCCGACTGACCATCAGCCTGCGGATGGAACGTTGTACTGAAATCTAGCCTTGTACCCAAAGCTTCATGTAGAGCCTTCCAGAACCGTGATGTAAACCTAGGGTCCCTGTCTGATATGATAGACACTGGTACCCCATGCAACCTCACGATCTCTGCTACATACAACTTGGCCAACTTCTGCAATGAATAATCCGTACGAACAGGTAGGAAATGAGTAGACTTCGTTAACTGATATACTATAACCCATACTGAATCTTTCTTAGTAGGCGTTAAGGGTAACCCAATAACAAAATCCATTGTTATCCTTTCCCATTTCCATAGTGGGATTTTCACCGATTGTAGCAACCCTGAAGGCAGTTGATGCTCCGCCTTCACTTACTAACATGTCAAGCACTTGCTCACGAAGTCGGTAACCTCCCGTTTCAACCTCGGCCACCAATACTGCTCACGAAGGTCTCGATACATCTTGTTTCCACCGGGATGCATAGCGTATGGGCTACTATGCACCTCACGCAGAATCATTTGTCTTAATTCAGGATCCCTCGGCATAAAAACTCTTCCACGAAAACATAATACTCCTTCACTGTTTAATCCAAAATCCCCTATCTCACCACCTTCCACTTGTTGCAGTCGAGAACTCAACATCTTATCCAACAACTGCTTCTCTCTAATCTGACTTACCCACGCAGGCTTCACTTGAAGTTCAGCTAACAGACTACCATCTTCATAGAGACTGAGATGAGCAAACATCGCTCTCAAATCCGATATCACCTTACGACTCAACGCATCCGCCACTACATTAGCTTTACCTAGGTGATAATCGATTGAGCAATCATAATCTTTCAACAACTCTATCCACCTCCGTTTCCTTAAATTCAATTCTTTCTGGGTAAGGAGATACTTCAGACTCTTATGGTCGGTGTAAATAATCGACTTCTCCCCATACAGATAGTGTCTCCATATCTTCAGAGCAAACACCATCGCAACTAACTCCAAATCATGAGTGGGATAGTTTACCTCATACGATCTTAGTTGACGAGATGCACAAGCCACCACTTTCCCCTCTTGCATTAGCACACATCCCAAGCCTGTGTGTGACGCATCACAATAGACAATAAACTCTTTTCCTGCCTCAGGTTGAGTCAATACTGGTGCTTCAGTCAAAATCTTCTTCAATTTCTCAAAGCTCTCCTGCTTGATCGACCACACACAAATGGAACTCCCTTACACAACAAACTAGTCGAGGTGCAAAGAATCAATGAAAACCCCTCAATGAATCACCTGGAATACCCAGCCAAACCAAGAAAACTTTGGACTTCTGACACTGACTTCGGGGGCTTCCAATCCAATACAGCCTCGATCTTTCGGGGATCAACTCTAATTCCCTCGGCAGACACAACATGCCTCAAAAAGGTTACCTCCTTTAGCCAAAATTCACACTTACTGAATTTGGCATACAGCTACTTCTCCCTTAATATCTGCAGCACAACCCGTAGATGTGAGTCATGCTCCTCTGCAGTCTTTGAGTACACCAAGATATCATCTATAAATACCACTACGAACCGATCTAGATAGGGTTGGAAGACCCGATTCATCATGTCCATGAATGCAGCTGGTGCATTTGTCAACCCGAATGGAATCACTAAGAACTCGAAATGTCCATATCGAGTTCGGAACGCAGTCTTATGAATATACGCCTCCTTGACCTTTAGCTGGTGATACCCCGATCTCAAGTCTACCTTCGAGAAGACCGAAGCTCCTCGCAGCTGATCGAACAGGTCATCAATCCTTGGTAACAGGTATTTGTTCTTAATCGTCAACTTGTTCAATTGTCTACAATCGATGCACATACGCATCGACCCATCTTTTTTCTTAATGAACAAAACCGGCGCTCCCCACGACGACACACTTGGCCGAATAAACCCACGATCCATCAGCTCCTGGATCTGAGCTTTAAGTTCCACTAACTCCTTCGGCGCTAGTCTGTAAGGGGCAATAGACACCGGAGCCGTTCCTGGCAATAGCTCAATGCCAAATTCCACCTCCCGGTCCGGAGGCAATCCAGGAAGCTCCTCGGGAAAGACGTCTGAAAACTCTTTCACCGTTTTAACACTCTCTACCGGCAACTCTTTGGCATCCAAAGCACTGATGAAAGCCAAGAACACTTTACACCCCTTTCGTACCAACCTTTCAGCCTTTAAGGAAGATACCACATTAGACAGAAAATTTCTTCTTTCACCTATCACCATCACTTCCTTATCCTCTGAAGTTCTTAGTACCATCCATTTTGCAGCACAGTCCAAGTTCGCACGGTGCTTAACCAGCCAGTCCATACCCAAAATAAGGTCGAACTCCCCGAACGGAAGTCCCATCAAATCCGCCAGAAATACTACCCCCTGAACTTCTAAGGGCACATCCCTAAACATCTTATTCACTACCACTGACTGTCCTAAAGGGCTAATCACAGTTGTTTCTCAAGCAGTAATCTCAGATCTAATATCCAAAGTTCCAGACACAGCACATGCAACATACGAATGGGTGGATCCAATGTCTATCAAAACGGTAAAAGGCATATCAGATATGAAAAATGTACCGGTTATAACGTCCGGTGCATCGCCATCCTCTCGACGTCTGACCGCGTAGACCAATCCTGGCTGTCTCGCGTCTGTGTTACCCCTATTACTAGTACCTCTACCCGATGCTCCTAGACCTCGTCCTACACCATTTCCACCTCGACCCGACCCACGACCTCTCGGCGGCTGCTGAGTGTTCCCTGCTGGCTGCGCAAATTTGTGACGAACTACCTGAGTCTAAACAGGCTCCCGAGGGCAATCTCTAAACTGATGGTCCTTTGATCCGCATCTGAAACAACCGCCAGTTCTCTTCCAGCACTCACCCGAATTGAGTTTCCCACAATCCACACAAGGCTGTAACTTTTTGGTGGCAGCTGGAACACCCACTCGAACTGGCCCCTCATTCCTGGCCCTTTCAAAAACTCTCTTGCGTAACCCGAGTACCTGCAATCTCTTTTGTTCCTGCCCCTATCCTTATCTCGATTTTGTCGTTCCGAGTGCTTTACTTCCTCAGCTATCATAGCTTTTTCTACCAGCGTAGCAAAATTTCTCTCCTTCTGCGGGGCTATCAGTACCCCTAACTCATCACGCAACCCATCCTCAAAACGCACACAGCATTCATAATCAGTCGGCACTATTCCCCGGGCATACTGGCTCAGACGCAGAAACTCCGCCTCGTATGCTGCCACAGATCTACCTCCTTGGACCAGATTCAAGAATTCCTTTCTTCGAGCATCCACGTAGCTAGCCCCAACATATTTTCCCTGCAATGCTGTCTTAAAGAAATCCCAGGTAATACGATCAGCCTGAGTGCCTTCCCGAACAGTGAGCCACCACTGATACGCCTCGTCTCTCAGCAATGACACAACCCCTTTCAGTTTCTCTCAGCTGTACAATCCAGATCGTCCATAATCCACTCCACCGCTTCAAGCCAGTACTCCGCTACACTTGGGGCTACACCCGAAATACCCCTAAAAGCTTCGGCCCCATTCGATCTAAGTCGCTTAGATATCGACCCACGAGCTGCCGACCCAGTTCTTTCCTCAGCAACCCTTTTCAGTACCCACAACATCGCTTGGGACAGAGCGTCGTCCCCTCCCATTCGATCATGTGACCCGGCTTGATCACCAAAGGACGCAAAGCGCCCATTTCGAGCATATGCCCTAATGCTTCAGACCCAACTCAAGCACCTCGGCCTCTACCACGGCCACGTCTACCACGTCCACGTCCTCTAGCGCTCATGTTTGCTAAGTCGATTTAATGTGATTAAGAATCTTATGGATCAATATGCTATTCAATGTTTATTAATCAATGTTTTATGGAGTATAGTTGTAGAAGTTGTTTTCGCAAATCGTATCCAAGAGTCTCAATCTCTATAGTTTCAGCTCCTAAAGCTAAAAGTTCTAGCGTACTTCTGTCATGTGAAGTTTTCTTACTACAGTCATACCACAATAATCATAAAATGAAAACAAAGACTTACTGACTTGGTGCCGGATACCCGTGGTGCCATACTTCCTCTAAGACATGTATTTATAAATCAGATTTCAAACAATTTTGGAAAATATTTTTGAACCCAAACCACAGCTGAGTTTTGCAACTGGGCTCTGATACCATAAAATGTAACACCCTAAACTCGGCCCATACGTTACGACCGGATCTGCCATGTCACATGAAGAGAGTTGTTTAGTATTACAGAAAATCGAAATAGGAAATTTTAAAATCGTGTCTTTTGAAAATATTTATTGTAGCTCGAAAGAAAATCTAAGTTTAATTATTAATACATACATATATAAATATATATCCATAGTTATAAAATCCGTTTGTTGTTCATTCTTAGAAAATTGATATTTATGTTTTTAGAAAATCATCGTTTCTAACATTTCGTAACAGGCAGAGTATACGTTGGAAACATAAAGCAAATTAAAGAAAAATTCCAGAGGCCTTATTACAACTTTAAATCCAAAATAGTAAAAATAAAGCAAATAAGCGGAAAAGAACTTTATTACAGTTTCATAGTAACAATCCTAAAGTATGGCCTCCACCGAATCATCCACGGCTCCAAAACTACTGCTGAGCATTACCTGCAAGGAGAAAGAAAAGGGGAGGGGTGAGTTACAAGAACCCAGTATGTAATCCCCTTACCGTTAACCACTGAGCCCGAACCAATATAGCATCATCTTGGGCCTCAGCCCATTAACATAACAATACTTAAATGAAATGAATGCAACCCAACCCAACCATCCATCCATCACACCCCCGACCAGCAAATCACACCTGTGGGGATCAAGTCAACCCCACCCCGCCACACACCAATATGCGGTCAGAGCCGCCATCAAGAGTATTTTTGTGGCCGAGCCACCGAAATCATAGTTACGCACATTAATAATCGAATTGTGGCTATGCCACCAGGCTACACTGCTCTCCATACAATTTTTCCCACCCCATGCCGTAATAAAAGATGCAACATACATAGCATAATATCCAAATATAAATCAATCATTAACCCAGTGAATTATTACAATAAAACGGCCCATTAATGTATTTTGTTAATTCGACTCACTATGGGCATTTTAATGAATCGGCCCATCGAGGGCATTTTAGTAAATCAGCCACTATGGGCATTTCAGTAAACTTCCAGAGATAACATTGTTTAGGCATGTTATTCAGTTTCATGCGATAGTCCAATTCATTAATCATACGGAATAAAACAATGATTTAATTCTACCAACATGATGGCGTATATGAAACTTAGTGGTTATAGTGTAAAATTACACACCTGATTACGTAGAGAATTAAACCCTCCTGATCGTCCTCACCCTCACTATCGCGAACGACCACGATCTGCCTATTTTCACCAGACGTCGGTTCCCTTCCACAAGCTGGTGGAAAATCCCGAACTGCCGACACTGCCCTATGCTTGAACTTGGGAATAGAGGATGCAAGACCACCCCGTTTGTGCCCTCTTATCGGTTTCCCTTGAATATGGCTACCACTTGCCTCTATTAAGAGAGTCTCGCTCAGAACGATCTTACGATGAGAGAAAGTAGTTGTCTAAGAAGAGGATTTCGGCTTACCTCTACTTCTGAAAGACCAAAAAGCAGAGGAGAATGAGTTTTTAAGTCCCTAAAATAACCGATTAGACATAACTATCGATCCGTTTTAATGAAATAATCGAGCAAAGAGAGAGATCGAAATGAATGCCGAAGAAACTCCTTACATTATCGATGACGAACCCGACTTCCACAGATTCGATTTATGGCTACGGTTAAGTCAACAAAAATGTGATATTCGGCACCCCACAAGATCGCTACAAAAAGGAGAATACGAGATGAGGGAGTAGGACAAGATGGTGATTCAGTTTTAGAGATAAAATTAAACAACCGAATGATGAGGATCAATATTCGGTCATAGAGAAAAGAAGATGAGAGGAGAGAATGAATCTACTTACCCGATTCATCCAAGGAAGAAAGTGCCCAACAGGCAAAAATGGAGAAGAGATAAAGGGTTAAGAGGGTTCGGCTATTTGGAGAGATGGAAACAAGGAAGATTCGGCCACCAAATATTGTCGACTAAAGAAAAAGAGAGAAAGATAGAAGAAACGGTGAGAAAAGAGAAGAAAAGATGGAAAAAGAAGTGTCAGAGAGTTTCGGCTAACACCAAAGAAAAGATGAGCCAAAAATGGCTTGAGTGTTTCGGCAAGTAAGGGAAAAGTTTGGAAAAGAAAAGCACAAAATGTTAACAAGAGGAAAAACTCTTCATGCTCAAAACTTGCAAAACTATTTTGAGAATTTCGGCTCTTCACCCCCTACCAAAATTGTATACCCCTAACACCAAAAAGATCTTAGTTGACCAAATTTCTTTCCCCACGCACCTTCCAAAAATTCAGCCAACATTCCACCTTATCTCCCTCCTTTATTTCTCCTTAATTTCCTCATCAATCTCCTCTCCGTTACCTCAATATCCTCTCCATCATCTCAATCTCCTCTCCATCACCTAAATTTCCTCACCAGTGCTCATTCAAATGAATTTGAATGAGTTTCCAATTCCTCTAAAAAAAAATAACCCAATAGTTGCAATAGGTGGGATTCGAACTCCACCCCATTTTGCTCTTTCAAGAGACGCCACACCACTCTACTACTAGCTCCACTTGTGCTAGCAAAATACTCACTTATTCCCTTATGCCTTGACGCCACTTACCTTCTCCCTTTTAAGTGCCTAATCACAAAAATTCTACCAAGGCCCAACACAACCCCAAGCCTTCTTAGGGCCCCCAAATATACACAACTAACACACATAGCTAGCCTAACGCATGGATTATTGCAAAACAGAAAATCCCGAATTTCAGGATGTTACACGCCTATACTTTCGTACCTTGTGAGCACTTAGTATTCTACTGAAAATTCATTTGGGGGATCCCAGTTTATCATTATCATATTTTATATTATTGTTTTCAAGTTATTGCATCGACAATTATCCTTACAATTTATCTCGTTTATTTCTAGTTTTTGCACCAACATTAATAGACAAAAGACACGACAGACTCACATTTGTCTACTATACTTGCATCGACAGTGTACGCTTGCACATTATTGCTGTGACGTTAGCAACCGATCAATAAACTAGGCTAACATACCAACATAGCCTCAACCACAACCATATACACATTTAACCATCATTTCACTAGCAACTAAGATAACAACACCCTATAAACAATATCAACAAAAGACTCCCTAGGTACATGCCATTACAAAATAAGATATCCCTACACTTGAGCTCGGGATTTGTGAGTTGATGCTAAGTCAGCGATAATCGAACAGTATCTAGCCTGTGCACGGAAAACAAAACCGCATGTTGAGTAAAACTCAGTGGTATTTCTATAATCCGAATAATATAAACTTGATATAAGTGTTTAAAATGCAATATACAACAAATAAGCTATGTTCAAAAGTTTCAATTCAATAATATAATTTTGTTGTTCATTCCTTATTCACATCTACTAAGATTTCACATATTCAAATATATATATATATATATATCAATGGCATTTCATATAACATTTGAATATATCAACTCATGCAATGGAATGATTCATCTCTTTGATCACTACTTGAATTCATTTCAAGTTCCACATCTCATTTCATATTTCATTTCTCATTTCATATTCATTTCTCATTTTTACCATTTCAATGTTTTCTCATCTCATATTCATTTCTCATCTTTTCCATTTCAATGTAAATCACATAAACATATAATTTAATTTCCCCTATTAACACGACTCAGACTCGGACGGATACACAAATCCAACCAACATACCAGTTTGGCACCCAGTGCCTCATCGGATACATTTGAAGTAATAACTGTGCCCAGCACTATATAAATTGACACCCAGTGCCTCATCGGTTAACTCGAAGCAAATTGGCACCCAGTGCTTCATCGACTCGAGGTTGAAGAAATCCTTGAACTCTTCCTATCCTATTGCATGCCATCTATATCCAACTCAACCGATAGAGTTAATAGGGTTTCATTTCACTTTTCAATACAACCAATGTCTCAATTTCACATATATATACATATTATCACACATAAACATATATTCAATTCAACCTTCATATTTTTAATAAATTCATAATATACCAAATCAATCCATTTCAATCGACTACGAATTCAATTCAATTTCAAAGTACAAATGTACTCACCTCAAGTGCTTACCATATGCAACAACTCAAAATGCAATAATTTATAATTTATTTTTTATTATAGAAACACAAACCGTGAATTTCGAGCTATTCGACGTCGATTTTATCCTCCCCCTTTTTACTCGAGGATTCCGGTACGATGTTAGCTATGGAACAAAACAATTTAATCACATTAATACTACACATTTCAATTTCACATAAAATTTCAATTTTCACGCTATATTTTGCTTATTCTTCAATTTAGTCCCTAAATTAAGACTAGTTTTTAACCTTCACGTTTAAATTTATATTTTTATACTAATTTCACTCCAACTAAATTTAGCTTTCTCTTTTCCAATTCGACCCCTTAATTTTGAATTTTTCACAATTTACTCCCTATTGCTCAAAATCAACAATTTATTCCACAATTTAGTCACTTTCCATTTTCAACTTAGAAATCTATCTATTAAATCCCAAACACTTAAACTATTCAACAATGTCAACATCTAAAATCTTGAACAATACTAAAAATTGCATCATGGGTCGGGTAGCCTTAGTACCGGGATTCCAAAAACTTAAAAATTACAAGTATAGGGACTAAATTGCACTAACCAATTTGGCTTTGAACACCAAACCCCCAAGTGTCGTGGGTTTTGCTTCTTCTTTTTCTTTCTTTCTTTTTCTTTTCTTTCTTTCTTTGTTTAATTTGCATGCCTCCACTTTCTTTTCTTTTATTATAACTATTATTATTTTTATTTTTATTATAAACTATTTAATATAACATATGTAAAATATATATACATGCATTTTTAGTTAGCCCATGGCTTGCCACCTATACACAAACATTAATTAAGTGGCAAAATTGCTACTTTAGCCCTTATAGTTTATTTCAATTTATAATTCAATTTTCAACCCTTATGCGATTTAGTCCCTGTACCATAATAGCTCCTAATTCTTGCAAATTACCTATCCAAAATTTAATTATCTACACAACTAAATTTTTAAATATTTAATAAAAATATTTACGGGTTCATTTTACCGGAATGGAGTCCCGAACCTCACTTTTTGACACCCCTAACTACCGAGTCGTTACAGTTTTTGTACATGATTAAGTGATTTTTCTGTTAAATGTGATGATGTATGTTTTCCTAATACTCATAATATGTGATATATGGCGATATAGGATATACATGTATTATATACATGACGATGATTTATTGATGTTTTGATTCGCATGTTAAGCATGCTATTATTCTAATTATGATTCGCATGTTAAGCATGTCATTATTCTAATTCTGATTCGCATGTTAAGCATGCCTACTGGAAATTATGTTCTGTATGTCATATCACATGCATGGGGTTGGGATAATATTGTACGGAGGATGATTTTGATAGTTTAATAATTTGAACATTTCTGGTGGCTTGACCACAAAATTCTGTATCTGGCAATATATCTACATTATCTGGTGGCTCAACCACAATATTTTGTTTCTAGCAGCTTGACTGCGATATCTAGTGCCTTGTCCACATTATTGGTGTGTCATTAGATGGACAAGTTCTGGGGAACTCATTATGGTGTGTAGCAGAGATGGGCAGGAAACTTTTTCTGAAAAATCTACATTGTTTCTGAAAATGTGTTGCATTGACATCGTCATTATGCATGCTGATAAATGTGATTTTTTGGTTGCATATTTATGTATATATATGATCTATTAAATTGATGAAGTTCTGTATTAAATTTTTTTTTTATAATATGTAACCCACACTGGGCTTCAAAAGCTCACCCCTTTAAGTTTTTGACTTTTCAGATAATAATAAAGGTTAGGACATGGACTTAGCTTACGGAGATGCACTCGAAAAATTTCATATAAACTATTATATTTTGATGCTTGGTATTTTCGAATTGTTTTTATTTCTTTGGACTGTGGCTTGGCACTTTTCTTTTGGATTTATGGTTTTTGGATGACTTGCATGTTTAGAATTTTTAAAACTATCACCTAAGGTGATTTAATAAAATTGGTAAGAAAAACTGGATTTTTCATAATAATGTCAAACTCAACTCAACGATCATATTTTCAAACTCAATACTTCGTTTTCGATACTCGATACTACATACTCATTAAACTGATATTTTACAAGTTATGTCAAAACTACATTTTCAAAACGATGTGTAAGATTTAGCTATGTTATTTTCCGCTACAACATTTCTTGAAATATGATGTTTTATTTTTTTAAAACCATCACTACTAGAGTTTTCTAAATATTAACGGCTTCAACAAATTCTTTCAAAAGAAATCTATAGATAATACTTGGCTTTCCTTAAATTAAATCTAAATGACATTTTAAAACGATGATGATTGTTAAGAGAAAATAGTTAAATGATTTTCTGCACCGCCAACATTGCCAATGTGATCTTCGAGATTGCTGAGTTTAGGGGGGTTACACTATAAGTATTTGGTTATGTTTTAAGCCTTTTGGTAAATGAACCAATGTAAAAATGGTAATTTTTAATGGTTCTGTTGATGAATGTAATGGTGTAAATCTATTTGTTGTTCATGCTATTTAGGTAAAGAAATGTGCATAAGTTTTGGTCATTTGGTGAACTTAGTATATGAATGTGAACATGATATTATGACGATAAATTTGATAGTTGAATAAGTAAGGAATGTTTGATTTGCATGCTTTTCTTGTGCTTTGGTGATGAAATGGTCAATTTGCTTTAGGTAACTTGGTGAACTTTGGATGATGTTATGTTAACAATGTGGGCAATGGTGTTATGTGTTTAATTAAGTATTGAATTCATGGAATGGAAGGTATGGTTAACTAATGGTTGATGTTTGAACGATCTATGCTTTAACATGTAACACCCCAAATTGGGCCTATAAATTTTAGGGGCATTTTAGGAATTTTAGCTCTAAAGTGCTCGGAAATCTAGTAGCATGGTGAATGGAACGACGAAAATGTGCAAGTGTACACAACCGCAACAAGTAATAAAGTGACAAGTAAATGTCGAGTTATCATACCCACAGGGATTGTGAAAAGAATTATTTATGAATGCAATTTTAAAAACACTTTGGTGAAGAAAAATATTTTAATTTGAGGAGGTGATTAAAAACTAGGATTTTAACTAAGTAAAATAAATAAAAATAAAATAAAAGTTTTAATGCACGATTTCAAAAGATGATTTTAATCAAGATGACATAGATGTGTTAGATTAATTACATTTCTTAACTTAGAATTACTAAACTCATGTTTATGTTGTTACGAATAAATTCACGGCAACTCGGTAATTTGCTAACTTATGAACATACTTACTTACCAAAATCCATTTATCTCTTGACTATATCTCTATGTCAATTCAACCGATTAAACAAAATTTAATAAGCAAATATGTTAATGCACATACATACTTATGAAACTAAAATAATCTCTTGTACATATCTCTATGCCAATTCAAACAATTAATTCAATCTCAAAAGCACATAAAAGATTACGTGAGGTAATAATGTATTTCTACCTTGAAACAGTTTAATCACAATAATCTTGCAAGTTATGCAAGGCTAATGTATCATTAGATACCGTTGTTAATTTAACCCTCAGCTACCTTGGATGATCAAACATGCACTGATTAAGTATTGTGTCAATTAATTACAATTTCAATCCGTTTAAATAATTAATTCATTAGTTACCTTACAATTGGAATGCAAGAATAACTTAGTCATGGTTTTACTTAATCAAACATCTTACCGAGGCCTATAACAACACAAACACAATTTTAATAAATTAGGTAGACGAAATGCAATCAACCTAACACGAATTAAATTTAAGCCATATTAATTAAATTTAACATATTAAAATCACAAATATTCATAGACATGTTCATTATAACAACAACAAAATTAAAAGGATAGGGAACAAGAATCAAATCCGGTGTTTTCTCTGTGGCTTGACTAGTTTGCTCTACTCCTCCTTCTCCACTTGTTCTTGTCGAACCGAGGCTTCTACAAACACTTGAATGCTGCTCCAAATGGTGGTTGATTGACTCTTTTTCAAGAGGTTAAATCGGAAAGGGAATAATGGATTAAAATGAAGAACAATGGAAGGGAATGAAGAGAGAAAAATGAGAGAGAAGTAAAGAGATGAGAAGGGTTGAGATGAGTTTGAAGTGAGCAGCAAAGGGGGGTATTTATAGGTTGAGATGGCTGCTAAAATTAGCAAAAATCAGCATCCATAGAGTCCCCCCTTGGCCGGCCACACATGTGGCAAGTTTGAAGAATTCAAACTTGCTATTTTAAGGTAGGGGCAAATCTAGAAAAGCACAAATAGTGGAGGGGTTTGAATGCAATTTGAAGGAGTCTTCAAGGGTCATTTTGCAAGTTAAATAATCAGCCAAGCAAGCTGATTGGGTCAGTATGTGGGACGGTTTTGGGCTGCCCAGTGCTCAGTTGGATCGGTTTTCTCGATTTAGCTCAACTAGGCCACTTTTCATAATTAATTAATAATATTTTATTCAACCCAAATTAAATTGGATTAAAATTAAAATTAATTATATTATGAATTAATACACATAATTTGGACCATCTTAGGCTGAAAAATTAATTCGCCTTGATGCTTTAAAATTGCTTCTCGATTTTGTGCTTCTAGCAGTGTCCGCCGAGCCGTTTTTCGCCCTTTTTACGAATATATCGAAAATGATCAAAATTAATAAAAATTTATTAGAAAATTAAGTAAAATTAAACATGTTAATAATTTAAGTACAATTTAATTATTTTATAATAATTAAATAGTTTTTGACAAGAATTTTACCGAAACTACATGAATTTGAGTTAAAAAAGGGCATGAAAAAGTGTGTATATTTTCGTGTTTCCAGTGAACCGAAAAAATATTCGACAATGGTTGTTTGACTGTTAAATCAATTTTTTAAAATAATTTTCCAAAGACTTTAAATTTTAAATTAGGGATTGATTTGTAAAAGGGTCAAAATTTGGTCTGTTTATGAAGTAAATAAACCAAATTTTAAAATTTACCCTATATCTTCCCCCACCTAGTTTTATTTTCACGTTAACTTCTCCCTTTTATTTGGTCTTATCGTCCCATACTCTCCGAACTCCGACCATAGAATTTTCTTTTTCAAACAAAAATTTCTTTGATTCCTACCACTTTCCAAATCATTAAACCTCCATAAAATCCAAGAAAAACACCATAGATTCCTCCATTGTCAAGCTTGTAGATTTTTCGGCTTTTCGATCAAACACTTGATTTTTCATCAACTAAGGTAACAATTCAATTCCTAATTAGTTTTAAATGATATCTTGTCATTTAAACAGAATTTTTAGCCGTTAAATCGCATGTTTTAAATAAAAGCCGAAAATTGGGTTGTTAATGGTGGATCTCGGGATTTTGGGTAAAAATGTGGTTTCAAAGTGTTTTTAAACTTTTTTTAACATGATTAGAATGTTTCTAAACTTACTTTAAAGTTTTGTTAAGGATTTCCAAGGATTTAATGAATTTTCGTGAAAATAGCCATAAACATGTTTAAAATTTTGATACCATGAATTGATTAGTTTTGTGTAGTTTAAAGGTTGAGAATCAATTGTAGGTGAATAATTAGATGAACGAAATCAGTTTTAGGCAAAAATATTAAGTATAGAGGGAGATATTTGAGTTTCAAGTTTGCTAGTTGAAATTTCAGTTTCATGAAGAATATAGCTTAAACTTATGTTTTTGGTTTGTTTAAGTGAGTCTGTGGCTAAATATTGATTGTGTAAATTGTGTGGTTATTATGTGTAAAGCGTAGGAACAGTTGGAACCTTCTTCGAGCAAGGCGAAAGGCAAGGAAAAGCTAGTTTAAGCTTTCGATTTTTCGGCGAAAGCGTAATCGATGAGTGTTTGGAATCGTTGCTAGAAGAAACGATTCATAGTGTTAATTGGGATCTTAGGAATAGCCTAAATCCCTATCCTAAGTTCCAAGTGTAATCTTTTCATCTCCCTTGTTTTATTTTTGGTAAATTATGTGATTATAAGAATATTTATGTTTTGATTATTATGATGCGATATTGTGATATGAGACATGTGTGATGACTATTGTGAATTGTATTGTGTTGTAGGCATATTAAATAGGCCGAACAATAGTAATGGTGTTGTGTTAGCAATATAAATGTGCAGTGAAATACTGCAAAAATTAGTAAGTACGTATGTGATTTGCTGTTTAAAGTCACAGCAATAATGTGCAAGCGTACACTGTCGATGCAAGTAGTAGACAGATGTGAGTCTGTTAGATATCGATCCCACAAGGATGGGTGTCTTCTGTCTATTAATGTTGGTGCAATAACTAGATATAAACGAGATAAATTGTGAGGATAGTTGTCGATGCAATAACTTTAAAAACAATAAAATAAAATATGATGATGATAAACTGGGATCCTAAACATGAATCTTCAGCAGAATACTAGGTGCTCACAAGGTATAAAAGTATAGGTGATTGTCGATGCAATAAAATTCAATGTATATCTTACTCAGCGTTACTCCTCTATTTAATCTCAAACTTAAACATGCATATTAACCTCACCTTCCGATGATGGTAGTATGGCACTATTAAGAACAAGTGGACTAAATTCCTCTAATCCTCACTCAACTACCGTTGTAATGCTTGTTGGCTCAAACTATCACTGTACTTTCTAGTGTCAGTGATGCAATAACACTTCCGTGTTAAAAAACATTCAAACCCCAAGATTAAACAATAAAAACAAGATTAAATAAGATAACATTTCACCAAGAATTCATTAGTACTTCCATACAATCAGGAATCAGAGAGTAATCACCAACATTTAGAAAGAAATAAGAAAGAATCGAGTGGACAATACTATCCCTAAACAACTCGACTGAATCTCTCTATTCCCTCTTGTTGCGCACTTAGGTCTCCTTGTCAGGAGCTAGTCTGCATCTTGTTTTCACGTTGGCTCACCCGATAGGTTTAAGCTACCATGGCTGCAAGCTCCAAGGTCGGATGATGAAGATGATGATGGAGAGAAAAGCTCAAGAAAGCCCCTTTTTTCTTCTCATGTCCACCTTTTATGTCCTCCCCCACAGTACAGGTGTCCTTTCCCTAAAATTATTCTATCCTTGTTCATATAGGTTGGTTATACCAAACTAGACAGCTCGCGCAATTTTGGTTCTTATCCGGACAGCTATTAGGTGCGGCGACAATTCTGGACGCAATCTGAAATTAACTCATGCAGCGATATTAATGCAATAAGATAGCAAAATTAAGGATAAAATATGATAGGATTCACTGAGTTATAAAATGCAATTTACTAAACTGAAAATGCTAAAATGTGCTAAGGATAACTAAATGGGAACAATTTAACCAATAAGTAAGGAGAAAACCTATGTTCTTTCTAGTGCTATCAGTATGTGTTGAATTATGGAATGTAATGCTAATGTAAAAGGTTATGTATGTGATAAATTGATTTTAATGCACTCATATGTGGTAGAATTGTTGCATGAATTTTGCCATGATATTTTGGATGTTTCCATAGTTTATTTGTTCTTAGGATTTAAAGGTTTGAATCGTGATATGTTTATTATTACTCAGACTTATTCTCGATGTTTGAAAGTGTGATTATATTCATTTTGGCGCTTATTTGATATGGGTAAAAGATGCATGTTGAATATATTCGTGTTGGAATGGTTTATATGCTTAAATATGTTAAATTTTTACTATCTAGAACAGAGGTCGTGTTTTAAAAACGATACCTCTGTGATTTTCAAATATACAGGAAGTCAGAATAATAATTTGGTATCGATACCATACCATGAGTATCGATACTCGAGGCAAAATTATTGATGCTTTTCAAAAAGTACTGATATTTTCTTATGTTTTGATTTTAGACGAGAAACAGAGTATTGACATGGTACTGATTTTGCAAATGGTATAGATATCATACCATGAAAATATTGATACCCTTGTCCTAGTATCGATACCTACGTGATTGTCTTGGAAATTTTGCTAAGTGGTCCTAATGCATGTTTAATTATTATTATAAGTTTATTTAAAGTATGTTTGACATGTTCTAATGATGATTAATATATGTTTGACTGAAAATTCATAAGATCACTGATAAAGATGATGATTTTTTAATAATGTGACAATTTACTATGAGTATGATGTGTGACATCCTAATATTCAAGCTCAGCAACTGGGCTGGGTATGGGATGTTACAAAACATTTAAATTGTGGTGTCAATAAAGCCATATTGGTTAGGCACTTAGGTTGAATGTTTTTTGTATGTTTTGGTATGTTTAAATGTGTTTTGAATAGGTAAAAATGATTGGAAATGGTTTGGCTTGAGACCTATGAAATGGTTGTTGAAATGGCTTGTTTTTGAAGTTATTTTAGGTGCACACGATCTGTAACATCCTGAATTAATGGGCCTTTGCGTTTAGTGTGCTGTGATGTTTATGTTATCTCTAATGTGTTAATTAGAGTGTTTAAGGGGTTCAGACTGGGCTCAGGGTTGGGCCAAGCCCTTAGTCAAATTTGCTATTTTGACACTTTAGTGGAAAGCCTGACAAGATAGGGCTTAAAGATATTATATGTGTTTTAAATCACAAATGGGCTTGTGGCCCAGTGGCAAAGTGGCGCCACATAAAGAGCAGGGAGGTGGCGTCAACTAGGGAGGCCCAAATTCGAGTCGCATATAGCCCAATTCTTTTAATTAAATGTTAGCTAATTTTTGACATTTAAATGAGTAGAGAGGGACGGCAATAAGGCTTAAAAATAGGAAGATTTACTCGAGTGGATAATGCAGATAATATGGTAGATAAAGGAGGAAGAGGTGGTGTGATCTAGGCTTCTTTTGGAGATGTGATCAGGTGGATAAGTGAGGAAATTTAGGATTTATCTGCTGGTCACAGTGGTGGCCGAAATTCCAACACTGAGGGGGAGGAGAAATCGGTTTTAGTATGGCAAAGGGGTGCAAAAATTTCCCTTGATTAGTAGCTCAACTTTAAGTCATCAAAAGGGCATTTTCGGTTTTAGGAAGTAGGTGCCGAAATTTTGTGATTAAGTGGGGGAATACCTTTTTATTTTTGGCATTAGGGTTTGTTCTTTTTCTTTTCTCTCATTCTCTGTTAAGCCGAAACCCCTAATCCCAAGCTCTCATCTCCACTTTTATGCAAAAGCCGAAGTCTCATTGTGTTCATCTCCATAAGCCGAATACCCTAGTCTATTCCTTTCATCTCCATAAGCCGAATACCCTAGTCTATTCCTTTCTCTTTGCCGATTTCTTCATCAAAGACGAATCTGCATAGATCTCTTGAGATCGTCTTTTCTTTTTGATCTTCTCAAAAGTCGAAATCTTCTAGGAGTTGCCGAACTCTCTGTAAAGGTAGGTGTCGATTTCTTCTGTTCCATTCTTTTTCTCTTTCAGTTTTTGAAGACAAAGCCGAAAGGCTAATGGATTGTAGGTTTATTGTGTTTATGTGTGGGGCGACACATCGGGATTTGAAGTAGATCGTCTAGATCTAAAAGCCAGAAATCGCTAGGCTCTAAACTCCATCTTTCGGGATTTCAAGGTAAGGGGTTCTCTTTGGATTCTCGTTAGATTCGCTATTGTGTTTGTGATCTTAACCGTATGTTATGATGATAGCAACTGAAAATGTCTTTTGGATGGAATCAAATATCGATCAGGTGAAGGAGGGGATTGGATCTGTTAAACCAATCCCTAAGTTTATGAAACGAGCGGTGTCAACAGTTCGAGATTGGCCACCGGGTTGTCGACCAGTGTAACACCCCAAACCCGGTCAACACACCACGACCGAATCTGGCATGTTACGGAGTGAAAACATTTGAATAAAACAAGTTACCGGTTAAATTTTTTTGAAAATCTCTTTAAAGTTTTAGTGTTTGAAAAACCTTGTATAAAGTGATGCTGAAATCATTTTGATGCTGCTTTAAACCCGGAAAACTTTATGGTTGAAAAATTCGTTGATCGATACTAGCTTTTGGATACCAGGTGATTCTTTAAATTCTGAGTAAGTTGTGTATAGTCAGGTTAAAACCATTCGCTTTGAAGTTGTTTGAAACTTAAATCCGGAAATCATTTAGGTTACCTTTGCAATCACGTTGTAAATGTTGTTACCCGATAGTGAGGTTTGAAAACTCGAATGAGGTATAATTTTGAAAACATTACTTTTTATCTGTTATTTAAGCAATCAATTCGTTAAGCACATGCATAACATCATCAAAAAGTAAAGCAAGTAATTTAAAACCCAAAATAATACTTAGCGGCCTTATTACAAAACCAAACCAAATTTAAAGTAAATAGATAAAACTAAAGTAGTAATTTAAAATCAAAAACCCAAAAATAAGTTTGCATGGCCACCTCGAGTCCTCCCCGGCTCTCTATCCGCGATCTATGCCTCATCTGCAAAGTATAAGGGAAGGGGTGAGTCACCGAGACTCAGTGTGTAAATCCCCAACCCGATGGAATAGCACTTACACAAGTCATTAATAAAACATGCAATCATGCACCCCAACATCTAACCATCCAATCTCCTTTATCTACCCCGTGTGGTCAAAACCACTGGTGGTCAAAACCACTAGTGACCGAAGTCACAAATATATATATCGGTGTGGTCAAAACCACTGGTGACCGTAGTCACGAATCAAGTGATGGGGCCAACCCATTGTGTGGTCAAAACCACTGATGACAATCCCGTATCAATCATGTGGGGCCAACCCACTGTGGTACCAAACCACTGGGGCGAGTCACAATATCCATATGTGGTCAAAACCACTGGTGACCGTAGTCACAAATATCATCAATGTGGTCAAAACCACTGGTGGTCAAAACCACTGGGACTTAGTCACAAATAATAATATCAAAGACGGGGCCAACCCATCATGTGGTCAAAACCATTGGTGACAGTCCAAATAGATCCTTCCCCTCCTCTCATCAAACCCATCATCATGTCCAAATCATAAGTATCATAATATCATGAAATCAAGCAATTAACGCATAGCATAGCATTTAACGGTAACATGACGATGTATATCAAAAATCACATAGCAGGGGACTTACCCGGAGTCCACGCTCATGCCCACAAGGCAAAATCACTGATTTCAATGACTAATTGGTTTATAACAGTTAACACAATAACATGTAATACTAATGAAGTGTGTAAGGTTACACACCTGACTACTTGTAGATCTAAGCGAAACCCGAAACTACGCGAAACTAGAGAAATCCCGAAACGTTGCTTTCCTCCCTTCCTACAATCAGCCAATACTTGTTAGTAACCAAAAGCCCATTCGGCTAAACTAGGAATCCTGAAGGATATGTCGCATGAAAATAACCCTTACCTTAGTGCCGATTTGGTTTCCAACCAAATCCCGAAGCTACGTGATGATCTCCCTTGTAATCGGCCAACCACTATCACATAGAAACAATTAGCCTTCGACTTTGAAAGAATATGAAACAGATCCCAAAATGTTAACGCACTTACCTAAGTCGACGACCAAATTTCGAAGATCTAGAAGATCTAGATCCAAGCCACAATCCAAATAAAACTCGAGAACCTACACGTTGGCGTCACCCCTTCCTTAATGCAAAAGATCCTTTCGGCTTTCACAAAGATTCGGCCCTAGTATCCCAAGTAAAGGAATTGACAACCAAAAGATAGGGTGAGGCTACTTAGAAGATTCGGCCATACACCACAAGAAATAAAAAAGGAAAAGAAATGAAGTAACGAAACTTACCAAACCCAAGTTTGAGGTTCGGCCATGAGAACCAAAGAAGAGATGAGTTTCGGCACTTGAGATGATGAAGAGATAACGCAAAAAGAGAGGGGTTTATGAGCAAGATATTCGGCTTTCCAAGAAGTGGGAAGATGAAGAAGAAAAATAGAATGGAAAAGAAGAGATTCGGCAAAGGAAGAGTGGAAGAAATTTCGGCACAAGAGGATTGGAAAAAGAAAAAGAATAAGGGGATGTGAGGGTCAAGTTTCAGCTTTTCAAAAATAATGCACAAGTGTTTCGACTATGACACTAAAACGAAAAGAGAAAGACCCTCTCCTCACTAGCCGAAATACTCCCTTAAACCACCATAGACATTCGGCCACTCCCCAATAAACCCAAAACCAATTACACCTCCTCCCCCAAAGTCCAAAATTCGGCCAACTCCTTCAAATGAGTTTGAAATAATTCAAACTCCTAAATTTCCTCCCTTCCATCAGTTCAAATTTGTTTGACCCCTTCCATCCTTATCTTCCAGAGTCCATCCTGAGCACTCCACTTCCCTGTTTCTGGCGTGAAAAAGAATAAGCAGGAAGTGTAATTCCTACTGCTCGAACCCAAGCACTCCTTCCCTGAATGTGGCGTCACCTTCCTGACACCTTAGTGGCGCCTTCTTTTCCACTTTGCCACTTGGTTCTTTGTGTCACAACCTCCCAATAAATTCTTTTAACCCCTACTCCCTTAGCTTCCTCCCACTAAACACTTAAAACAAAATTTTTGGCCATGACCCAGGCCTTACCCAAGGTCATGCCTAGACCCCAAAACATCTCAAGCAAACACAGCAGAAATGCAGAGACCCCGATTTAAGGATGTTACAATCGGCGTCAGAACAAAACCTTAGACAGTTAGCAGTCGTATCGGCTTCTGATAGTGTCGACATAGAAAGTCTCGTCTTGACTGTAATCAGGTGTGTAGATTTCTAACACACTAATTATCTTTATTATGTATGTTATGGGCTAAAAGCCAGAAAAAGGCTGTATGGACAGTCGTGTTACCCAAAAAGGGTAGGCAAAGGATGCCAGGTACGTAACCATAGAAACTTCTCTATGTGTGTATCGATGAATGTAAAAACCTGTGATCTTTAGGTAGTATACTGTTTTGAATTTGCTTGGATGTATGCATGGGATAGGGTTAATACGATGAAGGGGAAGAGCATGTTAATAGGTCACTTGGTGATCGGTGGTTAAACCACGAATCAGAAAATTAGGTCACATAGTGATCAATGTGGCTAAGCCACGTTAAATTGATTCCCGATTGTTAGGAATAGGTAGCATGACTGTCGATATGGTGTGTAGCGGTTGGTGGGTTGATTGTAGAAATTCCCAATGTGTGTTGGTTGGTACGGGCTGGTGTGTAGAGGATGGATCTCTAGGTTGGGTTGGGCCATGTTGCATGTAAATATTTTTTTGCCATTGTGTATGGGCCAAGGCCCATAATATGTTTGTGGGCCTAAAGCCTTTTATGTGTTTTCGGATTTGCACACTGAGTCTTGGTGACTCACCCTTTATTTTTCCCCGACTTTTCGGATGAGCGAGTAGATCGTGGACGTGGGAGCCGAGGCGACTCGAGGGCCATCAAGTTTTATTTTATTTATCTTCGTGAACTATTTTCGGTTTTCTTTAAGTTTTAATTTTGGGACTATTTATGTAATAAGGCCCCATGGCTTGGGTTATCGCTTTACATTTGTTCATGTTTACAGTTTGAAAGTTTATGTTCAAGGACTTAAGTCATAAAAAGTAATTAAATGGGTTTTCCAAACATGTTCAACGTAAAAAAAACAAAGGTTTTCAACAAATATCTTATTTTTAACAAATGCCTAAGTAAAGAAACTGAGATTTCCAAAAACCATTAAAGTAAAGTTTTTAACAATCAACCCCGTAGCATACCAGATCTGGTCGTAGCATTTGGCCAGGTTTGGGGTGTTACAAGATCTATCACACAATCGTGTGCCACACACGGTCGTGTGTCTTATTGATTTTTAGTATAGGTTTGTCCATACGGTCTCAAAGAGTTACAACGCCTTATGACACGGCCGTGTGACCCTAAGTTACACGAACTCAATTTATTACACGGTTTGGTTACACGACCATTGTAACACCCCTTACCCGTGTTCAACACCGAAACTGGATACGAGGCATTACCGAACTTAACTTGCTTGAACATACAACATCGGGCCAAAAAACTTCGTTCAACTTAAAACTTTTTCATTCATATTCATAACATCCATGTTATGGGTCTACGAGAGCCTAAACATACATATGGAATGGTTCGAAGCCAAACCGGAAACTTTTACGCACTTAGAAATTTTTTTGCTTAAAACAGGGCTACACGCCCGTGTGAAATGGAACACTTCCGTGTGGGCAGGCCGTGTGGTCACACACGCCCATGTTCCCAGCTCGTGTGGATTTTATTTTTCATTTCGAACCTACAGGGGTTTTCACATGGCCTGGCACATGCCCGTGTCTATAGCCCGTGTCCCTCACACAGCCTAGACACGCCCGTGTCCTCACCCGTGTGTGAAAACCTTGGTATTTTCTTTATGACGTCAGCAAACTCTTAGGGGCACACGGCCTAGTCACATGCCCATGTGTTGGCCCGTGTGACGAATTGAATTCTCGTAAGTTTGATATAATGGACACACGGCCTATCAACACACCCATGGGGCTGACTGTGTGTCACACACGGCCTAGACACATGCCCGTGTGTCTACCCGTGTGGACAATTAGAAGGCTATTTACCAAGCCAATTGCCACCCTGAAAAAACAAACACACTTATACCACCACAAGCAACATATAACATAGCAATAATACAACATAAAGAATCACTAATTCATCATGCATACACTTTTCATTTTTACTCGATCAATAGCATGAACTTGCACTTCATGAATATCATCATCATTGGATATATAAATAAAACTTAACAAGTATTGGCCAATTTCCAATGGCCATTTACAAAATGAATGAGTGACAATAATTGTAACAGCCCGATTTAGGGGCTAGTCAGAGCAGTGATCTCGAAATCACTAATTCGAGGTTAGATAAAATTATTTTTATGTTATATGTGTTATAACATGTTTTTAAGGATGCATGAAAATTTTGGTGCCTTAATTTTAGCGATTTCTAGCTAAATTGTGAAAAAGGACTAAATCGCATAAAGTGCGAAAGTTCTATTTTATTTGCTAGAGGTGCCAAATAGTTATGGAGCATAATGTGGAGGTCTTTAAAGGACAATTAGACCATCTAGGATATGATGGTCGGCCAAGGGGGACAAAGACATTAAATGATGGTCAAAAATTTGGTGATGTTAGGTGTTTTAAATGAATAAAATAAGATGAATAAAGATGTTATCAACTTTTCACTATTCCTTCACCTTCTTCCACCGAAAATTGAAGAGAAACAAGGGCTATGGAGCTCAAAAAAAATTTCAGCAAACATTTCTCCTCACAAGTAAGTGATTTTGATGATTTTTCTTGATAAAAATTGTACTTTTGGAGTCCCCAAAGCTTAAGCTTTCTAAAGAGGGGACTAGTTTGCAATATAGTTGAAAGTCTAGGGACTTGCCATGAGAGAGTTTATGTTTTTTGATGATTTTTTATGAAAGAAAATGAATCCTAGTTGTTTGATAAACAACTTTTGTGAAAGGATTTTCATGAAAAATACCTAAAATGGTTTAAGATGCAAATGTGGTAATTTGTTCATTTAGCCATGAAATAGTTGGAATTTTGGATAGTTTTAAGAGGATTAAATGTTCAGCTAGGCTTTTTTATCGAGAAAATGTGATAAAAATTTATTTACGAGCCTAGGGGCAAAATTGTAATTTTTCCAAACTGTAGGGGCAAAATAGTCATTTTTGCCTAGAGTGTAGATTATGATATATTATGATTTATAAGTGATTAAATCGGTAAATTCCATTTTTCTAGATTAAATAAATTGAGTTTCAGACCTAGAACGGGTGAAAAGAGAAAGATGGGCAAAAGTCCCTTTTTCGGCCCTTTCGGCATCGAGGTAAGTTCATGTGCAAGAGTTGTAATTACGTATGAGTTATTTTAATATTCCAATGTTGTATGGAATGTATAATTATGCAATGAATGTATTAAATATTTTTCGATGAGTTGTTAAGAGAATTGAACCTAAGAATGGTAAGAAATGTGAATAGTATGAAATGATGATAATTAAGGTTCCGTGTAAGACCATATTGGAATATGGCTTCGGTGAGAGATATTAAATAAGACCATGTCAAGGACATGGCAACGATGTGATATTTCGTATAAGGCCTTGTCGGGAACATGGCATCGATATGATAATTCATGTATGACCCTATCAGGGGTATGATGTCAATGTGACAATATGTGTATGAGACCTAATAGTATTATTTAACAGTTGAGATGAATTCAGTATATGATGAACCTTTTGTGGGATGGGTGTAATCAACACACCTTAGTGTATGAGAGAGAGACTTGTTAATGTATTGTGTGAATGCGAATGAGAATCGTAGAAAGTTAAGTAAGAATGATAGTGAGTGAGGATGTTTACGGATGAACGTTTGAATTAGAGAAAATGTGTGCGGATAAGTATTTGCGAATGTATAATATCAGTAGGCTGTGTGCGTTACCACCTGATATATTATTAACTGATGGGCTATGTGCGATACCATCAACTATATTATTATCGGTGGGCTGTGTGCGTTACCAGCTGAAATATTATTAATTGATGGCTTGTGTGCGTTACCATCAACTTTATTATTATCGGTGGGCTGTGTGCGTTACCACCTGATAAATTAGAAATCGATGGGTCAAAGCGATACCATCGCTTATAAATGATTGGTGAGCTAAGTGCGAAATCACCATAGGTATAAATGATTGGTGGGCTGTGTGCGATACCACCCTATAAGAGATTCAATGGTGGGCTAAGTGCGTAACCATCGAGAGATTAGTAGTATGAGTGATTTATTGAGAATGCGTGATGTGTTGTTTTATATGATCTTGTGATGATCGGTCACGCGAGAATGTATGCTAATTAGACGAGCATTTCGTTTATGGTACGGTAAGAATATGGTAAGAGACAGAATGAGTAAGCTTCAAAGGTTATTGTGTAGGTATCTATGCATTTAAGATGAAAAACTCATTATAATACCTTACGGTTAAGTATAATCAATGATTATCAATATCTGATCATTATAAGCATATGAACTTACTAAGCATTATTGCTTACTCCACTTCCTTTCTCATCTCTTATAGGTTAATTTAGCTAGCTCAAAGTTGAAGACCACGGAGATGTTTTCACACTATCGAGGAGACACTTGGTATGAGGTATCAAGTCTTTTTGAGTCATGGCATGTATAGGGCTAGTACATAAGGTTGATTTAGTCATTGTTAATGTGCCAAATGTGTTGGCCTAAATGAGTTATGGGACAATTGTATATAGACATAGATGGTGGCTTATGTTGTTTGTAATTATATTGGAATAGTTCTCCCTAGTGTATGGGATGAATGACTCTATCCCTTAAATGATTTGAGAATGTTTTGAAGAAATATATGAATGTATGCAAGTGAGAGTAGAAAGAGGCTTGGAAAGATAGCCTCTAAGTGCCCACACGGATAGACACACGGGCGTGTGTCTAGGTCGTGTGCACCCTGCACCTTAGTGCCTTAAGTCAGAATAGACCACGGGCTGATCACACGGTCGTTTGTTCAAGTCGTGTGATACGCACGGCCAGCACATGGGCGTGTGCCTAGGCCGTGTTGAGTAAGTTAGTATATCAAGGTATAGCACATGGTTTAGGCCCATGGACGTGTCAAGACCGTGTGTGATTAGTCAGTGTCGACCACGGGTGGAAGGCACGGACATGTAATAGGGTACACGGGCGTGTTCCCAAACCGCATGGGCGTGTACCTTAAACGTGGGCATTTGGCAGAATGCTTGGATTTTTAGGCACGGTCCGGGGACATGGGCGTGTGTGTCTATGCACGGGCGTGTCTAATCTTGCACGGGCGTGTAAGACCTGTATTGAAGAGAAAATTTTCAAGATTAGAAAAAAGTTCCGGATTAGTCTCGAGAGCCCTCGTGTGTATGAGTGAGGCCTCGTAAGTCAAGAATGAGGTGATTGAGGTGACTAAAGAGAGTAGTCACGATTAGCCTAAGTGGCGACCGTGAGGTTTTAGTACGGCAACGTCTCGGGCCCGGTTCAGGCATAGAACCCGGGTAAAGGGTGTTACAATAATAGCCAGCACTTTGGCTAACAAATATGACATAACAAAATGACCAAGTTCCTATACATGCCATACTCAAAATAAATCAACTTTACTATACCAAAAGAATAGTTGATAGTGTGATCCGAACTCTGACGTCCTACGATCCCCGAGCTAGCTTGGCGATACTACAAGGAAAAGGGAAAATAGTAAGTTTGCATGAAATAGATAGCAACATTAACACTTATAATAGCATCCATTTCTCTCATCGAATGATACACGAATTCTCAAATACATCAACATAACTTACTTATGTATACTCTTACCAAATTACATATCACATATTGCATGCATTTCTCGTAAATTACACGTGGGTACCTGTATCACTTCATCACATAACTTTAGCACTTTTATACTTTTTAAACATAGACTTAGCTCTTTGTCATCTTTACATAAACTTAGCTCTTTTCCCGTTGAACTACTCGGAATATCGGAGGATACTCAATCTCATCATACATGTATTACGATGCCAATGCCATATCCCAGATATGGTCTTACTTGGGATCACGTCTCGATGCCGATGCCATATCCCAGATATGGTCTTACACGGGATCTCATATCTCGATGTCGATGCTATATCCCAGATATGGTCTTATATGAGATCGTATATAGATGTTAATGCAATGTCCTAGACATGGTCTTACACGACATCTTCCTTTGGTGCCGAGGCCATGTCCCAGACATGGTCTTATACGGGACCTTCCTTATTCGGTGCTGATGCCATGTCCCAGACATGGTCTTATACGGGACCTTCCTTATCTCATGTTGTGACATAGGTATCCTTATTATTCCGAAATGTTCAACCGGGACTTCAACTTAACATATTCTCGTCATATTCTTATCGAGGCATCATTAGTAAATTTTCATAGAAATGATATTCATTTGTCATAATATCAAGAGATTTTAAAATATAAAAACATTATGTAGCTTTAATTTCACACAAACTTACCTTGGTACTCAAAATGTGTATAGATATTCGATTTAGTCCACAACCTTGTTCTTGCCTCGGTTTCAGTCCGGGCTTCGTGTTTCTTGATCTATAACAACAATTTCACTTGTTTAATACTCACATTGACTAAATTAAACCATGAATCAAATTTTGGAAAAATTACGATTTTGCCCCTAAACTTTCACATAATTACACTTTTGCTCCTAGGCTCGTAAAATGATTTTCATTCAATTTCTTTGTATTTTAAGCCTAGACGAATCATTCTCATAACTATAATAGCCCTCAATTTCCACTAATTCATTCATGTATGACCATTTTCATGACTTTTACAATTTGGTCCTTTTTATGCATTTTTCATGAAAATCACTTAGAAAAAGATGTTTATCATACATCAAACTTTCATATTCTTCCATAAATCATCAAAATACATGCATTTCATACATGGGTAAATTTTTGAACATAAACCCTAGCTCAAAATATAGCTAGAAATAGCTAAATCGAGCTACGAGGATCTCAAAAATACGAAAAACATTAAAAACGGGACTAGGAGATACTTACAATCAAGCTTGAAGGTTGAAGAAACCCTAGCTATGGAGAGCTTGAAATTTTCGGCACTTAGGAAGAAGATGGACATGAATTTTTGACTTCTTTTTCCCTTTTAATTCTTTTATTAACCAAATGACAAAAATACCCTTAAGGCCCCTTTCTTGAGATTTTTCCTTCCCATGTCTATTTTTGTCCATCTTGACCTATATTGGTCTAATTGCTAAATAAGGACTTATAATAATTTTTATAATACTATTTCATACTTAAACCTTCTAGAATCTCATATTTTCCAATCTTTGCAATTTAGTCCTAATAGACAAATTGATCACTAATTAATAAAATTTCCTCATGAAATTTTCACATAATCATGCAAGCATATCATAAGCCTCTTAAAAATCATAAAAAACATATTTCTACTTCGAATTTGTTGTCTCGCAACCACTACTCCGATTAGGCCCTAAATCGGGCTATTACAATTCTCCCCCTTAGGGATTTTCGTCCCTGAAAATCTTACTGGTAAAAAGGTTTGGATATTGGTTTCTCATAGCCTCCTCGGGCTCCCATGTAGCCTCTTCTACCCCATGTCTTTTCCATAGTACTTTCACAAGGGCTATACTTTTGTTTCTCAATTGTTTAACTTCTCGTGCCAAAATCTTAATCGGTTCTTCACCATAAGTCATGTCGGGTTGAATTTCAACCTCTGTTGGTGTAATCAAATGCGAAGGATCTGATCGGTAACGACGTAACATAGACATGTGAAATACATCATGAATCTTTTCCAACTCGGATGGCAAAGCCAAACGATAGGCTACTGGTCCTATCCTTTCAGTGATCTCATATAGTCCGATAAAACGCGGACTCAATTTTCCTTTCCGGCCAAATCTAAGAACTTTCTTCCATGGTGACACTTTCAAGAATACCTTATCACCAACTTGAAACTCGATCTCTTTCCGTTTTAAGTCTGAGTAGGACTTTTTTCTATCCGAAGTAGCTTTTAAACAATCACAAATTATTTTTACCTTCTCTTCAGTTTCTCTAACCAGATCGACCCCGTGAATCTAATTTTCTTTGAGTTCTTTCCAATACAAATGCATTCGACACTTACGCCCATACAAAGCCTCATAAGGCGCCATTCTCAAACTCAACTTGAAACTGTTATTATAAGCAAACTCTACCAACGGTAAGTACTTTTCCCAGCTGCCCTGAAACTCAAGAACACAACAATGGAGCATATCCTCAAGTATATTTATTAATCTCTCCGAATGTCCGTCAGTTTGTGGATGGAAAGCTGTACTAAAACTTAACTTTGTGCCCAAAGCTTCTTGCAACTTTTTCCAAAATCGTGATGTGAATCTCAGATCTCTATCCGATATAATTGACAAAGGCACTCCATGTAGTCTTACAATCTCTGAAACATACAAGTCCGCCAGCTTATCAAGCGAAAAATCAAAACGTACCGGTATGAAATGGGCTGACTTTGTAAGTCTATCGACTACAACCCATACAGTATCTTTCTTACTCGGTGTTAGCAGCAAACCTGTCACAAAATCCATAGTAATACGGTCCCATTTCCACTCGGGAACCATATTATGCTGAAGTAAACCTGAAGGTACTTGGTGCTCAGCCTTTACTTGCTGACAAATCAAACATTTCGTTACAAACTCAGAAATATCTTTCTTCATACTCGGCCACCAATACCATTTCTTCAAATCATAATACATTTTTGTGCTGCCTGGATGTACAGATAAACATCCGCTATGTGCCTCGTGTAAAATTTTTCGAATGAGCTCATCATCTCTCGGTACACAGACTCTATCCCGAAACATCAAGCATCCATCAGAATTAATCCGAAAGTTGGACTCAACACCCGACTCACACTGAACTCTTTTGGCTTGCAAGTCACTGTCATCTTTCTGGGCCTCATAAATCTCTTGAAGGAACATCGGTCTAGCCCTAAACTCAACTAGAATAGAACCATCACTTGACAAAGTCATCCATGTATTCATAGCCCTCAATGCAAATAAAGATTTCCTGCTCAAGGCATCGGCGACCACGTTCGCCTTTACCGGATGGTAGTCAATCACTAATTCATAGTCTTTTATCAGCTCTAACCATCTTCGTTGCCTTAAATTCAACTCCTTTTGAGTCATCAAGTACTTTAGGCTCTTATGATCGGTGAATATCCAACATTTTTCGCCATACAAATGGTGTCTCCATATCTTCAAAGCAAACACAATGGCAGCCAACTATAAATCATGTGTCGGGTAATTCTTTTCATGCGACTTTAACTGTCTAGAGACATATGCTATCACCTTGCCCTCTTGCATAACCACACAGCCCAATCCATTCAAGGATGCATCGCTATAAATATTCTTTTCCCGATTCAGGTTGTACTAGAACTGGAGCCTCAGTCAATAATGCCTTTAATTTCTCGAAACTCTGTTGGCACTTTTCTGTCCAATCAAACTTTACATCTTTCTATAATAGTCTCGTCATCGGAGTGGCTATCATAGAAAATCCCTTGACAAACCGTCTGTAATAGCCAGCTAGGCCCAGAAAACTTCTAACCTCTTATACATTGTAACACCCCAAACCCGGCCCAGAAGTTAGGCCTAAATCTGGCGTGTCACATTGAAGTGTTTTTCAAAAACCATGTTCTCATTGAAAACCCTTCTTAATTAAAAGCTTGAGTAAAATCCCAATTACGTTATTTTATTTATTATTATTTAAAACGTGGTACATAGAGAAATTATTAAGTTTATTCCCAAAATTTCTTTTCAGTTGTGAAAGCTAAGTTTAAAAGTAACTGATTTACGAAAACGTGATGTTTAAAGATTAAGTTGTGGAAGCGCAATGTTTTGAAAACAGTTATTGTTTTGGAAAACCGCGATCTACTTTTAACAGATAGAAAACGTAATGACTAAAAAAATCTCAAATTAAAAACCAGAAATTAAAAGAGGCCTTATTACAACCCAATAAGAAAGCGGTTTAAGTAAGGTAAACTAGACTACTAAAATTTAAAGCTGTTTGTAGTGTGGCCACCTCCGAGTCCTCCAGTACGTCAAACCGCTTACTGAAGATTACCTAAAAAATTAAAAAGAGGGGTGAGTCTGCGAAAACTCAGTGTGGACAACCCTCATCGATCATAAAGCATGCATCACATCAATCCGGGCCTAAGCCCATTACAGTAACCAATGTGGGCCTAAGCCCAACACAGTAACGGTGGCATTTGGGCCTTAGCCCATAATAGCCTCAGTTGGGCCTTAGCCCATAAAAAATGTCACATATCACATCTATCTGGGCCTAAGCCCATCTCAATATCAGTATTAGTGTATGCAATGCATAAATGCCCAAACCAACCCTGCACTCATGTGGGGATTTAATCGACCCACCCATCCCTACACTCCTTATGTAGCACCGGTTGCGGCACTAACCAATATTGCAGCAGAGCTACCAATCACGTAATCGGCTTAAAGCCATCGGTGGATCCACAGTCCTCAAGCGACCATGCGATCCTAACAAATCATATACTTCCTCCAAATCAATGATCCCATCCCTCATGCAGCATAATATCACATGAATGCAAACATACCATAAATGACATACAATAACAATCATATAAAATGTAGGGGCATTTTATTCATTTTGCCCTTCAGGGGCATAACGGTCATTTACCCTATAAGGGTATTTTGGTCATTTACCCTATGGGGGTATTTCGGTCAATAGTGCGTGTCGAAACCATTTTTGTGTTTTGGAAAATAAAACGGGGATCGACTTTAAAATGAAATATGGAGTCGCCACCAACCTTTTTTGTTTAGGTGTGATTGGATCACCATGTAAAATAATTTTGGTCTACGAAATAGAAAAATAGGTTTGGGAGTCGGTTACATACGAAGAAGGATTAGCACCCTCGTACGCCCAAAACTGGTACCAAATTGATTAACTAATGTCCTTATGTTGAAAGTTTGAAAAAAATTAAAATGTAATTCCTTTTGAAAAATGTTCGATTAATTTAAGTTGGAATTTAAGATTTTCTCGTTCCGAAGGAATAAAACACTATATCCAACATGTTAGGATATGACATCTTAAACCTCGAAACCGAAATCATCTCACAATTTCCAAATCATGCGATTAAAAGGGTATTTAATTATTTGGCCAAATGAAGAACTGAAACCCAGCACGTTAGGGCACAATTCCTCGAATTTCCAAACATCAAATATTGCCTTGTTTTTAAAAAAATAAGCGATTTTAAAATCGACTCAAAATGCTTTTGTTGAATCACTATTCGATAATGAGAAACAAAAATATAGTATCGAGCATGGAACAATAATATATGAATACAACATCATATAATAAAAATAAACATAATAATGCGTAAATGATTAAATAAATAAATACTATACACAATAATTAAATATAATAATAAAATAATAATAGTAGTAACAAAATACAATAATAATAATAATAGTAAATTATAATGAAAATATTTTAATAAACAAATGATAATAGTAAAAATAAATAAATAAAAGTAATAACAATAATCATAAGAATAATAAAAATAATAGTTTAAATAATAATAATAATAATAGTAGTAGTAAAATAAAAATAATATTAGTAATAATAAAAATAATAGTGATGGTAATAATATCAAGAATAATAATAATAATATCAAAATAGTAATAATATTAATATTAATATTAATAATAATAATATCATTAAAAATAATTAATGGAAATAAACAACATGTAAAGAGTAATTTAAAATAAATAATATCTGGAACAATTTAAAATAAATAATATCTAATATTAATTCAAAAAGGAAAATAATTAGACAAATTAATAAGCCAATAATTAAATAAATTAATCAGAGGACTATATTGAAATCAGAATAAAAAATCAGGGGCTAAAATTACAATAAATTAAAAGATAATATCGAAAAAGGACTAGAAAATAATGCGCTTACAGCCAGAGGGATCATCGGGGAAATTATCCCCTTTACCAAAACGGCATCGTCTACTAGAGGACTAAAGTGAATCAAAGCGGAAATTATAGGGGCAAATAAAAAAACTGAATTAAAAAAAGTATAAATGCGGAGGGGCTGTTCGCGCAAACAGCCCCAAGATACAAAACACGCGGATCCTTCAGCTGATGGGTCGGGTCGCGCGCGGGTGGCTTGAAACGGCGCCGTTTTGGGCGCAAAAGCACCCAGGTGAAACGACGTCATTCCATGGTGCTATATAAATCAAAAAAAAAATTAAAAATCATTTTTGCCTTCTTCTTTTTTAAAAAAATAGAGAAACTCTCTTCTCTCTCTTGCTTGGTGATTTCCGGCCAAGCTCCAGCGAGGAATTCGGCGCCGACCACCACCATCCGCCACCATCTTTCCTTTTTTATTATTAAATATATTAATATATATATATATATGTAGTTTAAAAGATAAAAAAACGAAAATCCTTGTTTGAATATGAACGGTTTCGAGAAAAAACAAAAGAAAAGAAAGATAAACCAAATGAACAACCTTTTTGCTAATCTTCTTTGCTCTATTTCGTATTGATTTTCTGTGTAAAAAATGTAGAGACTTACAAATTTCCTTCGGCCTCTGTTTTATAGCCGATAAATAAATAAAAGAAAAATCTAAAAAAACCCTGGATGTAACATCCTAGATTAGGGGTTATGCGTTTGGAGCATAACTCAAGTATTAGTAGGTTTTAAGTGTGTTTGGTGATGTTTTAGGAGTTTTTAGAACCCAAGGATGAAGGGGAAAGCTTTGGGAAAATGTTGGATTTTAAGTATAAAAGGGGGAGCTGGGCGAAGGAGGCTTTAAGGAAAATTTGGGAGTTTTTGGACATGAAAAAGGGGCTTGGTAAAGTGGCTTAAGGACGCCACTTAAGGCTTGGGCAAATGACGCCTTGAGCAGGGAGGTTCGAGGCTGGGTGATGGCATGGGAGTGTTTTATTTTTCCTTTTCGCGTCAACCAGTGAAATTGGGCTAGGAAGGCCTTAAAAATAAATGACAAGGTTGGTGGACATGAAAGTCGGCCTGGCAAAGTGGCTTGGGGGCGCCACTTAGGGCCTGGGTGAACGCCGCCCCAAGCAGGAGGGAGGACTCGAGTTTGAGTCACGATGGAGGCAAAGGATGTTTTTATTTTTGCCTTTGGCGTTAAGGCAAGGGGGAGCTATGGAAGGAGCTCTTAAAAAAAATTGTGACGAATTTATATCACAAAGAAACGCCTTGGCAGAGTGGCTTGGGGCGTTACCTGTAAGCTTGTCCAGCAGGTCCCATGTTCGAGTAGCGTGGACAGCAAATGGGTGTTTTATTTTTGCATGCTGGCGTGAAGGGAGAGAAAGCTGGTGGTCTGCACATGGACTCTCAAATGGATAAGCTTGGTGTTGCTTTTAAATTCGACTGGAAGAGTTGAATGATTATTATATTTTTTTTATTTATTTGAAGAGGTGGGTAAGAGATAGGATAGTAGATAAATATTGTTTTTTTTAATTTAAATGGGTGATAATTAAAAGATAAAGTTTATCACTTTAGGAAGCAATGGCCGATTATAGTACTCTTTAGAGTAGTAATTTCGGCTTTGAAAGGTGATTAGTATGCCGATTTTTAGAAAAGAGAATTTATCTTTTTCTTTCTCTTTTGTTTGTTGACCGAAACTCCATCCCATTTTCCATTGTTTTCCTTTCTTTCCTTTAGCCGAATCTAGTTCCTATCTATGTGCCGAAATCTCTTCCTTTCTATTAAACTCACCTTGGCCGAATACTAAGTGTGGTGTTGATCTCTTTGGATTTTCCTTTCCAATCGGTTGGAGGAGGTAGGTGGGTTTGGCCGAATGGCTATTTCTTCCCTCTCTGTTCTCTGTCGACTTTTACAAAGGTAAGAGTTGGTTTCGGCAATTGTTGTTAAGGGTGCTAATCACATGTTGAAACCGATTTGTTATAGGGCCTTCGGGATTTGGAAGCGAGCAAGTGAGTCCATCATCTTTGATCGATCAGTTTTTGGGTAAGGTGGTAAGGATCTATTCTTATTTGGTATTTGATTAAGCCGAAGGCTATTAATTTTGATGATGGCCGGTTGTAGGAAGTGAAGCGAGAATCGCATATCGAGTCTTTGAAGTTAGTACTCAAGGGCGTTAGGTAAGGTTTTCGGGTTCAAATATTAACCCTTGATATATGATGGTCCGCCGAATGGTCAGAGGCACTAACATGGGTATGGCCGAATATAGGGGCAAGGAAAGCTTGTGTGGCCGATTTGTCTTTTCGGGATTTAGGACTATCGTTGGTGACAGGTGTGTACATACACACTTTATGATTAATTAACTGTGCTAAATGTTTGTGTATGCTAAATCTGGTTTATGTAGCTTTGGATTTAATACCGTAACGGTATAAGCGATGATTCAGGTAAGTCTCTGTCAATATGAGTTACTATTTGATGCTTTTGGGAAGCATGGCATATATGGTATATGTGATTTAAATATATGTTGGCATGAAATCTGTTGTATATCATGGATTGATGTGGGTTATATGAGTGGAGGGGGAAGTGATATTCGTGTCGACGGACACCAGTGGTTTGGTACCACATTGTGACTACGGTCACCAGAGGTTTGGCACCTCCGAGGTTTGGCACCTCATAGCGCCTCGCGTCCCAGTGGCTTAGCACCACAAAGGGTTGGCCCCACGCTTTACATTATGGGATTGACGCCGGTGATTTGGTATCACACGATGGGTTGGCCCCATCATTTGATTTGTGACTTCGAGTCACCGGTGGTTTGGCACCACCAAAGTGGTTTGGCACCACAATATGACGGATTTCGTGACTATAAGTCACCGGTGGTTTGGCACCACCAAAGGTTTGGTACCACACGGGGTAGAGAAAGGTGTTTGGATGACTAGGTTGGGTGCATGGTTTAGTGCATGTTAATTTGTTATAAATTGTGTATGTTGTTGCACTAAATAGGGGAAGGGTTACACATTGAGTCTTGGTGACTCACCTTCTCCTTTAACATTTTTCAGGTGACTCGTAGATCGTGGATGAGGAGCCGGATGGACTCGAGGTGGCCATGCAGTGGATATTTGAATTAAATGAACTTTAGATTTTAGTTTATTATACTTTATTGTTAGTTTTGTTTTAATCAAGTTGTAATAAGGCCTCCTAGGATTATTTTTATTACTTTTACATGTTTGGAATATTTTGCTTAAACTATTTAATAATATTAAAAATGGGTGCACATGTTTTCTCAAGTTGTACGCAAAATATTTTATCGTGCCATCGGGTACATTTAAAATATATAATAACTTAACTTAATAAATATTTTTAAATAAAACTAAGTATGGTTTTAGCAAGAAAATTAAAGGAAGGGTGTTCGACAAAACTTAAATCAGCTTAAAGGGATTTTCAAAATGTTTTCTCTGTAGCATACCAAATCCGGTCGTAATGTTTGGGCCGGGTTTGGGGTGTTACACTGGATTCTGTTATCCTTGCTGGCATTTGCTATGTTTTCGCTTCCTTTTGCAGGTGTAACCGTCGAACGTGGGGTGGCCCGAGTGCTCGGCTGGCCCGGGGCTGCGGCGCACGTGTGGGCTCGGCCGTTGAGGCATGCGACGCCAGAATAATCTGGAAACCTCTAGGGTTTATTCTAATTTTTTGATTTGTTTAGGCTTTGGGCTTAGGTTTAATTTGGGATAGATTTGTTATTAGGTTTAGTATTTGGGTTTTAATGGACTGGACATTATTGGATTTTTATTATTAGACTGTTGTTATTTGGGTTTTTTTATTTTATTATTTGGTTTTAACTTGGCTAATGGGCCCGGGCGAAATGGACCTATTACAGCTGCCCCTCTTTGCTCATTGTTGTGTAATGGGAATAGAGCAAAGACTTTAGAAGGGCCAATTTTGCTCGGCCTTGCCGAATCTTGACTTCTTGGCACCTCTTTTCCTCGAATAGTCTCATTCCTTCCCACTGCATCTTCAGGGGTATAGGAATTAGTATTTCGATTTGTTCCAATAAAGTTTCAGGGAGAAGAGATTTTTAATTTCGATCTACTCTGCTGGAACTTCAAGGTGATATGAACTGGTAATTTCAACCTTCTCCACTGCTGCTTCAGGAAGATAAGGTTGGTGGCTTAAATCTGCTCCCCTGCTACCTCGGGAAGATAAGATTCACCGTCTACAATCTTCAGTCTGCTCCCTTGCTACCTCAGGAAGATAAGACTACAAACTTCAGCCTCCTCCCTTGCTACCTCAGGGAGATAAGGCTGGTGGCTAAAATCTGCTCCCCTGCTACCTCGGGAAGATAAGATTCACCATCTACAATCTTCAGTCTGCTCCCTTGCTACCTCAAGAAGATAAGACTACAAACTTTAGCCTGCTCTCTTGCTACCTTAGGGAGATAAGGCTGGTGGCTAAAATCTGCTCCCATGCTACCTCGAGAAGATAAGATTCGTCGTCTTCGATTTGCTCCACTGCTATCTCAGGGGGACAAAATCTACAATCTTCAGCCTGCTTCCTTGCTACCTCAGGAAGATAAGACTACAATTTTTAACCTGCTCCTTTGCTACATCAGAGAGATAAGGCCAGAGGCTAAAATCTACTCCTCTGCTACTTCGGGAAGATAAGATTCACCATCTTCGATTTGCCCCACTGCAACTTCAGGGAGATAAGGTTGGTGGCTTGAATCTGCTCCATTGCCGATACATGGAGATAAGATTTGCCAAATTCAATCTGGTCCACTACTGCTTAGGGAGATAAGATCCACAAACTTAAGTCTGCTCCACTTCTACTTCAGGGAGATAAGACTACAATCCTCAACCTGCTCCCTTGCTACCTCAGGGAGATAAGGTTAGTGGCTTGAATCTGCTCCATTGCCGATACATGGAGATAAGATTCACCAAATTCGATCTGCTCCACTACTGTTTAGGGAGATAAGATCTACAATCTTCAGTCTGCTCCCTTGATACCTCAGGAAGATAAGACTACAAACTTTAGCCTGCTCCCTTGCTACCTCAGGGAAATAAGGCTGGTGGCTAAAATCTGCTCCCCTGCTACGTCGGGAAGATAAGATTCGTCATCTTCGATTTGCTCCACTGTTATCTTAGGGAGACAAAATCTAAAATCTTTAGTCTGCTTCGCTGCTACTTCAGGGAGACAAGACTCGTATCTTCAACCTGCTCCACTGCAACTTCAGGGAAATAAGGTTGGTGGCTTAAATCTGCTCCATTGCCTATACATGGAGATAAGATTTGCCAAATTTGATCTGCTCCACTACTGCTTAGGGAGATAAGATCTGTGAATTCACCGATATTGTTACACCGTCCTCTGAGGGACATGTCCTGTAGACTTGGTTCCATATGCATATAATTATGCCAAATGATAAGGATGCTATGATCAGAATGAATCAAATGCTCCTAGCCAAATGTGTTATGAATGATATGAATGCAAAAATGTCATGAAAATTATTCCTTTTTAAATGTTTACGGTGTCATCGCTCATTGTTTATCAGGGCTTTATCACTGACGTATTATGCTGCCATCTTGTTCTGCTGGTATTCTCGATAGAAAATCTGAGAAAATAATTATATCTTGCTCAACAGATTTGCCCCACTGTAACTTCAGGGTTCATCTCATTGTGACCTAGGGGTATAGGATCTGAATCTTTTCCAATCCATCCCATTGCTATTCAAGGGTAAAGGACTTGTATCATTTTCCATCTATACCACCGCAACTCAGGGGTAGAGGACTAATTTGTCCAATCAACTGATTCCCTGGGAGACTCGTCCTGATGTGTATGCATGATATTCACATGAATGCAGAACCTCATTTTTCTTGAGGATGATTCCCCTTTTACGCTTGGATTAACATTGCCTGCTTTTCGTCAAGATTGTATCACTGACGCAATATCTTATTATTTTGTTCAATCACCATTTTTGACAAAAAGTCTGAAGAAATGGTCACTGTTTAGAGTTTCCTTCTCAAATATTTCCAACCCTTAGGCTTGGTGAATTCTAAATAAAAGTCATGTTTCAGGTTCTCGTATTATTTAGAAGTTTCCAGAGTAATATGTGAAACTCCTTTTATGAAAGTATTATTAGTCCACTAATCGTTATTTCAATTCAAAATGCTTGAAAAAGATCATAACAATGGACAAGAAGGAAATTAATTTGGAGCATAACTCGAAACAAATAAGTTAAGCAAAGATAGAAAATGCAATCAAGAAGGAAATTTATTGGTAGTGAATTTTGAAACGAATAAAATAATTAAAGATAGCAAATTCAGAATGGGTAAGATGGAAACTAGGTGCCCAGATATCTCACTGAGCTTCTCTGCTCAAACTTCTTGAGGACCTTTAAAGCTCAATATGTGTTTAGGGGATCCGAGTACTTTGTCGATGCCCCAAGACGTAACATACTTCCTCATTGTTAATTCAAGTGTAGCAAGACTCATCAGATGCCCCACTTTCGATCAAAATTTGAGCCGCCCTTTTCGGGTTTTCAACTCAAATCCCTTTAGTCTCAAAGCGCCTTTGCGGTTTCGCTTAGCCTCCCTTTTTCTTTCTTCCTTTTTTGATTGAATTTTTTTTTTATATTTGATTCTTATATTTTTATTTCTTTTCTTTTTTTGTTTTTTTTTATTTTGTGTTTTTTTTTAAATCTCAAGGCACCCTTTTGCGGGTTTTTACCTTGGCCTCTCCTTTTAGATGAAATCTGAATTCATCGGCTTGAGCATGTCCTTGCCATCCATCTTGGTCGAAGTTAATGATCTTCCAGAACAAGCCTTCTTCACTATATAAGGTTTTTCCAAATTTGGCATTTACTTTCCTCTGAAGTCCTTTTATATGAGAAGGATCCTTCTTAATGCCAGGTCCCCATCATGAAATTCCCTTAGGCGAACCTTTTTTTCATAAGCTCGTATCATCCGTTTTTGGTACATTCGACCATGATGAATACTTTCAATCAAGCTTACTGGAGACATCCTGCTTCATCCAATTCTTAATTCAATCAAAGCCTGGAGAAAAGGAATCTTAACTTCGAACAATTGCTTCCCTTTCATAAACCAATGAGAAAGATGTTGCCCCGGTGAATGTCCTGGCCAACGTTCAAAAAACATAGAGGGTAAATGGTAACTTCTCTATGCCAACCTTTACAAGTCTCAGTCATTTTTTTTTTTTGAATAGTTTTTTTGGCTGCCTTTGCTGCGCTGATATGGTGTCTGATCTTTGAACAGACTGTAAATCTTTGACATTGTGCAATGATGTTAGACATGTTCCTTTCTGGCATTCTTTATTGCCACTTTTTTCTTTATTTTTTTATTTTTTTATTTTTATTTTTTGAATTTGAATTTGAATTTGCATTTGAACTTAAATTTGAATTTGAATTTGAACTTGAATTTGAATTTGGATTTGAATTTGAATTTGATGGCTGCTGACTTTGTAACTTTGGCATATGAAGTGACCTTCACCCTCTTAGTGAAGTAATTGACAACCACGAAGATGAATTGGTGTCGGCTAGATGCTTCTGACGAGATCGGCCCCATAACATCTATGCCCCACATATAGAAAAAATGGAGGAGGAACATAAGTCTTGTCTTCCTCAATTTGGCATTTACAGCATAACTGATGCAATTTCCCTTTCTTGGTAGACCCGTAGCCCGAACCTCTTGATTAGCTTGGCCATTGTAGAACCATTAACATGGGTTCTTTAAACACCTTCATGGATCTCTTCTAAGATTTTCCCAATCCTTAACAGCATACCCACGTTTCAGTAGCCTGGCATGCCTTGATATGATCATGCAAAAACATCTTTGAATTCTTGAAAATAGCTCAATGATGTTTCGCCTTATTTCTATGGTGAGTTAGGCTTCGATCTTTACCCGTTTCCTAAGCTCGCAACGTCCACTGACCCTTTGCAATGTAGAGTCTATCTTCATCTTGTTCTACCATCCTTAACAAATCAAAAGATAGGCTACAATCTCTGTCATCTTCAAAGTCCTTAGATCCCTTAGACCCATATCTCATTTAAAAATGGAGTCAGTAACAATGTCACTCATGTCGTTGATATCTGGGTACCTAGGTACAAAGGCAAAAAATCCAAAGAATAAATGATTCTAAGGATGATTATTTGTATGGTATGGTCATGAATAAAGAAAATAATATTCTAAAGAAACCAAAAAAATGTATAGTATGAAATGGAAATAATGAAAAAATATTTGCCTAAAAAGATGCATTTTATTGAAATAAAAATTCTGGACACAAGCCTATTTTACAAAAAGATTCTTATTGCCTCTAGGATTAAAGCAACAAGCATGTTTTGAATATTACCCTAGATTAGCTCTAAAAATACAGGGATCCCTTCCACAGTCCCATTGTTTAAAATCTTCCCAAGTATGTAAGGGCTTGGAAACTTTTATTCCCCGATTCCCTCTTCGGATATGTCATTAATGTTCAGATTCCCTGATATTCCTTCCAAGCCTCTGACTTCTTCAAGGAATTGCAACTCTTCTTCCTCCACTTTCAACTATCATATTCACTGCTTCATCCGAGTGATTAGGTTCTGAGGAATCGTCGAATTTCACAATTCCTATTTCAATGAGCCTTTCAACCAACTTTTTAAATGTAGTGCAATTTTCAATTGAATGCCCCGTGATTCCCGCGTGGTACTCGCATTGGGCATTCTCATTATACCATTTTGGGTACGGAGGTTGCATAGGTTCCGAGTAGAACGAAGACACTACATGCACATCAAAAAGATTCTGATACAGCTCTTTATATATTATCGGGATGGGTGTGAACTGGATCATTTCTGTATTTGTCTTTGAGTTGGATTCTTGCCTTGAAGAGCCTTGATAGCTATTGATTTTGGTCTTTGACTGGCCCACGGTGACCGATTTGAAATGTGTGCTCAGGATATTTACTTCATTTTCCTTGTTTCTCAAAGTTGATCTTTTGGTGCTTTCTCTCGCGTCTATCTTTCCGCTTCTTATAGCATTCTCAATTATCTTGCCGGACATTACCATATCTGAAAAGCTCATGGTGGCACTTCCCATCATATAGTTAATGAACGGGGCCTTCAGAGTATTGATGAAAAGCATCGTGGTTTCTTTTTCCAGTAGAGGTGGCTGGACTTGTATAGCGACTTCCCACCATCTTTGGGCATACTGTCGGAAACTCTCATTTGTTCTCTTCTCCATGTTCTGCAAAGTGATTCTATCGGGGGTCGTATCCCTTACATGACTATACTGCTTCATGAAAGCTTGAGCTAAATCTTTCCATGAACTAATCCTGGTACGAATCAATTGGTTATACCATTTAGACGCAGCTCCCACCAAACTATCTTGGAAGCAATGAATCAGTAGTTGATCGTTGTTAACATATCCAGTCATTCTTCTGCAGAACATAGTAATATGTGCTTCCGGGCAGCTCGTCCCATTGTACTTCTCAAATTCTGGCCTTTTGAACTTGTAGGGAAGTACCAAGTCTCTAACTAAACTCAGATCCTTAGCATCGATTCCATGATGGCTATCAGTACTTTCCATTGCCCTGAACTTTTCTTCCAGCCGCTTACACCGTTCTTCTAATTGCTTTTGTGATTCTATCCTTGCCCTTTCCTCTTCTGCCACTTCATCCAAATTAGGAACAACTGGATTATTTGAACTATTACCAGGGTTAGAGCCTGAGCTAGCCTAAAAATTTGTTGGTATCGAGGCCCCGGCCTGAAACTGTTGCGGCCCGATCGTAACAGATGGTCTCTGTGGGTTTATATGTGTTGGAGTAAAACCAGAAGGATATTGAGGGTCTTCATTATTTTCCCCGACATTATCCATGGTGCCCTTCCCTTTGTCCATCCTTCCTACCAGCAATTGGGACAATTGAGCCATCATGTTTCTTTGGGGCTCCATCATTTGATCCCTCATCTCTTGCTGGATCTTATCTAGCTGCTCTTGCATCTGTGCCTGCATTTGTTCTTGCATATCCTTTTGCATTTGCTCCAATTTTTTTAGTCTTTTATCCATTGACTTGGTCTTTTTTCTTGTGCTGTAGGGATGCGTATTTGGTAAGGTTTTGTCGATTTCCAGGTTACTGAAATAATTTTTTAATTAATAGGGATCTTTCGATGGCCTTTAATGCATATGCATTAAATGAATGAATGTGAATACAAATGCATGATATGAATGCAAAGAAGGTGTCGATTCTGATTTAATTCCATTTAGAAAACTTTACTAGAAAATAAAATTCTTTACATAAAATCAAGCTACAAATAAGGCTTTGCCCTAAAGCTTTAATTTTCCTAAGCAGTGAAGCTAGCTCCTCTCCCCGATCTGACTGCAACTCATACTTCACACTCAGTATATCTGCTTGTACTGCCAAAGTCTGCAAGTAGTCAGCTATCTCTAGAATTTGGGTTACGGCTTTTCCCATAATGTAATCCCTGATTCTGCGAATGATGAAGCTGCTCATTCCTTTTCCCGAGCTCGAAACTCTTCTTTTCAAAGTCCTGTCTTATAATCTCTAACTCTAACGGGACAACTTGTAAGTATTCTTCCATTAATTGAGCACCTTCTAAACTCGGCCCAGGAATATTATCATTAATCCTTTTGCTAAACCATCAGTTATATTCAGGCGTCGTCATAGAACAAACAGCCAATCTCTTCATCCAGCGAGTTTGCTTCCAAGCATCTGAAATCTCTCGAACATTTTTCTTATAATTGTCCCCTTTATATGAGACTTCACATTGAGCAAGCCTATAAGTCACCGGTATAAATTGCCTCGACTCATACTGCCTTAATACAAGCAAAGGGAATAGCCCCCTAAATTCCAAGCAAAGGTACATAATCAAAACTCCCACACCGATAAAGGATCCCGTCAGGGACCATCCAAAAGGATCTCCATTCAATATCCTCCTCTTTGAGATTTTGAAGAATTGCCATCCACCTTTCTTCTGAAATATCGTCTCTCCTTTGCGTAGCTGCTTCCTCCTTTAATGGGGAATAACTCTCATAGAAGACCCGGTAAGAGACCTTATCCACCTTCTAAAAATATCCATGAAACCACCAATAACAGCTGCGCACATCCAATCTACCTTCGCCTGCCCTCCTACACAGGCTCAAAGATCTAAACGTTTCAGCTAGAATTGTAGGTACAGGTGTGACTCTTTTATCAAGACGATCGAATAAATCAGTGACTGCTTCATCTATATGCCTTAAAGCTTTAGGAAAGATGACCAATCCATAAATGTTCAAGGCAAAGATGTCAACTTTCTTTTTTACATCTGGATGTGATAGGATCAAGTCCCTCAAACTCACCCAAGAAATGCATTTACTATCCCTTTTTTGCTGAATTCGGACTGTAACCCACTGTACGCTCATCCCAGTAATATTCATTAACTTCTTTACAAAATTTGGGACATTAGCAGCCCTAGAGTAAGCTTTGTTGACTTGGATCTTTGGACAATGAAGCAAGGTCGCATATTTCTCCATAGTGAGCACCAAGTCCACCTTCCCGAAAGTGAAACAGCTATATGCAAGGTTCCAAAACTGAGTCATAGCCTGAAACAAATGCTTGTCCACCCTGATGTCGAGCAAGTAGGGTAGATCGCCATAATTATGGTAAAACAAATGCTTAGTCTCATCATCCCAATGAGCCCATATATCTCTCAATTCTTGAAGCTTATTTTGTTTCACACTGATGTGGGTGAAGTCCCACAACTCCGATGTATATCCTTCAGCTAGACTATCCCCTTTCCCTAGTTGTAACTTCTCTGACCATGTGCGGACGGCCACATTACCCTTGACTTTATCAAGAAATTCATTCTCCATGCTAAGTCTTCTAACTTAGTAACCGAACATGAATCGACACCTCTTTAAATATGCAATGTCATGCAATCACAGCCCAAAACAAAACACACAAGTCAGTATCAAATAATAAGATTCAAAGCAAACAGAAAATAATCAAACACCTATATGGATAACCACTAAAATTTAGCATTACTCCATCTAGGGTGAGTTCCTATGGTTTACTATATGCGGTGGGATTCTAAAGAAAAAGGGTACCTGAACCAGCAGATTCCTCGATCCTCACCCATTATAGGCTCATATGGATCGAGTTCGGTTCAGGGGAATACATTTCCCTATGACCATGCGGAGATGAAAATCTCACGAAGACATAAGTACGAATGTATCCCGGAAGCAATCGACTAGCCCATACGGACGTGAAAACCTCATGAAGGCATATCTTCTTACTCCCACTTAAAGGTGTAACCACAACGGTCATGCAATGTAATGCAATATTATTCTACCAGACTCAAACCATAACAATCATACAAACAAATACACCAAAGAATTCTGATTTTCAAATCAAATTTTCAATTTTAGACAAAAGGACAGAAAATAATCAATTTTGTGGCTTGACTCTCTTATTGTCCCCAGTGGAGTCGCCAAGCTATCGAAACCATTTTTGTGTTTTGGAAAATGAAACAGGGATCGACTTTAAAATAAAATATGGAGTCGCCACCAACCTTTTTTGTTTAGGTGTGATTGGATCACCATGTAAAATAATTTTGGTCTACGAAATAGAAAAATAGGTTCGGGAGTCGGTTACATACGAAGAAGGATTAGCACCCTCGTACGCCCAAAACTAGTACCAAATTGATTAACTAATATCCTTATGTTGAAAGTTTGAAAAAAATTAAAATATAATTCCTTTTGAAAAATGTTCGATTAATTTAAGTTAGAATTTAAGATTTTCTCATTCCGAATGAATAAAACACTATATCCAACACGTTAGGATATGACATCTTAAACCTCGAAACTGAAATCATCTCACAATTTCCAAATCATGCGATTAAAAGGGTATTTAATTATTTGGCCAAATGAAGAACTGAAACCCAGCACGTTAGGGCACAATTCCTCGAATTTCTAAACATCAAATATTGCCTTGTTTTTAAAAAAAATAAGCGATTTTAAAATCGACTCAAAATACTTTTGTTGAATCACTATTCGATAATGAGAAACAAAAATATAGTATCGAGCATAGAACAATAATATATGAATACAACATCATATAATAAAAATAAACATAATAATGCGTAAATGATTAAATAAATAAATACTATATACAATAATTAAAAATAATAATAAAATAATAATAGTAGTAACAAAATACAATAATAATAATAGTAAATTATAATGAAAATATTTTAATAAACAAATGATAATAGTAAAAATAAATAAATAAAAGTAATAACAATAATCATAATAAAAATAAAAATAATAGTTTAAATAATAATAGTAGTAGTAAAATAAAAATAATATTAGTAATAATAAAAATAATAGTGATGGTAATAATATCAAGAATAATAATAATAATATCAAAATAGTAATAATAATAATATTAATATTAATAATAATAATATCATTAAAAATAATTAATGGAAATAAACAACATGTAAAGAGAAATTTAAAATAAATAATATCTGGAACAATTTAAAATAAATAATATCTAATATTAATTCAAAAAGGAAAATAATTAGACAAATTAATAAGCCAATAATTAAATAAATTAATCAGAGGACTATATTGAAATCAGAATAAAAAATCAGGGGCTAAAATTAAAATAAATTAAAAGATAATATCGGAAAAGGACTAGAAAATAATGCGCTTACAGCCAGAGGGATCATCGGGGAAATTATCCCCTTTACCAAAACGGCATCGTCTACTAGAGGACTAAAGTGAATCAAAGCGGAAATTATAGGGGCAAATCAAAATAAAATAAAACTGAAGTAAAAAAAGTATAATTGCGGAGGGGCTGTTCGCGCAAATAGCCCCAAGACACAAAACACGCGGATCCTTCAGCTGACGGGTCGGGTCACGCGCGAGTGGCTTGAAACGGCGCCGTTTTGGGTGCAAAAGCACCCAGGTGAAACGACGTCATTCCATGGTGCTATATAAATCAAAAAAAAAATTAAAAATCATTTTTCCCTTCTTCCTTTTTAAAAAAACAGAGAAAATCTCTTCTCTCTCTTGCTTGGCGATTTTCGGCTAAGCTCCGGGGAGGTTTCCGGCCGACACTAAAAAAAGGTAGCTTTTTTCCTTTTTTATTATTAAATATATTAATATATATATGTAGTTTAAAAGATAAAAAAATGAAAATCCTTGTTTGAATATGAACGGTTTCGAGAAAAAAGAAAAGAAAAGAAAGATAAACCAAATGAACAACCTTTTTGCTAATCTTCTTTGCTCTATTTCGTATTGATTTTCTGTGTAAAAAATGTAGAGACTTACAAATTTCCTTCGGCCTCTGTTTTATAGCCGATAAATAAATAAAAGAAAAATCTAAAAAAAACCCTTGATTCTGTTATCCTTGCTGGCCTTGCTGCCCGAGTGCTCGGCTGGCGCGGGCCTGCGGCGCACGTGTGGGCTCGACCGTTGAGGCATGCGGCGTCAGAATAATCTTGAAACCTCTAGGGTTTCTTTTGATTTTTTGATTTGTTTAGAGTTTGGGCTTAGGTTTAATTTGGGCTAGATTTGTTATTGGGTTTAGTATTTGGGTTTTAATGGACTGGACATTATTGGATTTTTATTATTGGACTGTTGCTATTTGGGTTTTTTTAATTTATTATTTGGTTTTAACTTGGTTAATGGGCCCGGGAGAAATGGGCCTATTACAGTGCAAATGGGCCCAAGGCCCATTATGCGGCCCATGTGGGCCCGTGAGCCCATTGGGCCCACATGTCCCATTTGACCCAAAAGCGGCCCAAGACCATGAGACCGCTCATGGTGGCCTCCGTAATTGTATCGACTTTCCCACATGAGCGTTCGTGCGCTCGTATGGTAACCGTTGCCGTATTTTCGGCTTTTCGGCATTTCGGCATTTCGGAATTTGCCGATCTACAATTGGAGTGGTGTGTGTACACACCTTGTTGGAGAAAACGCAGTAGCCACGAGTGTAGAACCTATATCCAACACGATACACCATCAGTCCTTTAACAACAGGATTTAAACAATCCCTTTCTATACCATTATCCAATATATGATTTATTACTTGCCTTGATCGAACGATTGAGGATCACTCACTTAAACCGTCACAAGAGATTGATCAATAGACCTTAGGGGTTATCTGCATTCCAACCAACACTTATCAACCATCAAACAATTGAACAGTTTGAACTAGACGAGAAGTCACTTACTGAAAATGCAGAGTCCAGATTAGAAGAAAAGAATAATCGCCACACCCACACAAAAGCCGAAAGTACAGAGAATGATAGAGGCAAAATGGAATAACCGCACCCCTGAGATGGAATGTTCGGCTAACACAAAACATAGAGAACCGACAGAATGAAATGGGGGAAAGAGTATTCAGTTTTAGCAATACAAGGAGGGACACCACAAAAGAGTCGAAGGAAAAGAGAGAAAAGGGGAAAAATGGGTATTCGGCCAAGAGAAAAGGAGAAGAGAAGAAAAACAAGGTTATTGACTACCAAGGCATTCGGTTTCCATAGTAAAAAGAAAACAAAAAAGAAGATAGTGCCAGGGAAAAAATAAAGTATTCGGCCACTTAAGAAAAGAAGAAAACACAAAGTCAAAGAGGCAATAACTCGAAATAGAAAAGCGCCGAAATTGACCTACAAGATTCGGCCACCACTTGCCAAAAAGAGAAAAGAAATCCCTTCCAAGCACTTACAATTACCGAAAATGCACACAAGGACTCCCTAGCCGAATATGCACATACTAGCTACCCAATTCGGCTACAACTTCTCCCATTTTCAAATTTCTTAAAAAAAAATCTCCACCAATCCCTCCACCGAATTTTCTCCTTGATTTACTCCAACTCCCCATTCAAATTCAGTTCAAATTCTTTTGACCAATTCAACCACAGAGTTCCAGTCCAGTTCCAACACCTCTCCAGCTCAAGCAGCAAAATAAACATACAATTGCGCATGCCATGCCTCGAACCTCAGACTCCTTGCCACACTTGTAGCGCCACCTTGCCACTAGATCACCCACTCTCTTTGTGTCACATTTTAGCTTCAATAAAATAAAAGGTCTAAAGGCCAAAGTCCAGGTTCCATTAAAAGAAAAACCAAAACAATTTGCAAGAGCCAAGACTTGAACCCAGGCTCCCTTGCAACCATAATGACGCCACAACTACTAGACCACATACTTCCTTGTGTCATTTTTTTAACACAATAACTTAAAAGGCCTAAAACCAGGAGTCTTGGTTCCCCTAATGCTAAAAATAAAAATTTTCCATATGACATGGCTTGACCCCAGGACTTCATAGAAGCCCCCTAACCTTTCAAAAATACTCACCCAACAAATCTAACATGCGATTGTGCCGTTCTCTAGTTCTCAAAAATTTTAAACGCTCCCACGCCCAAGGCCCAATTCTTCTAGGCCCAAAATTCGAGGCGTTACAGCTCTACCCCCTTAAAGAAATTTCGTCCTCGAAATTTCCAACTATCTAATAGTCGCACAACACAGGTTATACCACTACGCTTTTGCTGTGCACTCTAATCCTAATTGCAAATTAGGTAAATAGTACACTATGGGTAAAGTACGTACTAGTATTCACATCTGGAGCGTCTCCGTCTTCTCGGTGACGTGTTGTATAAACCAAAGCTGGCAGTCTTGCCTCCGCATGACTAGCACCTTTACCTGGATCTCCACAACCCAAACCGTTTCCACCCCTGGGCTGTCCACGGCCTCTAGGCGGCTGCTGTCCAGCCTTAGGTGGCTGTACATCACCCCTACCAAAAACTTGCATCTGATTCGGTCTTCTGGGACACTCTCTGAGACGGTGTTCCATGGAACCACAACTCAGACAAGCTCCCGTCCTCCTTCAGCACTCGCCCACATGACCTTTCCCACAAATAGCACAAGGTGGTAACCCAGTACAAGCAACAGGGGGCCCAGCTCTAACTGGCCCATCCACTCTGGCCCTTCTCTTAGGTCTCTGATAGAAATTGGAATGCTCAGAATCCCTCTTGTTTCTGCCCCTTTCTCTTTCTCGGTTTAGGCGCTAAGAGCGCTTCACATCTTCAGTGATCTTTACTTTCTCCACCAATGCTGTAAAATCCCGCTCCCTTTGAGGAGCAATCAGTACTCGAAGACTGTCTCTAAGGCCATCTTTGAATCGAACACAACGTTCATAATATGTTGCCACTATTCCTTTAGCATACCGACTGAGTCATAGGAACTCCGCCTCGTATTCTGCCACAGATCTGTCTCTCTGAGTCAAGTTTAAGAATTTTTCCTCCGGGCATCCACATAGCTTGCGCCCACGTACTTCCCTTGAAATGTGGACTTGAAGAACTCCCAAGTGACCCGGTCAGGCTGAGTGCCCTCTTTCACGGTAAGCCACCACTGGTAGGCTTTCTCTCGCAGCAACGATACCGCACCTTTCAGTTTTTGTTCCGGAGTGCTATCCAAGTCATCCATTATTATTTCGGTGGCCTCCAACCAATATTCGGCCACATTAGGGGCCACTCCCGCGATACCTTTGAAAATCTATGCTCCATTTGATTGAAGTCGCTCCGAAATTGACCCACGGCTTCTAATGCCATTGTTGGGCCCAGCGACCCTTTCCAGAATTCTTAGCATTGCTTGGGACAATGCGTCATCCCTAACTACCCGATCATATGACCCTGCCTCGGGTACTTGTGAAGCCGGAGCCTCTCTCGCTTCAACATTGGGCATATGGCCTGATGCCGAAGATCCAGCCCAAGCACTTCCACGGCCTCTTGCACCTCTTCTAGTGCTCATTATCGCTTCGCATATTATCTGAATTAGAAATTTTATGAATTTAGCTCATAGTTTCAATAATTAAACAGATGTTTTATGGAAGTAGTAATTAAGAGTTGTTTTCGCAATCGCAAGCTCACTACAGTTTTAGTTTCCTATAGTTTCTCAGTTTACTCTAGATATAGAGTCTCAGTATATTCTATCATCTAAAGTAAGCCCAGTAACTATTTACAGTATAACAGTTTAAAACAGATTTTAGTATCAGGAGAACTTACTTGGTTCAACGTCGGAGACTCGGTGTGCCACACTTTTTAGAGGAAATATCTCAAACCCTTCACGTATTAAAAAAACAACTTATTGAAATCCAAGATTTAAAAACCCATTCAACAGCCGAGTTTTGTAACTTGGCTCTGATACCACTAAATGTAACACCTCAAACCCAGCCCAGAAGTTAGGCCCGAATCTGGCGTGTCACATTGAAGTATTTTTCGAAAACCATGTTCTCATTGAAAACCCTTCTTAATTAAAAGCTTGAGTAAAATCCCAGTTACGTTAGTTTATTTATTATTATTTAAAACGTGGTGTATAAAGAAATTATTAAGTTTATTCCCAAAATTTCTTTTTAGTTGCGGAAGCTAAGTTTAAAAGTAATTGATTTACTAAAACGTGATGTTTAAAGATTAAGTTGTGGAAGCGCAGTGTTTTGAAAATAGTTATTATTTTGGAAAATCGCGATCTACTTTTAACAGATAGAAAACGTAATGACTAAAAAAATCCCAAATTAAAAACCAGAAGTTAAAAGAGGCATTATTACAACCCAATAAGAAAGTGGTTTAAGTAAGGTAAACTAGACTACTAAAATTTAAAGCTCTTCGTAGTGTGGCCACCTCCGAGTCCTCCAGTACGTCGAACAGCTTACTGAGGATTACCTGAAAAATTAAAAAGAGAGGTGAGTTTGTGAAAACTCAGTGTGTACAACCCTTATCGATCATAAAGCATGCATCACATCAATCTGGGCCTAAGCCCATTACAGTAACCAATATGGGCTAATCCCAACAAAGTAACGGTGGCATTTGGGCCTTAGCCCATAATAGCCTCAGTTGGGCCTTAGCCCATAACAAATGTCACATATCACATCTATCTGGGCCTAAGCCCATCTCAATATCAGTATCAGTGTATGCAATGCATAAATGCCCAAACCAACCCTGCACTCCGTCTCCTGTCCAACCCTGCACTCCTGTGGGGATTTAATCGACCCACCCATCCCTAAACTCCTTATGTAGCACCGGTTGCGGCACTAACCAATATTGCATCAGAGCTGCCAATCACGTAATCGGCTTAAAGCCATCGGTGGATCCATAGTCCTCAAGCGACCATGCGACCTTAACAAATCATATACTTCCACCAAATCATTGATCCCATCCCTCATGTAGCATAATATCACATGAATGTAAACATACCATAAAAGGCATACAATAACAATCATATAACATGTAGGGGCATTTTAGTCATTTTTCCCTTTAGGGGCATAACGGTCGTTTACCCTATGGGGTTATTTCGGTCATTTACCCTATGGGGGTATTTCGGTCAATAGTGCGAATGGGCTCAAGGCCCATTATGCGGGCCATGTGAGCCCGCGAGCCCATTGGGCCCACACAGCCTATTTGACCCAAAAGTGGCCCAAGACCATGAGACTGCTCATGGTGGCCTCCGTCATTGTATCGACTTTCCCACACGAGCGTTCGTGCGCTCGTATGGTAACCGTTACCGTATTTTTTACTTTTCGGCATTTCGGCATTTACCGATCTACAATTGGAGTGGTGTGTGTACACACCTTGTTGGAGAAAACGCAGAAGCCACGAGCGTAGGACCTATATCCAACACGATACACCATCAGTCCTTTAACAACAGGATTTAAACAATCCCTTTCTATACCACTATCCAAGATATGATTTATTACTTGCCTTGATCGAACGATTGAGGATCACTCACTTAAACCGTCGTAAGAGATTGATCAATAGGCCTTAGGGGTTATCTGCATTCCAACCAACACTTATCAACCATCAAACAATTGAACAGTTTGGACTAGACGAGAAGTCACTTACCGAAAACGCAGAGTCCAGATTAGAAGAAAAGAACAATCGCCACACCCACACAAAAGTCGAAAGTACAGAGAATGATAGAGGCAAAATGGAATAATCGCACCCCTGAGATGGAATGTTCGGCTAACACAAAACGTAGAGAACCGACAGAACGAAATGAGGGAAAGATTATTCAGTTTTAGCAATACAAGGAGGGACACTACAAAAGAGTCGAAGGAAAAGAGAGAAAAAGGGAAAAATGGGTATTCGGCCAAGAGAAAAGTTAAAGAGAAGAGAAGAAAAACAAGGTTATTGACTACCAAGGCATTCGATTTCCATAGTAAAAAGAAAACAAAAATGAAGATAGTGCCAGGGAAAAAATAAAGTATTCGGCCACTTAAGAAAAGAGGAAAACACAAATTCGAAGAGGCAATAGCTCGAAATAGCAAAGCGCCGAAATTGACCTACAAGATTCGGCCACCACTTGCCAAAAGGAGAAAAGAAATCCCTTCCAAGCACTTACAATTGCTGAAAATGCACACAAGGACTCCCTAGCCGAATATGCATATACCAACTACCCAATTCGGCTACAACTTCTCCCATTTTCAAATTTCTTAAAAAAAATCTCCACCAATCCCTCCACCAATTTTTCTCCTTGATTTACTCCAACTCCCCATTCAAATTCAATTCAAATTCTTATGACCAATTCAACCACAGAGTTCCAGTCCAGTTCTAACACCTCCCCAGCTCAAGCAGCAAAATAAACATACAATTGTGCATGCCATGCCTCGAACCTTAGACTCCTTGCCACACATGTAGCGCCACCTTGCCACTAGATCACCCACTCTTTTTGTGTCACATTTTACCTTCAATAAAATAAAAGGTCTAAAGGCCAAAGTCCAGGTTCCGTTAAAAGAAAAACCAAAACAATTTGCAAGAGCCAAGACTTGAACCCAGGCTCCCTTGCAACCTTAATGACGCCACAACCACTAGACCACATACTTCCTTGTTTCATTTTTTTAACACAATAATTTAAAAGGCCTAAAACCAGGAGTCATGGTTCCCCTAATGCTAAAAATAAAAATTTTCCAAATGACATGGCTTGACCCCAGAACTTCATAGAAGCCCCCTAACCTTTCAAAAACACTCACCCAACAGATCTAACATGCGATTGTGCCGTTCTCTAGTTCTCAAAAATTTTAAACGCTCCCACGCCCAAGGCCTAATTCTTCTAGGCCCAAAATTCGGGGTGTTACATACATTTCTCAGCGGTTTTCAATCAACAATAGCTGAAACCTTACTCGGGTCAACTTGGATTCCATCTCCCGAGATAATGTGCCCCAAAAATCCAACTTCTTTGAGCCAAAATTCACTTTTGCTAAACTTGGCATACAACTGATTATCTCATAAAATCTGTAAAACCGTCCTCAAGTGCTCGGCATGCTCATTCTCATCACGAGAATAAATCAGTATATCATCAATAAAAACCACAACAAATTTATCCAAGTATGGCCAAAAGATGCGGTTCATTAAATCCATAAACACAGTAGGGGCATTTGTTAAACCGAAAGGCATGACTAAAAATTCATAGTGCTCATACCTTGTCCGAAATGCAGTTTTCGGCACATCTGAGTCCTTGACTCTCAACTGGTAATAATCGGACCTCAAATCTATCTTGGAAAACACAGTGGCTCCCTTCAATTGATCAAACAAATCATCGATCCTTGGAAATGGGTACTTATTCTTCACAGTTACCTTATTAAGCTGGCAATAATCTATACATAATCTCATGGAACCATCTTTCTTTTTCACAAATAATACTGGAGCACCCCACGGAGAATAACTCGGTCGTGCAAAGCCTTTGTCTGTCAAATCTTGTAACTGTGCCTTCAATTCTTTCAACTCAGTTAGAGCCATTTTGTATGGAGCAAACGATATAGGTGCAGTACCAGGGGCTAACTCATTGCTGAATTCAATATCTCTAACCTGAGGCAACCCTGGCGATTCTTCTGGGAATACATCTGGATACTCACACACTATCGGAACTGATTCAGTTCTTAACCCAGTCTCTTTGACATTCATCACAAAGGCAAGATAGGCTTCATACCCTTTTCCTACATATTTCTGAGAAGACATATGAGAAATCACTACAGGCGATCTGTCATGTTCATCTGATTCAACACGAAGAGTGTCCCCATTTTCACATATCAATTCAATGTATTTCTTTCCACAATTTACTGTCACATCATGAGCGGTTAACCAGTCCATACCAAGAATTATATCAAACTCATCAAATGGCAATAGCATGAGATTTTCCCTAAAATAATGGCCTCTAATCATCAATGGGCAATCTTTGCATACCTTATCAACTAATACACATTTCCCTAAGGGATTGGACACTTTTATCACGAATTTTGTAGACCCTACAGGCATGCTCATACTAGATACTAATTTCATGCAAATATATGAGTGGGTAGATCCCTGATCAATTAAAGCAACAACATTAGTATCATAGAGAGAAAATGTACCCGTAATTACATCAGGGGATGACGCCTCTTCGCGAGCATGAATGGCATAAGTCCTTCCAGGCGCTCTACCCTCAGATCTTGCAGCCTGCTCTTTGTGTAACACCACATACCCGAGTCCAGGGCTAAGACTGGATACGAGACATTACCATGCTTGAACTCACTTAAACATGTACTTACGGGCTGTAAAATTTTGTTCTGAAATAGAAACTCTTCTTTCTTAATCAAAACGTACATAACATGGGCCTACAAGGCCTCAAACTTACGTCCCGAAACTTTCGGAATTCAATCGGGAACTTTTCTTGGAAACAGGGGTCACATGCCCATGTGGCTTGGGACACGCCCGTGCACCCCTAAAACATGCCCGTGTCTTTCACCCGTGGTGGATACTGGCAAATTACACACGGCCTGGACACACCCGTGGCCCCAAACCGTGCCTAAAACCCCAGCATTCTGCCAATTCCCCACGGCCAAGGCACACGCCCGTGCTTACCACCCGTGGTGCACACTGACTACCTTAACACGGCCTAGAGTCTAGACACACGCCCGTGTAGCTAGCCCGTGGTCTATTCTGACTTAAGACACTAAGGTGCAGGGTGCACACGGCCTAGACACACGCCAGTGTGTCCATCCGTGTGGGCACTTAGAGGCTATTTACCAAGCCAATTGCCACCCAGAAATCAAGACCAAACTCATGCTCAATTCAGCAACTCAAGTATTACATCTAACATGAACAAGGATGCATACTTCATTGATAGATTAAAACATACATACTTAATCATCCATGACTCATCTCTTTGGCCATATACAAAAAGAATACTAAGCTTGATAGCCAACACTTTGGCTAGTTTTAAAACATAACTAAAAATGAAATGTTTCCTATACATGCCATACTTAATATAAACAACTTGGCTATACCAAAATAGCGATTGATAGTGTGCTCCGAGCTTCGATGACAATGATCCACGAGATTAGCTTGGCGGGACTACATGGAAAGAAAGAATAAAGGACGTAAGCATTTAGCTTAGTAAGTTTGCATATAATGCACATAGCAACATACTTGCTCAATATAACCCATTTAATATAAACATTGGTATCATAAATTTCGGCTATTTAAGCTTACTTACTCATACTGATTCTTACATATCTCATGATACTTACTAGTCTCATACTCGTGAGGTAAACAAGGTACTTGTATCACTTGATCACATACTCTACATAATAATTATAATCTCTAGTTCATCATTCATAATATGAGTAATACTCATTTCTAACTTGATAATAGCTTTTCTTACTTGTCTTTCTTGTTATCATTTTAACTTTACTCATTTTCCCAATGAATTTCTGTGAATAACCGAGGATACTGAATCTCATCCCACATAACTCGATGCCAAAGCCATATCCTCGATATGGTCTTACATGGGATCTCTCATCTTGGTATTGATGCCATGTCTTGACATGGACTTACTCAAAGTCTTCCTTGTGTGTTCCCTTGGGAACTTACCATTGCCATGTCTTGACATGGTCTTACTTGGTATCTTTACTCATGAACTGATCAATGCCGAGCCTTGGCTTGGACTTACATGAAATCTTTCTTGTTACTCTCCAATGCCATGCCTTGGCTTGGACTTACATGGAATCTCTACCTCATGATAGCTTTTCAATGCCAAGACTTGTCTTGGACTTACATGACATCTTTGCTTGGAGACTCACCAATGCCATGCCTTGGCTTGGACTTACATGGGTCTTCATCTCATAATAACTCTTCAATGCCAAGACTTGTATTGGACTTACATGATAACTTTCTTGATTGCCGATGCCATGCCTTGGCTTGGTCTTATACGGACTTTCTTATCTCGTGTGGTAGATCGAGTATCCTAAGTAATTCAACTTCAATCGGAACTTTCTCATGCTTAATCTCATTAATTTCTTTGTTTAACATAACATTAAAAAATCTCATGGAATTTAAAATATATTCTACATCATACTAAGCAATTTAATGGTATTAATCATAAAGCTTAGAAAACATACAAACTTACCTCAATATACAAAATGTATGTAGATATACACTTTAGTCCTCGACTTTGTTCTTGCCTCGGTTTCGATCCGGGCTTCATTTTTCTTGATCTATAATAATAATTAGATCATTTAATACTCATATTGACTAAATTTACTCTTAACTCATACTTTGGCAAAATTACTATTTTGCCCCTAAACTTTCTCATATTAACACTTTTGCCCCTAGGCTCGTAAAATAATTCTCATTCAACTTTCTTAAACATCATGCTTAGCTGATTCATTTTTTCTACTATAACAATCATCAATTCTCACTATTTCTAATAGGTATGACCAATTTCATAACTATTACAAATTAGTCCATATTATCATTTTTCATGAAATTCACTAAGGAAAAGATGTTTATCTAACATCAAACTCCCATAATCTTCCATAAAATATCATTTTACATGCATGATACACATGGGTAGATTTTTTAACATGCTTCTTAGCTCATCTTATAGCTAAAAATAGTTAATTCATAATACGAGGACTCCAAAAATACAAAGAATATTAAAAACGGGGCTAGGATGACTTACTTGCAAGCTTCAAAAATTTGAAGAACCCTAGCTATGGAGTCTCCCAATTTTCGGCACAAGGAAGAAGATGAATGAAATTTTTATCATCTTTTTCCTATTTTAATCATTTAATTGGTAAATGACCAAAATGCCCTTCTCTTTAAAATTTTACAATTTACTAACTCATGTCCATTTTTGTCCAAAACTTATAATTTGGGCAAATTGCTATTTAAGGACTTCTAATTAATATTCTAAAGCTATTTCATACAAAAAGCTTCTAGAAACTCATATTTTGCAACTTTTGCAATTTAGTCCTATTTGATCATTCCATGTCAATTTCACAAAATTTCTACATGGAACTTTAATACTATCATGCAAACATGTCATAAACCTTAAGAACTCAATTTACTAACTCAGATTTGTGGTCTCGCACCACTATTCCGACTAGGCCCTGAATCGGGCTGTTACACTTTGGGTGTACTCTTACTACTCAATCCACTTCCGGGGTTTCTCTGTTGTCTCCCTCTAGTAGTGCTTCCCGATCTTGCACTCTGAATTTTATCTTTTTCAACCATCTCAGGGCATTCTCTAATAAAATGGTCTTGGGAACCACACTTAAAACAGGATCTCTCATGTGCTCGGCACTCACTGGGGTGACGTCTGCCACACTGTGGACATTCCGGTCTATTTGGTCGAGCGTTCCCAACACTAGCAATCAAGTGGTCTGGGCTTTAGACCCCTTTGTCATCGTTGCCCCTTACTTCTATTCGAAAACCCAGTTGAAGTAGCTGATCGAGTAGTGAAATCTCTTGACTTCTTGGATGAGGAATAAAATGACTTACTCAGTTGTCTCTTTCTTGAGTCACGAGACTCCATTTCAGCTTTTCTTTTCTCTTTAACCAACTCCTGGGCTTTACAAGCCCGGTCCACTAGCACAACAAATTCCTTCAATTCTAGGACACCAACAAATAATCGGATATATTCATTTAACCCGTCCTCAAACCGTTTACACATAATGGCTTCAGTGGATACACACTCTCGAGCATATTTACTAAGCCTTACAAACTCACACTCATACTCAGTTATTGACATTCTACCTTGTTTCAGTTCAATGAATTCTTTTCTTTTCTGGTCGATAAACCTTTGGCTAATGTACTTCTTCCAAAACTCTTCTTGGAAAAACTCCCAATTAACTCTCTCCCTTGGTACAACCGATACAAGGGTGTTCCACCACTGATAAGCGGAATCTCTCAAGAGGGACACCACACATTTCATGCACTCTTCAGGCGTGCAAGATAATTCATCAAATACCCTGATGGTATTTTCAAGCCAAAATTCTGCTCTTTCCGGATCATCATCTTTACTAGCTCAAAATTCCTCAGCTCCTTGTTTTTGTATTCTATCAACCGGAGGCTTTTCTCTCCTTACAACTTCTACCACTTGAGGAGCTACAGGGGTAGGCTGAGGAATAGGTGGGGGTAGAGGGGGTTGTGCATTCGATTTCGTACGAACGAACTCCGTATACCATGCATTCATCATGTGGAGAAAGGCTTCCCTAGCCTCTTCTCCTCCTCTCTGACTTACAGTCGCTGGTTTATTCTCATTCTCAGTGGGCACCGTCCCTTGGGCGAGAGCTGGCGTGTTACTTTCTACATCATCCGCCACAGCTCTATCGGGATCCATTTACTATATGAAAATACAATTTAAATCGTCAAGAGTCGTCACACTATCATTATGTAAATACTCATAGGTATGGCATGTATAGCTAAACTCATACATATGATACGTTAGTCCGAGAATCGACTAAACCGTAGATCTGATACCATTAAATGTAACACCCTTACCCATGTTCAACGCCGGAACCGGATACGAGGCATTTTCGAACTTAGCTTGCTTGAACATACAACATCGGGCCATAAAACTTTGTTCAACTTAAAACTTTTTCATTCATATTCATAACGTCCCTGTTATGGGTCTACGAGACCCTAAACATACATACAGAATGGTTCGAAGCCAAACCGGAAACTTCTATGCACTTAGAATTTTTTTTGCTTAAAACAGGGCTACACGCCCGTGTGGGCAGGCCGTGTGGTCACACACGCCCATGTTCCCAGCTCGTGTGGATTTTATTTTTCATTTCGAACCTAAAAGGGTTTTCACACGGCCTGGCACACGCCTGTGACTATAGCCCGTGTCTCTTACACGGCCTAGACACGCCCGTGTCCTCACCCGTGTGTGAAAACCTTGGTATTTTGTTTATGACATCAGCAAACTCTTAGAGGCACACGGCCTAGTCACACGCTCGTGTGTTGGCCCGTGTGACGAATTGAATTCTCGTAAGTTTGATACAGGGGACACACGGCCTATCAACACACCCATGGGGCTGACCGTGTGTCACACACGGCCTAGACACACGTCCGTGTGTCTACCCATATGGACAATTAGAAGGCTATTTACCAAGCCAATTGCCACCCTGAAAAACAAAAACACTTATACCACCACAACCAACGTATAACATAGCAATAATACACTATAAAGAATCACTAATTCATCATGCATACACTTTTGATTTTTACTCGATCAATAGCATGAACTTGCACTTCATGAATATCATTATCATTGGATATATAAATAAAACTTAACAAGTATTGGCCAATTTCCAATGGCCATTTACAAAATGAATGAGTGACAATAATAGCCAACACTTTGGCTAACAAATATGGCATAACAAAATGACCAAGTTCCTATACATGCCATACTCAAAATAAATCAACTTTACTATACCAAAAGAATAGTTGATAGTGTGATCTGAACTCTGACATCCTACGATCCCCGAGCTAGCTTAGCGATACTACAAGGAAAAGGGAAAAGAGAGGGGTAAGCATATAGCTTAGTAAGTTTGCATGAAATTGATAGCAACATTAACACTTATAATAGCATCCATTTATCTCATCGAATGATACACAAATTCTCAAATACATCAACATAACTTACTCATGTATACTCTTACCAAATTACTATCACATATTGCATGCATTTCTCGTAAATTACACGTGGGTACCTGTATCACTTCATCACATAACTTTAGCACTTTTATAGTTTTTAAACATAGACTTAGCTCTTTGTCATATTTACATAAATTTAGCTCTTTGCCCGTTGAACTACTCGGAATATCGGAGGATACTCAATCTTATCATACATGTATCACGATGCCAATGCCATATCCCAGATATGGTCTTACATGGGATCACGTCTCTATGCCGATGCCATATCCCAGATATGGTCTTACACGGGATCTCATATCTCGATGTCGATGCCATATCCCAGATATGGTCTTATACGAGATCGTATATAGATGTCGATGCCATGTCCCAGACATGGTCTTACACGAGATCTTCCTTTGGTGTCGAGGCCATGTCCCAGACATAGTTTTATACGGGACCTTCCTTATTCGATGCCGATGCCATGTCCCAGACATGGTCTTATACGGGACCCACATTCGATGCCGATGCCATGTCCCAGATATGGTCTTATACGGGACCTACATTCGGTGCCGATGCCATGTCCCAGATATGGTCTTATACGGGACCTACATTCGGTGCCGATTCCATGTCCCAGCCATGGTCTTATACGGGACCTTCCTTATCTCATGTTGTGACATAGGTATCCTTGTTATTCTAAAATGTTCAACCGGGACTTCAACTTAACATATTCTCATCATATTCTCATCGAGGCATCATTAGTCGATTTTCATAGAAACGATATTCATTTGTCATAATATCAAGCAATTTAAAATATAAAAACATTATGTAGCATTAATTTCACACAAACTTACCTCGGTACTCAAAATGTGTATAGATATTCGATTTAGTCCACAACCTTGTTCTTGCCTCAGTTTTGGTCCGGGCTTCGTGTTTCTTAATCTATAACAAAAATTTCACTTGTTTAATACTCACATTGACTAAATTAACCCATGAATCATATTTTTGCAAAATTACAACTTTGCCCCTAAACTTTCACATAATTACACTTTTGCCCCTAGGCTCGTAAAATGATTTTCATTCAATTTCTTTGTATTTTAAGCTTAGCCGAATTATTTTCATAACTATAACAGCCCTCAATTTCCACTAATTCACTCATGTATGACCATTTTCATGACTTTTACAATTTGGTCCTTTTTATGCATTTTTCATGAAAATCACTTAGAAAAAGATGTTTATCATACATCAAACTTTCATATTCTTCCATAAATCATCAAAATACATGCATTTCATACATGGGTAAATTTTTGAACATAAACTCTAGCTCAAAATATATCTAGAAATAGCTAAATCGAGCTACGAGGATCTCAAAAATACGAAGAACATTAAAAACGGGACTAGGAGGTACTTACAATCAAGCTTGAAGGTTGAAGAAACCCTAGCTATGGAGAGCTTGAAATTTTCGGCACTTAGGAAGAAGATGGACATGAATTTTTGACTTCTTTTTTCCTTTTAATTCTTTTATTAACCAAATGACAAAAATACCCTTAAGGCCCCTTTCTTGAGATTTTTCCTTCCCATGTCTATTTTTGTCCATCTTGACCTATATTGGTCTAATTGCTAAATAAGGACTTCTAATAATTTTTATAATGCTATTTCATACTTAAACCTTCTAGAATCTCATATTTTCCAATCTTTGCAATTTAGTCCTAATAGACAAATTGATCACTAATTAATAAAATTTCCTCATGAAATTTTCACATAATCATGCAAGCATATCATAAGCCTCTTAAAAATCATAAAACACATATTTCTACTTCGGATTTGTGGTCTCGCAACCACTATTCTGACTAGGCCCTAAATCAGGCTGTTACGACCATGTCTTTGAGCCACACGATCTGGGCTCTGTCTCACAGCCTGGCCACACGGCCGTGTAACTCCTATTTTCAGTTTTTGTCATATTTTTCTGTTTTGTTTCAGATTAGTCCATATTCGTTTCTAAATTGATTTTAGGATTTTGAATACTTGATTTAAGTCACGTTTTTGAATGTATGCTATGAATTATGATTGTTTATTAATTTATGATGTTTAATTTAATTTTTGAATTATGTTATTGTATTATTGGTCTTGTTAACTGTCATAATATTCTGTAACCTTAATCTAGCAACGAAAATGGGTTAGGGGTGTTACACAAATAATTTATAGTTAAGTTCTGGTTTTTTTTCTTATTATTTATAAATTTTTTTTAATAATTCATTCCACTAAATTATCATGACTGAGCTCTCCCTTATCATTACTAAAGCTACTTAGTAATTGTTCGTCCATTAATTTTGTCGTAAGTGTATTACCCTCATAGGATATCCTTAATCTTTGTGGAACAAACTTGTTCTCCCAATATAATTCTATTTTATCTCACGGTGACCATTACATCTACCTTCATAAAAAAATTACTATCAAATAGTAGTCAAATCATTTATCTAAAAGACAAATGACACGTGACCATGTTTACTTTTCATCTATCATGTAATGCTGATGAGAGGATATCATTTACCCTTTAGTTGGGATATGAATTCCACTATTGTGAAATGATGCTACATATTGCAGAAGTTGTATACCCAACGTACCAGCTTTTGGTTTATTATCTATTTGAACTCAGGCTTTCATTTACATCAAAGTATACGAGTTATGCATAAATAGTTCATCATCCACTCAGGATTAAGGTATGTCACACTATGAATGCCACAAGTGAATAAATCCACAAACGGATTTATGACATATTCTACTTGGGTCTTATTCGATGTATTGTCAATCCAGTCAGTCACATCTATGTCTCTATCTTCTGGGAGTCATCCGCTCCAATACTCAAGATAATAAGACTCGATAAATGTCATATTAGTGTAACACCCCTTGCCCGGTCCCGTCGCGGGACCAAAGTTGCAGGAGGTTACCACACAAAACTCGCATAACATTACATACTTTAAACATTCCGTAATGGACCATGTTGCGAACTAAAAGGTGGTGGATCGCTCTAGCGGATCGATCAACAATGCAAAGTATTTCAGATGGTAAAAATTCGGATTATTCCAAGGACATAAATTTTGCAAAAAGTATGGCGGATATCTAATTTGGAATATCACCTGCTGATACCCAAAAATGGCGGACTGTTCCACTGATATCTCATACTGCGAAAGGTCCCGCAATACTTAAAACACGAAATATAGCAGAATTGAACTTCATTTTTTTATCATCATACATCATGAAAACTCAAAATGATCACTTTCAAAATTCAACAAGTTTGTTTACAAATAACCAAGCGACTATATACATGCCACTTAGACCCAATCAAATAAATTAGGAGTCTACCACAACTTCTGGCGGATAGTGTGAACTTCTTCCTGATCCAATCAATGTGTTTTGAACGCTCAAAATATACAAGGTGAAAGCAATCTAGGTGTAAGTATTTAGAATACTTAGTAAGTTCATACAAGTTCTAAAGTTTACTTACCTCACATAATAATTATATGATAATTTAATACGCAAACACAATTTACCTATCAGCCAAAACAATTCACCAACATGGTAAATGCATATACTTCATCACATACAATATATCGAGTATACAGCATGATACAATAAAACTCTTCATATTAAAATCATTCTCATAACTTTTCCTTTCTCCTCATTTTCTAACTTGCCAATTTCACATTTCAAATGTTTTGTATTACCCGATGAACATCATAAAAGAACTCAAAACACAAGTATGTTTCACATCAAAGGCTCGTTCGAGCTAAACACATACAAAGATTGACCGACTTTCCTAGCTCAACAAAGAAGAAAAACGGTGATGGAGAGGAAGAAGAAAAGAAAATGAACTGCCTTTTTCCATCCACTATAATACGTTATATATATGTCTAATCTAGTTATTAATTAAGTTTAACATCATTACAGGTAAGGTAAAACCAACACTTACCCGACCATTAATTTTGAAAATGGTTGAATTATCAATTTAGTCCCTAATCGATTATCATATTACCACTAGCGAAAGAAATCTATAGTGGTTAGCTTTTACCGCCTTTACAATTTTGTCCCTATACTAAAATAGGTTATCCAATCAATCAAATTAACAAACCAGGATTTCATATAACAATATCGTAAACTAATAGATATTAAATATTAAAACTTATTGACTCAATCATCGATAAACTGGGTTCCAAAACCACCATTTCCAGTACCACCAAAAATAGGCTGTTACAATTAGTATTTCAATCAGTTTGCTCATTTTCGATTAGAGTAATGACATGTTTAGATTATCTACTAATATAAGTTATATTTTCGTATTACAATCTGGCCACATAATACCGCTTAGTATTAGTTAAACATTATATAACCAATGAGTTAATATTTGCTTTCATTTTGTTTTACGTGTAAAAACCATTAAAAATAATATACAAATAGTATTAATATAATTAATGAATATTTTATTAAATCAATTTATTCGAAAAATATAAATATACAGAAATACTATATTAATAACACCATATTTAACAGTCTTCCGCTTGTCTTTATAGAAGAGATGAATCATATTTTGCATGTCATACCTAACTTACACCCATGCTAAACTGATAACCACAAGATTTATGACTTAATCAAATAATTAAAATTAACTAAAAACAATGGAATGATGGCTTAAATTAATTGGAAAAGAAAAACCTACCCCAGTCCCACGTGCACTCAACGTACAGTCAGTATGAAGCCATTGCCAGTCTCCAATTACTCAGGTTTTTGTTTTTATATTTAAATGGAACTCTTTAAAAATAAGAAAAAAAACCATTATGCAGGGAGGTTCTTTTTTGCTAAGAGCTGTAATCTAATCTCACTTTATTTTTTTTTAATATTATGTCCTATAAAATTATTAATTATTATATGGGCTTCACAGCCACCTGTCCCAAAGCTGGCGGAATATATATATATATAAATTAGTAGGGAGTAGAGTAGTGATGCTACTTTGAACACATCAATGACCATTGGTTCCTTTCTTTTTTGTTTAAGGAAATTCTAACCTTAAAAACCACATGGAATGCTGGTAATATAATATTAATCACTTTTATTATATGTTAGAATTTGATGTATTAATAGTGACTTTTTTTTAATTTTATGATAAGATTCAAATAATGCTATGTACTTATTTTTTATTATACTCTGGGAAGATATGTATTACTTTCTTAAATTACGGACAACCTATTAAATAAAATTTATTTTATTATATACAGGTAATAAGAAAGTACAAGATGTGTCTTTATATACCTTTTTTGTATAATATTATTATTAACAATTAATTATTTCCCAAATTTTACCATTTAGGAGTAGTTGCTTCTACATTAAGACAAACTCTGTAGGACTGGGACTAGTATCTGTACTCTGTAGGCCATTGGCCAACTTGTTAAATATTTTTATAGATATAAATGAAAAAGCTTGCCTATAAATTCCCTCAACGTCAGCTTTACAACACACCACATCTGATTCTTTCAACATACCTACCTAGTTTTATACGAGATATGACACTTCGCTGCAGGTAGAATATTTGAAATTCATTGTTCAATATTAAACATCCAGCTCGATTAAGTTTTTTTTTTTATCAATTTTATAATTAAGTTGGAATTTGAATTCGATTAAGCTTTTTACTTAATTTTTTTATATAATAAATATTAAAATATAATTTTATAATATTAAAATATATTAAAATAAAAATTTTGATTAAATTCATGAATTGTTCGAATCACCCAATAATTAGGAGATCTTTTCCCCAAACTCATACGTGTTTCTGTAGGTCTTACCGTAACGAACTTGTCTGGAAATATACGTACCCATATTTTTCCACCATGTCATACATTTCGTGTCATTGTGCGGCACCCAGCTTCTATTTGTCTAGATGTAATCCAAGCAGGTTCAAATGCGTGAAAGCATATCTACTGAAACAAATTTGATTACCTCAATAAGATATCTCCTTCATTCTTCCCCTATATTATTTATGAAATCAGATTTTTTTAGGTTATAATTGATTATTGTTTATAAATTCCATCAAATATTATAATGCTCGAATTTAATTCAATATTATCAAATTAAAATTAAAATTTTAACTTTTCAAATTCAAATAACCTATCATTAGTATGTTATTTAGAGTTTTAGACCGTAGCTGCAAGTTGATTGTTGGCTTTTTTTTTCCACCTGCGTCCATAGTCAAAGTCGAGGGTAGAAATATTGTGCATAGCAAATGTGTGCAAGTAAAATACATTAAAGATAATTCAAAGAAATGATAAATATGAGGTTGATTAAAAGGCGAAAGTTAAAAAACGTAGGCATGTGTGACTTTGATGTCAACTCTAGAGAAAATATATCAAAGTGTACAGAACAGTTCTCGTACCGAGTTTTGATGATTTTATAATTAATCAGAGATGGATTATATTTACTTTTTTTACTTAAAAAAATGGATAAATTTATTCACGTACGTCAGAAAAAAGTGCAAATTGGCCCTTTTGTTAAAAACTCCATCCATTTGTGTTGTTAAGTGATTTTTTATGTTTTTTCAATTGTTTTTATATGAGTGAATTTGAATTAAAGGATGAGGAAGATTAAGTAAAAGTACCATGGAGGTCCCTGAGTTAGGAGTTGAGTAGTTTTTATCCCCTCTACTAAAAAATAGGTAAATTGATCCTATTAAAAATTCCATATATTTCAACCTTTAAATGTTGATGTGGCTGATGGAGGAATTAAACACTAACACGTGACGTACCACATATACCTTATGCTAACATGACAATGTTTTAAAAAATTAAAAAAATCCTAAAAATAAATAATTTTTTATAGTGATTTAAAAAACAATGTCCTAGATCAATTTGGACAAACGATTTTCCTAATTCATTTCATCCTGGACATAATTTTTAAATATATATATAAACATAGAGAATTAATTAAAAATTATTAAGAATTATAAAATAATAATAAATTAAAATTATTAAAAACAACATCTAGAATGATCCTAGACAACTGTTTGTCCAAGCTCAAATGAACCTGGACAACAATTTTGTCTAGTTTCATTTTAGAGTGGTTTCTTAAAAAATTATTTAAAAATTATATCAATTATAATAAATATAAATAATGATTAAATTTGTTAAAAATTTATACAATTTATAAAATTATATATATACATATACCCACATATAGCATGTATAAATAATTGAAATATACCCACATATATATACACACATGCATGTATCTTCTTAATCGAGTTGATATTTTTAGTTAATCAAGTTGATAAGTCCTATTTTATTAATTTCTTATAATTCTTAATAAATATTAAATAGTTTTCTATAATTTTGTATAATTATTTAATAATTATATAAGAAACAACTCCAAAAAAAACCTAGACAAATTATTGTCTAGCCTCATTTAAACCTGGACAACCATTTGTCCAGGTTCATTCTACAAGTTAATTTTAAATTTTTTAAAATATTTTTTGTAATTATTTATTTTTTAGATTTTTAATTTTTAATTTTTTTTTGTTGAAATGTGCCACATCAACATGAGGTACATGTGGCAAACCATATACTGCTATCTAGTTGCTTTGTTAGTCACGTCACTACTAAAAAGTAGAAATAAATGAAATTTTTAACAAAATGGCCAATTTTTTATTTGATCCAATGAACAGGGACTAATTTGCCTTTTTTTTTTTTATTAGAGGGGACAAAATGCAATCCGGTTCTTAATACAATGGGCCCATGACACTTTTACATAATTCTAATCATCCTTTAATTCCACATCACTTACATAAAAAATTTTTGAAATATCCAAATCATCACTTAACGGTACATATGAATGAAATTTTTAATGAAAGGGCCCATTTGCACTTTTTTTCTAAGGTATAGAAGCTAATCTACCCATTTTTTTAGTAGAGATGGCAAAATGCAACTTGCCTCCTAGTATAAGGGCGTTCATGGTACTTTTACCTTTAATTATTAGAGTAAAAAAAAAAGGCATTTTAGCTGTAACACCCCTCACCCGTATTCACCGTCAGAATAGGGTTACGGAGCATTACCGAACTTTCAATACCTTTAAGCATACATTTTAAATACAGTTTATTTATTCAAATACAATGCAATCACAATCAATCATAGTGTCCCTTAAACAAGCCTACGAGGCCTTAATCATGCATTAGAAGTAATTCGGGACTAAACCGATAACTCGGGAAATTTTTCAACACTTAGTAATTTTTTCTCAAATCAGGGGACTCACGCCCGTGTGACCAGGCCGTGTGTCTCACACGGCCACCAGACACGCCCGTGTCACCAGCCGTGTGAAAACAGGGGGGTACATACTGACTTGGGTCACACGGCCAACCACACGTCCGTGTGTCTAACCCGTGTGCCCTTCAAAGTGGCCACACACGCCCGTGTGTCAGGCCATGTGCTAGGCCGTGCCAAACCTGTAGGGTATACTAACTTATGCAACACGGCCAAGTCACACGCTTATGTGCTAGGCCATGTGCCAATTAGGGGGGTATACTGACTTGTGCCACACGGCCGATCACACGCCCTTGTGTGAGACCGTGTGGGAAATACTGATTTCATTTTAATTTCAACACCAGGGGACACACGGCCGTGTAACATAACCGTGTGTCACACACGGCTGAGACACACGCCCGTGTCTTTGCCCGTGTGGACAAAAATAGGCTATTTGCAAAGCCATTTTTCCACCCTATTTCCATATACCCGCACAAGCATAATTTGCAACATTTTGTAACTCAATAGGCAGCCAATCCATAACATTTCATACACATATTTGAATACTTATATGCAACCAAAGTATTATACCAAATTAAGCCAAATCAAATGGCTTTATCTTATACCACAACATGTACAAAAATCACTAGCTCAAGTAACCAAAACTATCATCTTTATAACTAGCTTATACATGTCATATTTACATATATCCATGAGTTCAAAAGTACCAATCGGCAACTGGACAGTGTGATGCGTATATCCGACTTTATCCGAATCGAGCAAGCTATCGAACCTCATAAAACACGGAAAAGAAATAAAGTAAGCTTTATAACTTAGTAAGCCCGTATAATTCAGAATTAAACTTACCATTTAAACATGATCAAGACAATAAATAAGCTGTACTCAATTCAATTATCAAATGCCTAAACACAAGCACTTATCAACAAGTTAGTCACATAAGTGCATATAATCATCCATTAACTCAATTTAGTACTTAATACATTGTATCATATCAAATTCATTTATCATGTACATCATTTGTAACATTTTACTCTCAATCATATAATCAATAATTCATTCGATAATAGTAACTCATCCGTATAAACAGTAATTCATCTGTATAAACAGTAATTCATCTGTATAAACACATAGTTTTATCATATAACCAATAATAGAATTTATACCCGTTGAACCTATTAGAATATCGAGGGATACTCGAGTGATATACTTTACATATATAAATCAATAATCTGTCAATTCATTATCATTTCCGCTCTTTCAAGCTATAATCAGTAAGCTCCTCCTGAGCTGATGGACAGTAAGCTCTATTGAGTTGAAACAGCGATAGCTCGACGAGCCGAAAAAGTGAAGCTCTTACGAGCTGATATATCAGTAAGCTCATACGAGCTATGGTGAGTCCGCAATATATGCTGGATCTCGACCAAAACGGTAACCCTAGTGACATGTCACTCGTATCCTACGACTTTCTACGGTTCAAACGGGACTCGATATTCAATAATTCTCATCAATTAGGCATTCGAACTCAGTAATATCATTTACTCAATTATACTTTCATTTCAAATAACTTATAAGTATTTAAATATTCAATTTTAATTATACGAACTTACCTCGAGTTGCTCGGATGGAAATTATCGACTATTCGTCCACTTTTCCTTTTCCCCGATCTAAACCCGATCTCAGCTTATCTTGATCTATATATTATCAAATTTAGGACATTCAGCATCCGGTCTATTCAATTTAGTCCAAATTTCACTTTAAAGCATTTTTACACATTTGCCCTAATATTTCACATCTTTTACAATTTAGTCCTTATCACATAAAATTGAAAATTCATGCAATTTAGTACAAACCCATGCTTAGCCGAATTTAATACATGTTACTAGCAGCCCATATTTTCAATTTATTCACACTTTTAACCACCACATTTCACATTTTCTCAATTTAATCCCTTTTTTGATATTTTTGTCAAAAATCACTTTACAAAAGCTATTAATCTAACATTAAACCTTCCAAATCTATCATAATTCATCAAATTACTCAAGCATTCAACAATGGTGACATGATAAATCTTTAACAGTTTCAAAATCTAAGGTACGGGCTAGCTAGAATACGAAGCAACGATCTAAAAAACATAGAAATTATTAAAAATGGGACAAAAACGGACTTACAATTGAGTACCAAAGTGACCGAAAGCTTCAAGATATTTTAATGGCTTCCTTCACCCTAACATTCCGCTATCAAAGATGAATGCCACCAATTTTGTGTTTTGTTTTTAATTAAAATAACCTTTAATAATCAAATACCAAAATTAACCTTTAAATTAATTCAAAACTTCATTTATGCCATGCCATTATCATCCACTGTCATAATAATGGTCTAATTTCTATTTAAGTACCTTAACTTTAAGGTTCTATAGCTACTAGACACTTTTAGCTAATAGAACACAACTTTTACACTTTACGCGATTTAGTCCTTTTTACCAAATTGACCATTTAAACGATAAAATTTCTTCATGAAATTTTCACACAATCATATTATCATGCTGTAAACATTAAAATAATAATAAAATAAATATTTTGACCTCAGATTTATGGTCCTGAAACCACTATTCTGATTTGACTAAAAATGGACTGTTACAACTCTCTCCCCTTAGGGATTTTCGTCCCCGAAAATCTTACCAGTAAAATGGTTAGGGTACTGTTTTCTCATAGCTTCCTCGGGTTCCCACGAAGCTTCCTCATTCTCGTTTTTATGCCAAAGAACCTTCACTAAGGCTATGCGTTTATTTCTCAATTCTTTGATTTCACGAGCTAAAATCCTGATCGGTTCTTCGCTATACATCAGATTAGTCTGTATCTCAACATCTATAGGAGAAATCACATGTGACGGATCGAATCTGTATCGATGTAGCATAGAAACGTGAAAGACATTATGAATATTTTCAAGTTTTGATGGTAAAGCTAGTCGATACGCTACAGACCCTATTCTTTCGACGATCTCATACGGTCCAATAAATCGCGGACTCAACTTTCCTTTACGGCCGAATCGAAGAACCTTTTCCACGGTGACACCTTTAGAAACACTCGGTCCCCGACTTGAAATTCAATTTCTTTACGTTTCAAGTCCGTGTATGATTTCTGTCAATCTGAAGCTACTTTTAAACTGTCGCGAATCGTTTTCACTTTTTCTTCAGTTTCTCTGATCAATTCAACCCTTGAATCTTTTTCTCACTTAGTTCAGTCTAGTATAACGGAGTTTGGCATTTACGATCGTATAAAGCTTCGTACGGTGCCATCTTTATACTCGTCTAAAAACTGTTGTTATACGCAAACTTAATCAACAGTAAGTATTTTTCTCAACTGCCCTCAAACTCTAAAATACAACATCTCAACATGTCTTCAAGAATCTGAATAACTCTCTCGATCGACCGTCGACCGAGGATGAAAAGCATCTTCAAGTTCAAATTTGTTCCCAGAGCTTCTTACAGTTTCTTCCAGAATCGCGACGTAAATCTCGGATCTCTATCAGAAATAATAGATAGTGGCACCCTGTGCAATCGAACAATCTCAGAAAGGTACAATTCAGCTAGTCTATCAAGTGAATAATCTGTACGTACTGGTATGAAATGAGTAGATTTTGTTAGTCGATCAACGACAACCCAGATAGCATCTTTATTTTTCAGAGTTAAGGGCAATCCCGACACAAAATCCATTGTAATTCTATTCCATTTCCACTCGGGAATCATAACAGGCTGCAGTAAACCCGATGGTATTGATGTTCAGCTTTTATTTGCTGACAAATCAAACATTTAGAAACAAACTCTAAGATAGCTCGTTTCATGCCTTGCCACCAATAAAATTGTTTCAAATCGTTGTACATTTTGGTACTCCCCGGATGAACAGATAAATAGCTATAGTGCGCTTCATGCAAAATCTTCTAAATGAGTTCTGAATTTCTCGGTATGCAAATTCTATTATGGAACCTTAAACAATCGTCGGCTCCAATCTGAAACTCTGAATTAGGGATAGTCTCACATTGAATCTGTTTAACTTGCAATTCACGGTCATCTTTCTGAGCTTCACAGATTTGTTGAAGAAATATCGGTTTAACTTTTAATTCAGCTAAAATAGACCCATCATCACAAATCATCAACTGGGTATTCATTGCTCGTAATGCAAACAAAGATTAGCTTTTCCCGGGTGATAATCAATCACAAATTCATAATCTTTCAATAACTCGAGCCATCTTCGTTGTCGCAAATTCAAATCTTTTTGTGACATCAGATATTTTAAGCTTTTTTTATCCGTATAAATGTGGCATTTTTCACCGTATAAATATTGTTGCCAAATTTTCAATGCAAACACAATTGCAGCCAACTCTAAGTCGTGCGTCACATAGTTTTTTTTCATGCGGTTTCAATTATCGGGAAGCATAAGCTATAACTTTTCCTTCTTGCATTAGAATACATCCCTGACCATTTAATGACGCGTCACTATAAATCACAAACTCTTTCCCGATTCGAGTTGAACGAGTGGTGCTTGATTAACAATACTTTCATCCGCTCAAACTCTCGACATTTTTCTGACCATTCGAATTTCACATCTTTCTGAAGCAGTTGTGTCATCGATGTCGAAATAATTGAAAATCCTTTCATAAATCTTCGGTAATAGCCCGCTAAACCCAGAAAACTACAGACTTCATACACATTTCTAGGAGGTTTCCAGTCAAAAATAGCAGAAATCTTACTCGGGTCAACTCTAATACCTTCAGCTGAAACGATATGCCCCAGAAATCCAACCTCTCGGAGCCAAAACTCACATTTACTGAACTTTGCAAACAATTGCTTGTCACGTAAAGTTTATAACACAATTCTCAAGTACTCGGTATGTTTAGATTCATTTCGCGAATAGATCAGAATGTCGTCAATGAATACAACAACGAATCTGTCTAAATACGGTCTGAATATCTGGTTCATCAAGTCCATAAAAATTGCAGGAGCATTCGTTAATCCGAAAGGCATAACAAGGAATTCATAATGTTCGTACCTCGTTCTAAACGCGGTTTTCTGTACATCCGACTCTTTAACTCGCAACTGATAATAACCCGATCTCAAATCAATTTTTGAAAATATTGTAGCCCCTTTCAACTGATCAAATAAATCATCAATCCGCGGTAGAGGGTATTTATTCTTTATAGTTACTTTATTCAGCTATCTGTAATCGATACACATTCTCATCGTGCCATCTTTCTTCTTTACAAATAATACCGGTACACCCCAGGGCGAATAACTCGGTCGTGCAAAACCTTTGTCTGTCAATTCTTGCAACTGAGCTTTCAACTCTTTTAATTCTGTTGGAGTCATTCTGTATAGAGCTATCGATATCGGTGTTGTTCCTGGTACTAATTCAATACCAAATTCAACCTCTCTGATCGGTGGCAAACTCGGTAATTCTTCTGGAAATACATTCGAAAACTCACAAACAAAAGGTACAGATTCAATCCTTGATTCAGACACCTTTGTATCCAATACGTATGCAAGATATGCATCATAGCCCTTTTTCATACATTTCTGAGCTAACATAGACGATATCACAGTAGGTAATTCACTCGAATCATCAGACTCAATCCGAAGAATTTCACCATTCTGACATTTCAATTCGATAATCTTTCGTCTACAATTCACAACTGCATCATGCATAGTCAGCCAATCCATACCCAAAATCACATCAAACTCATCAAACAGTAGAAGCATCAAGTCAGCCGGAAAATAGTAACCCCGAGTCATCAAAGGACAATTCTTACAAATCTTATCAACTAAAAAAGACTTGCCTAAGGGGTTCGATACTTTAATTACAAACTCTGTAGACTCGACATGTAAACTCTTTTTAAACACTAAATTCATACAGATATATGAATGGGTTGATCCAGGATCTATCAACGTAATTATATCAGTATCGAAAAGAGAAAAACTATCGGTAATAACGTTTGGTGATGATGCCTCCTCTCGTGCATGGATAGCATAAACTCGAGCAGGTGCTTGTGCCTCGAATCTCACAATCGAATCTCTCGTAGCACCTCGGTTACCACTCGTATTTCCAGTGTTTCGGGGTGGTCTCCTTCTAGTAGTCGTATTACTTGCTTTCGCCGGTTGATCTCTTTCAGCTATAAACTTTTCTGGACAGTCCCAGAGATAATGATCAAGAGATCCATATCTAAAACAAGCTCCGCTCAATATTCTACATTCACCGTAATGTCGCTTATTTCAGTGCTTACATTCAGGTCCAACATTTCTAACACTACCCACACTGGTAACAGATGTCGTCTGAGGTTTAGAGCTGAAATGTCTCGCATCTCTATCTTTGATTGAAATCCCTGCAGAAGCAGTAGAATGAGGATGATATTCTCTAGAATTCTTTGATACTGACTGATGTGATTTGCCCTCAAATCTCTTTCTAAAGTCTCTAGCCTTAGAATCGGCTTTTCTTTTCTCTTTGCTAAGCTCTTTGGCTTTACAAGCTCTGTCAACTAGAACAAAAAACTCTTTCAGCTCAAGAATCCCAAATAACAGTCTGATTTCTTCATTTAATCCATCTTCGAACCTTTTACACATTATAGCCTCAAAAGAAACACATTTACGAGCATATTTGCTGAGTCGTACAAACTCTCTTTCATATTCTGTTACCGACAAACGGCCCTGTTTCAGTTCAAGAAATTCCTTTCGTTTCTGATCAATGAACCATTGGCTGATGTATTTCTTTCTGAATTCAACTTGAAAGAATTCCTAAGTAACTCTTTCTCGCAGAACTACGGATATCAAGGTATTCCACCACTGATACGCAGTATCTCTCAATAGTGATACAGCACATTTTAAACATTCTTCAGATGTGCAAGAAAGTTCATCAAATACCCAAGTCGTGTTCTCAAGCCAAAACTCTGCTCTCTCAGGATCATCACTCACAGTGGCTCTGAATTCCTCAACCCCGTATTTCTGTATCTTATCAACAGGTGGTTTATTCAATATTAAAGGATCCATACCTTGAGGAACTACAGGGATCAGTTGGGGAATAGGTGGGGGTGGAGGTTGTTGCGTAGCCGGATTAGCTCGAACGTACTGCGTAAACCATTCGTTCATCATTTGGAAGAAGGCTTCTTTAGCCTCTCCTCCCTGACTACCCGTCACGGGTCTAGAATTAGACGGCGCTGTCCCTTGAGTGGGAGCAGGCGCATTACTTTCAACCTCATCAGCTATCGATTGATTTGGATCCATTTGCTATATAAAAACACATTTTCAAATGTCAGGAGTCATCACACTATCACAGTTTATATATGGCATGTATAGCCAGACTCTCACATACGCTAAGTTAGTCCTAGAATCGACTAAACCGTAGCTCTGATACCAATAAATGTAACACCCCTTACCCGTATTCACCGTCAGAATAGGGTTACGGAGCATTACCGGACTTCCAATACCTTTAAACATACATTTTAACTCCAGTTTATTTATTCAAATACAATTCAATCACAATCAATCATAGTGTCCCTTAAACAAGCCTACGAGGCCTTAATCATGCATTAGAAGTAATTCGGGACTAAACCGATAACTCGGGAAATTTTTTAACACTTAGTAATTTTTTTTCAAATCAGGGGACACACGCCCGTGTGACCAGGCCGTGTGTCTCACACAGCCACAAAACACGCTCGTGTCACCAGCCGTCTGAAAATAGGGGGTACATACTGACTTGGGTCACACGGCCAACCACACGCCTGTGTGTCTAGCCCGTGTGCCCTTCAAAGTGGCCACACACACCCGTGTGCCAGGCCATGTGCTAGGACGTCCCAAACCTGTAGGGTATACTGACTTATACAACACGGCCAAGTCACACGCCCGTGTGCTAGGCTGTGTGCCAATTAGGGGGCATACTGACTTGTGCCACACGGCCGATCACACGCCCGTGTGTGAGACCGTGTGGGGCAAACTGATTTTATTTTAATTTCAACACCAGGGGACACACGGTTGTGTAATGTAACCGTGTGTCATACACGGTTGAGACATACACCCGTGTCTCTGCCCGTGTGGACAAAAATAGGCTATTTTCAAAGCCATTTTTCCACCCTATTTTCATATACCTGCACAAGCATAATTTGCAACATTTTGTAACTCAATAGGCAGCCAATCCATAACATTTCATACACATATTTGAATACTTATATGTAACCAAAGTATTATACCAAATTAAGCCAAATCAAATGGTTTTATCTTATACCACAACATGTACAAAAATCACTAGCTCAAGTAACCAAAACTATCATCTTTATAACTAGTCTATACATGCCATATTTACATATATCCATGAGTTCAAAAGTACCAATCGGCAATTGGATAGTGTGATGCGTATCTCCGACTTTATTCGAATCGAGCGAGCTATCGAACCTCATAAAACACGGAAAAGAAACAGAGTAAGCTTTATAACTTAGTAAGCCCGTATAATTCAGAATTAAACTTACCATTTAAACATGATCAAGACAATAAATAAGGTGTACTCAATTCAATTATCAAATGCCTAAACACAAGCATTTATCAACAAGTTAGTCACATAAGTGCATATAATCATCCATTAACTCAATTTAGTACTTAATACATTGTATCATATCAAATTCATTTATCATGTACATCATTTGTAACATTTCACTCTCAATCATATAATCAATAATTCATTCGGTAACTGTAACTCATCCGTATAAACAGTAATTCATCCGTATAAACACATAGTTTTACCATATAACCAATAACAGAATTTATACCCGTTGAACCTATTAGAATATCGAGGGATACTCGGGTGATATACTTTACGCATATAAATCAATAATTCGTCAATTCATTATCATTTCTGCTCTTTCGAGCTATAATCAGTAAGCTCCTCCTGAGCTGCTCTATTGAGCTGAAACAGTAAGCTCTGACGAGCTGAAAACAGTAAGCTCTTAAAAGCTGATATATCTGTAAGCTCATACGAGCTGTGGTGAGTTTGCAACATATGCAGGATCTCGACCAAAAGGTAACCCTAGTGACATGTCACTCGTATCCTACGACTTTCTACGGTTCAAACGAGACTCGATATTCAATAATTCTCATCAATTAGGCATTCGAACTCAGTAATACCATTTACTCAATTATACTTTCATTTCAAATAACTTACAAGTATTTAAAGATTCAATTCTAATTATACGAACTTACCTCGAGTTGCTCGGATGAAAATTATCGACTATTCGTCTACTTTTCCTTTTCCCCGATCTAAACCCGATCTTAGCTTATCTTGATCTATATATTATCAAATTTAGCACATTCAGCATTCGGTCTATTCAATTTAGTCCAAATTTCACTTTAAAGCATTTTTACACATTTGCCCTAATATTTCACATCTTTTACAATTTAGTCCTTATCACATAAAATTGCAAATTCATGCAATTTAGTACAAACCCATGCTTAGCCGAATTTAATACGTGTTACTAGCAGCCCATATTTTCAATTTATTCACACTTTTAACCACCACATTTGACATTTTCTCAATTAAATCCTTTTTTGACATTTTTGTCAAAAATCACTTTACAAAAGCTATTAATCTAACATTAAACCTTCCAAATCTATCATAATTCATCAAATTACTCAAGCATTCAAAAATGTCAACATGATAAATCTTTAACAGTTTCGAAATCTAAGGTACAGGCTAGTTAGAATACGAAGCAACGATCTCAAAAACATAGAAATCATTAAAAACGGGACAAAAACGGACTTACAATTGAGTAACAAAGTGACCGAAAGCTTCAAGCTATTTTAATGGCTTCCTTCACCCTAACATTCCGCTATCAATGATGAATGCCACCAATTTTGTGTTTTGTTTTTAATTAAAATAACCTTTAATAATCAAATACCAAAATTAACCTTTAAATTAATTCAAAACTTCATTTATGCCATGCCATTATCATCCACTATCATAATAATGGTCTAATTTCTATTTAAGGACCTTAACTTATAGATTCTATAGCTATTAGACACTTTTAGCTAATAGAACACAAGTTTTACACTTTACGTGATTTAGTCCTTTTTACCAAATTGACCATTTAAACGATAAAATTTCTTCATGAAATTTTCACACAATCATATTATCATGATGTAAACATTAAAATAATAATAAAATAAAAATTTTGACCTCAGATTTGTGGTCCCGAAATCACTTTTCTGATTTGACTAAAAACGAGCTGCTACATTAGCTCTCTTTCTTTCTTTCTTTCTTTCTTTCTTTCTTTTGCACCTTATTTAATCCTCAATTTTTTAGTTTTTTTTATTTCAATTTACCCATAATTGGATAAAAAAAGTTAACGATTCAATTAACTTGATGATATCGATGGTAGATCCGAACGTGGCATCCACATTAGAGACCACATGTATGCCACACCATCAATTAATTAATTTTTTAAAATTCAAAAATATAAAAATGTAAAAAATAAATATATATAAATGTAAAAAAACTTGTAAAAGAATAGAAAAAATACTTATCTTTTGTCTCATGGTAGCCTGCTCCAGTCTCCTTACGAAAGTTTCGTTATTGGGTTAGCCATACACTTCACATGTTTCTAGCGATTCACATGGCATCATCAAATGATACAAGTCTTGGATAAGAATCTACAACGCACTAGAATGCCCTTGTTGACGATCCTTTACTCCGACAGCATCTAGGGTTCCTCGAACAATGTGATATCTCACACCGAGTAAATCCTTAACCCTTCCCCCTCTTACTAAGACTACAGGATATTCTTGTGAGTTATGGCCAATACCAGGTATATAAGCAGTGATTTCAAACCCAGAGGTTAATCGTACTCTGGCAGCTTTATGTAAGGCAAAGTTTGGTTTTTTGGGGGTGATAGTGGAAAAGTTGACAAATAAGTCACCCTTACTGCCACTCTATAGAACCGTACATGAGATTTTCACCTCATACGGCTCCTCGTTCAATTCTTTCGAAGTCATTGGGTCTTTTTCCTCATTCGAGAATCTCCTCCCTTCTTCTACTTTGTCCCTGTAACAGCCCTTACCCGTATTCTATGCTAGAACCGAGCTCAAGGCATTACCGGCTTAATCCACTTGATCACACTACTTTAGTCACAACTTGACTACTCTCTATGGTCACCACAACAAACTCATTAAGGACTCACAAGGCCTTAAACATACATACGAGGGATTCGAGACCCTACCGGAAATATTTGCGATCTTAAAATTTCTTTCACCTAAACAAGGATCCACACGCCCACGGGAAATGGGACACGCCCGTGTAGGTAGGCCGTGTGGTCACACACGCCCATGTCCCTACCCCGTATATAAAAACTTGAATATTCTGCTTGTGTCACACGGTCTAAGAACACGCCCGTGTTCTCCACCTGTGGTGAACACTGACCATCTTACACGGCCTAGGGACACGCCCGTGTGGCTAGCCCGTGGTCTATTCTGACTTAAAACTCTAACATGCAGGGGACACACGCCCATGGGCTGACCGTGTGTCACACATGGCCTAGACACGCCCGTGTGTCTACCCATATGGACAAGAACAAGGCTATTTGCCCAGCTCTTTTCACCCTTATAGCTCACACAACATGGATCCATTCAACATATTATCACACAATTCATGTTTTGCAATCTAAACTTGCATGGATAACTACATCTTTTCATATAATAAGGTAAACCATTAACCATGGCATTATACAAAATAGATTATCCATCAAAAGGGCTAACACACCCTTGGCCAATACAACAACATAAACTAACTTATCTAGCCTCTATACATGCCATATACAAAAGCACTAAGTCTAAATATACCAAGTGAGCTGATAGTGTGGCCAATCTTCCAAATTATCCGCGTATCTCGTCCCGACTCTTTAGCTCTATAAGACAAGGGAAAAGAAAGGGGAGTAAGCTTTAAGCTTAGTAAGTTTACATAAAAACTATTAACATCATAGTATGAGCTAAACAACAATTAGCATTATACTAAACAAGACAATTCACATCCACAACTATGCTTACTCATTCTATCCCTTACCATATTTCCACCACATCACAAGCTTAATGCTTTCATTCATTCATTTGCATACTTGCACTCAACACCACAATTTCTCATGATACAACACATCCTGATTTCTCACTAATTCAACCACACAGCTAAATCACTCGGTGGTTTCGCACTTAGCCCACCTCAATCAAATAGTAGGGTAGTATCGCACATAGCCCACCCAATAGGGTAATTATAGTGGTTTCGCACATAGCCCACTAAATAATATACTTAACGATAGCATCGCACACAGCCCATCGTAGTTAAGTATTAAGGTGGTATCGCACTTAGCCCACCGTCAAGTATTATCACTACACATTCACTTATCTACTTTGTAATTCATACATCAATTCACAACAACCACCACATTCATTCCACTTGAACCATATAGGTTCTCAATCATACTATACACTAGTTAGTATCTACAATGTATATGTATAAATGCATTGTTCACACATAAACTTACCTCGGTATTCAAAATGTATGAAGACGTGCAATTTAGTCCACGACTTTGTTTTTACCTCGATTTCGATCCGAGCTTCGTTTTTCTTGATCTACAATGATAAATCAACTCATTTAATACACACATTGACTAAATTGACTCATAACTCATACTTTGGAAAAATTACCATTTTACCCCTAAACTTCCTCATATTTACACTTTTGCCCCAAGGCTCGTAAAGTGATTTTCATCCAACATTCTTGTTTTTCATGCATAGTCGAATCATACTCTCAACTATAGCAACCTTCAATTCTCACTAAATCACTCATGTATGACCAATTTCATGACTTTTACAAACTAGTCCTTACATGCATTTTTCATGGAATTCACTTAGAAAAAGATGTTTATTCTACATCCAACTCTCATAATCTTCCATAAAACATTAAAATACATGCATGTCATACATGGGTATATTTTTGAACATGAATCCTAGCTCAACATATAGCTAAAAATAGCTAACTCATGTTACAAGGACTTCAAAAAATACGAAAATATCAAAAAACGGGCTAGGATGCACTTACTAGCAAGCTTGAAAAATTTGAAGAACCCTAGCTATGGCTTCTTGAAATTTTCGGCCAAGGGAAGAAGATGAGCATCAAATTTTGACTATTTCATCTTTTTAATCATTTATTTGACAAATGACCAAAATGCCCTTTTTTACCATACTTTCAAATTTCACCCACTCATGCCCATTTTTGTCCAAAAATTAGAAATTGGGAAATTGCTATTTAAGGACCTCTAATTAATAATCCAAAGCTATTTCATACTTAAATCTTCTAGAATCTCATATTTTGCAACTTTTACAATTTAGTCCTGTTGGACAATTCAATCACAATTAGCAAAATTACTTCATGAAACTTTCATACTTTCATGCAAACATATCATAAACCTTAAAACTCATGTTTCTACTTCAAATTTGTGGTCTCGCACCACTATTCCGACTAGGCCCTAAATCGGGATGTTACAATCCCTCCCCCACCCTATGAACTTTTAAGGCGATACATAGGGCTCTTGAGCTAGAGTGCAACCAATGCCGTCTCGTCACCTAGCGAGTTCTCTTTATCATCGCCTGTAATCAGGAATGACTCTATAAGACGTGTAGACCTGCTTCATGGCTAGAAATAGTACTACACCTACCAAATGGTATCCTGAATTATAGTTCCTGGGTGCACAAAGTAGATAGCATAGCTGGGCAAGGCAATGATATCGTTCCTCTAGGTGTTTCATTGGTCACTTATGATATTTTAAGTGGTTCCCCCCTCTGGGTAGGCAGGGGGTAAAGGTACCGGACTCTAGCTTTTAACCTTTATACTATTTATTTCATTTCTTAAAACCTAAAGAATCAAAATCTTCTTATTACCTAATGAACCACCATCGTTGCCACCATCGTTTACTCTTTTGACGCACTTCTTAAACTAATAGAAACACTATTAAATCCCCCTTTTATCTTCTTTCTTCAAATCCCCAATTAGTTCTCTTCAAAACCCACTAGATTCGTGAAAATCTAACCCAACTCTTGAACTACTCAAGCCCAAATCTCTTTTCTTTTTTTTTTACCATCGGATCATCGTCGATTCTTAGTATGTGTTTCTTTTCACTAAAGTTTCTTTTTTCCCTATTCGGATTGTCAAATGGACACCTCGTGATCTTCTAACAGTCAAGCCCCGACCATTCATTGAGATTGTGGCTTCTCTCTTTTTTCTTTTGATTTTCAATTTCTTGATTTTGATTTCTTTTTGTTTGGTTTTGATATTTGTAGGTTTCTACTTTGGATTTTTATACTTTTTTTCTTGATTTATATTTTCTTAGATGTGGGTTTTTGTTTGAATTGGGTCTAAGGATTGGAGGTGTAACATCCTAGATTAGGGGTTATGCGTTCGTGTGTAATTCATGAGATAGTGGGCTCAGTGGGTGTGTTGGATGTGTTCTGAGGAGTTCTAGGAACCCTAAGGTGCATGGAAATGTATGGAAATGTAAGGAAATGTAAGGAAATGCTTTGGAAACGTTAAGTTTAAAAGAGGAAAGTGAACATTTTTGGAAACTAGGGGATGTAAGGAAATGATGTGGAAATGATTCAAAAGAGGAAAGTAAACATTTCTGGAAACTTGGAAATGTAAGGAAATGTCAAGTTTAAAGAGCCAAACAAAAATTTTTGGAAACTTGGAAATGTAAAGAAATGTCAAGTTTTAAGGCTTAAAAGAAAAACTAAGGCAAGGTGGCCTTAAGAAAAATAATATGAGGAATTTGACACACAAACAGCTTGGAAAAGTGGCTCTCAAGATGCCACTTAGGGCCTCTGAAAATGGCGCCACATGCAAGGTGTTGGGCCTGAGTTCGAAACACATGGGAAGCAAATAAAAGAAATTTTATTTTGCTTCCAGGAAGAAGTGAGGTGGACGGCACATGGCTATAAATTAGGAGCTTTTATTCTTTTATTTTTAAGAGATAAAGGGTGGATAAATGAGGGATAAATAATGGATTTATTTTAGATTATTTTCAAGAGATAAATGTGGATATTATTTCTTTTATTTTGATAGATAAGGAAGAGATAAAAGAGGATTATTATTAGTATTATTTTTATTAAGAGATAAGAGATAATTATTGGATTAAGTTTTATTAAAGTGATAAATCAAGGGATAAAGCTATCAAAATAGAAGAGTGGTGGCCAAGTAAAGGACTCTAGCTAGTAATTTTGGCTATAAAAGAAAGAGTAAGGCTATTCTTCATTCATTCTTTTCTTTTCAAGAAATTCTTTTCAAGAAAACCTCTGCCAAAATTCTCTAAAGTTTCTCCTCTTCTCTCTGTCGAATTTTCTCTGCCATTATTCTCTTTTTCTCTTTTCTTTTCTTCTTTTATTACAAACACAATCAAAAGCCGAAGATACCAATAGCCCTAGTCGATTTCTCACTAAGCCTCAAGAGCCGAAATTGTTATCCACATCAAAGCCATAGCCGAATACTGCTAAGGGTTCAAGCAAGAGTTCCATCAAATTCTTCAATGAGGTAAGATTAGGTTAGATTCTCATTCTATTTCTTTTAAGGCTATCGAAATTAAGATTCTAATACCCTTAATATCTGTTGCCGAAGAGATCTTTCGGGATTTACTAAGTGTCGACTACAAGGAAGGAGAAGTTCTTTTCCCGAAGGTACACCATAAGCCGCGTGTTCCCTAGTTATTCGGTGAATTTCGAGATTTAAGAATCTAAGGTAAGTCATATTTAACATACGGCTAAGGGTTATTTGTTGTGAATAAATGTTAGAAATTGATCTAACATGTAGTTATAGGGATTTCAACAGAGGGATACAAGGATTTTGGGATTTGAGAATTTCAAGGTAAGTTTTAAGAATACTAATCCTACTAGGATTTGGATTTATGGCCGAATGGCTTTTTATTAAATTAGTAAGTGATTAATCAAATGTAGGAATTTGAGATCTAAGGCGATGATCGATTTCTGGGATTTCAAGGAATTCGTTAAGCAAATCAGTGTGTACCCTACCCTAAGTTTTGATAGGTTCATGGCTATGTTTAAATTAAATGTATTATTAAGAATGTGTGTACTCATACTAACCTTCGATATATCATATGGCAATTATTTTAATATATGAATATGCATAAGAATGTGAATGTGGCTAAGTACCACAAATGTGGTAAAAGTACCTGTGCACGTTTCCTACTTCGATACGATAGGATTATGAATATGATATATTTTGAACATATGAATAGTAACATGAATGAGAATTAAGTATGTTATGCATGATATAAAATTTATGGGGCATTCGGGATCTATGTGAAAGGGGAAGAAGGTGTTGACTTGGTCTCACCAACTGAATATGGTGACTACGGTCACAAAAATTTGAATATGGTAACTTCGGTTACATTATCTCGAATTTGGTAACTTCGGTTACATTATTTGAATATGGTGTCTAATGACACAAATTATATGGGCGATGAGCACGCCGATCGCAAATGATCGCCTTCGATGGTGTGTAGCGGATGGAGGGTTGACTTAGTAGTCCCCACGGTGTGGTACCGGCGGTGTACGGGTGGTGTGTAGCGGATGGTTAATTAGGTTTGGGTTTGGGAATGCATCATTAATTGTATTCTATGATTTGAATGTGTATCATTTGCATGCCCGATTCTATTATGACTTAGTGTTGTGTACACATTGAGTCTGTTGACTCACCCCGTTTGGGGAATATTTTTCAGTGATGAGCAAGAATGGACCGGGTCGGCGGGAGCTTAAAGGTGGCCATGCATAGCAAGAAATTTATGATTTGGACTTTCAATTTATTTTAAGTATTTTAAGTATTACTTTGGGATCATTGATATAATAAGGCCATTGTGGTTTACTTTATTTTTCTTTTATTTATTATGTTTATGGATTTTTATCAATTAAAGTTTAAGTAAATTCCTTTTTAAAATTAACTCTAAATGTTTTGTCACCTTAAATAAATGGGTTTTAACATAAGATAAATTTGTTTCCAACTCAAGCCCAACCCAAACAATATTTTTAAAAATCATACAAGTTTTTCCTAAGTAACAAAAGAATTTTGAACCGGTTTTACTTGAGGAACATACCAAATCTGGTCAAAGCTCGTGGGCCGGGTTTGGGGTGTTTCATTTTGTATTAGAGCCCGCTTTAAACTCTCGGCTTTGTGGTCTAAAGCCCAAAACATTTTCAAATCGAGCCCAAATGAGTTTTATGAAAATATTTTTGGAAATAAGCGTGTTTTTCTGGCATGGCACCTAAGTCTCCACCCATGATCCACTGTGTAAGTACTTCGATCTCTTGTGTGATTTATATTATGATTTGTAGAAGGGTAGAAATGGAATGGAACGTAGATTAGTGAACTAGAATCTATTGAACCATAGGACTAGTCTATTCAAACACAAGTGCATAAGACTTAAGGACCATTAAACAAACCTATGACTAAGTCGCCGAAGTTAGGGTGTGGCAACCATTGTGCGCATGTCTAGGATTGGATCCTAAGAGCACAGTATTTAAGCAGTCCTAGTGACTCACCTCCTCTTCGCAGAATCCTACCAGTGCGTAGCTTCCTGTTCACCCTAACCAAGAGGACTTATTCATAGGCTAAACCCCTAACTAAAACCCGAAAGGAACTAGCCGTATTTTCAAAAAAAAAAAAACCTAGTTTTAAAACTCTTAAAATTATCCTTTTGAATTGCAAACATGATTCTATAAAATTTTCTCAAGTATTCTTGATTTATAAAAATTACTAAAATACCCCTATTTGCAAAATTACTAAATTGCCCTTAGTTTATGAAATTTCCAAAATACCCACAGTTCTTATCAAAAAATTCATTACTTTATAAAATGTCCAAAAACCCTAATTTGCAAAATATCAAAATACCTTGATTTTGGAAAATTACAAAACTGCCCCTAACTTACAAAATTACCAAAATGACCCTAATTTCCAAATTTTTGCAACATCACCGTTTTAGAAAGTACAATTCTCAAAAAGAACCCTCAAAGTTTTGCAAATTTTGGAAATATGCCTGGTTTATTAAATTTTACAAATTTACCCCAGCTTGTGAAAAAATTACCGAAATACCCCCGAGGTCAAAATTACCGAAATACCCCCAGATTTCAAAATTTCTCAAAATACCCCGGGAATTTAAAAATTCCAAAATACTTTTTGACAAAATCACCAAGGAACCTCATTTTGACAAATTACAAAAATACCCCTGTAGGGCAAATTACGAAAATACCCCTGGGTAGTGGAAAAACAACAACAATGAAAACTACAACATTTCTCTGAATGAACGAAAGTTCATAATTGATTGATGGATGTATGAATGTAAATACTGTGTGCATGTATGGATACGAAAGAACCACTCCTAAAATTTTTCCATAAAAATTCTTCGCGAATAATCAGTGAAACAAGGACTAATTCATAAAACTTTTTACTCGGATTAAATCGCGACGTTAGAAATAAGTTCTAGGGGACGTGAACTTAGGGATTGTGCCTAGAAAGTATGATGGTTCTATTAAGATCAGAGTGCGCAGCGAAAGCATAGTGCGGTGAGAAGGATTGTACAGCTGTTAATAAGTAATTTCGAGGACGAAATTATTTTTAAGAGAGGTAGAAACTGTAACATCCTAGATTAGGGGTTATGCGTTCGTGTGTAATTCATGAGATAGTGGGCTCAGTGGGTGTGTTGGATGTGTTCTGAGGAGTTCTAGGAACCCTAAGGTGCATGGAAATGTATGGAAATGTAAGGCAATGTATGGAAATGTAAGGAAATGTAAGGAAATGCTTTGGAAACGTTAAGTTTAAAATAGGAAAGTGAACATTTTTGGAAACTAGGGGATGTAAGGAAATGATGTGGAAATGATTCAAAAGAGGAAAGTAAACATTTCTGAAACTTGGAAATGTAAGGAAATGTCAAGTTTAAAGAGCCAAACGAAAATTTTTGGAAACTTGGAAATGTAAAGAAATGTCAAGTTTTAAGGCTTAAAAGAGAAACTAAGGCAAGGTGGCCTTAAGAAAAATAATATGAGGAATTTGACACACAAACAGGCTTGGAAAAGTGGCTCAAGATGCCACTTAGGCCTCTCTGAAAATGGCGCCACATGCAAGGTGTTGGGCCTGAGTTCGAAGTCACATGGGAAGCAAATAAAAGAAATTTTATTTTGCTTCCGTAAGAAGTGAGGTGGACGGCACATGGCTATAAATTAGAGCTTTTATTCTTTTATTTTTAAGAGATAAAGGGTGGATAAATAAAGGATAAATAATGGATTTATTTTAGATTATTTTCAAGAGATAAATGTGGATATTATTTCTTTTATTTTGATAGATAAGGAAGAGATAAAAGAGGATTATTATTAGTATTATTTTTATTAAGAGATAAGAGATAATTATTGGATTAAGTTTTATTAAAGTGATAAATCAAGGGATAAAGCTATCAAAATAGAAGAGTGGTGGCCAAGTAAAGGACTCTAGCTAGTAATTTTGGCTATAAAAGGAAGAGTAAGGCTATTCTTCATTCATTCTTTTCTTTTCAAGAAAACCTCTGCACAAATTCTCTAAAGTTTCTCCTCTTCTCTCTGTAGAATTTTCTCTGCCATTATTCTCTTTTTCTCTTTTCTTTTCTTCTTCTATTACAAACACAATCAAAAGCCGAAGATACCAATAGCCCTAGTCGATTTCTCACTAAGCCTCAAGAGCCAAATTGTTATCCACATCAAAGCCATAGCCGAATATCGCTAAGGGTTCAAGCAAGAGTTCCATCAAATTCTTCAGATGAGGGTAAGATTAGGTTAGATTCTCATTCTATTTCTTTTAAGGTCATTGTCAAAATTAAGATTCTAATACCCTTAATATCTGTTGTCAAGAGATCTTTCGGGATTTACTAAGTGTCGACTACAAGGAAGGAGAAGTTCTTTTCCCAAAGGTACACCATAAGCCGCGTGTTCCCTAGTTATTCGGTGAATTTCGGGATTTAAGAATCTAAGGTAAGTCATATTTAACATACGGCTAAGGGTTATTTGTAGTGAATAAATGTTAGAAATTGATCTAACATGTAGTTATAGGGATTTCGACAGAGGGATACAATGATTTTGGGATTTGAGAATTTCAAGGTAAGTTTTAAGAATACTAATCCTACTAGGATTTGGATTTATGGTCGAATGGCTTTTTATTAAATTAGTAAGTGATTAATCAAATGTAGGAATTTGAGATCTAAGGCAGTAGATCAGATTTCGGGGTTTCAAGGAATTCGTTAAGCAAATCAGGTGTGTACCCTTTCCTAAGTTTTGATAGGTTCATGGCTATGTTTAAATTAAATGTATTATTAAGAATGTGTGTACTCATACTAACCTTCGATATATCATATGGAAATTATTTTAATATATGAATATGCATAAGAATGTGAATGTGGCTAAGTACCACAAATGTGGTAAAAGTACCCAGGTACGTTTCCTACTTTTGATAGGATTATGAATATGATATATTTTGAACATATGAATAGTAACATGAATGAGAATTAAGTATGTTATGCATGATATAAAATTTATGGGGCATTCGGGATCTATGTGAAAGGGGAAGAAGGTGTTGACTTCGGTCTCACCAATGGAATATGGTGACTACGGTCACAAAATTTGAATATGGTAACTTCGGTTACATTATCTGAATTTGGTAACTTCGGTTACATTATTTGAATATGGTGTCTAATGACACAAATTATATGGGTGATGAGCACGTCATTGCGGCGATCGCTTTCGATGGTGTGTAGCGGATGGAGGGTTGACTTAGTAGTCCCACGGTGTGACCGGGCGAATACGGGTGGTGTGTAGCGGATGGTTAATTAGGTTTGGGTTTGGGAATGCATCATTAATTGTATTCTATGATTTGAATGTGTATCATTTGCATGCCCGATTCTATTATGACTTAGTGTTGTGTACACATTGAGTCTGTTGACTCACCCCGCTTGGGGAATATTTTTCAGGTGATGAGCAGTAATGGACCGGGTCGGTAGGAGCTTAAAGGTGGCCATGCATAGCAAGAAATTTATGATTTGGACTTTCAATTTATTTTAAGTATTTTAAGTATTACTTTGGGATCATTGATATAATAAGGCCATTGTGGTTTACTTTATTTTTCTTTTATTTATTATGTTTATGGATTTTTATCAATTAAAGTTTAAGTAAATTCCTTTTTAAAATTAACTCTAAATGTTTTGTCACATTAAATAAATGGGTTTTAACATAAGATAAATTTGTTTCCAACTCAAGCTCAACCCAAACAATATTTTTTAAAAATCATACAAGTTTTTCCTAAGTAACAAAAGAATTTTGAACCGGTTTACTTGAGGAACATACCAAATCTGGTCAAAGCTCGTGGGCCGGGTTTGGGGTGTTTCAGGAGGATTCTAATCGAATCCTTAAAGCACTAATATCAAATCAATCAAGTCCTATCGTCAATCTCATAATTTAAAACTAGTTTACATTGCATACAAGTGTGTGCCTATCACATGAACTGCTTGAATCTAACGTGTTAAATAAAAATAGTCCTCATAAATCTTAATGGCATTATGTTTTTTAAAACGCTAAACCAAAACTACTCATACGGTAGGTACACAAGTGCTTACAATTTGATAATGTGCTTTAAAAATACTCCATTGTAATAGCTCGATTTTCAATGGTGTCAAAAATGGAAGTTTCAAAACCTCATTTTTTTATGTTTGTTCTTATAAATATTAAATATTAATATTTACGATGTTATTATTAAAGTTTATTAAAGTTCGGTCCCTTAATTTTTTCAAATTGATAGTTAATTTAGGTACATGGGCTAAATTGTAAAATTTCAATCGCTATAGATTTTTAAATTGCTAAGAGATCAAAAGAGAAATTGAACCAATTTCCTTTAGTAAATAGTGGAGAATGATGTTAAAATCCATTAACTTAAGTTAATTGTGATTATGGCTTGATTAATTAAGTTTAATTAGATTAATTTTTATTTATTAAAGTTAACCTAAGTATAAATAGTTGAATAGAGGAATTTGTTGTCATCTTTCTTTCTTCTTCCATATAAACCACCTAAAGAAAACCTAAGAAGCCATTTTTCTTGAGCTCAAGCTTTTGATCCTCAATTGTAAGTTGATTCCAAGTCCTTTTCTTGTAATTTTTATGTTTTTGATGTCATGGAAGCTTGATTTAGCTAGCACGTGTACCAATTTGTAAAAAATTTAAAGTTTCTAAAAGTTCCATTGATGAGATCTTAAAGAAATTGGTGTTAAATTGATGGATTTTAAGTTTAGATATGAAAAAGGACTAAAGTGTAAAGTGTAAATTGTTAGTTCTATCCAAAAGGACCAAAGTGAAAAATTGAATATTTGATGTGAAATTTATGTAATTATATATAGTAGAGGTTCCTAAAAGGATTTAGTTGAGATCGGTTTTGAAACCAAATCTCAAAATTGTAAGTTATAGCAATTTCAGTTTTAGGGACTAAATTGAATAAAATGCAAAAATTTAGGAGAATTTGAAAATTGAAATTGGACAGATTCGTGCATATAATAGGATGTTATAAAATGTTTGGAATTGATAAATTGAACCGAATTATTGTATAGATCGAGAATTGAACCAAATTGAAGATAATCGGGGAAAATGCAAAATTGTTTATTAGTCCCTAAAAACTTGTTTGTTTGTTGTTTTGCCATGTAAGTTCATATGGAACTTACTATTTTATTTCATGTTATAATTGAATTGTAATTATTTTGATTATTAGTTCATATAAATATGAATTTAGTGATTTTGGCATCAATTGGATTAAATTGCAAAGTATGAAAAATATGATATTTATGAATAGGTACAAGGTACCAAAATGGAAATGGAATGTTTATAAGTTTGATATGACATGTATATGTTGTTACGGGGATTGAAATGATACGATTACAGTAATAATGCCCGTGTGAACTTAGTAAAGGATTAGGATACGTATAGCATGTCGTTAGGGTCAAATATGGAAACGAATTGGGATTTACATGGTTAAATGAAATATAACATTTGTTATGGATTCTCAATTTATATTTATCATTAGATTAGCATGGATTGGTAACCTCAATATGATGTCATCTTGTCTAAGCAAATTCATAAATGTCAGTTTGTGTGAGCAATATAGACTCGTTTATTCGAGTTAATTTACTAAGGTTCTCTCGGGAAAAACCTTAACTTAATGAAAATTAAAATGTTGAAATGGCTTGAATTGATAATAACATGTGTATGTGCGTGAAAATCATGTATTTAAAACACAAATGTATGTTTAAAAATAACATACAATAAATAATGAAGTATATGGTTTGTAACTAATTAATAATAACACATAAAATATGTGCGACATTAAAATGGACAAAAAATAGATTAAATTAGGGGTGAGCATTCGATCGAGTCAAGTCGAATCGAGCTAGTTGAGTTGACGAATCCTATTTTAGCAACCGAACTCAATTTCAATTTTTTTTCCAATCGAATTGAATCAAAAAATTTCGAGTCATATCAAGTCGAGTTAACGAATCCTATTATTTATACTCAATGTTGCGTTTACATGGACCGATTATTTAACTAGTAGACGAAGTACAAGATTATTTAACTACATAAACAATATAATTGTTTTGCCTTTTAACTTAATGGGTAAACATTTATCAAAACGGTGTAGTTTTGCCTTTTCTTATTCGGATTTTCGAATAACTTAAATTGTGTAATTCATATTCGAGTTAAACCGAAAATTTTGATTTTTTATTTGATTTGATCCGAATAACTCGATTAACTCAAATAACTTGAACTATTTAATTCAAAATTTGAATTTATTATTGAGTTTTTCAAATCGAATCAGATTTCGCTCACCCCTATATTAAATTGTGTGTAAATTAAAATTTAAACATATAAATGCATCAAGTTAAGAATACCAAATGAATACAGCTGTTTATCATGGTGTTGTCATCAATATTGAGTCAGTGTTGAGTTAACATGTGATACCAACTCAATCAACAACATTATTAATATACGCAAATATAGAACAAATATATTTATTAAAGTTTCATATAGAATCAGAAAATTGTTTTAGTGCAAATGATAAATGAAAATGTTATATATATATATATATATATATGATGTCTTGGGTCCAAATTAGAGGTGTGCATGGGCCGGGCCGGGCCGGGCTCAACTAAAAATTCAGGCTCATTTACTAGGCCTAGGCTCGGGCCCGGCCCAGCCCAAAAATGGGCCTAAAATTTTGCCCAAGCCCGACCCGGATAAAAATGCTAAAACTCGGGCCCGACCCGGCATGCCCATATTAATTTTTATATTATTTTTATATAATTTTAAAATATATATAATACATCAAAAATACTAAAAACATCAAAATAAATATTTCCCAACAAATTGAAAATAAATTTTAAAAAATATATACTTAAATAACACTAAGATAGATGCAACTTAACAAGCAAATGTCTCTAAAATAAAAACAAAATTAACAAATGTCTTTAAAATAATAACAAAATTAACAATAAAATAAGTTTTATACAATATCCAAATAATAACAACAAAATAGTAGAAACATAATAGTAAAATGGTAGCAAAATAGGGAGAAAATAACAAGAAAATAATACTTAAAAAAATAGATTTTTTTGTCCTTTAGTGAATTCGGGCCTATATTTTTGCTCAAACCCTCCCACATTTCGGGCGGGCCTTCGGACCATGAATAGGTCTAGTCTAAATCTCATTATGAATAAATTTTTATTGATTTATAAAAATATAAAAAAACAAAAACATTCATATAATCATATAATCATATAATTTACTTTGAAAATAATATTTTTTTTTTTATAATTAACTAGTGCCATCCTTAGTTCAACTAGTTTATAAGAATATGAAAGAAAATAACACATTTAATTAAATTTTATTTTTATAAAAGTTAATAAAATTTCCCTTAGCCAACCAGATGGAATTGAAGATTTGATATTTCAGTGGTTCTATATAACCAAAGAATTAATTAAAGTTAAAAAAATTAAAATTTAAAAACTGGTGGAACCAATTGAATATACTTTTGGATTTTATTTGGGTTTTGTAACCGTTGGGCTTCCCAAATTTTGAGGCCCAACTTTTTTTAACTTTGTAACCGGTCCCTATCTTCAAGCTAAAAAAATTGAATCCTAATTTTGGATTTATTATATTTTTGGTTTTGTTTTAATTTTTTAATTTATAAATTCATATAATTTAAAATTTAGTCTTAGGAATATAATTTTTTTTAACACGGTTAAAATTATTTTGATAAATTTAAGTTCATTACAAGTCATATTTTTTAGTTATATGATTATCAAGTAAGTATTTTTTTTTACAAACCAACAAATTAAAAAAAATTAATTTTAATTCTTTAAAAAGTTGATTATAATCCCATTGGCTAGAGAACACTTTCATTAATTTTAATTCTTCAATATTTTTATTAAAAAGTTAATCTTAATCTCACATTGACTAGATAGCTCACTTCTTCACTATTTATAAATAAGAGTAGTGGTGATTATAATACAATACTAATACTACTCACATAGCTCACTTCTTTACTATTTATAAATATGAATGGTGGTGATTATAATACAATATTAATACTAAGATTCTACAGTAGTACTTTGATTTTGCAAATAAATTATGGTGATTCTAATAGAGTGCACTTAAAGTTTACAAATAGTTATTTTGTATTTAAAAAATTAAAAAAAAAAAGACATGTGGTAAAATTTTAACCTTATGAAATAAAAACTTTTAACCGCTCCTGTATCAAATAATTACCTTATAAAAAATATAAATTAATTAAATGTATCTTTTAATTTAAATACAGTAAACCCATACATCTCTAATTAACAATATTATTAATTAAAAGCACAAGGATTGTTTTATAATTATAATCAATATTACCATTTATACATATTAAATTATTCAAATTTATTTATTAAATAATTTATTATTAAATTTAATTTTTGATAGATTTTCATAACTTTTAGGATTATAATTAATTTATACACTATTTAATCTCGTGCATGCACGATTAAAAAAACTAGTGTATATATATATTCTATGGTGAAAGTACCACAAAACTCTTTGTATTATATCTTAGATTGCATTTTAGTCCATTTACTAAAAAAATGGGTAAATTAGCCTTTATACGTTAGATGAGTGGACAAAACAATCCATCCGTCAAAATTTGGTGTTTATACATAAGGTATAATAACAAATTAACTCTCAACCTTTACACATTTATTCAATTTGACCCCTACTCTTTTATTGAAAGTAACGTAGAAAATTTTGAAACTAGTAAGACTAAAAGATCAAAAAAGGCCTTAGTAAGAAATTTTTAAAAAAATCAATTAAGTCTTTTTAAAATTTAAAAATTATTAAAAATCATAAAAATTTTAAAAAATATTTATAAAAAATTTTAAAAATTATATAGCTTTTATTAAAAGATAACGATACCGATCCTTATAAGATTTTAAAAAAAAAATTGAACATATTCTTCACAATCTTCATGTATCTCACTCTGATTTGGAAGCTACGCTTGCGAAGCGAGAGACATTTTAGATCCCTCTATTTTGCAAATTGCATTTGTTTAAGTTTGCATGGTTTTCGGTTAAAAAGAAATATCCTCAAGTTAGATATATACATTTAGGATTAATAATGATAACTATTAGAGCTTTATTTAGAAAAAGTCATGATATACCTATAATAGCAGTATTATTAGATAAAAGATTTAAAAATCCAATAAAAGCACTTATTGGAAGTATTCAATCTAATTTACATACTGGTGTAATAAGATTTAAAGTCAAACCAAATTACTTTATATCTATTACAGATCCTCTAATAGAAGAATGTTTATGTTTAAGAATTCAGACAAAAAATTCTGAAATAAATGATTTAGCAGAAGATCTAGCAATAAGTTGGACTTCTATTAATGATTATACTAATACGGCAGAAGTAGAAATTAAAGAAATTAATAATAAAATCATTGAGCTTTTTGAACCCAATAAATTTACTACAAAAATACAACCAAAATTATTACATTTAAGGGATCTATCAATACCAAGATACTGGATGATAAATAGAATAAGTAGTGCTAGTATTTCAAAATCTATAACTACTATAGAATATAATTTTATCTGAGGAAGAAGACACTTCTTCAGAAGAATCATCTTCTACTAATAAAAGAGGTAAGAATCCTGAAAAACAGAAAAAAAAATATACTTGTCAACAAAAATATGATTTCCAATCTTATAAAGAACTTATAGAACATTAGAAATTTAAATTTACTAAAAGTACAGATAAAAATGAAAGAGTAGAATATTTAAAATTAATAGCTTCATCACATATAAAACATTTACATATTTGTTTTTTAGATTTTTTAGAAGTTTTTCTTCTAACAATTTTTTTTTTCTTTTTATTATAACCATTATATTTTTTATTTCTTGGTTTTCATCTAATTAACTTATATCTTCTATTTTTCTTTCTATGTTTTTTATAAGTATTAGAACGTATCCCGATTTACAATCAAATTTACTAAAATATCTTGCTTGTTTAGCCTGATTAATTAAAACATCCTTTCTTGGAATAAAATATCCGTCAAAAATAATATTTTGATTTAATGTCTTATAATTAATTACCATCCTAGCTTTTCCTCTTTTTATTTCTGCATGATTTCTTACCATAAAGGCGAGACTATAATGTGGACTATTAGTTGTTTCTATTAATCCTTTTTCTAATAATTCTTTGATTTGTATATCAAATTCATCTATATCTTTCTACTATAACTAGTGGAAAAAGCAGAATAAAAAAGCTAATATTTTATTGAAGTAAAGGATTGGTCTTTACAAAGAGAGAAAGCTGCAAGTAAAATAAAAGATTTCTTAAACTATTTTTCGATGCCTTCTTTAGGCTTCTTACATTGCTATTTATAACAAAATTCTTAAACTCTATTTAATACTCTTTCATTTTTATCTGTACTTTTAGTAAATTTAAATTTCCAATGTTCTATAAGTTCTTTATAAGATTGGAAATCATATTTTTGTTGACGAGTATATTTTCTTTTCTGTTTTTCAGGATTCTTACCTCTTTTTATTAGTAGAAGATGATTCTTCTGAAGAAGTGTCTTCTTCCTTAGATAAAGTTAATATTATATTACTATTTCTGTAACACCCCAAACCCGGCCTATGCGGTATGACCGGATCTGACATGTCACATCAAGAAAATGAGTAAAGAACTTGTGCTTCTTACTAAAGATTAGAATTTAGTTTAAGAAAACAAATTTTGATCAGAAATATTTGATAGAAAAACTACAATTCATGAAAGGTTAATTTAAGAATCGATAATTGAATTAGTGATCTTTTAAATCCGTAATTTTTGAAAATAATATTGATATTTCGAATGAAATTCCAAGTTAAATTATTCGAACATATTTGTTATGAAATCCGTTTGTTGATAAATTTTATGAAAACCCGTTGTTTATGATTTTCAGAAAAATCCCCGTTTAAATCAAAACATGATAGAAAATAAATAGTCAAACATAAAATCCAAACTTAAAATCCCATAGGCCTTATTACAACTTTAACCCAATATAGTAAAAGTAACGAAAATAAACGAAAAAGGAATTTACTAAGTTTGAAAACACCATTTCTAAAGTATGGCCTCCACCGAGTCATCCATGGCCCAAGTCCACAACACTGAGCATTACCTACAAGGGTTAAGGAAAAAGGGGTGAGTTACTAGAACTCAGTGCATAATCCCTTTACCGTCATCCACTGGGCCTGAATCCGTATGGCAATAACTTGGGCCTAAGCCCATTTACATAGTAGTATTTAAAATTACATGTATGCAGCCCAACCCATCCATCCATCACACCCCCGACCAGCCAATCACACCTGTGGGGATCAAGTCAACCCACCCCGCCGCTCACACCATCATATATTTTTATTGTGGCCATGCCACCGAAATCATATGTAAGCATAATAATGGACATTTTGTGGCAATGCCACCAGGCTACACTGCTCTCCATACATTTTTTCCCATCCCATGCAAGATATGGAAATGCAACATACATAATAAAGTGTTCACATATAATTAACAACCATTTATCCAGTAATTTATTACAGAGAATCGGCCCATTAAAGCAATAATAATTCGGTCCACTAAGGCATTCTAGCAATTCGGCCTATAGGGGCATTTTAGTAAATCGGCCCATAGGGACAATTTGGTAATTTTACAAATTTTGTACCGATTTTAATAGATTTTAGAAATAATGTAATTTAAGCAAGTTACTCGATCTATGCCATATTACAATTTCTAGCCTTGTGAATAATAACGATCTATTTTCCAACTTGACATCGAATCACAAATCTACGGGATTTCGGTGTGAGATTACACACCTGATTACGGTAAGGATTAAACCTTCTTGATCGTCGGCACCTAGATCACCATTACACTCGATTAACCAATAAACGAGATTTTATTAATCTAATATCTAAATCAGACGATCTAATGAAACGCTTACCCTTAGTATTGTGAACAACCACGATTTATCTACTTTCACCGGATGATGGTCCACAACCCGGTGGAAAATCCCGAACTGCCGATACCGCCCTTCGTTTGAACTTAGGAGTAGGAATTGCAAATCCACTCCTTTTGTGTTCTCCTAACGCTTTTCCTTTCAAATCGTTACCACTTGCCTCCATTGAAAAAGTCTCGGTTAGAAAGATATTATGATGAGTGCAAGTAGTTGTTTAGGGATAGGATTCAACTTACCACTATTTTCGTGGGATCAACAAGTGAATAAGAACGAACGATATAGTCCCTAAAATAAACGATTAGTCAAATACATCGATTCGTTTTAACGGAATAACCAAGCATTGAGATATATCGAAATGAACCTTGAAGAAATCCCTTACCTTGACAATAATAGACCCAACTTCCACCGATTGGACTTATGGCTACGGATGAGACAAAGGTATAAGATTCGGCTTTCCCACTATAACACTACATTAGAAGATGATCACAATATGAAGGATTATGAGAGAATGGTATTTCGATTTTGAACAAAAGTGAAACATCCAAATGTTAATAGATACACATTCGGCTAGGGAGAAAAGAAAATGAAAAGAATGAAATGGAATCACTTACCGATTCGGCTAATGGAGAGAAAAGGACAAGGAAGGTTCGGCCTTCAAATATTATTGACAAATGAAAAAGAGAGAAAATAAAATAAATGGTGAGAAAAGAGAAAAAGAGATGGAAAAGAAGTGTTAGGGAGTTCGGCTAACACCAAGGAGAAGATGATCAAAATGAGGTGAGTGTTTCGGCAACAAAGGAAGATTGAACAAAGATGGATTGAGGGTTACAGCACAACAAGGGAACAATATGAACAATGGCTAGAGTGTTTCGGCCAAAAACAAGAGAAAATGAGGTGAACAAATGGCTTTAGAATTTCGGCAAGCAAAGGGAAAGAATTGGAAAAGAAACACCAAAAAATTCTAAAAAGAAACAAGCCTTTCATGCACCAAAATTTGCCAAATGCCTATAGGAAATTCGGCTACCAAGTCCCCCTCCCAAAACCGTGTATCACTTTTGCCAAAAGGATGAATGTTGACCAAAATTCTATCCCAAGCACCTTCCAAACATCCGGCCAACATATCCCCATTTTTGCTCTTTTCCTTTAATTATTTCCTTCCTTTTCCCTTGTTTTCCACCTTCCCTTATTTCTTAGCCATCTTTCCATAAATAAAAAAAAGTCTCCCATACCATAATTAGAGCCATGGCTGACACTTGGAATAGGAACACAAAAATAAATCCAAAATTTGCAATAGATGGGATTCAAACCTCAGACCATTAGTACACTCCACACGCCACTTTCCACTTTTACCAATAGACTCCTTGTGCTAGCAAAATGCACACTTATTTCCTTAAGTCTTGATGCCACTTACCTTCTCTCCTTAAAGTGCTTAAACACAAAAATTTTGTTAAGGCCCAACTCAACCCCGAGCCTTCTTAGAACCCCTAAACATACACAATTAACATTCTTAACTAGCCTAACGCATGATGTGAAGTAAATTATAAAATCTCGAATTTCAGGATGTTACAATTCTACCCCCTTAAAGAAATTTCGGCCTCGAAATTTACCTGATTAAAAGAGATGAGGATATTGCTGCCGGATAGTGTCCTCTGGCTCCCATGTAGCTTCCTCTGACCCGTGATTACGCCATAAAACTTTGACTAACGGAACCGACTTCCTTCTTAGCACCTTAATATCCCGATCTAAAATGCATGCGGCTCCTCTTCAAAAGACAAGTCAGGTCTTATCTCAACTTCCTCCACTGGTACGATATGAGATGGATCCGAGCGATAACGCCTTAACATCGAGACATGAAATACTCTATGTATCTGACTTAACTCCTGAGGTAACTTCAGCTGATAAGCCACTGGCCCAACACGCTTCAGTACACGGTATGGGACGATGAACCTAGGGCTTAACTTGCCCTTCCGTCCAAATCTTAAGATCTTTTCCCAAGGTGAGACCTTCAAAAAGACCTGATCTCCCACTGAGAACTCTATCTCCTTACGCTTCAGGTCCGCGTATGATTTCTGTCTGTCTGAAGCTTCTTTTAACCGGGCCCGAATTACCTTAACTTTTTCTTCCGTCACCGAGACCAACTCAGGACCCAATAACTGTCGCTCCCCCAGCTCAGTCCAACAAGTAGGAGTATGACACCTACGACCATACAACGCCTCGTAGGGTGCCATCTGGATTTTGGATTGATAGCTGTTATTGTATGTAAACTCTGCCAATGGTAGGAAATCTTCCCAACTACCCCTGAAATCGATCACACAGCCTCTTAGCATGTCTTCTAGAATCTGGATTACTCTTTCCGACTGGCCATCAGTCTGCGGGTGAAACGCCGTGCTGAAATTTAGTCTTGTTCCTAAAGCTTCATGCAGAGCCTTCTAAAACCGTGATGTAAACCTAGGATCCCTGTCTGATATGATAGACAATGGTACCCCATGTAACCTCACGACTTCTGCTACATACAACTTGGCTAACTTCTGCAACAAATAATCCGTATGAACTGGTAGGAAATGAGCAGTCTTCGTTAACCGATCCACTATGACCCAGACTGAATCTTTCTTAGTAGGCGTTAAGGGTAACCCACTAACAAAGTCCATCGTTATCCTTTCCCATTTCCATAATGGAATTTTCACTGGTTGTTGCAACCCTGACGGCAGTTGATGTTCCGCCTTCACCTGCTGACATGTCAAGCACTTGCTCACGAAGTCGGTAACCTCCCGTTTCAACCACGCCACCAATCGCTTTCTCGAGATCTCGATACATCTTATTTCCCCCGGGGTACATAGCATATGGGCTACTATGCGCCTCACGCAGAATCATTTGCCTCAATTCCGAATCCTTGGGCATACAAACTCTTCCGCGGAAACACAATACTCTATCACTATTCAACCCAAAATCCCCTATCTCACCACCTTCCACTTGTTGAAGTCGAGAACTCAGTCTTTCATCTGACAACTACTTTTCCTTAATCTGATTTACCCATGTAGGCTTCACCTGAAGTTCGGCTAACAGACTACCATCTTCATAAAGGTTGAGATGAGCAAACATTGCTCTCAAATCCGATATCACCTTACGACTCAACGCATCTGCCACTACCTTAGCTTTTCCTGGATGATACTCGATTGAGAAGTCATAATCTTTCAACAGTTCTATCCACCTCCGCTGTCTTAAGTTCAACTCCTTCTGGGTAAGGAGGTACTTCAGACTCTTATGATCCGTATAGATAATCGACTTCTCCCCGTACAGATAGTGTCTCCAAATCTTCAGAGAAAACACCACTGCAGCTAACTCCAAATCATAAGTGGGATAATTTATCTCATGCAGCCTTAATTGACGAGATGCATAAGCCACCACTTTTCCCCCTTGCATCAGCACACAACCCAAGCTCGTGTGTGACGCATCACAATAAACGATAAACTCCTTACCAGCCTCAGGTTGAATCAATACTAGCGCTTCTGTCAGAATCTTCTTCAATTTCTCAAAGCTCTCTTGATGCTTATCGACCATACAAACGCGGTACTCCCTTACGCAATGTAACTTAGTTAGGGTGCAAATCAACGAAAACCCTCAACGAAATGCCTGTAATACCCGGTAAACCTAGAAAACTCCGAATTTCTGCCACTGACTTTGGTGGCTTCCAGTCCAACACAGCCTCGACCTTCCGGGAATCAACTCTAATTCCTTCGGCAGACACAACATGTCCCAAAAAAGTCACCTCTCTCAGCCAAAATTCACACTTACTGAATTTGGCATACAACTGCTTCTCCTTCAAAATCTGCAATACTACCCATAGATACGAATCATGCTCTTTTTTAGTCTTTGAGTACACCAGGATGTCATCTATGAACACAACCACAAATCGGTCGAGATAGGGTTGGAAGACTCGGTTCATCATGTCCATAAATGTAGCTGGTGCATTAGTCAACCCGAACGGCATCACTAAGAACTCGTAATGCCCATAACGAGTTCAGAACGCAGTCTGGTGAATATCCGCCTCCTTGACCTTAAGCTGGTGATATCCCGATCTCAAATCTATCTTAGAGAAAACTGAAGCTCCACGCAGTTGATCGAACAGATCATCGATCCTTGGTAACGAGTACTTGTTCTTGATCGTCAACTTATTCAATTGTCTATAGTCGATGCACATACGCATCGACCAATCCTTTTTTTTTACGAACAAAACTGGTACTCCCCACGGTGACACACTTGGTCGAATAAATCCGTGATCCAATAACTCCTGAATTTGAGCTTTAAGCTCCGGTAACTCCTTCGGCGCCATTCTACAAGGAGCAATAGACACCGGAGCCGTTCCTGGCAACAGCTCAATGCCAAATTCCACTTCTCGATCTGGAGGCAATCCTGGAAGCTCCTCGAGAAAGACGTCTGAAAACTCTTTCACCGTTATGAACACTCTCAACCGACAACTCTTTGGCCTCCAAAGTACTGATAAAGGCTAAGAATGCTCCACACCCCTTTCGCACCAACTTTTCTGCCTTTAAAGCAGATACCACATTAGACAGATAGTTTCTTCTTTCACCTATCATCACCACTTCCTTATCCTCCAAGTTCTTAATACCATCTCGCTGCGGCAAAAGACAAATTAAATTTACACGATGCTTAACCAGCCACTCCATGCCCAATATAAGATCGAACTCCCTGAACGGCAGTTCCATCAAATCTGCTAGAAATACTTCCCCCTGAACTTCTAAGGGCACATCTCTAAACAACTTATTTACTATCACCGACTGTCCTAAAGGACTAATTACAGTTGTTTCTCTAGCAGTAATCTCAGATCTAATATTCAAAGTTCCAGACACAGCACATGCAACATACGAATGGGTGGATCCAATGTCTATCAAAGTGGTAAAAGGTACATCAGATATGAAGAACGTACCGGTTATGACATCTGGTGCATCGCCATCCTCTCGACGCCTGACCGCATAGACCAACCCTGGCTATCTCGCCTCTGTATTACCCCTGTTACCAGTACCTCTACCCGGTGCACCTTGACCTCGTCCTACACCATTACCACCTCGACCTGGCCCACGGCCTCTCGGCGGCTGCTGAGCACCTCCTGCTGGCTGCACAAATCTGTTATGAACTGGCTGAGTTTGATCAGGCTTTCGAGGGCAATCCCTAAACCGATGGTCCTTAGATGCATCATCTCAAACAACCACCGCTCTCTTCCAAAGATTCACCAAATAAAGTTTCCCACAAACCACGCAAAGTCATTCTTGATTGGTAGCAACTGGAACTCTCACTCGAATCGGCTCCTCATTCCCGGGCCTTTTCGAAATCCTCTGCGGGACACGAATACCTGAGTCTCTCTTGTTCCCCCCCTATCCTTGTCTCGATTTTGCCGTTTTGAATGCTTTACTTCTTCAGCAATCTTAGCTTTTTCCACCAGTGTGGCAAAATTCCTCTCCTTCTATGGGACTATCAGTACCCGCAACTCATCACGCAATCTATCCTCAAAACGCACACAGCGTTCATGATCAGTCGGCACTATACCCCGGGCATACCGACTTAGACGCAAAAAACTCGCCTCGTAGCGCCCGGACCTACCTCATTGTACCAGATTCAGGAATTCCTTCCTTCTGGCATCCACATAACTAGCCCCGACATATTTTCCCTGGAATGCTGTCTTAAAGAAATCCCAAGTAATGCGATCAACCTGGGTGCCTTCCCGAACAGTGAGCCACCACTGATACGCCTCGTCTCTCAGCAATGACACAACCCCTCTCAGTTTCTGCTCAGCTGTGCAATCCAGATCGTCCATAATTCGCTCCACCGTCTCAAGCCAGTACTCCGCTACACTTGGGGCTACACCCGAAATACCCCTAAAGACTTCAGCCCCATTCGATCTGAGTCGCTCCGAAATTGACCCACGAGTGTCGACCCAGTTCTCGCCCCAGCAACCCTTTCTAGGACTCGCAACATCGCTTGTGATAGAGCGTCATCATCTCTCATTCGATCAAGTGACCCAGCTTCAGTCACTAGTGACGCAGGGGCATCCATTTCCGGCATATATCCTGATGCCTCAGATACAACTCTAGCACCTCGGCCTCTACCACGGCCACGTCTACCGCGTCTACGTCCTCTAGTGCTCATGTTTACTAAATCGATTTAATCTGATTACAAGTCTTATGAATCAGTATATTATTCAATGTTTATTAAATAATGTTTTATGAAGTATAGGAAGTAAATTCATTTTCGCAAAACGTATCCTAAGGTCTCAATCTCTATGGTTTCAGCTCCTAAAGCTAAAAGTTTTAGAGTATCTCTATTTTGTAAAGTTTTCTTACTACAGTCATACTACAATAATCATAAAATGAAAAACATAAACTTACTTGACTTAATGCCGGATACCCGTGGTGCCATACTTCCTTTAGATCATGCATTTATAATTTAAAATTTTAAACAGCTTTGGAAATCGCTTTTGAACCCAAACCACAGCTGAGTTTTGCAACCGAGCTCTGATACCATAAAATGTAACACCCCAAACCCGGCCTATGCGTTATGACCGGATCTGACATGTCACATGAAGAAAACGAGTAAAGAACTTGTGCTTCTTACTAAAGATTAGAATTTAGTTTAAGAAAACAAATTTTGATCAGAAATATTTGATAGAAATACTACAATTCATGAAAGGTTAATTGAAGAATCGATAATTGAATTAGTGATCTTTTAAATCCGTAATTTTTGAAAATAATATTGATATTTCGAAGGAAAGTCCAAGTTAAATTATTCGAACATATTTGTTATGAAATCTGTTTATTGATAAATTTTATGAAAACCCGTTATTTATGATTTTCAGAGAAATCCCCGTTTAAATCAAAACATGATAGAAAATAAATAGTCAAACATAAAATCCAAACTTAAAATCCCGAGAGCCTTATTACAACTTTAACCCAATATAGTAAAAATAACTTGAAAATAAACGAAAAAGGAATTTACTAAGTTTGAAAACACCATTTCTAAAGTATGGCCTCCACCGAGTCATCCATGGCCCAAGTCCACATCACTGAGCATTACCTGCAAGGGTTAAGGAAAAAGGGGTGAGTTACTAGAACTCGATGCATAATCCCTTTACCGTCATCCACTGGGCCTGAATCCATATGGCAATAATAACTGGGCCTAAGCCCATTTACATAGTAGTATTTAAAATTACATGTATGCAAAATGAACCCATCCATCCATCACACCCCAGACCACCAATCACACATGTGGGGATCAAGTCAACCCACCCCGTCGCTCACACCATCATATATTTTTATTGTGGCCATGCCACCGAAATCATATGTAAGCATAATAATGGACATTTTGTGGCAATGCCACCAGGCTACACTGCTCTCCATACATTTTTTTCCCATCCCATGCAAGATATGGAAATGCAACATACATAATAAAGTGTTCACATATAATTAACAACCATTTATCCAGTAATTTATTACAGAGAATCGGCCCATTAAAGCAATAATAATTCGGTCCACTAAGGCATTCTAGCAATTCGGCCCATAGGGGAATTTTAGTAAATCGGCCCATAGGGGCATTTTAGTAAATCAGCCCATAGGGGCATTTTGGTAAATCGGCCCATAAGGGCATTTTAGTAAATCGGCCTATAGGGGCATTTTGGTAATTTTACAAATTTTGTATCGATTTTAACAGATTTTAGAAATAATGTAATTTAAGCAAGTTACTCGATCTATGCCATATTACAATTTCTAGCCTTGTAAATAATAACGATCTATTTTCCAACTTGACATCGAATCACAAATCTCACGGATTTTGTGAGATTACACACCTGATTACGGTAAGGATTAAACCTTCTTGATCGTCGGCACCTAGATCACCATTACACTCGATTAACCAATAAACGAGATTTTATTAATCTAATATCTAAATCAGATGATCTAATGAAACGCTTACCCTTAGTATCGTGAACGACCACGATTTGTCTACTTTCACCGGATGATGGTCCACAACCCAGTAGAAAATCCCGAACTGTCGATACCGCCCTTCGTTTGAACTTAGGAGTAGGAATTGCAAATCCACTCCTTTTGTGTTCTCCTAACGCTTTTCCTTTCAAATCGTTACCACTTGCCTCCATTGAAAAAGTCTCATTTAGAAAGATACTATGATGAGTGCAAGTAGTTGTTTAGGGATAGGATTCGACTTACCACTATTTCTGTGGGATCAACAAGTGAACGATATAGTCCTTAAAATAGACGATTAGTCAAATCCATCGATTCGTTTTAACGAAATAACCAAGCGTTGAGATATATCGAAATGAACCTTGAAAAAATCCCTTACCTTGACAATAATAGATCCAACTTCCACCGATTGGACTTATGGCTACGGATGAGACAAAGGTATAAGATTCGGCTTTCCCACTATAACACTACATTAGAAAATGATCACAATATGAAGGATTATGAGAGAATGGTATTTCAGTTTTGATCAAAAGTGAAACATCCGAATGTTAATAGACACACATTCGGCTAGGGAGAAAAGAAAATGAAAAGAATGAAATAGAATCACTTACCGATTCGGCTAATGGAGAGAAAAGGACAAGGAAGGTTCGGCCTTCAAATATTATTGACAAATGAAAAAGAGAGAAAATAAAATAAATGGTGAGAAAAGAGAAAAAGAGATGGAAAAGAAGTGTTAGGGAGTTCGGCTAACACCAAGGAGAAGATGATCAAAATGAGGTGAGTGTTTCGGCAACAAAGGAAGATAAAACAAAGATGGATTGAGGGTTACGGCACAACAAGGGAACAATATGAACAATGGCTAGAGTGTTTCGGCCAAAAACAAGAGAAAATGAGATGAACTAATGGCTTTAGAATTTTGGCAAGCAAAGGGAAAGAATTGGAAAAGAAACACCAAAAAATTCTAAAAAGAAACAAGCCTTTCATGCACCAAAATTTGCCAAATGCCTATAGGAAATTCGGCTACCAAGTCCCCCTCCCAAAACCGTGTATCACTTTTGCCAAAAGGATGAATGTTGACCAAAATTCTATCCCAAGCACCTTCCAAACATTCGGCCAACATATCCCCCTTCTTGCTCCTTTCCTTTAATTATTTCCTTCCTTTTCCCTTGTTTTCCACCTTCCCTTATTTCTTAGCTATCTTTCCATAAATAAATAAAAAGTCTCCCATACCATAATTAGAGCCATGGCCGACACTTGGAATAGGAACACAAAAATAAATCCAAAATTTGCAATAGATGGGATTCGAACCTCAGACCATTAGTACACTCCACACACCACTTTCCACTTTTACCAATATATTCCTTGTGCTAGCAAAATGCACACTTATTTACTTAAGTCTTGATGTCACTTACCTTCTCTCCTTAAAGCGCTTAAACACAAAAATTTTGTTAAGGCCCAACTCAACCCCGAGCCTTCTTAGAACCCCTAAACATACACAATTAACATTCTTAACTAGCCTAACGCATGATGTGAAGTAAATTATAAAATCTCGAATTTTAGGATGTTACAATTTCCATAATATAAAGGACCTAAATCTATTTCTTGTTCTATATTTTTTCTTGATTGAAAATTTGAAAATGTAATAACATCACTATTTCCAATTTTCATTTGTTGAATAATTGTTGAAGTTTGTATTTCTTCCATTCTAGTGTTTCTAGAATTTCTACTAGGTTCAGTTGGAAATATATGTATATAAATTGTTTTCATTCCTATCGGTGTTGAACTTGTACTTATATTATCCTCTTCTTCCTCTGTTTGAGTATTTGAGGGTAAAATTAAATGTTAACAAATCCTTTATTAGGATTTATCGATTTCCCTCTGTTGGGTTTTTTATGGACAGTAGTCTATTTTCCAACATGTTCTAGAGGTTTTTTACCTCTATCCATAAGGCCTGCTAAGATAATCAACAATAATGTTATCAGTACCTTTCACATATAAAACTTCAAAATTAAAAGTACATTATTCATTATACCATCTAATTAAATTATCATTTATATTTGTTATAGCATTATTTTTAAAATATAGTCTATCTCCTAATGACATATATTCTATAGTACTTATAGATTTTGAAGTACTAGCACTACTTATTCTATCTATCATCCAGTCTCTTGGTATTGATAGATCCCTTAAATGTAATAATTTTGGTTATATTTCTGTAGTAAATTTATTGGGTTCAAAAGCTCAATGATTTTATTATTAATTTCTTTAATTTCTACTTCTGCCGTAAAGCTAATATTTTATTGAAGTAAAGGATTGGTCTTTACAAAGAGAGAAACACTGTGCGGGATTGAAAAAAAAATTAAATAGAGTTCAAGAATTTTGTTATAAATAGCAATGTAAGAAGCCTAAAGAAGGCATCGAAAAATAGTTTAAGAAACCTTTTATTTTACTTGCAGCTTTCTCTCTTTGTAAAGACCAATCCTTTACTTCAATAAAATATTAGCTTTACGGCAGAAGTAGAAATTAAAGAAATTAATAATAAAATCATTGAGCTTTTTGAACCCAATAAATTTACTACAAAAATACAACCAAAATTATTACATTTAAGGGATCTATCAATACCAAGAGACTGGATGATAGATAGAATAAGTAGTGCTAGTACTTCAAAATCTATAAGTACTATAGAATATATGTCATCAGGAGATAGACTATATTTTAAAAATAATGCTATAACAAATATAAATGATAATTTAATTGTAAGAAATATTCTGAAAAAGTATTTTTAAATCGAGCTTGCTGGTTGCAAATAGCTTTATTTATTTTGTAAATATTTCTACTGATAATATTTTTCTAACTTTATTATATAAACATATTCTAAACATTTTATTCATAATAGGATTATTTGTTCTTTTAATAAAATAAAATATACTTCCTAATATACTTAACCTTCTTGTTTAATAAAAATTATATTAAATTATAATAAAATATTATTAATTTTTATTAAATTATATTATTTAAAATTAATAGAACAACTTTATAATAAACATAAAAGACTTGTTTACCTTATGCCTACTTCCTTTATTCAAAAAATAATATAAAAATCTAAAACCAATTATAAATTTATAATATATATATATATATATATATATAAATAGATAAAATTGCTAAAAGAACCACGTCTAAATTCATTCTGCATTTTATACTTTCCTATTAAGTTATATTTTTTTTTTAATTTTATATTTTTCTGAATTTTAAAATCATAACATTAAAAAACTAAAAATATATAAAATTAATTAAAAAAAATTGCATCTTGAATGAGTCTAGGTTGATTCTTGATATAAAAAAAATATGTACTTTTTGACCTTTTAGCCTTATTAATTTCAAAAAGTTATAATTTATTTCTAATAAAAAAGTAGGGGTCAAATTGAATAAATGTATAAAGGTTGAGGGCTAAATTTATTATAATACCTTATATATAAACAACAAATTTGAACCATAGGAATCGTTTTTCCCACTAATCTAACATATAAGAACTAATTTATCTATTTTTCTAGTAAAAAGATTAAAATGCAATAAGAGTATAGTAGGTGAGTTTTGTGGTCTAGATAAATGGATGGATGTGGATTGTGCAATACTGCGTCAAGATATATATAAAGGCAAGCCCATGTTTGTGTGGAGGAGCTACAGCTATTTATTTTTTTGACTTTATAAGAGATAAAGTGACCTTAGATTCCTTAATAGAGTGGTTATTGCTATTAGAGTATACATGCTTTAAATGTAGGAAAGGAAGATACTTCCCCGCCAGTTAGAGCTAATTTATATCTTGCCAATCTTGAGACGCCTAAAACAGAGCATCCATACCCCTCCCAGTATATTACTTCAATTGTGTTCCTAAATCCATAACTTAAAGAAGAAAAATCCTCCGAATGTTGACAGTGATTGATGATCAGACACTCCCAACCAAATGGCCCCAAAATCAAAGTTCTCAACTAGTCGGGAACGAGCAACCAATCCGCTGGTGTGGTGTGGTGCTATCATCTGCACCATCTTGACCATAGCAGTCATCATCGGAGGCATCGTTACCTTCATAGGATACTTAGTTATACATCCCAGGGTGCCGTACGTCAGCGTCATGGATGCTCACCTTGACCATATCCAGATTGATTATGCGGGTATTCTGGAAATTCAGTTAACCATACTAATTCGAGCCCAGAATGGGAACGAAAAGGCGCATGCAAGCTTCTCGGATTCGAGTTACAGCCTAAGCTTGAATAGGGAAGTGGTAGCGCAGCTGGTAGCACCACCCTTTGAAGTAGGTAAGAACAGTTCGGTTGATTTTAATTATGTAGTGCCATCTTCACCCATACCCTTAAGACCAGATCAAGCAGAGGATGTGGACGCGGGTTTGAAGAAAGATTTGATTATATTCGATTTGAAAGGCAGTAGCAGGGTGAGATGGCGAATAGGGAGCCTGGGTTCAGTTAGATACTTGTGTCGTCTCGACTGCCAGTTGCGTTTCCATCCTTTGAATGGAACTTACATTCCTTCGCGCTGTAGTTCCAAGGCCAAATAATTTCCTCCTTTTTTCTTTTTTTCTTTTTTTTTTGTTCTATTTACATTCATCTACATTGAATAATGAAGCCTTTCCATTTTCTTTTGTATGCTCTGTTCTGTACATGCACCAAAGCAACGACAACAGTTATTCAACCTCTTCGTACCCAAGTTGCCTTTTGTTTTCATCATCATCATCATCATTATTTATTGGTAGGGGCAACAAGGATTTCAGGCACTAGCTTAAAGCCCAAAAGCAGCCAAGTAAATACAATGCAATGCAATAAACAAAAGATAAATAAATAAAGGTAATGTAGGGTCGAGGTGACAATGGAACCTTGCTTTTCTTTCTGTTGTCTTGGCCTCTCTTTTCTTATCCATGTTGTCTGATCTGATCGATGCTATTATGTGTTTCTTTTTATCTTTAATCAGGACAGGTATGTTTCTTACGTAACACTAGATTGAATGCTTATATGTAAGACAATCAACTCCAGAAAAACAAATAAAATCAATGTGGAATTCTTGTTCATCCTCATGTGAGACTGAAGAGAGATGATATTAACAGCTTTGTAACAGAGTGGCTAGTCCGATTCAATCATGTTTACAAGGTTGCTGATGATTTTTAAATCAAAAAATTTACACATCCACCTCTGGAAATTTGCAGATTCTTAGTAAACCACCTGGATAATGTTTCTTATAGTAATGCCAATGTTGACTGATTTGTAGTTTTGTAGGGCTCAGCCCCTCTCCTTTTGACTTCAAAAAGAAAGAAAGAATTTCAGTAGATAGTTTAAAAATGATAAAAGTTAAAAGAAAAAACAAATGATTTATTGTGAAATTATATATTATCAAAGATTTGAAAATTAAATTTACGTAATTTCTTTTTTAGGAACATTTTATTAAGAAAGGCCCATTTCCTATTTTATTTACGGAAATGGGTCACTTTATTTATTATTTACCGAAATGGGTCAAAAATATAAAAACGTCTCCACGTAGGAGCGTTTTAAGGGAAAATTCCAGAAAAGTGTGTCCCTAAGGGGGCGCTTTTGCCATGTCAGTAAAAAACGCGCTGACATGGACGCGCTTTGCTGACATGGCAAAAGTGATCCTTCAAGGATGCACTTTAGCCCGTGTTTTTCTAGGGTTAGGGTTATTTGTATGTTTAGTGCCTAGAGTTTTAGTGGTTTAAGGTTAGGGTTAGGGTTTTGTTAAAATAATTTAAGAATTTATTTATTTAGGGTTTAGGGATTTTAAAAAATAAATCATGGTTTAGGGTTTTTTTTTTAAAAAAAAAAATTAATTAAATTAGGTTTAGGGTTTTTAAGAAAATTAATTAAATTAGGGTTTAGGGTTTTAAAAAAATAATTTTGTATTTAGGTTTTAGGGTTTTTGTAAAAGGGTTTAGGGTTGAGTCTTGAAAAAATTATATTGACAAGATGGATTTTGTTATTTTTTTTCTACAGTAGTTTTTGAAAAATTAAATTTGAGAAGATGGTTCTGAAAAAATAGTAATAAAAACACTTCAAGCAGGATGCACTATTAGCAAAAGTACTGAAAAAAGCTCTTATGTGGACGCTATTTTTCTACAGTAGTTTCTGAAAAATAATTTTGAGAAGACAGTTCTGAAAAAATAATGTCAAAAACGCTTCAAACAGGATACACTGTCAGTAAAATTACCGAAAAAAGCTCTCACGTGGACGCTCTTTTTCTACAGTAGTTTCTGAAAAAAAAATTGAGAAGACGGTTATGAAAAAATAGTGTAAAAAACGCTTCAAGCAGGATCCACTGTCAGCAAAATTATTGAAAAAAGCTCCCACGTGGACACTCTTTTTCTACAGTAGTTCCTAAAAAAATACTTCTGAGAAGACGGTTCTGAAAATATAGTGTCAAAAACGCTTTAAGCAGGATGCACTGTTAGCAAAATTACTGAAAAAAGCTCCCATGTTGACGCTCTTTTTCTATAGTAGTTCCTGAAAAAATAATTTTTAATGTCAAAAATGCTTCAAGCAGGATGCACTGTTAGCAAAATTACTAAAAAAGCTCCCACGTGGACGCTCTTTTTCTACAGTAGTTTTTCCTTGGCCTTAGGCTATAAATGAGCCAAATTTCATTTTCATGTTGCGTAAGTTACAGCAAGAAAAATTAGAGAAGTTTAGAAGAATAGAAATTCAAGATGAGTGAACGTATTAGTGTTGTTATTTACTAAGATGGTGAGGTCCGTGACACTGAGAAAGGTGTTATTTTTTATCGGAGAACATAGCACGATTGATTTTTAACCAGAACATAGATTTGACAGAACTTCGTAAAAAAATTAGGCGTAAAATCTTCGGAACGACGCCAATGAGAGTTTTGTCTATTAAGTATCGATTTTGTGCTTCGGTTGATCCCGTGACATATGACTCATTTGATATCAAATGTGGTTGTAGCTTGGAGGAGATGGTGCAGACTCATCTCGCTAATGGATCACCCTATCTTGAGTTATATGTACAATTTTCATCGCAAAATGAAGCATTTGCGACTTCAACATCTACTGTTGTCTGAGAGGAATACACGACCCTTGCCCGACACTCTGTTAGTGGGAGGCAGAACACGGAAGTGCCTATGTTTGGTGGCAGTATGGAATACACAACCCCTGCACGACACTCGGTTAGTAGATGAGACATGCACCTCGATAGGTCAATGTTCGATGCTGGAAATACGTACTAGGGAATGACATCAACTTCTAATGGTTGGCAATCCAAATTTGACTAGGGATGTTACGAAACGTCCACAATAAGGGATGGTGTACTCCTTACGACGTCCACCGGCGAGGGGACCTCGTATGTTGCAAATGATGGTGGTTTGGATGATAAAAATTTACCAAAACGCCCTTTGTTTGAAAAATAACCAAAACACCATTGATTTGAAAAGAAAATTACCAAAACGCCCTTGATTTGGAAATTAACAAAATTTACAAAATTACCGAAATACCCCTGGTTTACAAAATTTCTAAAATACCCTCGGTTTACCAAATTATCAAAAATACCCCTACTTCACGAAATTACCAAAATACTCTTATTTTGAAAACTACCAAGATACCCATGATTTGCAAGTATATCCCCAGATTTACGGAAATACCCCGATTTACAAAGTCAACGATTTTAAAAAAACACACACACACACACATACAACACACAACAACAACCCAAAAACCACAAACACCTGAACGCCACTGTTATTCTTTTAAAATCAAATTCTCCAGAATACCCCTATTTTTTTAAAAATTATATACATATATCCCTTTATTTCGAAAATTCCCCAAGATACTTTATTACAAAGAAACCTTGTAGGATGAAATTACGGGAAAACCCCTGGGTAGTAAAATGACGAAAATACCCTATGTGTTGAATGTGGGTTCGTGGATGTTGTCTGTATGTTGATGTGTGATGGTTGGATGTATGTGGTTCCTAGAAATAGGAGACAAACTTGAGACTGAAACTTGTGGATGTGATTTCGAATTCGAAAGAGCTACTCTTAAACTACTGTTCATAAGACTATTTGTGGTTAATCAGTGGAAAGAACTAATAATTCATAAAATTTCTAATCAGATAAATGCGAATCAGTAGAATGAGTACAAGGGGTCGTGGACGTCTGCCGCAAGGTCGTGGTAGGGGTAGGATGACCGTGTCAGAGCCAGCAGAGTCTGGCCACGGGTCAGGAAACGAGATGCCGGATATGCTAGCTGTGGAGGGAGAATTATGGGACCAGGCGCCCGGAGATGATGCGGTATCTCAGGCAATGTTACAGGTCCTCGAAAGAGTTCTTTGGGGCGAGCACGGGTTCGAGAGCTCGAAATCAGTCTTGAACGACTCGAGCTAACGGAGCAGAGATGTTTAGGGGTGTTTCTGACGTAGCCCCTAATACAGCTGAGTATTGGTTAGAGGCAAGTGAGCGTATAATGGATGACCTTGACTTCACTGTAGAGGAGAAGTTGAAGGGGGTCGTGTCTCTTCTTCGAGACGAGGCTTATCAGTGGTGGCTCACGGTAAAGGAGAATCTTGTCGCACTGTTTGATAGGGATTTCTTTAAGGAGTCATTTCAGGGAAAGTACATTGGGGCCAGCTATGTGGATGCTCAGAGAAGGTATTCCTGAACTTGGTATAGGGAAGTAAGTCTGTATCTGAATACGAGGCGAAGTTTCTGCGGTTGAGCCGTTACGCTCGAGGGATTGTAGCAACTAACTATGAGCGCTGTGTATGGTTCGAAGATGGACTAAGGGATGAGTTGAGGGTGTTGGTAGCACCGTAGCGAGAAAGGGACTTTGCGGTCCTGGTCGAGAAAGCTAAAATATCTAAAGAGGTGAAGCGGACTGAAAAGCAAAATAAGGATAAAGATCGGAACAGGAATAAGAGGAATTTTGGGCCGTCGGGATCATCTGAGAATTTTTAGAAAAGGCCTAGGTCTGATGGGCCAGCTAGTGCTCTGACGGGTCAGAATCGATCATGTCCTTCGTGTAGGAAGGTGCATTATGGAGAGTACAGGAGGAGAACTGGTGGATGCTTCAGGTGTGGGTCTCTGGACCATATGGTGAAAGATTATCCACAGGTGGATCAGGTACAGCTAGCTGGACGAGGTTCCGATCAGGTTAGGAGGGGTGGTCAGCCATTACTAAGGGTCGTGGCCCGATCGGAGGAGGAAATGGGTCCAGTCGGGTCGTGGAGCACACGGTAGGGTGCGAGCAATGTAGACGCGAGACGAGGCGGTGCAGTTTATGCAAACTCACCGACGGGAGGATGGTGACGCACCGGACGTCATAACCGGTACATTTCTTATAGCTGATAATCTATTTCTTATTTTGATTGATATTGGATCAACCCACTCTTACGTTGCATGCTCGATATCTGAGACCCTAAGTATAGACTCTGAAACAACTTCTAGGAAGATGACTGTGATTAGTCCTTTAGGACAATCTAGGGTAGTGGACAAACTGTTTAGGAACGTACCTTTAGAGACGCAAGGGGTAGTGTTCCCGGCAGACTTAATGGAATTACCGTTTGGAGAGTTTGATCTTATCTTAGGAATGGATTGGTTGACGAAATATCGTGCTAAGTTGGATTGTGAGACTAAGCGCATGGTGTTGAGTACCCCGGAAGGCGGGGAGGTGGTTGTGTTAGGAGAAAGAATGAATTACTTGTACAACGTAGTGTTCGCATTAAAAGCTGTTAAGATGATTCGGAATGAATGTAACGCGTTTCTAGCTTTTATCAGTGCTTTAGATGCTGAGGAGGTGACTGTCGATGAGGTTCGAATAGTCAAAGATTTCGCGGATGTCTTTCCTGAAGAATTGCCCGGATTACCCCCGGATCGCGAAGTGGAGTTTGGAATAGAGCTACTTCTGGGTACGGCTCCGGTGTCTATTGCTCCGTATAGAATGGCACCGAAGGAGTTGGTGGAACTTAAAGCTCAGATCCAGGAACTGTTTGATCGTGGTTTTATCCGACCGAGTGTGTCTCCGTGGAGAGCCCCGGTCCTGTTTGTGAAGAAGGACGGATCCATGCGTATGTGCGTGGACTACCGTCAACTTATTAGTTGACGGTTAAGAACAAGTACCCACTGCCAAGAATCGACGACCTGTTCGATCAACTCAAAGGAGCTTCGGTTTTTTCTAAGATTGACTTAAGGTCGGGATATCATCAGTTAAGGGTAAAGGAAGGAGACATTCATAAGATGGCATTTCAGACTCGGTACGGTCATTATGAGTTCTTGGTGATGCCGTTCGGGTTAACGAATGCACTAGCAGCATTTATGGATATGATGAACCGGGTGTTTCAACCATACCTTGATCGGTTCGTGGTGGTGTTCATCGATGATATCCTGGTTTACTCCAAGTCCGAGGAGGAGCATGATGCACATCTTCGTGTAGTGTTACAAATTCTGAGGGAGAAGCAGTTGTACATAAAGTTCAGTATGTGTGAGTTCTGGCTAAAGGAAGTGACTTTCTTGGGGCATGTAGTTTCCGTAGAGGGAATTAGGGTGGACCCTCAGAAGATAGAAGCCGTATTGGATTGGAAACCGTCGAAGTCTGCGGCAGAGATTCGAAGTTTCTTGGGATTGGCCGGGTATTACAGAAGGTTCGTTGAGGGGTTCTCAGTAATAGCGGCACCTTTAACTAAGTTGTTGAGGAAGAGAGCACCGTTTGTTGGACCGACAAACAGCATGAGAGCTTTGAGAAGCTGAAGAGAATCTTGACGGGAGTGCTAGTGTTAATTCAGCCAGAGGCGGGAAAAGAATTTACCGTCTACTGTGATGCGTCACACACGGGTTTAGGATGTGTGTTGATGCAAGATGGAAAATTTGTTGCATATGCGTCTCGACAGTTGAGACCGCATGAATTGAACTACCCTACGCATGATTTAGAATTGGCGGCGGTAGTGTTCGCTCAAGATTTGGAGGCACTACAGTATGGGGAGAAGTCGGTTATTTACATGGACCATAAGAGCTCAAGTATCTCCTTATCCGTAGGAGTTGAATCGAGGCAACGTGGGTGGATTGAGCTCTTGAAGGACTATGATTGCTCAATCGAATATCATCCAGGTAAGGCTAACGTGATGGCGGATGCGCTGAGTAGGAAGGCGATAGTAGATTTGAGGGCGATGTTTGCTCATCTTAGTCTGTATGAGGATGGAAGTTTGGTAGCTAAACTCCAAGTAAGACCTATGTGGACAAGTCAGATCAAAGAGAAGCAGCTTCTAGACGATGTCTTGAGTGCTTGACTCCGACAAGTGCAAAGTAGTGAATGAGAGGACTATAGTTTGAATGGTGATGGGGTTATGTGTTTTCGTGAGAGAATTTGTATGCCAAAGGATGTTGAGTTAAGGCAGATGATTCTGTGGGAGGCGCATAGTAGCCCATACGCTATGCATCCTGGAGGGGTGAAGATGTATCGAGATTTGCTAGAGCAATTCGGTGGCCAGTCCCAAGCGAAAAGTTAACGAGTCGTGGGTAAATGTTTAACGTGTCGCCAGTGAAGGCGAAACACCGCTTGCCCTCGGGATTGTTGCGGCCGGTGAAAATTCTCGCGCGTGGAAATGGGAAAGAATCACGATGGATTTTGTTAGTGGGTTACCTCTTACGCCCACTAAGAAGGATTCGGTTTGGGTGATTATTGATCGATCCGACGAAGTCCGCTCACTTCATACCGGTTCGTGTTGACTATTCTCTGCAAAGGTTGGCTAAGGCAGATGCGTGGTGAGGTTGTGAGACTACATGGTGTACCCGTGTCGATCATATCGGATAGAGACCCTAGGTTCACGCCACGATTCTGAAGGCTCTGCATCGTGCAATGGGAACAAGGTTAGACTTTAGTACCGCTTTCCATCCGCAGATCCGATGGTCATCCGAGAGGGTAATTCAGATTTTGGAGGATATGTTAAGAGGTTGCATCATTGATTTCGGGGTAGTTGGGAGGAGTATTTACCTCTGCGCGAATTTCGCGTACAACAATACGACTACCAATCTAGTATTCGGATGGCGTCCTATGAGGCATTATACGGACGGAGGTGTCGTACTCCTACTTGTTGGACAGAATTGGGTGAACGTCAGGTGTTGGGTCCAGAACTAGTCTCGGAGACGGAAGAAAAAGTTAGGTTAATTCGGGCTCGATTGAAGGAACCGTCGATCGCGCGAAATCTTATGCGGATCTAAAGCGTAAGAGTTGGAATTTACTGATGGGAGATCAAGTCTTTTTGAAAGTGTCGCCGTGGAAAAAAGTGATGAGGTTTGGACGTAAGGGCAAGCTAAGTCCCCGGTTTATTGGACCTTATCGGGTGCTAGAACATGTGGGCCCAGTGGCGTATCGATTGGAGTTGCCTTCAGAGTTAGAGCAGATGCATGACGTGTTTCATGTCTCGATGCTAAGACGTTACCATTTCGATCCATCGCACATTGTGCCGATGGAAGAGATTGAAGTAAGGCCAGACTTGTCTTTTGAGGAGGAGCCAGTGCAAATCTTGGAGCGAGACGTAAAAGTGCTGAGAAGGAAGTCCGTCCCTTTGGTCAAGGTTTTGTGGCGAAACCATGGTGCAGAGGAATCAACATAGGAACCAGAGGATGTTAAGCGACAACAGTATCCCCATCTCTTCTGATCAAGTAAATTTCGAGGCCGAAATTTATTTTAAAAGGGGTAGAACTGTAATATCTCGAATTAATGGGCTTATGCGTTTAATGTGTAGGCTTGTTTAATGTGTTAATTTGAGAATTAGAGGTCCAGATTGGGCTCAAGGATTGGGCCGAGGCTTTGACTAAATATTCTGTTTAGACACTTTAGGGCTTAAAATATAGTAGTTATTGTTTAAGTTAGCAAATTGGGCTTGTGGCCCAGTCACAAGGGGCGCAGAAAAGGGGGGAGCTTTAAGTGACGTTTTGGGCAGGTGAAGAGGCCCAAGTGTGGCCGTATGGGGCCCAAGAAATTGGGCCAATTTCGGCACTTAAAAGGGAGCAAGGGAGGGGACGGTAACAAAGCTAAAATTTAGGGACTTTAAATGTTTTATTTAAGTGGATAATGAATGCGAGAAAAAAGGGAATGAGTGGTGTGATGTAGGACTCTTTTGGATGTGAGTTACGATAAGGATAAGGAAAAAGATGAGAGCTATCCTTTGGGTTGCGAGTTGGCCAAAAATCAAACACAAGAGAGGGGAGAATCGGTTTAGTGGCAAGGGGTGTGCGAAAGTTTGAAGGCCATCTCATTTGTTTTCTTTTCTCATCTTTTCTCTTCCAAAAGCCGAAAATCACCACCTCCTCACCCTTTCTTTTCTTCTTTGAAATTCCCCTAGCCAAATCTTGATCCCCCATTGTTATTCTTCTTCCATTCATGAAAAAGTCGAAACTACGCTCTTGTTTGGTTCTTGTAGTGAAAACGCATCGATATCTCTCTTGTTCATCTTTCTCGGGATTTTCTTAAAAGTCGAAATCCTAGATCTCATCTCATGTGATTCTTTGAATTTCCTCTGTGGTGTGCTGCAGTGCGAATCTTAAAGGAAATCAAGGTAAGTGTCGATTCTCGTGATTCAATCTTTTCCTAATTTTTAGAGACCCTAGCCGAATGGCTATATGAAGACTGATCTTGTGTTTTTTTCTTTCTTTCGCGGCATTCTGGGATTTGAAGGAGATCCAATCGCCTAAGGTTTTAAATCAGTAGCACTCGAATCACCCTACTTCAGGGGTCTAATCGGTATAGGGGAAACCTCAACTTCGCATTCTTCTGGCTTTTGAGCAAAGTTGTGGACAAAGGGTAGTAGATCCGATTAGCGAGGGTATCGACATAGAGGGTAGTCCTACGTATTTATCAGGTGTGTAACATTCTCACATCATTTAGATTGCTTGATTAGTATGCATATAAACCTGTTATATTCTGTTAAATGTCGAAATATTGGCATGGCTATTGAAAACCCGTGGTGGGTAAAGGTGAATCACCAGGTTAGTGATTTCTATCATTCTTAATTGAATGTCTCTGTTAACATGATATGATATGTATGCTGATTTCTATGTTGCACGGGGTTGGGTGATTGATAAAATGAGAAGTGTTCTATTCTGGTGGCTCTGCCACGATCTGTTGTAGTGGCTCTGCCACGATCTGTTCTGGTGACTATGTCACAAATCTGACGATGAGCAGCTAACTGCAGCATGACTGCCATCGATGGTGTGTAGCGGCGTGGGTTGATTGTAGAAATCCCCAATGGTGTAATTGACAGGTAAAGGGTGGTGTGTAGCGGATGGATCTAGGATTGGGATGGGCTTTGCATAATTCTTGTTGGATGATATTCTGTTATTCTTTTCTGTGGGTTAAGGCCAATCTGATGGTGCATGAGGGTTGCACACTGAGTCTCGTGACTCACCCCGTTGTTTAACATTTTTCAGGTAACACCTAGTGCATAGGACCGGGCTGGAGAGGAGCGCAAGTTGGCCATGCATGGATTCATTTTGATTCAATAAAAGATGTTAATTTTATTATTTTCCCTTAGTATTTTTAATTAATCATAAAATCTAAATGTATGGAAACCCGAAAATCGAAGCATAAAACCAATAAACAGTAACCAGTGGCCTTATTACAATAAAATATAAAACCAGATAAATTGAAAATACTAAGGGAAAATAATAAAATCAACATCTTTTATTGAATCAAAATGAATCCATGCATGGCCACCTTGCGCTCCTCTCTGCCTTGCTAGGTCTATGCACTAGGTGTTACCCAAAATGTTAAACAACGGGGTGAGTCACGAGACTCGAGTGCAACCCTCATGCACCATCAGTTGACCTTAGCCCACGCATGAAATAACGTAATATCATACAACAGAATTATGCAAAGCCCATCCCAATCCTAGATCCATCCGCTACACACCACCCTTTACCTGCCAATCACACTATTGGGGATTTCTACAATCAACCCACGCTGCTACACACCATCGATGGCAGTCATGCTGCAGTTAGCTGCTCATCGTCAGATTTGTGACATAGTCACGAGAATAGATCGTGGCGAGCCACTACACAACGAGTCGTGGTAGAGCCACCGCGAGCGAGAACACTTCCCTTTTATCAATCACCCAACCCCGTGTAACAACATAGAAATCGGCATACATATCATATCATATTAACGGAGACATTCAATTAAGAATGACAGAAATCACTAACCTGGTGATTCGCCTTTACCCACCACGGGTTTTCAACAGCCATGCCAATATTTCGGCATTTAACAGAATATAACAGGTTTATATGCATACTAATCAAGCAATCTAAATGATGTGAGAATGTTACACACCTGATAAATACGTACACACCTGATAAATACGTAGGACTACCCTCTATGTCGATACCCTCGCTAATCGGATCTACTACCCTTTGTCTACAACTTTGCTCAAAAGCCGAAGAACGCGAAGTTGAGGTTTCCCTATACCGATTAAACCCACAAGTAGGGTGATTCGAGTGCTCACTGATTTAAAACCTTAGGCGATTGGATCTCCTTCAAATCCCGCATGCCGCGAAAGAAAGAAAAACACAAGATCGAGTCTCCATATAGCCATTCGGCTAGGGTCTCTAAAACCGGAAAAGATTGAATCACGCGAATCGACTCTTACCTTGATTTCCTTTAAGATTCGACACAAGCACACACCACGAGAGGAAATTCGGCAATCACAGAGAGATGAGATCTAGGGATTTCGACTTTTAAGAAAATCCTGTAAAGATGAACAAGAGAGATACTTGATGCGTTTTTGGCTACAAGAACCAAACAAGAGCGTAGTTTTGGCTTTTAGTGAATGGAAGAAGAATAACAATGGGGGTCAGAAGATTTGGCTAGGGGGAATTTCAAAGAAGAAAAGAAAGGGTGAAGGAGGTGGTGATTTTCGGCTTTTGGAAGAGAAAAGATGAGAAAAGAAAACAAATGAGATGGCCTTCAAACTTTCGGCACACCCCTTGCCACTAAACCAATTCTCCCCCTCTCTCGTGTTTGATTTTTGGCCAACTCTACAACCCAAAGGATAGCTCTCATCTTTTTCCCTTATCCTTATCAGAACTCACATCCAAAAGAGTCCTACATCACACCACTCCTTCCCTTTTTTTCTGCTCATTATCCACTTAAATAAAACATTTAAAGTCCCTAAATTTTAGCCTTGTTGCAGTCCCCTCCCTTGCTCCCTTTTAAGTGCCGAAATTGGCCCAATTTCTTGGGCCCCATGCGCCACACACTTGGGCCTCCTCACCGCCCAAAACGTCACTTAAAGCTCCCCTTTTTCTGCCCCTTGTGGATCGGGCCACAAGGCCAATTTGCTAACTTAAACAATAACTACTATATTTTAAGCCCTAGAGTGTCTAAACAGAATGTTTAGTCAAAGCCTCGGCCTAATCTTTGAGCCCAATCTGGACCTCTAATTCTCAAATTAACACATTAAACATGTCTACACATTAAACGCATAAGCCCATTAATTCAGGATATTACACCACCTCAGGAGCCCGGCGTCGATGGTGCAGAAGTTGCATTATCTTCTGAATCGAAGCATGTTCCAACCGAACCTGAAGACGGTGAAGGAGGTTCAGATGAAGAAGAAAAAGATTTTTGATTTACGACGTACTCGCCTCCAGTCTACATGCATAATGTCGATCTATCGGCAAATGATGCATTGGAGTTTTCAGATCTACCACACAGAAGGCATGACCATACAAGTTTACCGTTGGATTCAGGTGAATTGGAAGTTGGTAAGGAGTTTTCCAGTAAGAATAGTTTTCTCGGTGCATTGAAACAATATATCATCATGAACGAGGTTAACTATTATGTGGTTAAATCCATATCCGAGAAGTTCGAGGTTAAGTGTGCAGTGCAATGCGGTACATGTTTATGAAAAATCATGGCTTCGGTTAGGAAAAAGACAGGGTTGTGGGAGATAAATAAGTACAAAAGTCCACATACGTGTGTTGCCGGTACAGTATCACTAGGTGTTTAGGGTTTTTGAATAATACTGTTATTACTTAAATTTGCATTATTTAATGTACTTCATTGACAGGTGTTTCACAAGATCATCCCAAAATGGATTCAGATATAATAGCTGGTTTAATACTACCGATGGTGAAGGTGGATCCCAAGACTTCTGTGTCGGTTTTAATTTCCAATATTCGTAGCCAATTCAGGTACACGTCTTCTTACCGCAAAGCTTGGATAGCTAAGAAGAAGGCGTTGAAAAAGAAACATAGTGGGTGGGACGCTTCATATAATGAGGTGTGACAGTGGTGTTAAGTGCTGGAGAAGTACGTCCCAGGTTGTGTAACAGACCTTGAAATGGGCCCTACGTACTACAACGACCGATTGCTCCATGGATGCCAAGTGTTCAAGCGTCTATTCTGGAGCTTTGAGCAATGTCGGGATGCATTTATTTACATCAAGCCATTGGTACAAATTGACGGTACCTTTATGTATGGTAGATATACCCATAGGCTATTGCTAGCTGTGGCAAAGGATGGTGGTGGGAGAATCCTTCTAATTGCGTTTGCAATAACACCGGGGGAGTCAGGTGACGACTAGGATTTTTTTCTTTCTAGGTTGAGGAGGCATGTCTGCCCTAACCTGATATCTGCGTTATATCGGACCGGGGTACTGGAATATTAGCTGCAATTGAGCGACAGAGAAGCCTATGAGATTGCACACACCATCTGTATTGTCTAAGGCACGTTGCGTCTAACTACTACGGGCAATATCGGTCTACCACTGAATGACGACAAGTGACCAACATGGGTATTTAATCTCCACTAATATAATTTCATTTGTAATATTCAATTTATTCTGAATGGTAGAGAGGTATGTAATTATCGCTATCAACTTATATTGAGAGGGTACGAGATCAATAAGGATCGTTTTCATGAGATGTTGGTGATTTTGTGATCACTTAACGATCAAGGCGCAGACAACCTCTGTAACATACCTTTCGATCAGTGGACACAAGCATACAATAGCGGTCTACAATATGGTCATATGACCTCAAACCTGGCTGAATGCATAATTTCTATTCTAAAAGGAATGCGTCATTTACCGATAACCTCCATTGTATAGGAGATATATTTCTGTTTGGCGGCATTATTTCCAAAGCGAGCAGCGAGTTATAAAGACCAAATGCAGGGAGTCCATGTATAGTGTCAGAAGGTATTGCAAGAAATTAACAAGGCAAAGATGCGGCCCAACACCATGCACACAGTGTGTCACGATCGCGACAACCTATGGTTTCGTGTAATGGAGTTCGACAAACCGAACCAACGTATTACCGGCGAGCAATATCGTGTACACTTGAGAAATAGGACTTGCGACTGTGGGAGGTTTGACGCACTTCGTTATCCATGCACTAATGTAATTGCAGCTTGTCAGAATCTCTGTTTGGATCCCATGAAATATGTCGACGAAATGTACAAAATAGAATACATGCACAACGTGTGGAGACACGTATTCCCACAGGTCCTAGATGAACGTAAGTTTGTATCGCTTGCTCCATTTAAGTTGTTACCTGATAGAGAATTACGTCGCAAACCAAAAGGTCGACCTTGCTCGAGTTGAATACGTGATAATATGGATATCCGGGAAAGAACGAACCAACAGAAGTTGTGCGGATAGTGTAGGAACCCAGTTCATACAATTCAAACATGTCCAAATCAAAATAGTTTATAATTGCTTAAATGAAACTATGTTGTATTATTTCTATTGTCTTATTCAAAAGAACTTTTATTTTATTAAATAAGACAAAATATAAAAAATAATTGACTATTAAAATATTCAAAACAACTTTTATTTTATTAAATGAAACAAAATAAAAATAATTTGTACAAATATATTTAAAAAATTCAATGCATGTGCCGGTCGAAATCAGTGCCACATGGGGCTGATCGATGGTTACACACTTGATTCTTTCTTGGTTCAGCTTTCAGCGGGGGTTGTGGTTCTTCCAGTTTTGGGTGTTGGGAGGATGATCTGCCTTGATAGAACAAAGAATGCGTAGGTGTTTGCATCACCCAAGGCGGAGGTGTTTGAATCCCATAAGGTAATGGGGATTGGAAATGAGGTGAGCTCCCCAACGGTGCCTCGTGCGATCCCTCCTACGACGATGGCCTATATATCGTCAGTTGAGTTAGAGCCATTGGGAAAGGAGATGCACTAGGCCATGATTTCTAACCTGGCATAGGACTGGGAAAAGGAAATATATAAATTTTAGGATACATATAAGGGCTAGGATACACACCTGGCATAATCTAAATGGGCTATGGTGTAGGCGTCATTGCTTGAGGTGTTGGGCTCGGTGATTGTGTAGGCGCTATTGATGGGCCCACCCCATCATCTCTTCTCCTTGGATTTAAAGAGCCCCGTCATTCCTTTTCGACACGAATTTACCGACGCCTCTACTCTTTCAAGAGCAAATATGGGTTGCTATGGATCCTAAACCATAGCATGTAATTCGACGCGCACGCTAACGCTAGAACAATGATCGGTTTGCGAGTAGCTATATAATCATAGTAATTTTCCAAAATTTTGATATATTCCGAAAAGAATAGCAGCCAATGCGTATTCAGTCACCGTAAGTCGATTTTGTGCTCTTCATCGAGCACCTCATGTAACAGCCCAATTTCAGTGAAGTCGGAATAATGGTTTCGTAACCACAAGTCAGAGCCGAAAAGATAAAATATTTTTAATGTTATGAAATGATTAGTAATGTGATAGAATGATTGCATGAGAATTTTGATAAGAAAATTTTATCAATTAGGTGCTTGATTGTAGAAAGGACTAAATTGCATAAAATGTTAAATTTGAATTCTAGTAGCTATAAGGATTAAATAGCTATGGAATTCAAAACTTGGGGTCCTTAATTGGTAATTACACCATTGATGAAAAATATGTAGAGATATTTTTGGTGAATCATCCATGGAAAAATTAGAAAAGGCTAAGGACTAAATTAGAAATAAGAAAAATTAAAAGATGATAATTAATTAAATAAGATATCATCTTATTTTCATATCATCTTCCCCAAATATTTCCATGGAAACCCTAGGAAAGATAAACAAGCTTTCAAGGCATAAATTGGTAAGTTCCTATATCCCGTTTTTAGTAATTTTTATATTTTTGAGATTGGGGAAGCTTAATTTCTCTATTTGGGGGTTTAATTTAAATAGATATCAAAGTATAGAAAATTTTTCATGGATGAATATGTTGAAATTTAAAAGTTTATGGTAGAAAATGAAAAGTTGTTGATAGATAAACAACTTTTACAAAGGGAAATCTGATGAAAATTTTATAAAGGGACTAAAATGAAAAATGGTAAAATTCATGGAAAATTCTAAAATTTTGAGAATATATGTGCTGTAAAAGTAATATTAGAATTTTGGTTAGACTTGTAATAAGGATTAAATTGCATGAATTCCAATTTCCGAGACTAGGGACGAAATTGGAATTAATCAAAAGTATAGGGGCAAAATGGTACTTTTTCCTAGATTGTAAATTGAGTTCAATAGAATATGAAATGGATTGAATTGATTATTAAATTCATTTATATAGATCCAGAGGTGCCAAACAAAGAGCTAAATCGATGAAAGGAAAAGATTTCGGATTAGTAGATTTTAGATACGAACAAATATCAAGGTAAGTTCGTATAACTTAAATAAGCATAGAAATGTGTTGTTTTAAATGCTATATTACATTTTATAAGTTGTATGAAATTGGTTTGTATGGAAATTGTAAGGAATGGAATGGTATATGATGGAAAATTTATTGATAAAGGGTAAAATTCCGTATGAATATTGAATTCCGATGGATAAATATGATTTCCTTGACAAAACTGCATGTGTTGCAGAATGGATTTAGCCCGGACGGGTAATCCAAAATGAGCCTATCGAGTATACGTTTCAATTAGGATTTAGCCTGGACTGGTAATCCTAATTGACTGGATTTAGCCTGGACTGGTAATCCGACAAAGCCCTTAGAGTATATGTTACAGCTAGAATTTAGCCTGGACTGGTAATTCTGCTGTGTGATATGTGGTCGAGAGTGTACTTATAAGGTACTACTGGATATGAATTGACAGAAAATGGAATTGTACGCCTCGAGTGTACTACTTGAAATATCCATCGGAGATTCAATGATTCAACGGATAAAATACGCATATGGCATGATGAGCTCATCTATGCATAATGGTATATTTATGACTAATGTGTTGGTTGAATGTATGTGAATAGGAAAATTGCCAAATAGTTGGAAAGCATGTTTTGTATGGTTAATATATGGAATGAAATGGTAAGCTTAGTTTTTAGTTATACGAGCTTACTAAGCATAATATGCTTACTAGGTTTTATTTTCCCTGTTTTATAGTGCTCAAAGCTCGGGAAGGTTGGAGATTGGTCAGAGCAAATCATCACACTATCAACCTATCGTTTTGGTATAAATGAAAATCTTATTTTGTTAATGGAATGTATAGGCTAACTAAATCAAAAGATGTTGTGTAAGTAATGAATGAAACTTAGCCATTAAAATGGCTAATACACTTATGTTTTGATATAGGTTATGGTTGAATCAATATATTAACTAAAATGATAAGTATGAAGATCTAATGTTGCAAATTATGTAAATGACATAAAGGTAAGTCATTAAACACAAATATATGATGAAATGTATTAGTTGGATGGTAGAAATTGAATTAAATTATACTTGCAATTGGTTGGATTATACTTGTAAGTATTGGTGCAGGAAGATGGTAAATTTGGGTGATAAATGAGGCTAAGAAATGGCCTTATTTTGTCCAGACGGGTAGACACACGGGCGTGTGTCTAGGCCGTGTGTGACACACGGCCTGGTACATGGGCATATTGTCTGGCCGTGTGTCCCCTGAATTTTAATTTTGAAATACAGAATGTTCAGAATTGAGCACATGGGCAGAGACACGGGTGTGTGTCTCAACCGTGTGGGTGACACAGCCTTAAACACGGGCGTGTGTCATGGCCGTGTGAAACCTGCACTTAATTCAAATTAAATTAATTAACTACACGGCCTAGCACACGAGCGTGTAGCATGGCCGTGTGGCGCAAGTCAAAGAGCAACCTAAATTAGACACGGCTTGAGGCACGGGCGTGTCTAAGGGTCACACGGGCGTGTGAGCCCTGCACCTTAGAAAAATTTTAAAATTTTGCGAAAAATTCCTAGAGGTTCCGAATAAGTCCCAACTCGATTCTAATGCTCGTATTGGGCCTCGAGGGTCCATTTAAGGGACGTTCAAAATAATCTCGGTTAATGAATACTGATTTACATGATTTATCTGTAAATGTTCTGAAAAGTTTTGGTAATACTCTGTAACCCTATTTCGGCAATGGATACGGGTTAGGGGTGTTACATTTATTGGTATCAGAGCTACGGTTTAGTCGATTCTCAGACTAACGTAGCAAGTATGAGTTTAGCTATACATGCCATTATATAATTGGGATAGTGTGATATCTCTTGACCATTTTTAAATGTATTTTTCATATAGTAAATGTCTTCCGACCGAGCTAGAGCTGATCCTGAGGAAGCTGAGAGTACTGCTCAAGCTTCCGTACAAAGAGCTATATCTAGTAGTAGAAGTCCCGAGTCTGAGGGCCGAGATGATGAGGGAAAAGCTGCATTCTTTCAAATGATAATTGAATGGTTTACACAATATATAAGAACAAATCCTGTTGTTCAGCAAATTCCCCCACCTGCTCCTCAACCAATTCCTGAGACACCACAGGGTACTGAATTAGTTAAAATTAGTAAGGCTCCGGTTGATAAAATCAAAAAATATGGGGCTGAGAAATTCAGAGCTACTACAGATGATGATGTAGAAAAGGCTGAGTTTTGGCTAGAGAATACTATCCGGGTATTAGATGAATTGTATTGTTCACCAGCCGATTTTCTAAAATGTGCAGTTTCTTTATTGAAGGAAACAACCTATTATTGGTGGAAAAATATAACTTCTGTCGTTCCAAAAGAAAACATTACATGGGAGTTCTATCAAACAGAATTCAGAAAAAAAAATATAAGTCAGAGATTCTTAGACCAGAAAAGAAAAGAATTCTTAGAACTTAAATAGGGGAACATGACAGTGTCAGAATATGAACGAGAATTTGTTCGACTAAGTAAATATGCTCAAGAATGGGTTCAAACTGAGGCTGAAATGTGCAAACGATTTGAAGAATGGCTGAATGAATATATTAAATTGTTGATCGGTATTCTTGAAATAAGAGAATTTGCAGTTTTGGCTGATCGAGCATTAAAAGCAGAAGAACTTAGCAAAGAAAAGAAACAAGCTGAAAGAGAAGCTCGGGTTTCTGGTAAGAGACCTATGGGAAAATCCCAATTATCTGTTTCAAAGAAATTAAAGAGATACCAGGATCATTTTACCGCATCTGCCGGATATTCTGGAAAAGAGCGGGGTTCTCAACGCTCTAACCCGAGATCATCGTCCCCATCAGTAACTAGTGTTGGTAGCGTCGGCAATCCAAAGCCGAAATGTAACAACTGCAATAAGTTTCATTTTGGGGAATGTCGTCTAAAAACTGGGGCTTGCTACCGATGTGGTTCTTTTGATCATTCCCTCAGAGATTGTCCGGAAATAGGGGAAAAAGAGGTTGAACAGATTTTAAAGCCGAGTAATACTGTCTCTAGAGGTAGACCACCTCGACACCCTGCAAATGTTGGTGGTAGCCGAAGTGCTACAAAAGATTCAACAGTTAAATCTGAGACCCGAGCACCGACGAGAACTTATGCTATACGTGCCAGAGAGGATGCCTTTGCCCCAAACGCCATTACTGGTACATTTTCTTTACTTGGTACTGATATTATTGCATTAATTGATCCTAGTTCCACACACTCATATATATGTACAAAATTAGTAAATGTTAAAAATTTACCGGTTGAATTCATTAAATTTGTGGTGGAAGTTTCAAATCATTTGGGTCAATGTGTGAGGTGGATAAAGTTTGTAAAGACTGTCCATTGATGGTAAAGGGTAAATGCTTCTCAACTGATTTGATGTTACTGCCTTTTGATGAATTTGATGTAATTTTGGGAATGAATTGGTTAACTCAGCATGATGCAGTAGTGAATTGCAAACAGAAATACATTGTGTTGAAATGTCAGAATGGTGAGTTACTCCATGTTGAATCTAATAGATTAGATGGGTTGTCTAATGTGATTTCAGTAATAGCAGCACAGAAATGTATCAGAAAGGGATATGAAGCTTATCTTGCTTATGTGTTGGACACAAAGGTAACTGAGTCAAAGATTCAGTCAGGGCCAGTAGTGTGTGAATTTCCAGATGTGCTTCCGGAAGAGTTACCTCGATTACCACCTGTTAGAGAAGTGGAGTTTTCTATAGACCTTATTCTGGGAACAACACCAATATCAATAGCACCTTATAGAATGGCTCCAGCTGAGTTGAAAGAGTTGAAAGCACTGTTACAAGAATTAATTGACAGAGGCTTTGCTCGACCCAGTTTCTCACCTTGGGGTGCACCAGTTTTATTTGTGAAGAAGAAATATGGATCTCTGAGATTATGTATTGATTACAGATAGCTAAATAAAGTTACAATAAAGAATAAGTACCCGTTGCCTAAAATAGATAACTTATTTAATCAGTTAAAAAAGGCTACTGTATTTTCAAAAATTGATCTTCGCTCAGGTTATTATTAGTTACGGCTAAAGGACTCAGATGTTCCAAAAATAGCTTTTAGAACCAGGTATGGCCACTATGAGTTTTTTGTGATGCCATTTGGGCTGACTAATGCACCGGCAGTGTTTATGGATCTGATTAATAGAATTTTCAGACTGTACCTAGACAGGTTTGTGGTGGTATTCATTGATGATATTTTAGTCTATTCCCGAGATGAAAAAGAGCACGCTGGTCATCTGAAAATTGTATTACAAACTCTACGGGAGAAGAAATTGTATGCCAAGTTCAGTAAATGTGAATTTTGGTTACGAAAAGTTGGATTTCTTGGACATATTGTATCTACTGAAGGTATCAGGGTAGACCCGAGTAAAATTTTAGCAATTGTTAATTGGAATCCACCAAAGAGTGTGTCAGAAGTTAGAAGTTTTTTGGGTTTAGCCGGATATTATCGGAGATTTGTTAAAGGGTTTTTGATGATAGGCTCTCCGATGACTCGACTATTGTAGAAAGATGTGAAGTTCGAGTGGAATGATAAATGTCAACAAAGTTTTGATAGGTTAAAAGCTTTATTAACTGAAGCACCTGTGTTGGTACAGCCTGAATCGAGTAAGGAATTTGTGATTTATAGTGATGTATATTTAAATGGTTTAGGTTGTGTTTTGATGCAAGAAGGTAAAGTAATTGCCTATGCTTCAAGACAATTAAAACCACATGAAAAGAATTACCCGATACATGATCTTGAATTAGTAGCTATTATGTTTGCATTAAAAATATGACGACATTATTTATATGGTGAAAAATGTCATATCTTCACTGATCACAAAAGTCTGAAATATTTGATGACACAGAAAGACTTGAACTTGAGACAACGCAGGTGGCTTGAATTGTTAAAAGATTATGATCTTGTGATTGATTATCATCCGGGTAAAGCCAATGTAGTTGCTGATGCTTTGAGCAGGAAATATTTATTTGCTTTACGAGAAATGAATACTCGGTTGTCTATTTCTGATGATGGTTCTATTATGGCTGAGTTGAAAGTTAGACCAGTATTTTTGCAACAAGTTTATAAAGCTCAGAAAAATGATGTTGAGTTACAGGCAAAACCGGAACAATGTGAATTGAATCCTGATTCGGAGTTTCAAATTGGGTCTGATGGTTGTTTCTTTTTCAGAGGCAGATTGTGTGTGTTGGAGAATTCAGAATTGGTACAGAAGATTTTATATGAAGCTCACAAAGGTAAAATGTCTGTTCATCTCGGTAGTAATAAAATGTACAATGATCTGAAAAAGATATATTGGTCGCCGGGAATGAAAAGAGATATTTTTGAATTTGTATCCAAATGCTTAATATGTCAGCAAGTGAAAGCTGAGCATCAGATGCCTTCGGGGTTGATACAACCAGTTGTTATACCCGAGTGTAAATGGGAAGGAATTACAATGGATTTTGTGTCGGGATTACCATTGACTCCGAGGAAGAAAGATGCTATTTGGGTGATTGTCAACCAGTTAACAAAGTATGCGCACTTTATACCGGTACGTATGGATTTTTCTTTAGATAAATTGGTTGAATTATATGTCTCTGATATTGTTAGATTACATGGGGTGCCAGTTTCTATTATTTCTGATAGAGATCCCCGGTTTACATCCCGATTTTGGAATAAATTACAAGAAGCACTGGGTACACGATTGCATTTCAGTACTACATTTCATCCTCAGACAGATGACCAGTCTGAACGTGTTATACATATTTTGGGGGATATGTTACGGTGTTGCGTACTTGAATTTGAAGGTAATTGGGAAAAATATTTACCTTTAATTGAATTTGCTTATAATAACAGTTATAAGTCTAGTATTAAAATGGCACCGTATGAAGCTCTGTATGGTCGAAAATGTAGAACACCATTGTATTGGACAGAGCTTGGTGAAAAGAAGATTCTTAAAGTTGATCTAATTCGGGAAACAGGGGAAAAGGTAAAGGTGATTCAAGATAGTTTGAAAGCAGCCTCTGATAGACAAAAGTCTTATGCCGACCTTAAAAGAAAAGAAATAGAATTTGAAGTTTGTGATAAAGTATTCTTAAAAGTGTCACCTTAGAAGAAAGTTCTTCGATTTGGATAGAAAGGAAAATTGAGTCCAAGATTTATCGAGCCCTGTGAAATTATTGAAAGAATTGGACCCGTTGCATATCGATTGGCATTACCACCAGAGCTTGATAAAATCCATAATGTTTTTCATGTATCAATGTTACGACGGTATCGATCGGATCCTTCACATGTTATTTCTCTGATAGAAGTGGAGATTCAGCCTGATATGACATATACTGAAGAACCGATCAAGATTCTGGCACGGAAAACAAAAGAGCTGAGAAATAAAAAGGTGGCATTGGTAAAAGTTCTTTGGCAAAAACATGGAATTGAAGAAGCTACTTGGGAGCCAGAGGATACCATGAGAAAGCAGTATCCTAATCTCTTGACTGGTAAGATTTTCGAGGACGAAAATCCTTAAGGGATGAGAGTTGTAACAGCCCAATTTCAATGAAGTCGGAATAATGGTTTCGTAACCACAAATCTGAGCCGGACAGATAAAATATTTTTAATGTTATGAAATGATTAGTAATGTGATAGAATGATTGCATGAGAATTTTGATAAGAAAATTTTATCAATTAAGTGCTTAATTGTAGAAAGGACTAAATTTCATAAAATGTTAAATTTGAATTCTAGTAGCTATAAGGATTAAATAGCTATGGAATTAAAAACTTGAGGTCCTTAATTGGTAATTAGACCATTGATGAAAAATATATAGATTTTTATTGTGAATCATCCATGAAAAAATTAGAAAAGGCTAAGGACTAAATTGGAAATGAGAAAAATTAAAATATGATAATTAATTAAATAAGATATCATCTTATTTTCATATCATCTTCCCTAAATATTTCCATGGAAACCTTAAGAAAGAGAAAACAAGCTTTCAAGGCATAAATTGGTAAGTTCTTATGTCTCGTTTTTAGTAATTTTTATATTTTTGAGATCAGGGAAGCTTAATTTCTCTATTTGGGGGTTTAATTTGAATAGATATCAAAGTATAGAAAATTTTCCATGGATGAATATGCTGAAATTTAAAATTTTATGGTAGAAAATGAAAGGTTGTTGATAGATAAACAACTTTTACAAAGGGAAATCTGATGGAAATTTTATATAGGGACTAAAATGAAAAATGGTAAAATTCATGGAAAATTCTAAAATTTTGAGAATATATGTGCTGTAAAAGTAATATTAGAATTTTGGTTAGACTTGGAATAAGGATTAAATTGCATGAATTCAAATTTTCGAGACTAGGGACGAAATTGGAATTAATCAAAAGTATAGGGGCAAAATGGTACTTTTTCCTAGATTGTAAATTGAGTTCAATAGAATATGAAATGGATTGAATTTATGATTAAATTCATTTATATAGATCCAGAGGTGCCAAACAAAGAGCTAAATCGAGGAAAGGAAAAGATTTCGGATTAGTAGATTTTAGATACGAACAAATATCAAGGTTAGTTCGTATAACTTAAATGAGCATAGAAATGTGTTGTTTTAAATGCTATATTACATTGTATAAGTTGTATGAAATTGGTATGTATGGAAATTGTAATGAATGGAATGGTATATGATGGAAAATTTATTGATAAAGGGTAAAATTTCGTATGAATATTGAATTCCGATGGATAAATGTGATTTCCCTGATAAAACTGCATGTGTTGCAGAATGGATTTAGCCCGGACAGGTAATCCAAAATGAGCCTTTCGAGTATACGTTTCAATTAGGATTTAGCTTTGGACTGGTAATCCTAATTGATCGGATTTAGCTCGATCGGTAATCCGTAATAAACTCTATATGGAATTCTTTGTCATATAAAGGATTTAGCCTGGACTGGTAATCCGACAAAGCCCTTAGAGTATATGTTACAGCTAGAATTTAGCCTGGACTGGTAATTCTGCTGTGTGATATGTGGCTCGAGAGTGTACCTATAAGGTACTACTGGATATGAATTAACAAAAAATGGAATTGTACGCCTCGAGTGTACTACTTGAAATATCCATCGGAGATTCAATGATTCAACAGATAAAATACGCATATGGCATGATGAGCTCATCTATGCATAATGGTATATTTATGACTAATGTGTTGGTTGAATGTATGTGAATAGGCAAATTGCCAAATAGTTGGAAAACATGTTTTGTATGGTTAATATATGGAATGAAATGGTAAGCTTAGTTTTTAGTTATACGAGCTTACTAAGCATAATATGCTTACTAGGTTTTATTTTCCCTGTTTTATAGTGCCCAAAGCTCAGGAAGGTTGGAGATTGCTTGGAGCAAATCATCACACTATCAACCTATCATTTTGGTATAAATGAAAATCTTATTTTGTTAATGGTGTGTATAGGCTAACTAAATCAAAAGATGTTGTGTAAGTAATGAATGAAACTTAGCCATTAGAATTGCTAATACACTTATGTTTTGATATATGTTATGGTTGAATCAATACATTAACTAAAATGATAAGTATGAAGATCTAATGTTGCAAATTATTTAAATGACATAAAGGTAAGTCATTAAACACAAATATATGATGAAATGTATTAGTTGGATGATAGAAATTGAATTGAATTATACTTGCAATTGGTTGGATTATACTTGTAAGTATTGGTGCAGGAATATGGTAAATTTGGGTGAGAAATGAGGCTAAGAAATAGCCTTATTTTGTCCAGACGGGTAGACACACGGGCGTGTGTCTAGGCCGTGTGTGACACACGGCCTGGTACATGAGCATGTTGTCTGGCCGTGTGTCCTCTGAATTTTAATTTTGAAAAACAGAATGCTCAGAATTGAGCACACGGGCAGAGACACGGGCGTGTGTCTCAGCCGTGTGGGTGACACGGCCTTAAACACGGGCGTGTGTCATGGCCATGTGAAACCTGCGCTAAATTCGAATTAAATTAATTAACTACACAGCCTAGCACACAGGCGTGTGGCATGGCCGTGTGGCGCAAGTCAGAGAGCAACCTAAATTAGACACTACTTGAGGCACGGGCGTGTGAGCCCTGCACCTTAGAAAAATTTTAAAATTTTGCCAAAAATTTCTAGAGGTTCCGAATAAGTCCCAACTCGATTCTAATGCTCGTATTGAGCCTCGAGGGTCCATTTAAGGGACGTTTATAACAATCTTGGTTAATGAATACTGATTTACATGATTTATCTGTAAATGTTCTGAAAAGTTTCAGTAATACTCTGTAACCTTGTTCTGGCAATGGATACGGGTTAGGGGTGTTACACCTCAGGTGTCACGGGAATCAGTTTTTGGAATCCAAATTGCCACAACACTCTATCCATCTAGTGCATATCGGCAGTTGCGTAGTTGATTAATGGGGCCTTAACATGCCAAATGTTCGGATTTTGAAAGAATTCATCCGAAATTACTGTTCAATTTGCCGGATCCTTGTATGGTGTCCATTGAAACTATATGAACGTGATAAAAATATTAGTTCTATACATAATACTAAATACGAAACGACTATGTTATGTATATATATTTCATTTAATACTTACATGCGCTTCCGACCGTTGGTCTAATAGAAGCCGTATATCTTTAAGAGCGGTAGGTATTCCAACATAACTCGCCGAATGGTTCCACCTAATTAAATAAATTTTTAGCATAAAATTATATTTTAAATCTATGTAATAATTGTAAAATCTAATATAAATTTTACCTCGTTATGAGTGGGAATGTATTTGGATGGTTAACTCGAGGACGTAAAAATGGAAAGCGAAACCTAGCCCATGATTGTAGTAATGATAGGCAACCTCCAATTTTGGCTTTATTTGGTTTCGTCGCCCCGCACATCTCTCGGTACAATGTTGCCAACACAGCAGACTCCCAACTAAGTTCGTCAGCTGCTCTAAAATCAACGAGTTTTAGTAGCCACCTTAGATGTACGAGGTTTCGTGACAAGTCCAGTATCATATAACCTCAAATGATCTCAAGGATGTATGCCCGAACATATCGTATTCTTTCTATTTCAGTCGAATCATCCCCCAGCTCCGAGAATGTGTCTCATAACCAGCCCATCTCAATTCAACCTCCGTAAATATTATCCGGAATCGCACCCAAAAGATCATAGCATATGGCTCCCCAATCAGCAGATTGAACGGACCCGGTGAGTACAGGCCCATCCACCAGCAATCCCAATTGTAACTGGACGTCCTTCAAAGTGATAGTACACTCCCCGTATGGAAGACAGAATGTGTGCGTCTCGGGTCTCCACCTCTTAATGAACACGTGATGAGTTTTGGGTTTAACTTGCACCCCTGGCCTATATTGGCCACGTGCTAAAAACCCGCTTCCCTCAAATAATTTTCTACCAACGGTGATGGAAGATCATACATATTACGAATATAACATTGTAACACCCGATCTACCGACTGTTATAAAAAATTATAAAATAAAAATTAATTAAAAGTACATAAATAAAAAATATTAAATAATATTCTAAAATTGAAATTAACCCTTACCATTTTCATTTGTTCGACGGAGATATGTTTATGATCAAGACGAATTAATTCTTCGGTCATTGCTAACACGATCAAATATCTTAGAAATTATAAAAAAAAATACTAATTTAGAAAAAAAAATTAAAGGAAATAGTTAATTAAAGAGAGCTTTGAGAAATTTAGGAAGAAATTTGAGAGCTTTTTTGAGAATTTTGAAAGAAATGTTTGTGTAAAAAAATAGGAGGGGGTTTATATTTTATTTTTTTACCGTTGGACCCCCAACGGTCAAAATTTTAAATGACTGTTGGGGTGACCATTAGGGGTCAAAAACACAGGCTAAAGGGTGTCCTTGAGGGAGCGCTTTTGCCATGATAGCAAAGCAAGTCCACATCAACTCATTTTTTTGCTAACATGGCAAAAACGCTCCCTAAGGGATGCGCTTTTCTAAAATTTTCCCTTAAAATACTCCTACATGAATGCGTTTTTATATTTTTGGCCCATTTCAATAAATAATAAATAAAGTAACTCATTTTTGTAAATAAAATAGGAAATGGGCCTTTATTGATAAAATAGCCCATTTTTAGCTGTCATCTATAAAGTGGAAAAACAAATCTAGTGAAGTTAGCAAATCTAAGAATAGGATATCCAGAAATGCAGTAATCCTATAACTGGATATGAAGCCAAAAAAGAAATAATCCAACAAACATAGGGCAGTGTCGTAAAATCAAAGAGTAGAAGATAATAAATCATGATAAGATAAAACTTAAGGTTTGTTTCTATCGATAAAATCAAATATAAAATGCATGTAAACTAGAATGCGTGTCAGCGAGGGCGCTCTCTTGGTGCCACCTTTCTCCTCCCTTCCTAAACAGCTTCTATTTCTCTCTCAAAAGACTCAGTTGTAAGTAGTAGATTCTAAATTCTAATTCTTCTCATTCTAATTGTAGTGAAATTACTTTGATATCTTCTTCTACAGCTCTCCCATCGCTTTCTCTGTAACTGTTCTGAATCATCCAGGTTTCTTTATATATATACACACACATTACTTCCTGCTGATTTCTTTTCTTTGAAATGCTTTGCCTCTGCCTTTGCTTTCGTCTTTTTCTGCCCTTTTCTTTGCACTGTATTAATCAAGGGTTTAATTAATGCGCCGCCTCTGCTTATTCTTTCAGATCAGTTTCTAATTTTACATCCTAATGAAAACCCCCTTTTCCTCTCTTATTTAACTCTCTTTTGTTTTTGGACTGGATGAATTTTGAGCCTTCATAGCAAATCTAGTTCTTTATACTGTTAATGATCGGTAGTGTTTTTTTTTATTTTTTATCCGCATGTTCATTATTGTGCAGCACTATTTTTTTCTCCTGTTTTGTTTTCTTAATGAAAGATTCTCTCATTTATTTAAATTTGATTTGTTCTGATTCTCTACTTGTAAAGTCGTATTAATTAGTTTCCAACGTAAGCCTCTTATGTTGGTTTTGAGATATCATTACACATTGTGCTATCTTTTTACTTTAAGGAGAGAGAATAGGGTAAAAAAAGGTAGAAGGAAATCATTTTTGGATTGGGTTGTCGTCATGGAAAACAATTCTCTCTCTCTCAACAGAAATTTGTAAATTTCGATGAAAATGATTGTGGAATATATGCAAGGTAACTAAAATATGGTTATGGTGCCACAAATTTTTATATGCATATGTTGGAACTTCACCGATACATCAAGTATATAGTTTGTTTTTTTTATGTCTTAGTACTGCATGCGTTTGGATGTCATCTTAGAATAAGATTTGTTCATTTAGGGAATGGAATTTTCTCCAATGGCACCAGAGAATCTTGTAAGGAAGGAAAACAGACTATGGTAGCTGCTTTATATTAATTAATGCATGTATGGCGCATAGATTTTTGGTCTCTTGATAGTTTCTATTGTCGGCGTCTTGCTTCTAGATGTAGCTTTTGCGTCTGATATGGTGCCCATAAACGGTGTATCACATGCTGAGTCTTCTTGTGACGTTACTTACTAAAATCTAGAAAATAGTAATAGTATTAAGAGAAGAAGAAAAGTTTTTTTTTTTTTTTTTTTTTTTTGGTGAAAAATAAAAAACTAACTACTACTCAAACATTTATCCTATTATTCCTAAGTTTCTCTAAATTGTTTGCATAATCCAATTTCCTCTTTCTAATTTGACCCCAGCTCTGTGCTAAACTGTACTGTGTTGCCCAACTTACTGAAATTTTAATAGTTTCTAAAAAAATCCAAGAAAGTCCTTGGAATATCTTTGTTTTCACAAAGGTGACTTTATGTACAAGATTATGCTACTGCATTTTTTGAAGTTGTGTCTTTGTTACATTTGGTTTTTTTCAGGTGGTCATAACTTATGGTACCTAATACAAAATGATGATGTAACTCAATTGCTTTTTTTCCCATTTACTGGTTCAATTTTTTGCAGAGGATCGCGAGCTGAACCTTTAATTATGGTTATGCAGTATGTGGGAGTGTGATTATTAAGAAGAAGCTCCCTTGATTAAATAATGGCTGGTTTTATAATGCTTTTTCCCAAGGTAACATAACAATGCGGTAATAATGCCATTTTCTCTTTGCAAATTGGCACTTCTGAAAACCTTCTTTATTGCTATTAAAACTTGTATGCAGATGGTAAAGGCAGTAGTTTCCTTCCACGTGAATATGTTCTGGAAAGCAGTACTTTGGACTGTTGCTATTGCATCTCTTCCTGTACGAGTGTTGACTGCCTTGCAGAGGGAAAGGATGGTTAGTTTCAATATTTGATACATATGAGTTGCAAGTAAAGTTCTAACAGGTGCATATAGCTTAGAAAGCTGAGAACCCATACTATGGTTTTTCTAATGTATGATTCATTCCCATCTCTGCTATTTCCCCTTTTTATATATTTAGTTGCATTTATTTAGGAACGTCTGAGGACTATCATTCGTTTGGTTAGAAGCTGAAAGTGAGTACTTTATTTTGGTTCCTTAATAAGGGAAGCTATAGCTATTTTAGCCTTTTACCAAATTTTTATTCTTATCAACTATCAAGGAGCTGCAAATTATTATGATAAAGTCTACACCTTTTTTATTTGCACAATATCTTTAGTCATCATAAACTAGTTCCTAGACTTGCTTTGAAGTCTTCTCTGCTGTCTTATTCATAATTTAAAATAAGAAGCACGGTTTTGCTTGCAGCTGGAACAGCATCTACATGAGATTCAGTTTGAGTTGGAGACTCTTGTTTGGGACAGGAAGGAGCTTGAGGACCATCTCCAAGCAGCTGTTAGAGAAAGCAGAATTATGGAGTCAATGTTAATTGAACTTGAAGGGGAACATGACAAGGCTATTGCCAGGATTGAACTATTAGAGGGTGAGGTAAATATCTTAAACTATCTGTAAGTTCGAAAAAAATGAATTGTGCACCAAAAAAGTTAATCATATATATTTATTTGTCTGGTAGGTATACCAACAGAAGTCTAAAATTAATCCTTGGTGATTGTAGGATGTAAACTGTAAAACTTGTAGCCTTTAGAACAAGGCTTCTTCTTCCTATCCCCATATTTACCCAAAATGTGACTGATGATTAAAAGGTATCATAATCAAGTATGGACCATCAGTCATTTATGAACACGGAAATTATCATAGAACCATAAGATGCACCATCAAACTCATCCTGATAATTTATCCTGATTTACCGAGATATTACCCTACTTGTTTCCAATTTGCTTTGTATGACATTTATGAACAAGCAGTTTGGGAAGACCTTAATCCCATGTTTACGTTAACTGAAACTATTATCCACCCTACCAGTTGCAGGATTTAAAGGATGAAAACCTTCGGCTGAAAGAAGTTCAAGGTAAAGCGGCATGCAGTTATAGAAGTCATGATGCGACAAATAAAGACAAAAGTCTGAATACCGTTGATGATAATCATGTGGTTCCCTACAGTATTGCATCATGGGTTTCCAATTATAAGGGGAGTGGCATCTCCTTCCAGGAGCTGATGATGAACAGAGAAGTATGGGAAGGTAAGAGCAAGAGTACTACTGAAATGATCAATTTCTTAAAAGCTGGCCCTGCACCAAGCGGATCCGTGGAAGTATTTACACCCAGTGTTCAAAATTTGGAAGTTGACACTGTTATCGAACAACGAAAAGAGGTTGCACTTTCACAGACACTTTTTAGTGCAATATTATCACTCTTGGTTGGAATGATTGTCTGGGAAGCTGAAGATCCTTGCATGCCTCTTGTGGTAGCTCTCTTTACTGTTGTTGGCATGTCACTTCAAAGTGTGGTTCAGTTTTTCTTCAGTATAAAGAACAAACCTGCTTCTGATGCAGTTGCCCTATTGAGTTTCAATTGGTTCATAGTTGGGACACTCAGTTATCCAGCACTGCCAAAGGTTACCCGTATGCTGGCACCACTGACCTTGAGCCTCGTGGACAGACTAGCAAGCTGGCTTGGTATCTCATTCAACTAGCTTTTATATCCCATGGAGTACCCATTGAGATGCATATATGTGTGTTCTCCATAGATTGTAAGGTAAAGGTTTTTATCATATTTTCTTTCTTGTTTCGGCTTTTTGTTCCGGATTTGACCTCAACATTTCAACAAGTTTGTATTACCATGTAAACTTGTATGAATGTGTCATGGTGGACAGGGCAGAGTTGTATAAGGAAAATAGCTGCTGCTTCTTTTTTTAGATACAGCAGTAGTTAGTTGTGTTTTGTTTTGTTTTCTTCTCCCCTTATAACTCCAATTTCTCCAGCATTATATTTTATAAATATATATGGTATGATGGGAAATGCAAAAGATAATTAAAAAGGGGCTATTTAGTATTTGCTTATGGAATTTGGATAGACGGACATAAAGGAATCGTCGGTGAGTCTTCCACTTGCATTTATTTATTATGTATGCTCTTGTCCATTCAATTAATGGCACTGCTTAATTTACTAAACTTTATTTGTGGTTTTTTGGGGAATGAAGTGGGGCAAGGAAAAAGAAGGGAAAGGAATAACTTGAGTGTTTCTACATTCTCTTATATAGCAAGTAATTTATCTTTTGTTTATTTCAATTTTAGTTTAATTTAGGGTTCGGAATGAAATCTTAAAGTTGGAAAACATTATTCTTGTTTTATTCGTATTTATGAAAACTAAAGGGAAGTTTTCTTTTTCTTCCCTATGTGAAGAATCAATAAGTATTCATTGTTTAATTACGTAGATTGAACTAAATTCCAAGTGGTAACAAATTTATCAAAAAAGATAACAGTAAATAGAAACAGCTTAGAAGTCTAAAAACAAATTTCGGTTTTTGTCAATAGATCTTAGCGGTTGCATCATAAACACTTCTTCATTCAGTGTCTTGAAGGACGATTCTAAATTGCTATTTTGAGCATTATAGTTGGTTTGGCCACAAGACTGAATGTGTTATGTAAGATGTCTAAACGCTATGTGCCCTTAGCGACAAGCTTAACCTTATACCCATCAATGGTCTTTATTTTATACAACCATTTACAATCAACAATGTTCTTTCTCGGAGGTTTAGGAACCAATTGGGGAGTGATGCATGATTATTGTGCTTGGGGCGAGGGTTGTGGGTGAGATTCAATTGGTGGATTAAGAGGTAGGGGTAGGACAGGTGGAGGAAATTGGGTAGTTGAGCTAAATTCATTTTGAATCGTGAAGGTAGTGACTTGGTAATAATAAGTAGATCGGAACTGGTAACATTAGAAGTCATGATGAGAGAAAAGAATTAATTATAAGAGATTTATAATTTACCTTATTAAAATCATCGATGATTTCAAGTAAACAAACGCATTCAATGTCAAATATTATCTACAATTTGTTCTAAGGAACTAGTTCTCATAACACTCGTATAAGAGTCTCAATAAACTTCTAAATAGTTTTCAAATCATGGATCCAGTCAAATACTAAATACATAATCTATAAACTTCATATCAAATAGCATAAACACATATAAGATATCAAACAAATGTAGAAATATAAACCCTCAACGGTCTTAATGTTATTTCTTTAAAACACAATACTTATCCAAAGTATTATATATGATCATCTTTTTCTATGTCACACTTATGTATATGTAAATAGTTTATACGTACATGCCAAATTATAAACAATAATTTAACTTAAAAATCACTTATAGCAGTTTTAATCTGATGTGATTCTAACTCAATTTAAATTTCAACTACCTTTTTTTCAATTATGTCTTCAACCTATACATAGAAAATAAATCCAATGCGCTAAAAAATCTTTGCTTAGTGATAGTACGACTCCAATTTGCCCAAATGTTAATTTAAACCAAATCACAATAATTTAAGAAATATTTAAACAATTATATATAGTTCACATATCAACATGCATCATTCATGACTTGAACATTAGCACAAACTTTTAAGATTTTTCAAGACATGTGAAAATTGGCCACTCTATGAAACCACAATCATTCATTCACAAACAAACCATTCAAACCACAATACAATTATTCTCTTTAAATAAAAACAAAGTTTCATTTTGTGGCACTTAGTAAACCTTGAGGAAATATCCAAGTCGGATATATAGAGTTCCTATTCCAACCACCACACCATTGAACAATTTTTGTCCTTCTACCCCATCATTGGTACATATGTTTACATATAAATACTTTCACCACACCATTTTGTACAAAGTTCATCTAATTTCAAATAAATATCTTCGTATTCATGCATATCATGTACACATATAATTTGGTATTGTTATTCGTTCTTTATTGGCATGCCAATAATATCAAATCGCTATTCACACCAAGTTTACAAAGGCAATATCACATTATAATCTATCAATTTTTCCTTTATTCACAAGTGATTATATATACCATTCACAACCAATTTTCATTTGCTCAACTATACATCATTCTTAGAACTACTTAATAAATCTTAATTACAAACACATAACTTTCAGTCTTAAAATGCTTGTCCAAATCACAACATAATTAACACGCATTACAATGTTCCCTCATTTTGTTCTTGACATCACGATGTTCCAACGCTGATAACGAGATGTCTTATACTAACTTGTTCGACTTGCACATGTATGTTTTTCAACATTTCGACATTACTTTGCCAACGTCGTGATGTTCCTTAGTAACTTTGCTCAACTTGCAAAAGTAGACCGTCATCGTTGCAACATTACCTAGTCAATGTAGCAACATCCCTCACAACTTCAGATATTTACACCATTGAAACTTTCAACACCACGTTTGATTTTAAACCAAATTTCATACATAAACTCTATAATACTTTAATACCATATGAACCATTACTCTTTCACAACAACATAATATTTGATATATATACATACATACACACACACACAAACAAGAACCAAACCATATAGCATAGTTAATACCATTCGCTAAAAGTTTAACATCATTAGTTCACCATATATATATAAAATATAACATATAACTTAAGCAAAGTACTAAGCTAAATAAAAATCACAGAGAACTTACATAATTATCCCAAGCTATCTTCAAAATCCTCCAACACTTCTTCAATCATTTGCTTCCACTTCCTTTTTCAGTTGTTTTCTCTTCAAAACTTAACATGTACTAATATTAATTTCACATATAGCATATATAATATAAATTACAAAGGTAGAATGCTTAATTTAAATTTAGCACTTCTCTCCACTTAGCTCTCTACCTAGCTTCTAACCAACTCCTAACCTAACTCTTCTTTACTCCATTTTTTTTAGAATCAAGCTTCAATTCATTTAAGTAATGACCTCAATAGTAGTTTTGCTAGATGAGGGATCACTTTGCATGAAAATTTCAAGAGCAATAGAATAAGAAAATGAGGAAAAAGAAAGCACCCAACTTTATTTTCTTCTCATTGTTGGAAAAGATGAAGACTTCTAAGTTTTCTCTAGATTTTTTCACTAAAAATTACCTTCAATGCCTAGGATCAATCATTAAAGATTTAATGGTGATCCAATGACCGCTATTTAACCTCATCATTTTCATTTTCACTTTCATTTTTATTAGTATAAAAATTCAATTTATATAGTAGTCTTTAAAAAGTATACTTTACTCCTTTCATAATTCAACTTCATCAGTATTTAACTAAGGCTCATATAAGTCATTTCTCAATACTATTAATTAATATCCTTCTAAGTTGTAACACCCCATACCCGACGCAGTTGTCGGGTCTAAGCTACGAGATGTTACAACTACCAATTTAGTAAATTCAAATCATTGCTCAACATTTAATCATTTAAATATGTAAATAAATAACATTCAAGTACATAATGTATTACACAAACATTTTTGGGTCCTACACGAGCTTACAAAAGTTCTTTTGTTAACCCGGGCTTGAATTAGGACTAAACTGTAAAGTTTTAAAAATTCAGGGTCAACATTACGACCTCACAATCTCCACATTGTGACGTTGCCAACTCAATAAGTCACGTCGCGACTTTGAACACACTGACGTTACGACGTCACTCACTGTCAGCACCGCGTTGCAATGTTAGACTTTTGTGGTCAAGACAATGTCCCTATTTTTGGAAAAAAACACCATTTGGTTCTTATTCATCAAAGTGCATACTACCTAAATGGTTCACATAACCTTATACCATCCAAAATCAACTCAAATCCATACCATTTCATGTCAAACAAGTCACCTAACCATTCCAATCAAAGCCAAAACAAACATGAGTTCAACTTATTCAAAATTAATTCATTGCATTACATTCTTTCAATTGCAAAAAATACCTATGTCAAAACACATTAAGACATGCCATACAACTTCAATACATACTTTTCTACACCTTATATGCATTAATGAGTAATAGGCCTTTAGCATGAACAACAATAATCAAGTTTCAACTACATATTCCTAGCATCACTTTCAAATATACCAATTTCAACCATTCATTAACCTAGGTATTTTTTCTACCTCATTTTACTCCACATGCCAAACATATAAGCATATATTGTAACAGCCCGTTTTTAATGAAATCGGAACAGTGGTTTCGAGACCACAAATTTGAGTCAGAAAGAAAATTTATTTTAATATTATTGCATGGTTTGCATTATGATAGGAATGTTATATGAAAAATTTGATAAGAAAATTTTACTGATTACATGTTTAATTATGGAAAGGACCAAATTGCATAAAATGCAAAAGTTGAGTTCTAGTAGCTATAAGTATTAAATAGCTATGGAATTCAAAACTTGAGGTCCTTATATGGTAATTAGACCATTAAGGGAAGTTAGTAAATATTTATGACGATTCATCCATGGAAAATTAGAAAAAGAAAATGACTAAATTGGAATTTGAAATAAATAAAGATGATAATAGCTTAATATCATCTTATTTCATCATTTTCCCCAAATTACTTTTATGGAAACCCTAGCTAAGATAAAGAACTTCAAGCAAGTTTAATTGGGCAAGTAATCATGTCCCGTTTTTAGTAATTTTTACATTTCTGATATCGTAACAACCTAATCTATCTATTTGGAGGATCAATTTGCAAAGTTATCAAGGTATTGAAATTTTTCCATGGATGTATATGCTGAAATTTTAAAATTTATGGTAGAAATTGAAAGGTTGTTGATAGATAAACAACTTTTGTAAAGTAAATTTTCATGAAATTGTGATTTAGGGACTAAATTGAAAAATGTAAAATTCATGGAAAATTTTTGTTTTTTGTGAAATACATGGGCTGTAAATGTTATATGTAAAAATCAGTTAGGTTTGGAATAAGGATTAAATTGCATGAATTTTATTTTCCGAGCCTAAAGACGAAATCGTCATTTATTGAAAGTATAGGGGCAAAATGGTAATTTTGCCTAAGATGTGAATTGAATTAAATTAATGTTAAATTCATTTATATAGATCCGGAAAGACCTAGTACTAAATTGGATCGAGTAAAATAAAAAGTGTCGGATTAGTAGATTCTTGAAGCGAACAAGTATCGAGGTAAGTTCGTGTAACTAAATTGTGTATATTTATATGTTTGTATTGAATGTAATATATATATGAATTGTGTAATTGTCATGTATATGAAATTGATTACATAACCGATAATGTCCGACAAATATTAAGTCCCGTTTGAATAAATGAAATTCGATTAGATACAGGGTTCTCGTATTGGTTGTGGTCCTGCATATGTTGTAGACACACCATAGCTCGAAAGATCGTCCTGTTATTAGCTCTCATGAGCTTCCCGATATATGGGTCTTGCGAGCTTCCCATTATAGCTCTTCGGTGCGTCCCGATAGGTTGTGATCCTACTTGTGTTGTGGATACACCTTAGCTCTTATGAGCTTCCCGATTAAAGGCTCTTTGTGAGCTTCCTGATTAATGGCTCTTCAAAGCTTCCCGATATGGCTCGCTTGAACTTCTCAATATATGGCTACCCGGAGCTTCCCGTTAATGGCTCTTCGGAGCTACCCGTTATTAGCTCACATGAGCTTCCTAGTTATGGCTCTTATGAGCTTCCTATTATACAGCTCGGATAAGCTTCCCGTTACATGGCTCACACGAGCTTCCTGTTATATGGCTCGAGAGAGAGCTTTCTGATTATGTGCTCAAATGAGCACCCCCGAATATGAATTGACAGGTTTCAGATTCGTACACTTCAAGTGTACTACCCTTGTATCCATCGATATTTTAAATGATTCAACGGGTAGAGTTCTAACATGAGATGATATGAATTCAAGATGAATTATTATGAGAAATCCTTGAAATACAAAGATATGATATGTACATGTTCATGGATACTTGAAATGATAAATATATGTATGTGGAAATTGAATATTGATGAGCTCATCCATATTTCTTAGTATTTACATGAACTATATAACTAACATGCTTGATGAGGATTTATGTGTGATTAGGTTATTGATTTCTTTGATTTGGATGTACTATGAGTGCTTGTTTTAAATGAACATAATTGGTAAGTTAATTTCTTGTTATACGAACTTACTAAGCATTTGAAATGCTTACTCAATTTTCTTTACTATGTTTTATAGTGCTCAAAAGCTCGTAAAGGTTGAAAATCGGTCGGAGCATCATCACACTATCCTTCAACTCGTTTTGGTATAAATAGCAAACTTATTTTGGTATAATAGCATGTATAGGCTAACTTGGTCAATATTGGCATGTAAATGGTTGTTTGTAATCTAGCCATTGGAATGGCTAGTAATGGTATGTTTAATGTATATATATATGAGGTTATATAATGATTAATATATGTGTGCTTGGTATAATTAGATTGAATTATGGTAAACATATATGTTTTACAAAAGGTAAGTTTGAATACATGAATACATGTGATGATATATTATGCATAATGTTAATGTTGGCTTGGTTTTAATGTCTTGAATTGATTGGTATATATATATGAAAGTATTGATGTAGGTTGAAGACAATTTGGGTGAGAAAAGTGGTCATGGAAATGGCCTATTTTCGTCCACACGAGTAGACACAAGGGCGTGTGTCTCAACCGTATGTGACACACGGTCATGTGCACGGGCGTGTGGTTTGGCTGTGTCCCCTACATCTTAAAAATTGAGAAACATAATGCTCAGAATTGGTCACACGGGTTGAGACACGGGCGTGTGTCTCAGTCGTGTGAGACACATGGCCCAACACACGAGCTTGTGTCTTGGCCGTGTAAAACCTATACTTAATTTTTGAAAATTAAATTGTCCACATGGCCTAGCACACGGGCGTGTGGTTGGGCCTGTGACCCAAGTCAGAGAGTTATACGGGTAAGGACACGGGTTAGGGCACGGCCGTGTGCTTCACATTGATTGCCCACACGGCCTGGGACGTGGGCGTGTCATTGGTCGTGTGGCTCACACGGCTTGGCCACACGGGCGTGTGTCCCTTATACATAAGAAAAATTTTGCAATTTCGCGAAAAAATCTCTGAGTTTCCAGTTTAGTCCCGATCTAATTCTAACATGTATATTGGGTCTCGAGGACCCATACAAGGGAAAATATGATTGATTTTGGATATGCATAGTAAATGATACGATTTAATTATAATTAATCTGTAAATTCTAGTAATGCTCTGTAACCCTGTTTCGATGACGGATACAGGTTAGGGGTGTTACATATATCATCACTTATTCTAGCATGAAACATGACTAATACCATACATTTACCAAGTCACAAAGGCAACATATCACACAAGATGCATTTGCCAAGTAGTAAACACTTTCAAATGCTAAAGTGTACACTAAGAACCTTATATACATGTCACAAACTTAAACTCAAAATAATTGCATAACTACCGATTCGATGATAGTGTGAGTTTCAAGACGATTTGGCTTGACAAGTTTCGCAAGGTAACGATTTACGAGGGAAAGGAAAAAATTAAGGTAAGCATTAAGAATGCTTAGTAAGTTCAAATGGAAAATACCATACTTATCTTATTTTTTTACAATAAGCATTAAAGCTACCAAAGTTTGACATAGCTTTGGCTAAGACATAGCACTTAAAATATCAACAAGTGAGCATATATATAACCATGATTATTAAATTTTACAAATAACTTAACAAGCAAACTCATGTTACTTTCATGTAACTTATCAACATGGTATATTTCTTCACAAACTATAAGATTATAACAAGTATGCATGATTCAATTCATTCACTTTTGCTATCAATAATCGTAAGAGTATATTATTTATAAATCAATCCATTCAATGACTTTTCAATTTGAATAACAAGTCCAATTCATCACATTTCAAATTTTCAATTTCATTTATACCATTTCGCCTGATGAACCCTAGTAAAACAGACTCTAATACACGAGTAAACTATACCACACCAGTTGCTCATCCAAGCTAAGTATAAATATATTAGGTTACCCGTTTGGGCTAAACCTATATTATGACACATTAGGTTTCTTGTTCGAGATAAACCTGTGTCACATAATACCAGAGAATACGCAACGAATGTTAGATCTCGTTAACATCTGTAATATATATCCTGTGCAAGCCTGCACAAGACCTTATTGACATGTCATTCGTATCTTAACATTTTACTAAATTCACACAGACATCAATTTCCGCATTTTCAATATCATCCCTATGATCGTTTTCATTTACATAACACACCATGTAGAAAGGGTTACATTTTATATTTTTATATCCTGAAATCATTCTTATTTATACATTCGTACCCTGTTTTATTTCATAATAATCAATCACGACATAATATTTCAATTTTGTCCTTATCTAGCCAAATATGTCAAATTCCAGAATATTTCATCTATATAAAAGCAATTAAATTAAACACAAGTACACACATATAACACAAAGAGGGATAGTAAGTTTCATACAAACTTACCTATTCGAAACACTAACAAGTTGATTTTTCTGGGACTAATCAACGATTTTATCTTTCTCTCGATTAACTCTGATTTGATCCAATTCTTGATTAATTAATGGTCGAATGTTTGGGAGAATTTTTGAAGGTTTTCCAAGCTCTCAACTGTGGTGGATGGTGGAGAGAAAGAAAAAGATGGTGAAATCTCACTTTCTTTTCCTTTTATACTTGTTTAATTCTTAATTAATCTAGGTTATTTAACTTAATCATATTTTATTACTATAATTTAACTACTAATCTTATACTTAGTGGATAGTGACATCATCGTCCACCAACTATGAGAAATTTATGGTTTAATTACCATTTTAGTCTTTTGGGTAGCTGCAAATTAAGTCTTCAACCATTTGGCTAATTAAAAACCTATAGTGATTGGACTTTTAGAATTTAATCATTGTACCTAAATTAACTATTTAATTGAAAAAATTTGATGGACCAAACATCAATATACTTTTATAATAACCCTTTTAAATATTCATATTTAATATTTACGGACTCGATTTACAGAAATAGAGTTCCGAAATCGCATTTTTCGGTACCACTAAAAATTGGGCTGTTACATAAGTCCTCCATATTATTCAATTAATGACAATATTATTCCCATACACATCCCTTAACATTTTCCCCACTATTAATACCATTCTTAAGACAAGAAATTATATCGGTTTTACTTCAAAATTTACCATACATTCTGAAAATGACTATTCATGTCTCAAAATAACATTGTTATTGACATCGAAATTTTAATGATGTTACAGGATCTTACACATTAGAGCTTATGGTAGCTCTGATATTATGTGAAGAATCAACAAAAAAAATTGCATCTCTTAATAAAGGATTCACATGTAAATATATAGATAAATAAAAGAAGTAAACCTCAAGAAATACTCCTACATATTAGGAGAATTATTCAAACAATAACAAATTAATAAAATATAACAAATAGAAATAACCCAGAAGATACATTCAAACCATAAAACCTAATAGATATATGCATTAATATCCTCCTTTAATTAAATATGTTTTTTTTTCAATAATTTCAATATTTTTCATTTTTATAAGAGTTTTTAAATTTTCAAAAATGAAATTATTCATTTAGGTAAAAGATAATGGACAATTTTAAAATTTGTAAATAATTTCAAAGGGATTAGAATAATTCAAATTTTACATGTGTGCTTAATTTCTCATAATCTTATGGGTAAACTATCGAATTAGCCATCCAACTTTTAGTGTGTTTTTATTTTAGCCACCCAACTTTCAAAATTTTCAATTTAATTACTAAAGTTCTCAAATTTATTTTTTTAGTCACTCTACCATTAATTCTTTAACATTGTGATGATGCGACATTTGATTTTTTGACATGGAAGCCAAAAATGATTGTTTCTTACGTACATTTATTTCTTTTCTCTTTTTTTATTTCATTTCATCATCTTCTCCGCACAAAATAAACTTTCCAGTTTCTTCTCTCATGTCACGCCGCACAAAAATTAAGCCTAAAAATCGAACCCAATATAATTTAAACTTGAATAAAAAGCTCGAAACTTGTAATCTTCGTAAGGGTAAATTATACCAACAGTCACTCAACTTTGATGCAGTTGACAAAACAATCACTCTAATTTCAATTCAGTCACTCAACTTTAAAAAAATGACAAATCGGTCACTACTGTTATAGATGTAACAAAAAGCTGAGGTGGCCCATTAACTTGCCATGTTGGCATCCCACGTGGAAACGATGACCTCTACACCATCCCCTTTACTTGTAGTAAAAGAAGAATAATAACAAATAAATAAATAGAGTCACCACTTTCCATTCAACAGCAACTATTTCTCCTCTTCACCCTTTCCCATTCTAAACCAACGCTCCTCTTTTACCACTGCTGCCCTACCCGACTCTGCTGACGAATAAATCGTCGTCTCCGAAGATAATTCCAACGATCTTGGGGTCATCATTTCGGCTTGCTCAGTCAGTGTTTTTACAGGAATCATCGTCGTTTTGTTCAACAATGGTGTGCATGAGATTCACGACTTTTTTTGGGATTAGATTCCTTACAGAGGTGCTTCCTAGTTGCGAGAGGAGCCTCTCGACTCTGTTTGGGTACATGTTATTTTTGTGCCTTCTTAGGGCGATTTAATCATCAACGTCTTGAACGCTAGTAGGGACGCCGTTTCAGAAGCTAGTTATAATGCCAAAGCTGTGTTGGGTTCTATTTTGAAAGCTTTAACGTCTTGCATCATGCTTAGGATTGGTAATTCCTTAAGGCCTGAAGGTCCAAGCGTCAAGCTTAGTTCTTCCATTTTTGAAGAAATCCATTCTCTTTTGGATATAAATCCTCAAACCAAGCTCTCCCTTTTGGCTGCCGGCTCAGCTGATGGAATCTCATCTGATTCATTTTTGAAATTTTAGACAGTAATTCTTTTGGAATTGAATCTTCAGGTTTTAATGTTGTCATTGTTGGTTTCTTTTTCACCGTTGAGTCGATTTTGTGGCCATCATTGTCGATGGATTCATCAGTGTCACTTACTAACACAAATTCGATGTTAATTCTCAGTTCAGTTATCGCTTCCGTGATATCTGAAGTTGGTCTTGATTCTGAACTTGCCTTTAAGGTTCCTAAGTGTGATTTCCAGTCTCCTGGTGGTAAATTTCTTAAATTATCATCATTTGAAACTGTATTCTTTTATGTTTCTCATTTAATTATTTCAAAGTTTTTTTTTTAAATTTTCAAAACTTCCACTTTATTTATTGTTGGGTTTTCTTTGTGGCTTGGTTACATTGGCGTTTTCTAAATTAACATCTTACTTATTGGGCGTTGTGGACAATCTTAACAAGGACGTTGGGATACCAAATCATGTGTTTCCTATAGTTGGGGGACTAACTGTTGGTGTAACAGCCTTGGCATATCTTGAAATTTTGTACTGAGGTTTTGAGAATGTCGATCTTTTGTTAGAATCTCGACCATTCGTGAAAGGTCTTTCGGGTGATCTTTTGTTATCGGTGCTGCTGGTTTGCTTGTTGGGTCTATTGTATTGGGGTCGTTGGAAACTTTGAAAGGGATTTTACAGTCTCTTCTTGTAACACCCCAAACCCGGCCCAAAACATCACGATCGAATCTGGAATGTTACGGGAAAGTGGTGAAATCGAGTTCTAGTTTAATTAGTGAAATCAGACTTTAAATTTGGAAATACCCTTCGTTTAAGGAGTTGTCGTTAAAAATAATAGTTTGCCGAATAAAAATGCCCAAGTTGTATAAAATCCGATTCATTTTATGTCTCCGTGGTAAAAATGTTTCAATGTCACATTTTAAAAATTATTAAATAATAAATCCAACTTAAAACCATAAATCTCGAAATATATAGAGTGGCCTTATTACATAATGAAGATAACCCAAGAAAATAAAATCTAGTAGCTTAAAATAGAGTTACGAAACCAACATCTGCATGGCCACCTCGAATCCCCTCCAGCCCGGTCCAACGTATCATGTGTTACCTGCATTGTTTTTGAGAAAAAATGGGGTGAGTCACCAGACTCAGAGTGTAATTACACTACACAGTTTCCACTAATGGCCTTAGGCCCACATCCACATTGAACTAGCACCATGCAAAATCAGAAATGCAATATGACAGTCCAATCCCAACCTAGTATCCATCCGCTACACACCACCCGTACATCCATCCAATACACACCTGGGGATTACTAAATCAACCCTCCATCCGCTACACACCTCTTTGGCAGTCTATATCGACGGACACACTGCTCAAAGTCCACATAGTGGTCTAGCCACTGATCCACGTGATTAAATCACAAATATCCACGATGAGACTCAAGGTCTTCATCAATCCACAATGAGGCTCAAGGCCATCATTAATCGTGACAGAGTTACCCACATATGAGTATACACTTCCCCTTTTATCAGTATATCCCAAACCCCATGCACATGCAGCATAATATGATGAAATGGCATTATAATAGAATATGAGCACATCCATATACATATATACAACATGCTTACATGCATCCACAATTATCTTTCCTCAATTTCGATATAGGTAGTTTACTAACTTTGGTTTAATGGCTTACCCAATGTGGGTAACAACACCACCACAAACCACTATTTTGGCTACCACACATAACACATATATTTAATTAAAACAACTAATGAAACGATTAGTGATAATTACACACCTAAAAACTCGAAGCATTAGACTATCGATCTCCCTAACGTCCTCACTCGAAAAGATTACGACGATCTGCTTGTCCTTTTGGATCTTTGGCCCACACCCGATGGCCAATCCCGAACCGCTAAAACTGACCGCTTCTTGAACTTAGGGGTAGGGACTACGTGTCCAACCCTCCCTTCGATTGGCTGGTACTCGATTCCATCAAATAAGATCTTGGTCAGAAGTCCCGGTTAAAACATTGAATAAAACTATAACGGAACCAAAAGTATGCTTTGATTGAAAGAACATCCTTACCTAAGGTCGATGAGAATCCCAAAGGCTATTCACTTGAGCTTAAAGGTCATGAAATCCCTACATAACCCATGTCGATTCGCCTTAACACTTATGGTCAAAAGAAGTGGCCTTCGGCCGAACGTTATAACCTTCTTACCTTGATTGATCAAAACCCGAAAGATCCTTAATGCCCCTAACACTGGCTTCAAGCAACAGATCTGAATCAAACCCTTCATAGATTCGGCCACACATAAGAACAAAGTTAGGCTTTTGGTTCGGCAACCAAATAGAAATAAGAGAGATTCGGGTAAAAGAAAAACCCCTTACCACCACTTCTAGGATTCGAATGAGAGGATTGATAGGAAGAGTCACCACCCAAGAGATGTTCGGCTCTGCTAGATTCGGCCAAGAGATAACACTTGCGGCAACAAAATAAAATAAAAAAAGAAGAATAGCAATGAAAATGAGAGAAGTAATGGTGAAAAAGAGGAAGAGGGAGTAGAGGTTTAAGAGGTTTCGGCTATAGGGGGAAAGTGAAGGGTATATTTCGGCTTTTAGAGAGTGAGTAGAAAGAAAAAAAAAGAACAACACCTACTTTCGGCTTTTGAAGATGAGAAGAGAAGATAAACCAAAATGACCTTAATGGTCTTCTAGATTTCAGCTATGAGTCAAAAAGAGAGAAAAGAGTTGAAGAGCTAGGTGATTTTCGGCACAAGAGAGGGTGAGAGCAAAACTAAAACAAAAGTGAGAAGCACAACCAAATGCCGAAAAACAACTACTACACACTAGCACCAAATTTCGGCACCCTCCCCTTAAGCTTAAAACCGAATACTCCCCCCTCTCAACCCCTCAAAAACTCGGCTAACACTCACCTAGCCAACACCCCCCACAATTCTCTCCTTAATTCCCTCTACATCACCCATTCAAATGAGTTTGAATCATTCTAACCCCACAAATAACTCTCCACCACATATTCAAAAGATTTGACCCATTCAAACCTCCACCTTTCAAGTGCCCTTGCCGAATCCACTACCTCCCCCTCTTGACGCAAAATACAACTCCAAAATGCTGCCCATGTTGCTCGAACCTCCTCCCCCTTGGAACTCCCTTTGACGTAACTCCCCTGCACACCAGATGACGTCTCCTTGCCACTCCACCACTTCACTTGTTGTGTCTTTAATCACCACTTTTAATCCCTTAAGGCCTGACTCTACTAGCTCTCCCCTAAAGGCTTCAAACCAGAAATTTTCACTAAGACTCCTACTTAACCCCAAGATTTCCCGAAGCCCCCAAACACACTCAAACAACCATGCAACACACAAGAACACATAGATACGAAATAAAATATACTACCCCTAAATCCCAGATGTTACTGCTTCTACCCCTTAAAGAAATTTCTACCCAAAATTACAGGTCAAAATAGATGAGGGAATTGTTGACGCATTGCCTCCTCCGGCTCCCACGACGCTTCCTTTAAACCATGGTTCCGCCACAACACCTTGACTAGAGGAACTGATTTCTTCCGTAGCACCTTCACATCCCGCTCCAAAATCTGAATTGGTTCCTCCTCGTAAGACAAATCTGGCCTTAACTCAATTTCCTCTACTGGCACCACGTGAGACGGATCCGAACGGTAACGTCTTAGCATCGAGACGTGAAACCCATCATGCATCTGCTTCAACTCTGAAGGCAACTCCAACTGATACGCTACTGGCCCTACCCGTTTCAAAATCCGATAAGGCCCTATAAACGAGGGGCTCAGCTTACCTTTACGTCCAAATCTCATCACCTTTTTTCCACGGCGAAACTTTTAGGAAAACCCGATCACCTACTGCGAATTCTATCTCTTTCCGCTTAAGATCCGTATACGATTTCTGTCTGTCCGATGCCTCCTTCAACCGAGTTCGAATTACCTTAACCTTCTCTTCCGATTCTGCCACCAACTCCGGACCTAAGACATGACGTTCCCCTAACCCTGTCCAACACGTAGGAGTGCGACACTTCCGCCCATGCAATGCTTCATACGGCGCCATCCGAATACTTGCTTGATAACTATTGTTGTACGCGAACTCTACTAAAGGCAAGAATTCTTCCCAGCTACCTCTGAAATCGATGACGCAACCCCTCAACATATCCTCTAACACCTGAATTACCCTTTCGGTGGCCATCATGCTCATGGATGAAATGCCGTGCTAAAGTCCAACTGGTGCCCAAAGCCCGATGCAACGCCCTCCAAAACCGCGATGTAAATCTAGGGTCCCTATCGATATTATTGATACCGCACACCATGCGCCTCACAATTTACGCCACATCTGACTTAGCCAACTTCAAGAGAATAGTCGACACGCACTTGGTATGAAGTGTGCGAGACTTTGTCAACCGATCTACGATCACCCATACTGAGTCTTTCTTAGTAGGCGTAAGAGGAAGCCCACTAACAAAGTCCATCGTGATCCTTTCCCACTTCCATTGTAGAATCTTCACCGGTTTCAGCTTTGACCTGCTGACACGTCAGACACTTCCCCACAAATTTCGTGACTTCTCGCTTCAATCTAGGCCACCAAAATTGTTTCCGTAGATCCTGGTACATCTTACTCCCCCCAGGATGCATAGCGTAAGGGCTACTATGCGATTCCCGAAGAATCCTCTGCCTTAACTCCACATCCTTCGGCATACAAACCCTCCCACGAAAACACAAAACTCCGTCGCTATTCACACTGTAATCCTCTATTCTCCCATCCTGTACTTGTAGAAGTCGAGCACTCAGAACCTCATCCACCAACTATTTCTCCTTTACCTGACTTATCCATGACGGCTTCACCTGCAGCTCCACTAATAGACTCCCGTCGTCATATAGGCTAAGATGAGCGAACATCACTCTCAAGTCCGATACTACCTTCCGGCTTAGTGCATCTGCCACCACATTCGCCTTACCCGGATGATATTCAATCGAGCAGTCATAATCCTTCAACAGCTCCACCCATCTTCGATGTCTCAAGTTCAGCTCCTTCTGAGTCAATAGATACTTTAAACTCTTGTGGTCTGTATAGATAAAAGACTTCTCTCCATACATATAATGTCTCCACACCTTTAGAGCGAAAACCAATGCAGCCAACTCCAGATCATGAGTGGGATAGTTAACTTCATGTGGTCTTAACTGCCGAGACGTATAGGCAACAACCTTTCCCTCCTGCATCAATACACAACCTAACCCCGTATGAGAAGCATCACAGTATACCACAAAATCTTTCCCTGCTTCAGGCTGAATTAAAACCGGAGCCTCCATCAAAACCCTCTTTAGCTTCTCGAAACTCTTTTGCTGCTTGTCTGTCCACACAAATGGTACCTCCTTCCTCAACAACTTAGTCAAGGGCGCCGCGATTGAGGAGAAACCTTCGACAAACCTTCTGTAATAACCTGCCAATCCCAAAAAACTTCGAACTTCCGCCACATACTTAGGTGGTTTCCAATCCAGCACCGCCTCGATCTTCCGAGGATCAACTCTTATCCCTTTTGCGGATACCACATGACCCAGAAAAGTAACTTCTCTTAACCAAAATTCGCACTTACTAAATTTGGCGTACAATTTCTTCTCCCTTAGAATCTGTAGAACCACCCGGAGATGCGCATCATGTTCCTCTTTCGACTTGGAGTATACTAGGATGTCGTCTATGAATACTACGACGAACTGGTCCAAATATGGTTGGAAGACTCGATTCATCATGTCCATGAACGCGACTGGTGCGTTCGTCAACCCAAACGGCATTACCAAGAATTCATAGTGCCCGTATCGAGTCTGGAAAGCTGTCTTATGAATATCTGCTTCTTTTACCTTAAGCCAGTGGTATCCCGACCTCAAATCTATCTTCGAAAGACGCGCAGCCTTTGAGTGGTCAAACAAGTCGTCTATCCTCGGAGGCGGATACTTGTTCTTGATCGTCGACTTATTCAATCGCGATAATCTATACACATACGCATAGATCCGTCTTTCTTCTTTACAAACAACACCGGTGCTCCCCATGGAGACACACTGGGTCGAATAAAACCGCGATCTAGCAACTCTTAAATTTGGGCTTTCAGTTCTACTAGCTCCTTTGGTGCCATCCTATAAGGGGCGATAGACACCGAAGCCGTACCCGGTATAAGCTCGATTCCAAACTCCACCTCGTGATCCGGAGGCAACCCTGGAAGCTCCTCTGGAAAAACATCTACAAACCCCTTTACTGTTCTAACCTCTTCCACGGTCGCTTCCTTTGCATCCAAAAAACTAACAAACGTCAAGAAAGCCATGCACCCTTTCTTCACCATTATTTCCGCCTTAAGAGCTGACACCACATTAGACAGATAGTCTCTCCTTTCACCTATTACCAAAACTTCATCATCCCCGGAAGTTCTTAACGTCATGCGCTTAGCAGTACAGTTTAGATTCGCTCGATACCTTACTAGCCAGTCCATGCCTAAGATCAAGTCAAATTCTCCGAACGGTAGTTCCTTCAAGTCAGCCGGGAATACTGACCCCTGAACTTCTAGAGGCACATCTCTAAAAAGTTTATCAACCACTACCGATTGCTCTAAAGGACTAAGTACAGTCATCTTCCTAGAAGCAGTTTCAGGATTCACATTCAAGGTTCCAGACACCATACTAGCAATATAAGAGTGTGTTGACCCGACATAAATTAGTGCAGTAAAGGGTAACCTAGAAATAAGGAACGTGCCCGTTATAACATCTGGTGCATCCCCCTCTTCACGACGCCTGGCCGCGTAAACCAACCCAGACTGCCTTGCCTCAGTACCTCCGGTTCCTCTGCCCTGCGTTCCACGTCCTCGGCCAGAACCATTCCCTCTTCGGTTCGGACCACGACCTCTCGGCATCTGCTGACCACCCCTACCTGGCTGCACGTACCCTTGACTTACCATCCGAGCCCTGGTCATGTCTTGCGGACAATTCTTAATCAAGTGATCCTTCGACCCACATCTGAAACACTTCTTACTTCTTTCCAAGCACTCCCCTACATGTGACCGCCCACACTTAGCACACTGACGAAATTGCCCCCAGTACCCGGCGTAGTATCACGAACAGGTCCATTAACCCTAGGCTTTTTCTGAAGTCCTCTCGACGATCCTGACGATCCATAGCTTCTCTTATTCCTGCCTCTGTCCCTGTCTCTATTCTGCCTCTCGGTACGCTTAACCTCCTCAACTATCTTAGCCTTTTCCACCAAAGTAGCGAAGTCTCTTTCCCGCTGAGGAGCTATCAACACCCGCAGCTCATCCTGCAGCCTATCCTTAAATCTCACACAGCGCTCGTAATCGATTGCAACAATCCCTCAGGCGTACTGGCTTAGTCGCAAAAATTCCGCCTCATACTCAGCTACCGATTTTCCCCCTTGCACTAAATTCAAAAAAGCCTTCCTTTGGGCATCTACATAATCGCCCCAACATACTTCTCTTGGAATTTCATCTTAAAGAAATCCCAATCTACTTGATCTCGTTGGTGTACCCTCCCACGACGGTAAGCCACCACTGGTAGGCTTCATCCCAAGTAAAGAAATGCGCCTTCACTTCTCCTCTCACCAGGCAATCCAAGTCATCCATGATTCTTTCGACCGCCTCTAGCGATGATCTCGACCACGTTTGGAGCTACCCCGAGACTCCCTAAATATTTCGGCTCCATTTGCCCGAGTCGCCAGAACCGATTTTGAGCCCCATTACCCATGCTCGCTCCCGCAACTCTCTCCAAAACCCACGCATTGCACGGGATACCGCATCATCACCACCCGTTTGGTCCTCGAATTTACTCCGCAAATGTGTGGCAATGACATCTCATTTCCTCGACCGTGGCGGACCCTACCGGCCCGACACACGACATTCGCCTCGACCCGCCCACGTGTATTACGTCTCACGTCCCCTAGTACTCATGTCTATTGTCACGCTTTTAACTTTGTTTAAGGAAATTTTATGCATTAGCTTTCTTTCCACTTATTGATTAAAGGGGTAGTTTTATGACATAGAATTTTCAAGTTATTCTTTCGTAAAGCGCGTACATCCCTAAAGGTTTTTGTCTCTAAAGAGAATATCCTAAATTCTAACATCCATAACAATACATCATACAACCACTTCCATCCAATTCATTTAACAATCAGAAGACTTACCTGGTAGACCTGGGCCGGAAACTCGAGTGCCATGCCTTCACTCTATTTCATGAAAAATTTCTTTTAAACTAATTTTGAATACAAAATTTGAAACGTTGTGGGCCTCAAAACCCCAAAGGCCGAGTGTAAAACTTGGCTCTGATACCAAATTGTAACACCCCAAACCTGGCCCAAAACACCACGGCCGAATCCGAAATGTTACGAGAAAGTGGTGAAACCGAGTTCTAGTTTAATTAGTGAAATCAGACTTTAAATTTGGAAATACCCTTCGTTTAAGGAGTTGTCGTTAAAAATAGTAGTTTGCCGAATAAAAATGCCCAAGTTGTATAAAATCCGATTCATTTTATGTCTCCGTGGTAAAAATGTTTCAATGTCACATTTTAAAAATTATTAAATAATAAATCCAACTTAAAACCATAAATCCCGAAATATATAGAGTGACCTTATTACATAATGAAGATAACCCAAGAAAATAAAATCTAGTAGTTTAAAGTAGAGTTACGAAACCAACATCTGCATGGCCACCTCGAATCCCCTCCAGCCCGGTCCAACGTATCATGTGTTACTTGCATTGTTTTTGAGAAAAAATGGGGTGAGTCACCAGACTCAGTGTGTAATTACACTACACAGTTTCCACTAATGGCCTTAGGCCCACATCCACATCGAACTAGCACCATGCTCAATCAGAAATGTAATATGACAGCCCAATCGCAACCTAGTATCTATCCGCTACACACCACCCGTACATCCATCCAATACACACCTGGGGATTACTAAATCAACCCTCCATCTGCTACACACCTCTTTGGCAGTCTATATCGACGGACACACTGCTCAAAGTCCACATAGTGGTCTAGCCACTGATCCACGTGATTAAATCACAAATATCCACGATGAGACTCAAGGTCTTCATCAATCCACAATGAGGCTCAAGGCCATCATTAATCATGACAGAGTCACCCACATATGAGTATACACTTCCCCTTTTATCAGTATATCCCGAACCCCATGCACATGCAGCATAATATGATGAAATGGCATTATAATAGAATATGAGCACATCCATATACATATATACAACATGCTTACATGCATCCACAATTATCTTTCCTCAATTTCGATATAGGTAGTTTACTAACCTGGTTTACCGGTTTACCCAATGTGGGTAACAACACCACCACAGCCACTATTTCGGCTACCACACATAACACATATATTTAATTAAAACAACTAATGAAACAAAGGTGATAATTATTACACCTAAAAACACAAGCACTAGACTATCGATCTCCCTAACGTCCTCACTCGAAGAGATTACGACGATCTACTTGTCCTTTTCAGATGCTGACCCACAGCCCGGTGGCCAATCCCGAACCGCTGAAACTGACCACTTTTTGAACTTAGGGGTAGGGACTACGTGTCCAACCCCTCCCTTCGATTGACTGGTACTCGATTCCATCAAATAAGATCTTGGTCAGAAGACCTAGTTAAAACGTTGAATAAAACTATAACGGAACCAAAAGTATGCTTTGATTGAAAGAACATCCTTACCCAAGGTCGACAGAATCCCAAAGGCTATTCACTTGAGCTTAAAGGCTGTCGAAATCCTTACATAACCCATGTTAGATTCGGCCTTAACACTTATGGTCAAAAGAAGTGGCCTTCGGCCGAACGTTATAACCTTCTTACCTTGATTGATCAAAACCCGAAAGATCCTTAATGCCCCTAACGCTGGCTTCAAGCAACAGATCCGAATCAAACCCTTCATAGATTTGGCCACACATAAGAACAAAGTTAGGCTTTTGGTTCGGCAACCAAATAGAAATGAGAGAGATTCAGGTAAAAGAAAAACCCCTTACCACCACTTCTAGGATTCAAATGAGAGGATTGATAGGAAGAGTCACCACCCAAGAGATGTTCGGCTCTGCTAGATTCGGCCAAGAGATGACACTTGCGGCAATAAAATAAAAAAAAAAGAAGAATAGCAATGAAAAAGAGAGAATTAATGGTGAAAAAGAGGAAGAGGGAGTTGAGGTTTAAGAGGTTTCGGCTATGGGGGGAAAGTGAAGGGTATATTTCGACTTTTAGAGAGTGAGTAGAAAGAAAAAATAAAGAACAACACCTACTTTCGGCTTTTGAAGATGAGAAGAGAAGATAAACCAAAATGACCCTAATGGTCTTCTAGATTTCAGCTATGAGTCAAAAAGAGAGAAAAGAGTTGAAGAGCTAGGTGATTTTCGGCACAAGAGAGGGTGAGAACAAAACTAAAACAAAAGTGAGAAATACAACCAAATACCGAAAAACAACTACTACACACTAGCACCAAATTTTGGCACCCTCCCTTTAAGCTTGAAACCAATACTCCCCCTCTCGACCCTCAAAAATTCGGCTAACACTCACCTAGCCAACACCCCCACGATTCTCTCCTTAATTCCTCTACATCACCCATTCAAATGAGTTTGAATCATTCCAACCCCACAAATAACTCTCCACCACATATTCAAAAGATTTGACCCATTCAAACCTCCACCTTTCAAGTGCCCTTGCCGAATCCACTACCTCCCCCTTTTGACGCAAAATACAACTCCAAAATGCTGCCCATGTTGCTCGAACCTCCTCCCCCTTGGAACTCCCTTTGATGCAACTCCCCTGCACACCAGATGACGTCTCCTTGCCACTCTACCACTTCACTTGTTGTGTCTTTAATCACCACTTTTAATCCCTTAAGGCCTGACTCTACTAGCTCTCCCCTAAAGGCTTCAAACCAAAAATTTTCACTAAGGCTCCTACCTAACCCCAAGGTTTCCCGAAGCCCCCAAACACACTCAAACAACCATGCAACACACAAGAACACATAGATACGAAATAAAATGTACTACCCCTAAATCCCGGATGTTACACTTCTTCTTCTTCTTCTTTTGTTATTAGGGTTTTTTTTCAATTTCTTTTTAAATTTGGTGGGTTTCCACCGTGGACATATCCAATGTGGCTAGTTAATTGGCCACGTCACCTATCCCGTTAGGTCTGTAACGGAAAATGTTAGTGGGTGACTGATTTGTCACTTTTTGATAACATTAGTGACCAATTTGTCATTTTTTGAAAGTTGAGTGACTGAATTGAAATCAAAGTGATTGCTTTGTCAGTTGCATCAAAGTTGAGTGACTGTTGGTGTAATTTATCCTTTTCGTAATAATCCCATTCAAAAAATCTGCTCACGCAGTCTTCACTAAAACAGTTATAACTTGAGCTCTGGAACTCTAAATTGAGTGATTCAAAGTGCATTTTGAAGCTAAGAGATAAGCCTTAGAACGAAGCTTTGGCTTGATTTTTTTTAATAGGTTTCAAAGGGAACCAAACTAAAGATAAAAAAGAGGAGACTTAAAGGGTTTTGGTGCTAGTTATGTCGTGAACGACGATCGATAGTAGTCGAATGGCAATAAAAGACTTTGGGGGGAGAAATGACATGTCATCATAGTGTTAAGGATTTAACAATAGAGTGAGTAAAAAGATTGAAAACTTTAGTGATTAGGTTGAAATTTTTGATAATTGGATGACCAAAACCAAAACAGCCTAAAAGTTTAGTAACTAAATATGCAGTTTACCCAAATCTTATTTATTTCACATATAGTAATGTTATAAACTAAAAAAAAAAAATTAGATTTCAAAAATGTTTATTTATTTAATCAAAGTATATTTATTATATTATTAATATATAATTTACATATTGCATAATTTTTATATTACTATTATTGTTTTTTGAATAATTTTATTATAGATTTTGATCATATCTATTCTTTATGAGACAATATCTAAAACTACCCATAACCCTTCCCTAATTAATAAATAAGAGAATAATACGCTTTAGCGCACTCGAACCTACGCCCTTCTACATTGGCAACAATGCCTATGCCAATCAGCTAAGACTCAATCGGTTATTACTTATTTTTAATATAATTACTTTTTAACTAATGAAATTTTCATTATCTAATTTAAAAAAAAATTATTTATCCAAAGAAAATGAATAAAATATTAATATTTTTTAAAATGTTTCATCCCTTGTTTAATTTTCCTCTCCTTTTTCTGGTTCGAAACTTTCATCTAAACACGAATTATCTTGTAGAATTTATCATGGTAGTCACTACTCTCCCTATACAAACCTACCACTCCAATCTTAAATTTCATTTTCGATTTGTTTAAATTAATACCAATATGCACATGTTAATATAAGTTTTAAATCAGTATTTAAACTTTTATCTTATTATTCTTTGTTCTTTTTGTAATTTGACTTAAAAATAATATTGAAATTAATTGGTATTAATAATTAAGTTAGAAGTTATTTCTCCACATCTGAGCTTTCGTAGAAATTCAGATTTCACATCAATAAAGTGGGTGCAGGTGAAATTATTGACTAATTTCCCCCTTTTTGACTAGGTGGAGATTGAAGTCACCTCCCCTCGATTTCTGATTCAAACATTATCAATATCATTGCTGCTAGACTAAATTATTGAAATTTTTTGTTTTTATTACTTAATTAAAATAATTACAATTTAATCATTAATTTAAAAATTTTTATTTAAATTATTAAGTTGTTAAAATCGATATTATATGGTTTCCTTTATTCGCACTATCTATATCAATTTAAAACTCTTTTCCCCTTCTCTTTTAACAATTTATTTTTTTTCTGACACAATTTTGAACGTTACGAATCTACAAACCAAAATTCAAACAAATTTTTCCTCGATCTCCGACACTGATTGTCAAATCGACTTGAATTTAAGGTACTTTCTTCCTCTCGTCATAGAGATGAGTAAGACTCGATTCGATTCGAAAAAATCGAAAAAAAAAAATTTGAATTTTGAGTTAATCGAATTGAATTATTTGAGTTTTGAGTCGAGTTGAATTTTACAAATCAAATAACTCCAATAATTTAAATAACATATTGGTGTAAATACCCCTTTGATCCCCTTTAATTTTGAAAATGAGCAATTTGGTCTCCCTCTCAACAAAAATTACAAAAAGAATAAAAATATTTTTCAAAATTTTAAAATAATTTTTAAAAATCAAAATATTTAGAAAAATTTCAAAATTTATATTTTAAAAAAATTATATATTCTAAAAAAAAATATAAAGAAGATATAAAGAAAGTTAAAATTTTAATTTTGGAGACCTAAATAAGTTAAGTAATGATTCAAGTTTATCATATTAAAATTTTAATTTAACTCGAATAATTTCACTTGATTCGACTCGACTCGACTCGAATTTCATTTCACTCGACTCGATTTTAAAAAAAAATTCAAATCGAGTTAAAATGATAAAATAGAACTCGTTAACTGAAAATGAATTTCACTTAATTCGATTGAACGCTCACCCCTTCTCGCCGATGAGTACTAATCCACATACCGATCGCTGAATCATTATTTGGATTTCGCTAGTGGAACTTTTTAAAAGAAAAAACTTAACAACCAAGTGGCTTAAATAAAAAATTTTAAATATTTCAATGACTTATATGAAATTTTTTGAATATTTTAATGACCAAATTATAAATTTTTAATTAAGTGATCAAAATAAAATTTTATTCATAATTTAGTAGCTAATCATATAATTTACTTTTTTTTTCTTCCAAATACGGAAATACCCATATTCAGTTCCTCAACAAATGTACGTACGTAGACCAGCCAGGGATGAATAGAATGACCAACCCACCTATACATTAGGCGGGGTCCTTTTTTTATTCCATTTAATTTTTATAATTTTGGATTTTGACTTTTTATCAAATTCAAATTTATTTAAAATTTTAATATTTGAATTTAAATAAATAATTTTTTTTAATTTGGAATATTTTTTTATATTATACTACTTTCTAATATCACATGTGATTTTATGTAATTAATTTTTAATTAATTTGTTAAATATTGTACTTCTTAATTACTATAATTAACATAAAGTTAATATTCTTTATTTGGATGGATGAGTATAATTAGAATATATTAAATTATTTAAAATTTTTAATTTTATAATAATTAAATTTTTTTATCATAATTAAAGCATGTTTAACTTAATCAATGTAAAGTAACTAGTAATTAACATAATTACAATATATTAATTATTTTGATAATTCAAATATAATACTAATATATTGAAGCATTTGTAAAAATATTAAAAATTTGATATATTGTAAATTAAACTTTCCACTATTAATTTATTTTTTCTTAACAGTCAATATATTTACCATAGTAATTTTTAGACAATATATAAATAATATAAATACAATACAATATATTTTATTATAAAAATGTATTATTTATTAAATTTTATATTAGAGATATAAATTTTTGGGTGAGTGAAATTGAAACCAACTTAGACTTAATCCTGAAAGTTTTAATTAAAATAAAAAAAACATCTATCTCACTTCAAAACTTGATTTTCAAAATAAATAAACAAATTTCTTCCTCGTCAAATTGAATCAAACCAAACCGATCAGATTCAAGTTTATTACCATATTAGGTTATACATACAATTATCAAGCTTTTGTAAAAGTAAATAAACTTCGTATGCAAACTCTCATTATTCTTCTCTTTGTATATAGATATATAAAAGGAAAAATATAATATTTTTTTCGGTAATAAGATTATTGGAATATAAATTACTTGTCACATTCTCGGTATGTTATTTTATTTTATTTAATTAGTTAAAATATAAAATTTTATAAAATTACCTAAAAACACATTTTACTATATTATTTTTATTATACAATTTATTGATTTAATTACTTCAACATTAACTAAAAGATATTAATATCCTCATGGAGCTATTCCATTGTACTCTAAAACTTTGTATTCTCATTTTTATTACCTAAATCTTACATTTAATACAATGTTAATATAATCCATAAGTTTTTTCTTCAAGTACTAACATTATCCTATTATTTGAATACACTATAATCTTAATTTCTTTTATTTTATTATTAAATATCATTTTATTTCTTATTAACAATATTTTATATAAATTCATATATATTAAAAATACTATTTATTTATATAATTTTACAGTTTTTTTTCCTAAAATTCGACATTTTTCAAATATTCTTTTGATTAAATTAAGTATTTAAATTTTCTAAAATTTGTAGTTTATTGGAAAGTTGACAGCCAATTATTTTTCTCATTAAATTTCCTTTTTCAAAATATGATGGAGAATATTAGAATATTGAAAAAGTTTGATTTTTCAGAAAAGGACAGGTCTATCCAGAATTTTGTTTTACAATTTAAAAAAATTAAAAGAATTTAATACAATATTGGGGATGGGGTTAGAGTGACATGGTTTGAACATGTGTCAAACGAATATCCAGAAAAATTTTTAACCATCGCTCTATATAAGACAAAAAAATAATTTTAGTAAAATTTGTAAATGCATACACAAAAACAATATTTTCAATATTTTTGAATTTATAATAATTTTTTTATTTACAAAAGATTTTTTTATAGTTTAAAAAAATCTTTTGGAGAAAATTGAAATTTTGTTAAAAATGATTGAAAATTGAATTTTTGCATTAATATAAATTGATTTCAAAGAATTTTGTGTAAGATTTTTCTTTTGGTAATGTTTTGAAATCTTTATTTTATTGTGAGCAGGCATTAATAGGAAGAGCCTATGTAATTTTTATCTCTTGATGTAGATATATGTTACACTTTTATCACTTGTTTATTGTTATCTCATTAATTTTAACAACATCAACTAACCAAAATTAATGATTTAACTAAAATTTATAAACCAATTTTTTAAAAAAAAAATATAAAAAAAAAGTAATTCTACAAATTAAGTAAAATGAAAAGACTGTATGAAATTAAGCAAATATATTAATTAGATAAAAGTAAGTAACACGTGTCATTGTATTATTGGTAAGAAGAAGAATAAATTGAAGAGCAAAGACACGGATCGCAAAAAACCGAGGTCATTTTATTTTTCAAATTTTCCTTTATCTTTACCACACTATTACTCCACGTTGCATCTGTAAACCACTCGCACGTGCTCTTACTGTATCAATGGCATCTCTTTTATCTCACTCCAATCCAATCTACGCCTCTTTTAACAGCCACTTCGTCACTGTTCTTTTCATTAAAAATTAACTATTTTACCAAATACTATTTAAGTTTTTCTTTTTCAGTCCATTTCCTCAAACAAATAAATATTCTGTTACTTAAAAATTTAAAAAAAAGTGAAAAAAGTTGGATAATTAAATTAATCCTCAACACCAGCGGTGCTTAGTAATATCAGTTAATCAGATTCAACTACCAATTTACTTTTAAAATCTTAAGCTTTAAATAATAAATGAAAGTAAATTCCATGTTTAGTAGTAGAGTTATTTGAATTCGAAAACTTTTGAAATAAGAAACTTTAAAAAAATCACATGCTTTGTGCTTTTCAAGTTTGCAGTGGAGACGGTGGACTTTTTCCTCTTGTTTGCTCACAAAACAGGAGTGACTGTGTTGGACACGTGGAGAGAAGGAACTGGTCTGTTGTGATTATAAATAACGGGCAAATAAGGGAAGATTAAGCTCAGCGATAGGGTTATAGAAATAGTAATAGTTATAGATGGTAAGGAGGAGCCCTTTTCCCAAAACCAACCATTTCGGTGAAGGGAAAAGGGGCTGGAGATTGATTCAGTTACCGGCGGTCTCTAATTCGCTTGGTGCAGGTCGGGAACTGATTGGCTGTTCCTTAATATTGGATTGAATTTGATTTTGATTTAAGCCAGATGGCGGGGCGTGATTGGAGGAAGCGCGAATCGGATCCCGCCTTGCATCAACTGAATCGGAGACCGCGGTGAAGGTTGCGTGGATCTTTCCTTTTTGTTCACTTTTAGGCTAATGATTCAGATCTCAGGTTGGGATTTTATTTTCCTTCTTGCTTGTTTTTGGTAGCTTTTTAAAAAAAAAAATTATTATGACTATTGATTTGTTTTATTATTATGGAAACTACAGATTTGCTTCTGAATCATTAGATTTGGGATTTTTTTTTTGTTTTAAATATATAAATTGTTTATTTTTTTTTAAAAATTTTTTGTTATCTTTCTTTCGACGATTCAAACGTCAAGAAGAAAAGGGATGTAAAAAATTGTTAATTGCTCAAACTTCACTTAGTTTAAACAAAATTATGGCGTTGTTGTTGTAAAACAAATGCATTACTTCATTGTAAATGTTTTGTTTAAATCTAGGAATTACTATGATAATATACATTGGAATTAGTCAATTCCTATTTCTTGTTAATTAAGAGTAACCTCCTATGAGTTCACTGCAGATTTATTTTAGTTAGTTAGTTTGATTTGAGATAACTATTCAATCTAGTGTTTGTAATGATTGATTTTGATTGGATAGTAACACCGTAATGTTAGTTGTGCAAGCATTTTTTGTGATATCTTAATCTTATGTGTTGGGTAGTTTTCGTACTTCTCAAATGCTTCGAACAAGAGATACAATTAAATCCCATAACTTTATAAATCGTGTTATTCCACTGTATGAGTAGAATAAAGAAGTTTAGTCCTTGTTTTAACAAGTTCTAATATTTTGTTTATTTGATTATTGGAGGTTCTTTCAGCGTAAAGATAGATTCTAAGTTCTACCTTCTTTTTTGTTTCAACTTACGGTATCCTTAGGAGCCTTTTGGGGGGATAAATCTCAGTTGTCAGTGTAAATCTAGATATTCATTCAGTATTTGATAAATTAGTTTCAACTTTCTAGCCCAAAAGAGATAATTAAGTTTCTTTATTTTGTTTCTTGTTAACATATTTAGTCCGTGTAGAGTCTAGACTGATGTCTAGTATCGACTCCTTCCTCGTTTTCAAACATCTGTCTATTTTTATTTATTTCTGGCTCCTAATTTGCTGCATCTGGTTTGTTGTTTATAATTCATTTAAAGGCTCAGAGGTTCCCTTGTAAGATATTGAGACATACTGAATTTTGTTGAATTTGCATGCTCACTTTTTAATCAGCATCTGAGATTGATTCATTGCAGCACTGGACTGCATGTGTGGCTATCCTTCTCTTTTTGGTGCTGTTTTGTCCTGTGTTCATAAAACCGTTATAATTTTATTGACTTCCGAAGTTGCATTATGGTAGAAATAATTCATTGAGTTATAACTTTGTCTTTTCTAGTTGAAGTGCTGATTGTGTGATTCCTTATGGCAACAATTTTCTTGTTTGCACTCTTTGTATAGTCTCCACTATGTGAGAACATCTTTGGCAACAGCATTAATAACCCCAAATCCCTTTTTTCTTGGTTGATCTGTCTTTGATTTTCTTTTTTTTGTGCTAGGTTTATGTTGTTTGTAAGAACCTTCTCTCTAGACTTATCATCAGGTCTATAGTTCCTACTTGGTATATACATTGACATATTTTGTTATCTTTTATTTCCCATCTGTTGATATCCACCAGTAGAGTCTTTTGTCAATGAAGTCAATCGATGTCTGAAGGGCAATGCAGTTGCTGCCAAATTTGTCAACTGAACATATCTGTCTCTTTATCTAATCATCATATTGGTGTCAAATTTTCAATATAATGTTTGTGTTTTTTTTATGTGTTTCTCCCCAAGTGTGTTTGGTAGAGTGGAGATGTAGAAGGCTAGAAAGAGGAGGGTTGAAAAGTGAAAAGAAAATATAACGTGTCTCTTTGGTAGAAAAGAAAAATGAGAAGAAAGAAAATAGTAAGGATGATATTTTCCATCCTAGAGATTTAAGCAAATCATTTTAAATTGAAAAGTAAAAAAGCAAAAAAAGGAAAGGAGAGAAATGTAAATTAAGTGTGCATATTTATATGATTAAGTATTTCTTTTTAATTTTCATTTTTCAACTCCATTGATGGAAAAAGATTTTTTTTTTTCTTTCCAAACAAGCTCACCAGTGGATATATATATATATATATTTATTTATTTTCTTTCTGTTTTTCTTTTATTTCAATTTTTTTTTTCATTTTCTATCAATTGGGGGGAAATAAAAGATAGAAAAAAAATTCGGTTAATGTACTAGATAGAAAAGAAGAAAAAAATAGAGTTGAAAGAAAAGGTTAAATTAGTCAAATATGTGAAAAAAAATTAATTGATAAAATAGGCTGATTTTTGGAGGGATAATGTGAAAGTACATTTTGGACGAGTTTTTCTTGACATGTCAGCACGGAAGCTCGTCTAGTTGGGTGCGTTTTCACACTAATTATGTAAAAAGCGTGTAGCTGGATGTACTTTCACACTCTCTTCAAAAAAAATCTATTTTCCTAAATTTAAAAAGATCTATATAATCAATTAACTCTTTTTTTTTTGGCATATTCAACTAATTTAGCCTGACAAAATTTAAGAAAATAATAATTGTATAGTTAAAAAATTGCATATTTAACCATTTTCTCTACTCTTATCTCTAAATTATTTTTATGCAATAATATGGGAAAAAAATATATTTCCTTTTATCTTCTCACTCAATTCTTTTTCGCATACCAAACACATTAATGATTTTTCGTTCTGTTTACTTTTTCACTTTTCTTTGATCGTTATTCAACTTTTTCAATCAATCAAGCATATCTTTAATTACTAAAAGTCCAAAAGCCTCAGCTCAGCATTATCCTAACCATAGGTTTCCTGTTCACCCAAAATTTATGTTAAGTTCTTAAACTGCTAAAGTATGTATTTTGGAAACGATGGTGAGAAGATGCGACACATACGGAATGGCGGAAGGGATATGTAAACTAATGAATCAACAGTGATTTGTTTTCGCCTTCCTTTATCCCAAGATTTAATTTTTGCATTTTACATTCTTGTTTTGGCCAATGCAAGGGATTTTTACGTTTGAAAGTTTGGTATACTCATGACCTGAGCAAAATTGATGCACTTGACTTTATATCAAAGCATCCTAGTATGGCGAGCACAATTTATTTACTGCTCATACTGTGTTGTGAAGGTATCCATCTTAGTTTTTGTTTTGCATGCTTTCCCAAATTTGTTGTTAGCCTTGGGGTGGATAAATTACTAAGTTATTATTGTCTTTTTAAAAGCAAGAGGTAGATATTAGTTTTGATTATTAATATTTTCTCTCTTCTTGGAAATAACTAAAAAAGTATATTTTTAAAAATTTCACTTTCAAGGATGATAACAAATGTAATTCGGAATAAGAAGCAGTTTCGCTTCATTTAATTTCTCGATAATTCTTATTTAAAATAGTTGCTCGGAATAACTATTAGTTGAGAATGGATAAATTATACACTTTGGTATTTGAACTTCGCTTCATGGTTCAAATTAGCATCTAAGAGTTTTTCTTTTTTGTTCCATTAGGTACTTGAACATGGTTTTAAGGTTTAATTTGGTACTTAAAGTTCATTTTGGTCCAATTAGATACTTGAACTTAGCTTCTTGAATCAAATTGGTACTTGAATTTGGTTTTGTGGTTTAAATTAGTACTTAGTTATTTGAATCAATTTGAACTATGAAAGTCAAGTTTAGATAGCAATTTTAACCAAAAAACCAAATTCACGTATCTAATTGGACAAAAAAAGGTTTAAGTACCAATTTGAATCTTGAATCTATTTTAGGTACCTAATTGGACAAAAAAAATCTTAAGCATCCATTTGAACCTTGAAGTCTAGTTCAAGTATCAAAATAAGAATGAAGTCTAGTTCAAGTATCAAAATAAGAATAGCCATGTTCGAGACATCTATATTTAGAATAAACTCTTATTTAGAACAAGTAACATCTAGTGTAGCTGTTATTTAAAAACAGTTCCTATTGAGAATAATTAATGTTCAAAATAGTTGATTTTAACATCAAGGCATGAATTTTCTACCAGAGATAACAACATAGAGCTTTAATCATCCTTTGAGCCGTTAGTCTTGATTTTTGTATTAGAAATGTTAAATGGAGAAAAAATCTCTCCTACTTTGCTTCAAGTAAAAGCTTTGCAATTGCTATTTAGCATGATTGTTCAAATCAACCTAGATTGGTAGGATTAAAAATCGGTAAAGATATCAGCTTAAAAAGAGGAATCAGACTGGCTGACCCAAGAATCAATTTTTTATTTTTTAATATATTTTTATTATTTATAAATTGTTAATTATTTATTTAATTGAATCGGTCGGAACAGTTAATTAATTACTTGATCGATTCAACTATAAATTCGATTTTGAAAACCAAGCTATTTAGAACGAGTCTGATTCTGAAAACTGAGCCGGAAGTGAGTGGTGTTTTGCTTTTGGTTGTTTAGGTTTGGGACAATGCTATAGTACGTCTGAACTTTGTGACTTTTGGTGCTCTTCATTTGCCCTGATTTATTATTTTTAACTTTTGTTGTTTAATTATATTATTTTTATTTATATAAAAAATAGTTTTCTATTGATTTTTATATAAATTAATTATATATTTTTGTGATGATGTTTGATAATAAAATTACTAAAATGTAAAAATTACTTAAAAGATTTGTTTGATTCACAAAATTTTATATTTTGGTGGTATTGTTTAGATTTCAAAATTTCTTTAAGGTGTTAATCTCACGTTAATTCGAAATAGAAAGAATAATTCCAATATCACAACTTTTTATCTAATCTCACATTCTAAGTGAAATAATTTTTTTTTGAATAATTTTATTCTTTATTTATATATTTTAATGAATTTCATCATTTTCTTAATGCAAATAACAATACAAGTTTAATTAGAAATTTAAAAAAATTCTCTTATGCAAGTAAACAAGTCAATGTAATTCCCTTTCATCATATGTAATTAATTCCCCCGAAAAAAATTTAGTGTAATTCTATTTAAAATTTATTAATATTTGTGCCATTGTAAGTTTTAATATATATTATTTTTATAAAAAAATTGGTTTCACTTTTCATTTCATGATAAAGCTACCAAATTCTCTAAATTAAATAATTGATAAATTATATAAATAAGTTTTCATAATTAAATTCGATTGGTAAAAAAAAAAAATTAGAATTGTTAGATTGAATTCATAAGTTAAAATTTAAGTGTTAATAAAAAATAATTTTAAGAAATATTAAATTTGGTCAACCAAATACACTAATTAAATGTCTTAAATAGGATAATAAAAACATACATGGTAATGTGCTAAATAAGCTTATATTTTGTTAATCTTATTATGAAAGGTAATAGTACAATGTACCAAGCACCGTTGAATGTAAAATTACTTTTGGTAATACTAAAGATCACCTAAATGTAAAATTACTTAGCATATTATCTAATATGGGAGACTTTATGGAGCTTTTACTCTCAAACCAAAACCTTATATTTAACATAGGCAGAATTGCAATGTTTTGAGATTTTTACACATAAACCCTTAAGGTTGTCAGTTGCAACTAAAACAATTAAAATGTCTGACAATTCCAACTAAAACAAACATAGATGAGCACATACATTTCATCTAAATCCTTATATTTGCCACACAATATACATTCATTTTGGCAATTTGAATAAGAATAAGCTTTTGCCACTGCTACCAACATATAGCCCAATCAAAATACACGCATTACATATTACATTGCAAAATAACAATGTCTTATAGAAAAATTTTCCCTTCTTAATTAATTTCAAATTTTCCTTCAAACTCTTAATCTGCTTCAGCAATAAAGCCTTGTTTTGACCCACGCTTTTCACTTTCAACACTCACTCCCACAAATAAAGAAAAATACACTAAACCTCATTGCTTTGATATTTACCAAACCCAATTTAAATTCTTAAAATGCCTTATTATAGAATTATTATGAAATATACCACCCGAAATCCATCTCGCTCTGGTGACCCGAAACCCGACCCGATCAGGAAGAAAGCCCTTTTATATACACTTCTTAGGATCCTCAGCCCTCAAAAACTATGTACTTTCCATCTTTTTCATAAAAGACCCTTTTTCCTCTAGACACTGAAGAGGGGGAACTGACCAATAAATCTGATATTCAACAATGGTGCGGTGAGCGTGGATCGAACCCACCAAAAGAGTTCGCCATTCTCTGTGATGCTGAGGTTGCTGTCATCATTTTCTCTTATACTGGCAAGCTCTTTGGGTTTTCTAGCTCTGGTGCAAAAGCAATAGCTGAGAAGCAGCAGTACTCAATGGCAACGGTGGATATCGAGAGGAAGCAAGCGACATCAGCAGAAGAGACATGCACCGCCAAGAGCGGCGACAAGCAAGGGGAAGGGCTCTGACAATACTATATCCAACACATCCACCGGCTTCAGCTCGACCTCTGCCAAAAAAACCCACAATCTCAACCGTCTTAAAGCCCAACGCAATGAGCTCTATTCTCGAGATCCGTATCACACGAACATACCGATAATAATGCGCAGATGATTGAGTAGTAGTTAGCTTTTTAGGTGGTCTATATTGAACTTCTCTAGTGGTAGAAACATAACTTTGGAATTGAAGCTGCAATGATATTGTAGGTATGTTCTAATCTGTAAAAGTTTTTACATAGTAAATTTGTAGTATAATTATCCCTTCTTTACTGTCCATAAGTGTTAGTTTTACAACTTAACTGTGATTGCCGCTTGCACGATAAATTCTGAGCTTTGCATTCAACTTTTGATATGGATGATATTAGTGATCTTGTAGTGCAAAGGTAGGATGAAAGTTACTAGTGTAGTACTAATAGTAGCAGCAGTAGGAATTATATGGACATTGATTGTGTTAATAATTACATTAAAGAGTTAAAATGATTGATGCAATTGGATTTCTACAATTGCAGAGATCAACTGCATGTGCCTTTGTGATCATAAAACCTTGAAATAGGATCAATGGTGTAGAAATCAGAGAATTTCGAAATTGAGAACACTTGTGTATTGAGATGAAAGAGTACATAAATATACGCATGAGGAAATTAGCAAGCAGTACATAATAAAAAAATCATTTATAATCAATAATTCCAAAGATGATGTTGTTTGGTGTAGCATATGCCGTGAGTAGTTAATTTGCATGAGTTGTCAACAAATAGTCAAAATATTTGACTTTATAAGGCTGGTTGAATAAATCCAAGAGGATTGTTGTTGGAGATGTGTAATTGTGCACAATTGATTTGTTGCTTATGGCTAAACCTTGAAATTGGTTGCATCATATGGTCATTGCTCTAGACTCCTATGTTGTTTGCTAATAATTGAAATATGAATTGCTTATTAGTTTCTAGAGGTTAAGGCCGTGAATGAATCTGCTGGTTACATTAGAATTGGATTCTATTTGTTGAAAAAAAAAAATCCCAATTATCTCCATTGCAGCAGCTAAACTATTATTAGATCTAACACAAAGTCATATAAACCAGCTACATCTGACCATTTGTAGTTTGATAGCCTGCTACATCTGACCATTTGTTTGTATTCTTGCATGTTTGTTTGGATTTTATCTGGTGATAATTTTGACATCTGGTCTGTTTCCTGTCATCTAATTAAGAACTTCACCCCTGTTGATCTTCTTCGGCCCCTTTTTCAAAAATTGCTACATTAACTTACTTTTTGGTAACAGAAAAGTGTTTGATGGTAAATAATTTTTGCATAGTGTATTGTTTGGATTTGCAAAAGGTAGAGTTGTTCTCAAATTCTCAATATTTGTTTGCTTGTGTTTATACCTACTTCAATTGAAAAGTTATATTCTTTTCATGTCCTATTGTAAAGATAAAACTTGAGCTTGAATTTTGATTTTTCTTCTTTAATATGTTTAGAAGCATAATTTCATTTTTCCAATTCTTTAATTTTTATTTCCTATTTCTTGGTTCTTTTAAATTTCTTATTTTATTGGTAAACAAATTCTCAGGTAAGAACAACTCATTTTATAGGACATATACTTGAATCTTTTTTAAGTTTTAGAACTTGTGTTAGTTTATTTAAATGTGATTACTTTCATGATATTTACGCCATTGGTTGGTGCCTTAACGACTACTCTGATAGTTAAGTTTATAGTGATGAAATATGCCAATTAATTATTAGTTAATATTTTTAAATTGGAATATTTCATAGCTGTCATTTTTATGTAATTGATGCTTTAGAAAGCACTTCACAAATTATTATACTTTGCTTTTGACTGGAAGAAGAAAATTGACTTAATGATTATTATTTTAGCATTATCGTCTATGTTACTTTGCCATGTTTTATCCTTTTTCTGTCTACAAGAAGTCTGGTATATTTGATGTGGGCATTTGAACAATTTTAGACTATTTTTTAGCTTAGCTTAAATTAGCTTATGCTTGGAAGAGTTTGTCTATTCCTGTCAGTGGTTCATAGTTATCTATCAATTCATTATTTAATTCTGGCCTATGAAGGAGGTTCATCAACATATCGGCAAATGTTGTCTCAACGTAAAAATTCATTTGTTTGGCGAGATCTCTTTTTTGAAACCAAAAGCATGTGGACCTTTCTTGACTATGTAAGGCTTTATTGTTATTGTCGTTTATTATACCTGGTCCTTGTATTGATTTTGATTACTGGAACTCGAGTATGATGTTCTGCACCCGGGTTATCTTGCTTTTGCTCTTGTTTTTTCGGATGAGGCTTGAAATTCTCAAGAAAAAGAATAAAACATTCAAGTTCTTGCGTATCTACAACTTTGTAGTGATCGTTCTTTTCTTTGCCTATCAGTCACGTTTCGTGGGGGAGTTTAGTTCTAGAAAGTTCAAGACTGTGAGCTACACATATGAAGTCATTGGATTTTACAAGTATGACTATGGGTTTCGAATTGCTGCGAGATCTGCACTTGTTGAGATTGTCATATTTATGTTGGTATCACTTCAGTCATATATGTATGGAGCATTCATCTATTTGAATGAGCATTGATGAGATGGAGGGTCAAAAGATGCAGAATATCCATTTGAATCGTTCGTCTTCTCTGCAATCTTATAAAAGTTCTGATGCTATGAGTTTGCAGCTAAAGTGGATCTTTCGGCATATATGGTCCCAGATGTGATCCAATATTGATGTTGTGTGGTACTGTTTGCTTGTCCTCGTCTTCCTATGGAACTTCAGTTTACCATCTATGGTGTATCTTATTGCTCTTTTCTTGTATGCTCTATATGTGAATACGAGTTTGACTTATATCTTCTGGGTTGTCATGTTGATTTACAATCACCACTTTCTACTTTCGAAATTTTATGAATCTTACAATTCGCTGATTTACGATCATAACCTTTTACTTTCGAGATTTTACGAATCTCACGATCTACTAATTTACAATCATTGCCTACTTTCGAGATTTTACGAATCTAACCGTTCGCTAGTTTATGATCATGACCTTCTACTTTTGAGATTTTACGAATCTTACGGTCTATTGATTTACGATCACGACCTTCAACTTTTGAGATTTTACGAATCTTACGGTCCGCTAATTTACGATCACGACCTTCTACTTTCGAGATTTTATGAATCTCACGGATCGCTGGTTTAAGATCACGTCTTTCTACTTTCGAGATTTTACTAATCTCCCTGTCCGTTGATATACAATCACAACCTACTTTTGAGATTTTATGAATCTTACGGTTCGCTGATTCATGATCACGACCTTTTACTTTTAATATTTTACGAATCTCACGGTCCGCTGATTTACGACCATAACCTTTTACTTTTGAGTTTTTATGAATCTCATTGCATGTTGATTTATGATCACGACCTTCTACTTTCGAGATTTTACAAATCTCACGGTTCGCTGATTTACGATCACGATATTTTGTATACAAGATTTTTAGAATCTTATGGACTATAGTTCGCAATTAGGGGTGTTCAGTCGGTTAACCGACCCGAAATACCATTAACCGACCCTTCAAAAATTTTAACCGTTAACCGAACCAAAAAATTTTCAGCTAATTCGGTCGGTTAACTGAATTAACCGAAAATTATATATATTTTTTTTTGGTTAAAATAAGTATAAAATTAACCGAATTAACTGAATCAACTTTCTACAATCAAAGCTGTCGGCAAGACAATCCCAACATCTAGTAACTACAATCAGATAACTCCATGTCTATGCTTTATTTTCTATTAAACAATCAATAAAGATGATAGAATAAAATGTCAAATATTAGGGATTTGTTTATGATATTGTTCCACATTATGGATCACAATTAGCCAAGTCAGTAAGTAATACCAACTTGCTTGATGAATGAGAAACCTATAGTATCTTTACTCCTCTTCTCGACCAACATTTTTTACCTATAGAGAAATCAAAAGTTAGAGCAAAACTACATTATTTCAGGCAATGTTTCGCAACACAAAGCAATCAAATCTTAAAATCTGACTCACCAGCCATCTAGGAGACTCTGGAATGTAGAATAGAAGAGGGAGTTGTACAAGACTCGAAATTATACCTATGCATAAAACATTACATAATAGAAATGCTTAGAAAAAAACAAAAAAAAAAAAAACTAAAAGTTGTTTGGGTTAGAAAAAGTAGAAATCAAAATTTGTTGAGATTATGGTTTAATTTTTAATTAATGGATATAAGTTATATTAGGCTAATTCATGAGCAAATTTAGCATTTATCGACCACAATTAAAGAAAGAAAAGCGTGACTGTCTATCATTGTATTCTGGGGTATTATTATTTTTCCTCCCTATGTATAAAATAAATAGAAACAAAATTGTGCATACTTATAGCAGTAGCACTTCTCACGTAATCACGTGGGCTAGGAATTTCTGTTCAATAGGTTAGGCATGAAAATAATGGGAAAATAATCGATATAAATGATAAACCTACAGTTAAAACTTAGTTTTTTGTGCATGAAAATACTAATAGTTTGTTGAGGAACCAATGTTAATAAAAAATAATTATTATATTGGATAGGAAATTACCCAATTAGCTATGTTCTACAAAGTCAAAAGAAAAAAATGGTTTTCCATCAAGAATTTGTAGAATTAATAAATTAAGAAAAAGAATGTAACATATCATAATATTGATACAAGTTGGTTTATATCCATTCATCTCTTCAGCTGTAGATTGGTCTACGAAGAATGTTGCAGCTAACCAGTAGAACAGATGTGGCATGTAGAACATTTAATTCAAAGATGCACAAATGAAACTAACAATCAAGAATATAAGGGAAACAAAACAACCCCAGCTCCTAAATAAATACTAAAAATCCAACTCCAAGTAGCATGTATCAGCATCAACATTATTTTAACATTCCCTACTCATACTAGTTCAATGAACTTTTTACTTCTAAAATTGCACAGCACATTTGCCCCATCACTTTACCTCGCGACAAGACTCTCTAGCATCCTAAAAAACCGGACTTAATTGATCAACTTAGGTCTTAAATGACCTAACCAAACTAACTTCAACACCGATCGATTAAAAAGGTTAAACCAAACTAACTTCAACAAAGATGATAGTCATGAAAATCCAACAAATTTTTTGAAAAACATGGATGCAAAATGCAATTCATGATAACCCCAGAAAAGTTCAAACAAAACCCAACATTATGAAAGCTTTCAACTGTAGTGGAATATTATTGCCTACCTCAACTCGCCGTCGCCGGTGATGGTGACCTAGTAGACGCCAGATGGAAGGTGACTGGCCTGGCAGAGAGGGAGATTGCAATTAGGGATTTGAAGGTTAGGTTTTTTTTTTTTATTTCTGTAACGTGATTGTCGTCTCTTACTCTCTTTTACTTTTAAGAATTTTAGTTTTTGATTTTTTTATTTTATTTATTAAATTATATGTAATTTTTATGATTGGGTTGGGTTGGGTACTTGGGCTTATATATATTAAATTGGGTTTATGTTGGATTGGGATTGGGTGAATAGTGGGCCTATTTATATATTATAATTTTATTTATTAATTTTTTCGGTTAAACAGAAAAAATTCAGTTAACCAACCGGTTTCGAACCGAATTAACCGTTAACCGAAAACTCAAAAAATTATTAACTGATTCCCGACCGAATTAATTCGGTTAACCGACCGATTAACCGAACTCGGTCAATTAACCGAATTTTTTCGGTTTTACCCGAATTTTGCACACCCCTATTCACAACATTTCTGTAAATACAGTTTGCAGCATTTATGTAAAAACAATTCGCAATATTCTACGATACAATTCGCAGCATTTATGCAAATATAGTTCGCAATAATTCTACAAAATAGTTCGCGGTGTTTTTGTAAATACAGTTCGCAATATTCTACGATACAATTTGCGACATTTATGCAAATACAGTTCACAGTAATTCTACAGAACAGTTCGAGACATTTTTGTAAATACAGTTCACTACATTTTTGTAAATACAGTTCGCAACATTTCTGCAAATACAGTTCGTAATATTCTATGATACAATTCACAACATTTATGCAAATACAATTTGGAGTAATTCTACAAAATAGTTCGTGACGTTTTTGTAAATACAGTTCGTAACAATTCTGTAAATACAATTCGCAGCATTGCTACAAATACAGTTCACAGTATTCTGCAACACAATTCATTTCCTTAAAACCATTTCCCTAATAACCTTTTGACTCTTGTACCATACTGTCGCACAATAAAATTTTCTCAGTAAAGTTTCAAGTTAAAACTTATGCAGTAAGCCCTCAATTACACGCTTCACACGTGTAAACTTGTCTCAGAAGAGTCACTTTATAACTCTTCTTTGGCAAGGCGGGGGACAAATTGTTATAGAATTATTATAAAATATACCACAACTCGACTTGAAATCTGACCTGCTCTGATGACCCCAAATTCTACCCAATCAAGAAGAAAGCCCATTTATATAAACCTCTAAGTGTCACGGACTTAGATTTTTCCCACGCAATCTATGCGGCCATGGGCAGTTTTTGCCCTCCAAAAATGCTTAAGTCAACCTAACTCCCAACAATTAAGGATTCAACAGAATTCCTCTAAGGCACCCACGAAGAACAAGCGGAAGAACGAAAATAAAAAGAACTCGAAAGATAAACAAAGCCACAAAAAAGCAAGAACACTAAAGAAAAAGTTTTGAGTGAATGCTCTCAAGAATTCTATTACTCACTGAATGATTTACAATGGGGGGAGAGGCCTCTATTTATAGTTGAGCATCCCGAAAATCAACGGTACAGATTAAAGTACATCAATGGCTAAGATTAAAAGTTATCTAAAAATCAAATCTCTAAGATTACAGAATTGTATCTTCTAAAGATTACATATCATATCTAGGATTACATATATATGAAGATCATGTTCCATATTTGACAAGCTTTGTAAATGGGCATTTAATCTTTTCAAGTAATGGGTTAGTCTGATTGGGCCAAATGACCTCCCTTGAACATGATGGTTGACACAAGTGCGCCATGGTTGCGGGCTCTCATGCGTAACCTATGACATTCTCCCCCACCTGTTCTAGCGACGCCCTCGTCGCGTCCTCCTCATGGAACTGGTCTATCTTTCTTTGGAGCTGCCATAATGCCCCAACAGGTTCCCAACTCGTTTCACTGTCGAGAAGTACCTTCCATCGAACTAAGTATTCATGCCGCGGCCAATAGTAGTTTCGTCTGATCACATGGTCTGCCTCGATACTTTCAACTTTATGATTGTAGGAGAGCTTTACCCCCATCGGTGCTTGTTTGGACTTACCTCGATTTGGATCCTCTTAATCCTCATGGAATGGCTTAAGCATGCTCACATGAAACATTGGGTGGAATTTGAGTTTTGCCGGCAACTCAAGCTTGTAAGCCACATTACCTACTCTCTTCACAACTCAAAAGGGTCCATTATATCATCGCACAAGCCCCTTGTGTAAACTGTCATGTCGTAAAATCAAGTGTAGTTTAGCAATGACTGAATCACTAACCTAAAATTGCACATCCCTTCAATTCTGATCCGCCCACTTCTTGTTGCGCTTACTTGCCTTATGTAGACAAGCTCTAGCCAAGTCATTTTTCTCTTATCAATCCTTTACAAATCGATAAGTTATTGGATTCGGTCCTGTATAACGAGTTACACCAGCATTGGTGTGATGGTTGCTGGCCCGTTACTATCTCGAATGGATTTTCATTCGTGGCCCCAATTTACTACAAGTTGTATAAAAATTGAGCCACATCCAACAACTCTATCAATTCCTTTTTGTGGCACTCACATAGTGCCGAAAATATGTCTCTAACAATGCATTCACTCGTTCGGTTTGCCAATCGATTTGTGGATACATGCTAGTGGAAAAGTTCAAGTCCGAGCCCATCGACTTGAACAAATCCGTCCAAAACTGGCCTATGAATCATCTGTCTCGATCACTGATGATAGGCAGTGACACTCTCTAATTTTTCACCACATGTCTAAGGAACAAACGAGCTGCCTCCTTAGCAGGGCACTCCTTGGTAGCTGGAATGAACGTTGCATACTTCGAAAACATGTCCACCACAACAAGAATACTTGCAAACCCATCAGACTTAGACAAACCAACAATAAAATCCATGGATACACTCTCTCATGGTCTTTCCAAAATGAGCAAGGGTTGTAGGAAATCGACCAGAGTTTTTAATTCAACCTTGCCTTGTTGGCATACCAGACAAGTTTTAACATAGGTCTCCACATCATCACCCATATGAGGCCAATAGTAACGATCCTCCAAAATGGCCAAGGTGTGGTACATTCCTGGATGGACCGTCCATCTCGAGTCATGACACTCCTTTATGATTTTCTTGCACTATTACCTATAATGAGGCACATAAAGATGGTGGCCCTGAGGGTAGCAACTCCCCATCAAGCCAAAATCTCATTATTTTTCCCTATTTGGCAAGCTCGATCAAGTTTTTGGCTGTGGGATTATGGGACAATCCCTCTCGAATACGCTCTAATAAGGAACCATCAGGTTGGCTGATTCTTACAAACTCCATCTTTCGGCTAAGTGCATCAACCACAGTGTTGGCACTCCCCGACTTATATTCTATCGTGAAATCAAACTTTGCTAGGAAAACCTGTTAACAAGCCTGTTTAGGAGACAACTTTTTTTTGGTTAGAAAATAACTATTGGCAATATTATCGGTAAAGACCACAAACCTGAAACCCAGTAAATAATACCTCTATGTGCGCAAGCAATGCACCACAACGATCACCTCTTTTTTTTAGACCGTGTACCTCTGCTCCGTCTCATTAAGCTTTTGACTGTCGAAAGGAATTGAATGCCCATCTTGCATCAGTACTCCCCCAATGGCATAATCTGATGCATCCGTGTGTACCTCATATGGCTTCGAATAATCTGGTAAAGTAAGTATGGGCTCCCTCGTCATCACTTGCTTCAATTGGTTAAAGGCATTTTTCACATAGAGGATTCCAATCTCATACCTTACCCTTTTTCAACATGTCCATTAAGGGTGCGGTAATTTTGGAGTAGCCTTCGATGAAGCATCAATAGTAATTCGCCAACCCAAGGAAAGGTCTTAACTCTATCACCTTGGTTGGTGGCTTCCACTCAACAATGGCCCAAATTTTTCTCCCATCCATCCGGATTTTACCATTTCCTATAATGTGGCCTAGAAATAGCACCTCTCGTTGGGCAAATAAGCACTTCTTCTCTTTGACGAATAGCTTATTTTCCCTCAAAGTTTGGAACACCTTCCTCAAATGTTCTACATGCTTTTCGAATAACTTGATGTACACCACAATATCATCAAGGTAAACAACCACAAAACGATCTAGGAAAGGTTGAAGTACTTTATTCATTAAGGTGCAAAATGTAGCTGGAGCATTCGTGAGTCCAAAAGGCATCACAAGAAACTCATAAAACTATACCGCGTCACACAAGCTATCTTTGGCTCATCCCCCTCGGCTATTTAAACTTGATGGTACCCCGATCTCAAATCTAACTTGGTGAACTGACTTGCACTACCAAGTTGATCAAACAAGTCCGTAATAAGGGGAATAAGGTACTTTTTTTTACAGTGATCTTGTTTAAGGCCCGATAATCGATGCACATCCTCAATGACCCATCATGTTTTTTTTGAACAACACTGGCACACCGAACGGAGATTTAGATGGCCTAATGAATCCCGCATCTAAAAGCCCCTTCAACTGTTTCTAAAACTCTTCTAATTTTGGTAGAGACATACAATATGGAGCCCTAAACTCGATCATGTGGTCCACCTCCCTCTTTGGTGGCAACTTCTTGGGCAACTCGGTGGGTATCACATCTTGAAAAGATTGTAATAACCGGCCCACTTCTTTCGGGATCTCACCAATGGACTTCACAGCTTCCTCGACCTTCAAGGTAGCTAAATATGATACTTCATCTCTTCGCACTCCTTTAACAAATTGGATTACCGACAAAGTTTTTCCTTCTATACTTTATTTCATTGTAATTCTCACCACGCATTGATGGTTCGAATCTAAAATTACCATGTAATTACCAGAAGGAAAAATAGACACATTAACCTGGTCAAGGAAACTTAATCCAAGCCCAAATTCAAACCAAAGAGCAATGGTGGGGGAGACAAAGATAAGCCCGCTAAGAATGGCAATGGTAAGAAACCTTGGGATAAAAAGAAGAGTTTAATCAGAAGTGGGTCAGAAAACTAATCCTTTTTAAGGATAAGTTGTCGGTAGTAGAGGACTGGGTGGTCAAACTCGAGGAGTCCATGATGGACATGAAGGACTCAGTCAATATGATAGATAGACGCATAGACGACTTGAGAAAGTAGTCAAAGGACTTTGTGAAGGAGTGTCTCAATTCCAATGTGGATCAGGTACGTAAAATGTTAAATTCACATAGGAATAAACTAACGAAGAGGAATAATGCTCTCGAGGCCATGGTGATGGCTTTAAATGAGGAAACAATAGCCACAACAAAGGCTTTTATCATAATAATTGGAAATCTCGAGAGAGAGCTTTCCTTGTGTCGAGCAACCATGCGGAATGGAGTGGTGAGTGCAACACTCAATGGTGAGGATGTCCCGAAGCCAAAAGAGTTTACGAGGACAATGTCTGCATGCGATATGGATAATTTCTTGTGGAGGATAGAAAACTACATCCGTGCCAAAGACATCATGAAAAATACAGTTAAGGTAAATACTGCTTCAATGCTTCTTACTTATATTGCGCTTTTATGGTGGCAAGCCAGGTCCACTGATAAAAGGCAAAGTGAGATTGGGATGTGGCAAGAGTTTCAATGTGAATTGAATGGACAATTTTACCTAGAATTTTTTGAGGAAGAAGCTCAAGCAAATTTGTGATGGCTAACGCAACGAGGCATAGTGGGGGAATATGTTCGAGAGATCAAGGAACTCATGCTTCAAATTTCAGATATGACCGAGAAAGAGGAATTACTTGTCTTCATGAATGGATTAAAGTCGTGGGTCAGATAGGAAGTGAAATAATGAGGTGTCCAAAAGCTTTCAAAAGCCATTACGGTAGCGAAGTCTGTGGTCAAGCTTGGTCTAGAGAAAGAAAAGCTTGAGTCTTCCAAGTCCAAGGAAAAGGGCGTATGTGAAGGGAATCACAAAGAAGATGATAATGGTGGTGGCAATGGCAACGATTGTGATAATGGGAAACCACGACTTGGGAAAAAGAAACCTAACAAAAATATGGGCAAGTTGAAATTTTTTTCTTTGCAACAGTCTACATTTGTTGAAGAAACGTTTGAAGAAATCTGTGCTTTCTGATAAGGAGAACCCGTAAGGTAAGGCCTTGAGACTTGGTTTGAGTGCAATAGGTGTCGAAGCCAATGAGGTTGAAAGTGAGAAGAAGTCAGTCAAGTGCTTCTTGTGTCATGGTTTACATAGGTTGCGAAAATGTATGAGGAAGTCTACCATTGAAAGGGACGATGCGTTAGACAAAGAGCCCAATAAGCTTGGTTTGAGCAAGAGAAAAGTCGAAGGCAAGAAGGCAAAAGAGGCAAAAAGAAGCGAGTAAAGTGCTTCTTGTGACGTGGTCCGCATGAGTTACGAAACTATCCAAAGCAAGTCGTGGTCAAATAAAAGGCAACATCGAAGCTTGTTAACTCATCGAAAGAGCTTCCACCTGAGGAAAATGTGAGTTTGTCATCAAACTTTGGGAAAAAGTTACAATGAAAACAGTGAAGCTGGGACCAATGAGGCTCAATTCGAGTAAAGCGATGGAGTTGGCCGAGTCGTCTACGAGGCTTCTACCCATGACAGAGATGAGTTTCGTATCGGACTTAGAGGAAGAAGTAGCGATGCAAACTTTGAGGCTAGGATTAATGAGGCTCACTTCTGTTGACACATCGGAGGAGCTACCACCTATGAGAGGTGGGTTGTGCATCAAACTTCGGGAAAGTGATTATGCAAGTTGGACAGTTGACCCAATTAAATGTTGCAAGAAAGGTACATTTTGAACACTTTGGTAGTGTTTTATATTTTAACTTGTTGACTTGGCAAGAACATAGGGGGCCTTTTGAAGTTCTTAAGTAAGGAGGTCGAGGGACTGTGAGCAATTCGAAGCCAAGCTATGCGAATCAAGAGGATTCCATTGGAAGCGAGTCAGAATGTAGTCAAGAGAGAGTCGTGGCTTCTTGCCATCGTGATGTACCAACGAGTGGGACGGTTCGAGTTAAGAGGCGACAAAAGTCAAGGTAATAGTTTCGAAGAAAGGAAAAAGTTAAGGCGTCGAAATGACACTGAGACGAATCAAGGCAGTTCTATTCTGAAGGCACAATGAGGGCATTACGAGAATTAGTAGAGGAGAATGTCACGGGTTCCCGTGACCATCACACACAATGCATCCTATAGAGGTCTGTCATTGACATGGAGATCATTTGGCCCATGAAAACTGGCTCGATTCAATAAGTTGTTAGAGAAGCTTGTCAGATTAAAGCCTAGGTGGCCCAATGATGCCGATTTGGAAAGATAAGCTATCTTGGTAAATAGGGAAACTAATATTAGAAGATTGAGGGTATCACATCTTATAAGATTAGATTTGATTTGATTATGTAATCTTGGAAATCTTTAGATTTAAGGGATAGACTCATCTCGTTCATCGATGTAACTTGATTTAGACCATTGATTTTGGGGGAGTTCAACTTATAAATAGAGATTATCCCCCTCACTTGCAACTCACTCCATTCTTTATTGTTTCTTGTATTCTTTGAGAAAAAGTAATATAGTTGAGAGCATTTAGTCAAACACCTCTCGTGCATAGTTTTCTATGACTTTCTGTTGTTTTTTTGTAGCTTCTTTTGGCATAGTTGCTTCCGCTAAATAAATTGGTGCATTCGAAAGAATTCTAATTAAATCCTCAATTGTGGTAGTTAGGCTGAATTAGGCGTGTTTGGAATGAACGGATTGCTTAAGGTCTCGCGGAATGCAAGACGAAAGTTCTAGCCCCATGACATAAGGACCCTCTTAAGAAGGAGTCTGCTCTCTCAAAAACTCTGTACTTTTCATCTCATTCTTCATAAAAGACCATTTTCCTCCAAACGCTAAAGAAGGGGAACTGACGAACTAAATCTGATATTGAACATGCCCAATTCAGCCAAATCTTACCAAACCCTAATTTTACTAAACTAAAAACAACCCGATTCAAAGAATTTTTAGCATTTACACGAAATTTTGAGCACCCATAGAACCTCCTTCTTGGATTTAAATGACTTCAAGAAGCGTCTCTTAGTGCCAACTTCTTGCAATAGCAGATAACTTCATCGCCGTCGTACACCTACTCCACTCGTGAGGAGCTTACTATGCTTGAATACCCATGTTTTTCCATTGATGGCAACCACAAATTTGAAATAGAAAAAATTTGTGCTATTAGATTCCAATTTAGAATGAAAACTTCAAGGGATTTTCATTTACGATTTTATAGTCAAAATGTTAGCTTTAGGAATTTCTTTATCGAGGTTAGGTTTCTATTTGAAGGAAATTTGTTATGTTTTCCATGTCATCTTTCTTTTAACCTATTTCCAAAGAAATTAATTTATGGACCCAATTAAAAGAAGGCACATCATCTTTGATTTGGAAGTTTAGCCCAAATGCACATATGATCTGGCAAAAAAAAAAGTGTTCTCTTTTAATTGGACAGGACCATGGATGATGTGGTGGAAATGATCCATAAAATAATTTCTCCCATTTTTATTTAATTTAATGATGTGATGTTATGAGGTGGCCCGACACATGGGATTTGACTGACGAAATCTATTAAGTCGGGTTGTAGATGACATTGCAATAAAAAAACGTTAATGGCCAATGTGAAAAAACCCAAAACGTTGAGGATAATTTTTAAAATTTTGCCTTTAACATATTATTATGATTAATATATTAGTTTTCCTTAAAAGTATTCCCACTACACCAATCTCAGCTATTTTATTATTACGTATAATTTTTTATTAAAAATATGTAAGAACATTTTAAATTATAATTAATATACTATTTATATTAATTATGATAGAAGATAATTTTATCACTTTCTTTTACTAATATGTTAAGTTAAAATGTTATATTATAATAATTTAAAAGATATATGCACAATATATTTACTTAATATATAAAAAATGTAATAAAAATGAAGGGATAAAATTGATTAAAAATATAAAAATGGAAAGAGTAAAAACATCAAAAATGAATATTATAGGGGAATCTCATATTATCTAAGGAATAAGTGGTATTGAAATTACACAATATATTTATTTATACGAAATAAATATGAGAATATTATGCTAGAATGCAAGATTATCCCAGGAATCTAAGATGACTTGAACGAAAATCTCTTAAAAACTTTACAAAGTATGTTATAAAGCCCTCTTTGATTCATTTGATTGGAATTTAATATTTGAATATTTTGTTGAAAGAATGTAAATTTATCTAAAATAATATTTTATTAAATTTTTCTAAAATAATATTTTATTATTTTTTAATAAAAAATGAAAAAAGTTATAAGACTATACTTTTTTTTTAACAATAAATAATCGATGCCATTCAAATTTTAGGGAAAAAAATGGTTACAATCTATCCGCACGAATCTCCCAACTAATGGATAACTGACCGATGCCTAGGGGACCTCAAAACAACCTAATCACATTAAACATGCCCACAGTAAACGAAAACAAAGCAAAACAACAAACATAACAGAAGAAACAAAACACAAAACAAGAAAGAAATGAAAAGTCCCCTGATCTGACCCCTTTCCTCTCCATACAACTTTCAAGCTTTTAAGCACCATCACTTCGACGAGGTAACCAGAAAAAACAAACTCTAGTGATAGGAAAACTAGAAAACCTCACATCAGGCTTACAAGTTCATCGGACAACCCATTATCCTCAAATTCGGATGCAGCCTTTACGAATGGTCACTTCCCCCAACCCCTCTCCTATCCTTGTCAACGAGCCATTCCACCTCTCTCCGGACCTTTTCTACCCAATACATAGGGGTGTGCAAAATTCGGGTAAAACCGAAAAAATTCGGTTAACCGACCGGATTCAGTTAATCGGTCGGTTAACCAAATTTTTTCGGTCGGGGGTCGGTTAATTATTTTGTGATTTTTCGGTTAACGGTTAATTCAGTTCGAAACCGGTCGGTTAACCGAATTTTTTCGGTTTAATCAAAAAAATTAATAAATAAAATTATAATATATAAATAGGCCCACTATTCACCTAAACCTAATCCCTAAACCCAATCCAAACCCAAATATCTAACCCAACCCAATTACCCAATCCAACCCAATCATAAAAATTACAAATAATTTAATAAATAAAAATAAAATTCTAAAATTAAAACTAAAATTATGTAATCTTTTTAATTATATAGTGATTAATTTCGGGTAATTCGATTAATTCGGGTAATTCGAGTAATTCGAGTAATTCGATTAATTCGGTTAATTCGGGTAATTCGGTTAATTCGGTTAATTCGGTTAATTCGGTTAATTTTTAACCAAAAATAAAAAACATATAATTTTCGGTTAATTCGGTTAACCGACCGAATTAACCGAAAAAATTTCGGTTCGATTAACGGTTAAAAATTTTGAAAGGTCGGTTAATTCGGTTAATGTTATTTCGGGTCGGTTAACCGAATGAACACCCCTACCAATACATAGGGCAGTTGTACTTTTTGCCCTCCAACACCAGTCCATGTGCTGTCGCATTAGCCTCCCGAGGTACAAATCTAAATTGAAGGCTTCAAAACTTGGTTACCCATTCTTTTATGTCTTTAATAAGAGTATTGATACTGGATCTATCCTCTTCTGTAGATCTCAGTTTTTGGATGACTGTTAGAGCATCCCCCTCGACACACACATTCCAAAAACCCAGCTCTTCTGAAAAAAAAACCGCCTTTAAACATGTTCTTGCCTTAACCATTGTTGGATTTGGAATGTTCTCCCACGGGGAAGTGCATAATGCCATGACCAGTCCTTCTCTATTTCATGCTATTATGCCAGAATATGATGTTTGTAACTGGTGATTAAAAGACGCGTCGAAGTTAAGTTTAATAGTGTCCCCTTTCGGTGGCTCCCAAATAGATTCCTTAGGGATATGTATTGAATTTGATAACTCACTCAACTGATCTATCTCCATTATGTATGAATTTATGAATCCCACAACATCCTAGATCCCATCCCTATACCCTCATGATACACTTTGTTATAGTTGTACCACAAAACCCAGTAAGAGATGGCTAACCATTGCCTCCAACTGTGTTGCATGTTAACTGCCGAGAGAGCCACACCAACTCCCCTAGGACCTGCTTCGAGAAAACACAGTCACAAAATAAATGGACCACCGACTCCTCCTCTACTTCACAAACTGGACAAAGTGAATTCGCAATAAGCTTATAAGACTTCAGCACCCCCAACGCTGGCAAAAAATCATTAGATACTTTTCAGAAATGTATACGAATTTTATTAGGAATGCTTAGACTCCACAGTCTTCTGTAAAAGTTAGATAGATTCACTGCTTGTTCTATGTAATTAACCCCCAGTATGTCGCGCCTCTCTATAATGTGCCATTTGTAATCAATTCTTGTTGTGTATTCCCCTATTTTATCCTCCTCCAAACCACCTTATCTCTATGTATGTTTTTCACTAGTGGGATCAAAAGGATTTTCTACAACTGGTCATCACCAAATAGATCCCTAATAACATCCTACTTCCAGGTAAATGTGTCCTCATTAATTAAATCTAATATAGTAGTGTACCTAATATCGATGTTTTGAAATTGAAGCATATCATTCCCAGGACCTGTCAACTACACATCATTCCAGATGTTCACAGCCAACCGATTCCCAATCATCCAGCCTATCCCTGCCTCAATAAGTCTACATGCTTCCCAAATACTCCACCAGGTATACAAAGGGTAAGCTTCCAATCGTGCACTCATAAAATCACTCCGGGGGAAATACTTAGCTTTCAATACACGTGAAAATAAACTACAAGGTTGCGTAATTAGCTTCCATCCCTGCTTCGCTAGCAGGGCCATATTAAACAGATTAAGATCTCTAAAACCCAACCTACCCTATGCTTTCGGAATGCACAAAGCGCTCCACCTGCACCAATGTATACCCTTACCAGATTTCGAATTTCACCACCAAAATTTGCACATCATATTCTCTAAATCACGACACAAAGTAACAGGAAACATGAAACATTACATAGCATAAATCGGGATGGCTTGCAAAATGGCCTTAATGAACACTTCTTTCCCCCATCGATAAATAACGCACGCTCTAACTTTTTATTTTCCTTATAAATTTATCTTTCATATCCACAAAAGCATGCTTTTTCCTTCTGCCCACCATTGTTGGCAATCCTAGATACCTTTCCGAATTGTTTGATATTCATACTCCCAAAATTTTACCTACTTGCTCCCTCACCGTATTATTCACATTACCAATAAAGAATATAATGAACTTATTGAAGTTGACTAATTGACTCGATACACCCTCATACTCAGTTACCACCAATTTCATGGTCTTTGCCTCTTCAATTGAGGCTTCATTGAACAAAATGCTATCATCAGCAAAAAGTAGGTGGGTAATAGTTAATTCACTTCATCCTATCCTTGCCTCATGGAGCCTTCCCTCCTCTCTCAACATATACAATACCCTTGAAAATCCTTTGGCTCAAATTATAAACAAATAAGGGTAAAGAGGATTCCCCTAACTTAAGCCTCTAAAAGGTTAGAATTACTCTCTTTACACCCCATTCAAAAAATAGAATACGGTACACTAGAGACACCTCATAACAAGTGAGATCCAAGCTTCACAGAATCCTAAAGAACCCATCACTCTTTTTAAAAAGTTCCATTCAACTCTATCAAATGCTTTGCTCATATCCAACTTCAGAGCAAAAGAGCTAGTCGACCCCCCTTCTTCCTAAAAAAGTGTAGAATCTCGTAAGCCACAAATATGTTATCAGTGATTTGTCTTCTAAACAAAAATGCCCTTTGAGTTTCATCGATGCAACCATTAAGGACCTTACGAAATCTATTCACAATCACCTTCGAAATCACCTTATAAGTAACATTACACAAACTGATGGGCCTAAACTAACCTATGTTCTTCGGCGATATAATGTTTAGGATAAGTATGATGTTCATGCCATTGATCCCCTCGACATCACATTGACCATTCAGCACTTCCAAACAAAATTTCTCAACCTCATCCCCTACCACATGTCAGAACTTCTGATAAAATAGCACAGGGAAGCCATCTTTTCCTGATGCTTTCAAAGGAGCCATGGCTCTAATCACCTCAACCACATCCTCCCTTCTAAACTTAGCAACTAACTCCTCATTTTGAGACCCTAAGACGCACGTTGGAATTCTCGAAAGTAAGCGATCACAATCTTTCACTGGCTTTGAAGAAAATAAATCTTTAAAATATTATGTTGCCAGCTAGCCATCTCTTCTTGTTTGCTTATCCAGCTCCTACTCCCGTTTTCCAGCCCTTTAACTGTATTCTTTTTCTTCCAGCTTGAAGCAAAATTATGAAAAAATGATGTGTTTCGGTCACCTAATCGAATCTAATTCACACTAGCCATTTTCTCCCAAAAAAATCCTCTATATTGACTTACATGTTCATAGCTAACTTCACATTAGTAATCTCAGCCAGTACCACATCATTAGGATCTTCACCATTTAGCTCATTAAGCCTTGCACTCAAACCCATTCTCCTATGATACCTATTAACTCTCACTTTTTTAGCTCAATTGCTCAATTCCACTCCTACCTCCCCAAGCTTTATCGAAATCTCTTATCATTCGTTGCCCACCACCTCTTAAGATGATCCTCGAACCCCTCCTCCAAAATCTAATTGGCATTAAAACAAAACCAAGAATCCTTCAGCCCAGGCCGAACCCTCCTATCACTCCATATATTAACAAGCACAGAGAAATGATTCGATAAACTATGCTAAAGATGGTTTACCAAAAATTTTGAAAAAACATCCCACGATCCTAGGTCAACTACCCCTTATCCAACCACTCCCTTGTGTTTTTTTCCAGAAATTGTCCTCTCTCCCACGTGAACCACTGACCAGAGAAGCCTAAATCACTTAGTTCACATTTATCCAACACCTCCCTAAACACAATCATTCGCCGTTCCTCCCTAAGGCGTCCTCATTGTTTTTCAAAAGAATAACAAACCTCGTTGAAATCCCCCAAGACTAACCATGACAAGTTACTCTCTTGTTTTGAAATGTCGTAGCAAATTCCACGAATCATTCCTTACTTGCTCTGCTAGGGTGCCATAGAAACCTGTGAACCTCCACGCTACCCCTCCATCTCCCTCCCCCACTTCCACATCAATATGAGATCCTGAAAAACTTCTTAAAGTAATAGTCAAACTCTCCACCCACCCTAAAGATAATCCCCCCTTGACTCTATAACATCCACATCTATACCATCAGAAATCTGCATTTCCTCCTTATCTACTCATTCGTCTCGCGCTGACTTTTGTTTCAATTAAAAACAAAAGTTGGGGCTGAACTTGTCTCAATTTATTCTTGAAACATCTAACAGTCCGCAGCTGCCCCAACCCACGGATATTCCAGCTTAATATTTTCATTACGACCAGTCAGTTTGCCTCTTGGAAGCCGTCGATATAAAATGGGTTCTCCCAACTGGTCTTTCCTCCCTTCTACTAATGAATTTTCTATCCCAATAACGACATAATCCCCTATGTCATTTCGAAGCCTCTTTTTACTATATACACTTTTAATAGGTGTCTCCTGCCCATCGTGGTCCATATCTAAATGCCCCTTTAGTTGTTCCTCCCATCCATCAACCCCTAATACCTTACTACCATTCCCTTCCAAATTGAGACCTAACATAGGGTCCACTTTAAATCCGACACCCATTCGGTCATCTACCCCAGCCTCATATCTAAAATCTCGTTGCTCAACGGTACTACTAAGCCCCCTTCATCCCTGCTTTCTACCAGCCATACACTAATCATTGTAGTAGCTCTTCTCGATTGTGCTTAAAGTGACAGATCCCAACCCAACTTAACATACTCCTCTCTTGACATTATAATATGACAAAAAAAGTCATTGTGACCCAAATGCCCGTAATAGAAACAAAATAGCGTCAACTTCTCGTATTTAAAACTAACGTAAGTATGGTTTCCATATGCAAATACAATCTTCTTCCTTCTTTTCAAAGGTCTCCTCACATCTAACTGAACTCTGATTCTAAGAAAAGTTCTCACTCTCCGACTTAGACTCTTCGAATCGTATTCCAAAATTTTTTCCAAAAACTCTCCCAACTGTCATGCAATAGTTTCTGAGAACAAACCCATAAGTAAGTCGTGAACTTGAACCCAAAAGTTAACAAACAATAATGGAACCTTTACCGGATCCTGCCCCTTCTCCAACTTGTGAAACACCATAAGGTGGTTATTAAAAGTCCAAAGTGCACTATTAATAACCCGCTCCAAATCCATCCTATAGAAAAACTTAAATAAAAATCTTTTGTCCCATAGATCCGAGATCTGAACTCCTTTAACTGGGTGCCAAACATTTTCCTTGGTACTCTTCATTGCTGGAAAATGAACTATACTCGCCGTTAAGAAACATCCAACCATGCTAAACTCCGTCACCATCGAGTGCGGACCAGTCTCCTTCTGTACCAACAAACCTTCCTCCTCCCCATCATCCAAAGATAGGTCTGCCATCTCATTTTCCATAATAGATATCCAACCCCCCAAATAGATATACTGTAATCCGTAGCCAATAACACCACCACCGTGACGAAGAAAGAAAGATCACAGATGAAAACAAAAGACAAACCCTAGATGTGCTAGAACAGTAGAAAGAGTCGTGCTATAGAAGCAGAAGTTTGATATAAAATTTTGTATGTACTTAATATATGTTATTCTGACTATACTTACAGTAAAACTTAATTATGAAGTTATAGAAACAAACCAACACAATAATAATATACAAATGTTAATTATTTTAACTAATTAAAAACTAATAATAGAATATTCGTGATTTTTTTCCTTAAAAAATAATTAATAATAGGAAAAACTCATTTAAAATAATTAAAAATTGAAATAATTTTAATAGATAAAAGTTAAATTTACTCAAATAATAATAGACAAAATAACTTATATTAAATAAATGAATGAATATAATGGAAATGTTACTTGAGAGAATATATAAAAGAAGTAGAGAGTTTGATCCATTAGTATTTACTATTTCTTTTTTTGTTTTGGTTTAATGAAATTAAAATTGTCAAAAATTTCATATTATTAAGTAATGTGACATTACATAAAAAATAAATTATTTATATTCTCAAATATTGAGAGTTTGACATTATTGGTAATATCATATTGTCGACTTAAAAGTAATATTTTTCATCCAAATATGGGAATATAATTCTTAAACATAATATTGCTATTGATAATTCTATATTTCTTGAACTAATCCCCCTCTTTTAACTGAATGAATGAATTTATTAAAACTAGATTATGGCGTGGGTGAAAATAGAATTATATAATAAATATATTTATAAAAATTGATATAATTAATAAAATAAGGTTTTGATTGAATGGTAAAATATAAATGTTAAAAATTATAGATATTTGAGTTCTGTGTATTTTTATTTCTATTTTTTTATTACTTGACCCGTGATATGACCAAATTAAGTAAAGTGTTTAATATTAGAGGAGATATGTAGGAATTAGGAATTGGATTTTTATTAGTGAAAATATGAAAATGGAAGAAACAATGAGTGAATGATTGTGAGGAATTCAGCTCCTTTCTAATGAACTTTAATTTGGGGGCCATTGCTTTCAAAATAATAATAATTTGGGGCCCATCTAAGACTTGTTGGGTTGGATCACTGACTTTATTTGGGATTAATTTATCCAAAGAAATATAGGTTTGCTGCCTGTTAGCCAAAAATATAATTGTATTAGAGGAGAGTAATTTCCAAATAAAAATTGTCTCGAAAAATTGGTTTTTTAAGTTAAACTAAAAATTGATTTTTTTTTTTATTTTTTAGATTTAATTTATAAATTTATTTCACATTTATATAAATTATAAATATGAGTTTATATCTAAATTAAGATTTACAATTAATTGTTTGAAAATATTTTAAAATTACATTTCTTATAATATTAACAATGAATTACTATAACTTATTTTATTATATTTTCATATGAGGGTAAATTAGATAAGAATGACGTTTTCTAAAATTAATTAGGGAAATGGGCAGATTTTGGAGAGAGAAACAGAAAACGCGTCTTACAGGACGAGTTTTCTTCCTTCCAATTTTTTTTTTTGTTGAGTGTTGGAAATTTGGGGAGAAAGATTTATTTGTGTTTGTGTTTGTGTTTGTGTTTGAGGGAGACATTATGCTAGTTTTAAGGTATGTTTGAGTTCACGGTGATGCAATGGTGCTTGGACAGCCACACATTTCATATATCATATGGGGGTGAAACAATCACCTTAGAAGATGTCGCATTGCAACTCGGGCTCCCAGTTCATGATGGTTATACGATCACAGGTTGAAGTATAATTAGGGCTCCTAGTTTGCGATGGTTATGCGGTCACAGATTCAAGTATAACTCGGGCCTCTAGTTGACGATAGTTATGCGATCACGGGTTCAAGTTTCATGCCACAAGAAGATGATGCTTTATAAACCTCATACATAAGTTTAAGATCATAATCATAAGGGGAAAAGGGGGGAGGAGTTCTTTAATCACAGTAATCATTGTCACCCTGAGTCGATTTTAAGCTTTTCTCCATTGTCACAGTCACTCCTCCCCTTGAAAGCCTTCTTGCCCCCAAATCTATTACAGGTTATGAACAATGAGGTTAAGGATACCACTTTGATGGAGATGCAGAAAAATAATAAGTTGATTATACCGAAAAGCCCGTTTGTTTTTCCCTATGATTATAATCTCAAACTTATGTATAAGGTTTATAAAGCATCATCTTCTAGTGGCATGAAACTTGAACCCGTGACCGCATAATCACCGCCAACTTGGGCCTCAAGTTATACTTGAACCCGTGATCGCATAACCATCGTCAACTTGGAGCCCTAGTTATACTTCAACCCGTGACCATATAACCATCGTGAACTGACCATATAACCACCGTCAATTGGGAGCCTTAGTTATACTTCAACCCGTGATTATATAACCACCGTGAATCGGGAACCCAAGTTGCAATTCGACATATTCTAAGGTGATGGTTCCATCCCCACACGGTAAATGAAATGTGTGGGTCTCCAAGCACCATTGCATCACCGTGAACTCAAACATACCTTAAAACTAGCATAATGTCTCCCTCAAACACAAACACAAATTAATCTTTCTCCCAAAATTTACAACACCCAACACAAAAAAAAAAAAAATTCTAAGGGATAATAGGCGAGAGAGCTGATGGAGTAGGGGGGAGCAAAACCCCTATTTATATAGGCAATCGGGGGGGGGAATTAAAAAAAAAATTATGTGGGAGCCCAAAACTGATCAGTATTCCCGAGATGAGATGTTTGAAAATTATCTCAGGATTCTTGGGTTCTAAATTTTATTTCACATAATTCCTTTTTAAGGTTAGGGTTTAAAAATGTGTGGAAAGAAAACACATTTTGCAGGAGGCGTTTTTAGCTTAGGTGACAATAGGGACGCTGAGAGCGCGCCCTGCAGGAGGTGTTTTTTCCCTCACATTTTCAACATCCTAAACCAAAAACCCTAATTTTTTTAAAAAAATGCTTCTAATAAGAAGCATTTTTTAAAAACTATTCAGACTTTTTAGGAAAACGCTTCTTGTTAGAAGCATTTTTTAGACTTGTCATGTCCAACCTTTTCCAACATTTTAAAGTTACGTTTGATAGTCGATGGTAGTATTTCTTATAAAATGAATATATTCGGTATAGATGTTCCATACTAAAATTTTGAGCAAATTGTTTTTATAAAGAGATTTACATAAGGAAAAGATTGTTCATGTTAAAAATTTGAATTTCAAAAATCGACCCAACAAAGTAAATTAGCTCAAGTAAGTGTCGTTGTTTGAATTTGGATAATTGTACTCATTTTTATATGTAATGTTTTGGTTTTAAACATGTGAAACAAATTATTTGGTTAAAGATGAGTAGACGAATTAGAGCCGTTATTTATTATAACGATCAAATTTGACATCGAAATTGAGGTTGTTTTTCTTCAACCCAATCTATAGAATTGACTTTCAATTGGAGCATAAAATTACATGAGCTTCATTCAAAAATTAGAAGGAAAGTGGCAACTTCAAGTCGGAGAAGAATTTCGAGCTTTAAATATAGATATCTAACGTCACTGAAACCCATTAGATATGATATATTTGAGCTCAAAGGAGACATTGAGGTCGAGGCGATAATCGATTCGCATTACTTTAGTGGAAATGCTATACTAGAGTTATATGTTGTAACACCCTATACATGACCCGATCATCGGGTCCGGATACCAAATGTCACAATTAAACCGTATTACTTAACAACATTTCTGACTTGACTTATTTACAACTTAAACAATGCCAAATTTAATCCCTATTTATCGTATAACTTTAGTCTAATCTCTTAGATAATAACATGTTTCAAAAATTAAACTTCAACTAAAGTTTCTATTATACAAGTTTTAAGGTTCTTAGATTAAAGTTCTTACAATCAAATTATTTCACCGAGCATGCCTATATATATTTACTATTACTTGGACCTTAAATTTTGATATAATTACACTTATTCGAACCCCAAGGCGTAGCCTCTAAGAGTACCCCTCTATGTACATGATACTGCTATCACGCCATCCGTGTAGACTAGCGAAGTTTGGCTTGGTCCCTCTAAACCAAGTTTTATTCAATTTGGGCCTTTTAATTTTATTTTACAAAATTTCCCTGAACTTTTACATTTTATTCAATTTAGTCCCTAAAGCTGAAACCACTATAACTTTCATATTTAATCTTCGTTTTTAACTCTATTTTCATTTTCATCCTTTTATAACTCTATAGAAATATATTTCACAAAAAAATTATGTCAAACTCATCACTATAACCTGTTAGTCCCTAAACTCAAATTTAACAAAAATCACTTTATAAATTAGTCCTTAACCACTTCTAAGCTTAAAAATCTACCATTAAACATCAAGAACTTCCATAAATAATTAATTTTAACTTTTAAAACTTTTAACAGTTTCACGATTTAGTTAAATTAAGCTAAATGATCTCAAAAACATAAAATTTACGAAAAATTGGCTTTAGAGAGCTTACCATGCAAGACCAATTGTTAAGCATTCAAAAATGGTTGCTCTCCCTTTCTTTTTATTTAATTTGATGGCGAGAAGAAGTAAAAATGAGGAAGATAACCTTTATTTTATGTTTTATCAACTTTTCACTTAATTATTAATTTAATTAAACATATATTTTTACTTTAAACAATGCACCAGCCATCCGTTACCCAACACAGTGGTCTAATGATCACATAGGCACTTGAATAATTATTAACTAAGCCTTTTAACCAACAAAAAATCAGCAGTAATTAACTTTTATGATTTTTACGATTTAGTCATTGTACCCTAATTAATAATCGTTAAATAAAATTTTCGGACCAAAACTCAATATATCACTATAATAGACTCGCAAATATTAATAAATGATATTTACTGACTCGATCATCAGAATACGGGGTTCCAAAACCACTATTTTCGGTACCACTAAAAAACGGGTTGTTACATTATCATGCTAAGTTCATCATCAAATTATCAATTCACACATATTATTACATGTTCCAATTCAATTTCATACCAATTGCATATTTCAAACAAGACATAAAATTTTCTGATTTATTCGATTCAGTTCCTAGTTCAGAATCAATCCAATTCACATCAATTCAACTTAAGAGGCCATTAATACTCACCTCTAGTTCCATGTAATGCAAAATGATATGTACATGCAACAATTAAATGGTTCCCAAATCATAGAATTACAAATCGAAATTTCTGAGCTATTCGTCGACGGCTTCAGCTTTTCCTTTCCCTCTCGAGGAATCCGGGTCAACATTAGCTACAGGTTAGCATAACATACAACATTATCAATAATCATCCAATTCGAATTCAATTATCAATTATACAAACTTTGCAATTGATTCATTTTAGTCCTTAAAACTAGGACTAACATAACTTTCAATCTAAAGCTCCAAATAGAAACCGGTTTTCTCTATTAACCATTAGGGGCTTCCATTTTCTCATTTCTACAGTAAATTTTACAATTTATTCAGTTTAGTCCTTAGTGTAAGCAACTATCAATTTATTTTATAATTTAGTCCTTTTTCACTTTTAAGTTAAAAAACCTATCAATTTAACACCTAAACTTTCAATTCTTAACTAAGGCAACTTTCAAAACTTTAGCAGTTTTACAAATTGGTACATGGGCTAGCTAATTCAAGCTCTCATGATCACAAAAACATAAAAATTACAAGAAAATAATTAAGGTCTTACTTGAATTTTTGGAGTTAAAAGCTTAACCCTCACGTTAATGGCTTCTTCTTTATTTCTTTCTTTGTTTCGGTTTGTGGTTGGGAGAAAGATGATGACTTTCTCTTTTAATTTGGCTTATATACATGGTTTAAGTTTAATTTAATTAATGTTTATTATAATTAATTTAACATTTGTTTATTTAATTAGTTTTAAACACTATTATCCACTAATGCATAATTTAACAGGGTTTAATTATCATTTTAGACCTTTTGTTAATTGCAATTTAAATCCTCATTTCATTTTCTCATTAAAAATTTATAGTGGTTGGACTTTATGATCTAGTCCTTGAACCCTAATTAAACGCAATTTCAACTGAATTACTCATCCAAAATTCAATTAACATATATAATAACTCTGTAACTATAAAAATATTTACGGACTCGATTTACAGAAATGGGCTCCCAAAACTGCATTTTTCGACACCGCTGACTTTCAAGTCGTTACAATTGGAGCTGATGATGATTCCATCGAGGCATGCACTCCCAACCGCAGCCTCATGTGGGGTTGTCTTGGCCTCCTACGAAGACATTGCCCACTCCTTTCCTCTTCTGGCAATAGATATGGCTTACCATAAAGTCTAAACCATATTATGTAATCCGGAGAGGTTACCAAATCTGGTGGGAGAATTGGTTCACGCATAGGTATGAAATCATACCTATGTTCCTAAATGTAGATATATTTGGCATGGAATTTAGGCCAATCTTCATCGGTTCTCCCTTGCAAGTCGATCTTGTGAAGTTCATTGAGCTCCTAGATGACGACAAAATACTTTGCCTAAACCTGAATTGACGCATCACTTGATCGGATTCGTGCATCTCGACCGTTGCAAAAACTATCAATGGCACTTTAACGTGCCAGATATTGTGATTCACCAAAAAATTCAATCGGGATGCATTCTTGATTTCTCATATCAGAGTGTGACTTCTATTCAAACTACAGTATGAAATTATAAATTTTATAACGTATCTAATATTAAATTTCAAATCCTTACGTAAATATTATATAATTGAAAATTTCAAAAACTAACATTGGCTTCCAATCATTGATCTAACAATGGTCGGATATCTTCGAACTCGTCCGGTATATCCACATGACTCGCGTCATTGTTCCACCTATTCAAATAATATGTTATTTAAAAGATATAATAATGAAAAAAATATTATAATAACTATATTGTTAAATGAATTTTACCTTGTTACGAGTGGGAATTCATAATGGGCATTTACTCGGGACGTAAAAATGGAAGTCGGTACCATGCCTGTGATTGAAGAAGGAGTATGCAACCACCGATTTTAATTTTTATGCTCCCGTTGCACGACACATCTTTTAGTACAATGTTGCCACACAATTGATCCCCAACTGAGTCGCCGTGCTTCTTTTACGTTAACTAGTTGTAGTAGTCACCTTAAATGTACCAGACTTTGAGATTTATCTAGCATTAGAAGACCTCTGATTAACCTCATGATGAATGCTCGCACGTATTGTTGTCTTTCAATAGCACTAGCGGAGTTGGCGATATAATTGAAATTGTCTTCTAACCATTTCATCTTTATCCGACTACCACTGAACTTGTCCAACACATTGCCTAAAAGTTGCTCATAAATTGTGCTCCAATCGCCAACAATCACTACCCTCGTAACGACAACCCCATCAATCGGTTTATCGAGTTGTAAAGCTACATCCTCGAGTGTAATTGTACACTCACTACACGGAAGATGGAATGTGTGTGTCACAGGTTTCCATCTTTCCACCAAAGCGCTAATAAGTGCGAGATCCAATTTAGTCCCTCCAAGCATACGAGACACGTGTAAGAATCATGCCTCTTACAAGTGTTGTTCAATAACACACAGTGCCGTTCCACTTAAATTGTGTATGTACGTCTCGATAATTCAATCTTTGATCTGATTATATAAACATAAAAAATTTATAAAATTAATAATGTTAACAACTTAATAAATAAATAAATTAAAATTAAAAAAATTAATAATATTTTCTTATCATTTGCAATTGGACACCGTAAATTTGTTTGTCATCCAGATTTAAGAAGAGGCATTAACATTTTTACAATTATAAAAATAAAATAAAATCAAAGAAATTATGAAATATAAAATTAAAACAACAAGAAATTGAGAGAAATTGAATGAAAATTTGAGAACAAAATAATTGAGAGAATAGACGAGTAGAATTAAGAGAATAGGATTTGAATGCAAAAGAAAGAAAATGAGTTGAGTTTATATAGCAAATAAACTAGCCGTTAGAAAAAAAAAACTTATCCATTAGGAGAAAAACCCATTGGAAATTATTTGTTGAATTTTTTGGCCGTTGGAAAAAGTTACCATTTGACGAAAATGCATCTTACTAGACGCATTATCTATTTCTCTCCAAAATCGACACATTTTTTTTAAATTTGAAAAAAAAGGGCCTAAATCAACCAAAAGAATGATATTTTTTTCCATTTAAATAAATTATTTCATCATTTATAAAAGTTATATTAATTTAAAAGAGTTATTTTTACATGTGATTTTAATCTCTAAATTCAATAACACACAGTGCCGTTCCACTTAAATTGTGTATGTACGTCTCGATAATTCAATCTTTGATCTGATTATATAAACATAAAAAATTTATAAAATTAATAATGTTAACAACTTAATAAATAAATTAATTAAAATTAAAAAAATTAATAATATTTTCTTATCATTTGCAATTGGACACCGTAAATTTGTTTGTCATCCAGACGAAGAAGAGGCATTAACATTTTTACAATTATAAAAATAAAATAAAATCAAAGAAATTATGAAATATAAAATTAAAACAACAAGAAATTGAGAGAAATTAAATGAAAATTTGAGAATAAAATAATTGAGAGAATAGATGAGTAGAATTAAGAGAATAGGATTTGAATGCAAAAGAAAGAAAATGAGTTGAGTTTATATAGCAAATAAACTAGCCGTTAGAAAAAAAAAACTTATCCATTAGGAGAAAAACCCATTGGAAATTATTTGTTGAATTTTTTGGCCGTTGGAAAAAGTTACCATTTGACGAAAATGCATCTTACTAGACGCATTATCTATTTCTCTCCAAAATCGACACATTTTTTTTAAATTTGAAAAAAAAGGCCTAAATCAACCAAAAGAATGATATTTTTTTTCATTTAAATAAATTATTTCATCATTTATAAAAGTTATATTAATTTAAAAGAGTTATTTTTACATGTGATTTTAATCTCTAAAATATATTTTATATACTCAAATTATTGGTAAACCATAAATTCATAATATTAAATAAATTTAAATACGATTTAAATTATAACAATACTAAATACATAAAAATCTTAAACCAAAATACTCTCAAATAAACTTTTCGAATAACAATACTAAACTAATTCATCCTTGTAAGAACCCGAATAATAACAAAAAATGGAAACCCCCCGGAGCCTGTAAGAAGCAACAAAGAACAAGAGCGGAAGTGAAGGTTGGACATACACAAGGTTACGTTTTCCAACCAAAATTGTTGCACCGCACAAGGACTACAATCCATATACATTCCACTATTCTGTCTCGTGTTGCTCCAAAAAGAGAATTTAAAAAAGGTGGGGAGAGGGGGGGGGGGGACCAAATCGATGGTGCGCGGCCTATGCCTATGGGAATTTTTTTTCTTCGATTTCCGTTGGGTTTGCCTTTATGCGTTTGTAGTTAACGATGATGCTTGGGTACTCAAAAGAATAATAATATGTGGAGGGCAAAGGGATGATAGAACCAACTTTGAGAGCAGCCGACGATCGCATTTCGCAATGATGAATTGAAAAAACAAAGAAGGTTCCTTTTTACAATGGGGACGAGACCACGGACAATATCCCTAACCTCCGGCGCCTTTCTTGACCGTCCATTGACTTTGATTGATGTAACTGCACCACTCATGTCTCATTTCAAAATTTCAATTAAAAAAATGCTCCCATCTATCGATTCAGTATTATTCGGACACCAAATGTTTTTACTATCTGTACTTAGTAATACTGGAAGCCTTTGTTTTTAGAGAATTAATGAGAAAGGAACCAATTCAAACTTCAAAGCCAGGCAACGGGTAACATATAATACAATCCAACTATACCATAGCATTACCACGTTTTGTAAAATGTTCCATCTTTCCATTTGCTGTTAATGGCGTTAGATTTTGAAAAATTTTCCACTATTTTTTATTTAATAATAAAAATTTAATTAATAATACTATCAAAGAATTTCTATTAAAATCAATATTATTTAAATTGGACTGAACAAGTTAACTGAACTGGTTGGATAAAAAATTAGTTCAGAGAGAAAATTAAACCAATTTACCTATGAACAACTCAGAATCAATTGAATCAATTTTTTCTATTTTATTTTTATGAACTTTTTAATAATTTATATAATTAAATCATATGAACTGGTAGAATCAATAACCGATGATTTGATTGAGTCAATCATCAATCTAATTATAAAAATCTTGATTAAATTAGAATATGTGATAATTTTTTATAAAAAAAAAATTGCTTACATAATTAATATCACATGCGTGGAATACCAAATCAACAAATAAAATGTATGGTTTTCAATTTTAAATCTAGGATTGTAAGACTCTCCAACGCTATTTTAGAATAAAGTGAAAGTTGGTTTTTTTTTTTTCTTATACAGCTTCACCACAGCTATATTAGGGCTAAAATAGGTAATATCTTCGTTAATTCCTTTATTATTAAATGAATTGATTTAATCCTTAAATTTTAAATTATAACAGGATTAATATTCACTATATAAGAAAAAATATTGAAAATTATTTTTTCAATTACAATTCAATTCAAAACAAAATATTTCATGTACGTAATGATAAAAATTTTAAAAATATTAACATTATTAAATAGTAAATGATATTTTTTAAACAGTAAATGTTAACTCTATTTTAATTTGACATTATTTGATAATACATGAACTAAATTGATCCATTTAATAACAAAAAAAACTAATTTGATTATTTCTTTACAATAGAGGGATCTCAAATACATTCACCTTTATATTAGCTACATAAGTATCTAATTTAATATAATTTTTTTATCAAATTATCAAATAAATTAAATTGACAATTATTGAATAAAAAACTTAAATTTGGATAAAATTTAAAATGTGGTATTTAAATAGGCAACCTAATTTTGAACAATATTTTTGAAATTTACAACCAACGGTATTGGAGGGATATAAGAGTGTTACAGTTGCAGATAGCGCAAAACTTGCGTCCACTTTACATGTTGTGGATGCCAATGCCATTAAGTAGGTAGGTGAAAAAAGTTAGGATTATTGACTCTTCAATTTTTAAAATTTTAAATACAAGTGGGAATAAATTACAAACTTTGCTTTTTAGAATCTCCATTTTACTTGAATTCATGCCAAAATTTAAATTGATTTGCTAAGCTTAAGCTTAAGCTTAAGATCCTTTTTAGCTTTATTCAAAAATGTTTTTTTTTTTTTACATGAAAACTAGATTCTCCATTAAAAGTACTTTTTAAAGTGACTTTTGGAGCCAAATCATATTAATATGTGCTTTTAAAAACAATGCTACTGATTTATTTACCCTTTTGTACTTTATTTTAAATATACAATATTATTTATTTTATTTAAAAATAAGAGTGTTAATAAGAAATTGGTGCTGTCAATCTACTCAAGTCTCAATTCCGTAATTATCGGGTCGAGTTTAAGCTATTGCTCTAGTTGAAGAGCTTAATAATACTCAACTCGAATGACTTTCAAGCTTTATCGAGTTTTTTTAATATATATTTTATATTATTAACTTACATTAGTACTCTTAATGTATATTATTAACCCTAAGCTTAATCATCAAGTCGACCTTGAGCTCGAGTTTAAATATGAATGAGCTTAATCAAGCTTGAGTACAAAATTTAATAAACAAGCTTAACTGATCTTAGGTGAGTAACTCGATTATATCTTGAACTGAGCTCAAACATAAAGTAATTGCTCAATTGAGTTTGAGCCTAGTATCGTACATAGAATTTTGAGTTGAGCTCGAATTTAATAGTGTTTAGGTTTAACTTGGCTCCATTACACCCCTATTTAAAATATGAATTATATATTTAAAGCACAATTTATATTAATTGTTTAAAAATATTTTAAATTTACATTTTATTTATCATAATTTTAACTAATTTAATTATTCAAATTAGCTTAGTTTATAGGGTAATTTACCAATAAATACTCTTTTTTTTCAAAAATTACGGAAATAGACCTATTATTCAATTATTTACCGGAATGGGCCATTTTTCTCGAAAACGCGTCCACGTCAGCACGATGTCAGGGTATGTGGCAGGAAAATGCGTCCATGGATATGTGTATATATAGGCTCATGAATAGTTTTGCAGCTTGTTCCTAAACAATGTGGGATTCCTTCCTCTTTTAACTAATAACATGAGATTAAATGCTACACTATATTTGATAAATTTTTTACAAAACAATTTCTATTTTTTTATATTTTGTTAACATTTTCTCATATTATAAAATTATCTTTTGAGATCTTTAATCTTGTTGCATTTTAGAATTGTTAACATATACAAAAGAACTATTAAAAAAAGAGAACAAATTGTACATATGAAACTTGTACATGCAATAATCTTCTATTCAATTTTAAATGTTTGAAGTTAATATCAATGCAATTCTAATTTTTAAAATAATTTTCCATTATTTAAATTTAGAAGTTATACTTTTAATTTTTTATTATTTATTTTATTTTATATTATGAATGTTTGATTAATAAATAAATGGTGAGAATTTGGTACTCAAATAGTATTTTTTGTAATTTTAAAAAAAATTGATATATCTTTTTAAATATTTATTTATTTTTAATATTTTACTATACTAATTAAATTTTTTTAATTCTAGTTTTAATTTAATTTTCATCACCTAATGAATGCCGATAAATTTATTTCAGATATATTTTGACTAGATAGATAATCTATTTAAACATAGTATATAATTATGTTAAATAAGTTTTTTTATAGAAATATATAATATACATAAAATATAGTAATTATTTTTCATATTTTATATCTAGATTAAATTACATTAATAGTCACTTAACTATATTTTTTAGCTATCGAATTATAAAAACTTACAAAATGATCACTCAACTATTAGTAATTTTTAAAATATTTATTTTTTAATATTTTACCATACTCATTTTATATTTTATATATTTTTTTTACTTATAGAGTTTAAAAGTTTTATTTATAATGTAACAAATGTTAACTTTTTGTAAAAAAATTTAAACTCTAAGTAAAAAATATCAAATATAATGTAGTATTTAATCTCATGTTGTTAGTTAAAAGAGGAAAGAATCCCACATTGTTTAGGAACAAGCTGCAAAACTATTCATGAGTCTATATATACACATATCTCATATCCCACATTGCTCAAAAAAGCAAGGAAAATGAGACTTTGGGCCTATATAAAGATTTGCTTTGTAAGTTATATTTCCATATTAATTGGTGACACCTTAAAAAAAATGGTGTTGTCACTTTGAGCCTTTATAAATGTTTATTCTTGTAAATTTTTAAAAAATTTGGTCTATTTTTATAATATCTAAAAAATGACCTTTTTTGAAAATTTAATTCGAGAATAGTTTTTTAAAAAAAAAATACGGGCAAAACGCGTCTTTGGGGGAGCGTTTTTGCCACATCAGCAAAGCGTGCCCTCAAGGAAGCATTTTCTGCTGATGTGGCAAAAACGCTCTCCTAGGGACGTGTTTTCCTGCCACATACCCTGACATTGTGTTGACGTGGACGCGCTTTCGGAGAAAATGACCCATTCCAATAAATAATTGAATAAGTCTATTTCCGTAATTTTTGAAAAAAAAGGACATTTATTAGTAAATTACCCTAATTTATACCTTTCAGCATCATCTTCGAAGCAAAGTTAAACATTTAATTAAAAAATAACATTTTTTTTCCAACCCAATTTTCACGGCACTTTACAAAAATAGTTTTTCTATCATTTTAAATATTAAACTAGTAGGAAACGTGAGAGATGGACTAATGGGCATGGCACTTCAGGTTTGGGTTGAAATATGGTTTGAGTTTTGGATTTTTAAATTTTTCATTATATATAGGTACGGTTATTCATATTAATTTTGAATTTTAGATTTTTTTACAAAATAAACTTTAATTTATGGTTTTTAAAGTTTCAAATTTTTGTCTAATAAATAAATAATTTTAAAGTTATTTTGATTCTTTTAAATATGAAATATTATAATTTAAAATGAATTATAATAATAAAGAAAAAGATTTCGATTTGATTTAATTAACTAGTATTTCATAAAATTTCAAAATAGTGTTTCTCGGTTATTCTTTCTTAACTAGGCGCCTTACCCTACAACTTCAGTCCATTTAACATGGGCTTGGGCCTATTTTGGGAATCTACGGTTGGAAATATACTCTTCAACGCTCCTTATCTCATCTTTTATTAGTTTAAAATTCAAAACAAATGGCTTCTTATTTTATTTTTATTTTGTTTGGTTAAGTAAGTTCTCTCCTTTTCCGTCTGACCTATGTGACAGTGCATGTTTATTAAAAAAAAAAAACTCCTCTTTTTATCAGTTCAGTAGCCAAGGAAATGAAAGAATGAGCCTTTAAGGCTATCATTTATACCCTCCAATGCCTCGCAATTCAAATATCACTTCTATTCGCCGTTTTTGAATATCGCAGCCTCTGCACTTCCCCATTTTCTTTTGCCTTTTCCTTCGCATGATCTACAATTGCAACTTTGTTGATTGCTTTTGAACTTTGAAGCCTCACCACTCTCTCTTTACCCCTTGCATTAACAGTCTCCCAGGTTTGTTCTCCAAATGCAGCTTTTTTTTCCTTCTTCTTAATGACGACTGAACATGTTGGAGCTGGGTTTTTTGGATTTGGATTTTCTTTTTAAGAGTGGGTTTAAGAAACTACAATTTCTTTTTTCAATTCTGAGATGTTTTATATATTGTTGGTGTTTAAGGAACACATCTCTATCTCATTATCACATAATGAAGGCTTGTTTGCTTACTGGTTTTAAGATAGAAAAGAGATGTTTATGAATGTAAAAGGGATTATTGGATTTTCTTTTATTTGGTAGTTGGTACACACTTTTTGCTTTGCACTACAAAAGAGTAAAAAGAAAAGAAAAGAAAAAGCATGGAATCTTTCATAAACCACGAATTTCTTTTTCCTTTATGGTAAAGAAAAAGATATTTTTATTTTAGTTTTGTTTATTGGGTTAAACATAAATCTTTTGATGGCAAATAGTAAACGTTTTTGGTTGGGCAGAGTGAGAGAGAGATAAGGAAGAAGGGAAAATGATGACGATGAAGAAAAGACTGGCATGCTGTACGCGCGACAGAGAGATTAGCCTCGATTTTGATGAGCAAGATAATAGTAAGTTAATTATTACTTTTAATTAATAATTAAATTAATACACCTATTTCCTTTTTAAGATTTTAACCTTTTCATGGTTATGGTAGTAGGCTGGATGGGTTGAAAAAACGGAGTATTAGGCTATTAGCACTATTCTATGATAGAAAGTTTCCGTGATTGTTGCCATATTGCCATGTGATTCTAGTCTTTTGTTTTCGAATTTTTTTTCTTCTTAATTTTGTTTTATTATCCAACATGAGAAAATATAATATGTGTACCTAACACATTAGACTTCATCAGCTATCTATCTATTTTTATAGATATTTAAAATTGAACTACAGTGACTTTGTGATTGAGCTGAGAGGTTGGGGATTGTGGTGGGAATGAACTGAGAGGATGGGGAAGGGCCCATAAAGTGTGGTAACTGGAGGACACCCGATGTTTCTTCTTTAATATTTTAGCTACCCATTGCCCATTGGCACTTCAATCTTCACCTGTACTCGCTGCCATTGCCATGCAGGCAGCAATACTGCCTGTATTTAATTCTTGGCAGACCATTTATGGTACCTAAAGACTAGGTGTGAATGTCATGTTCCTATCTTGCTCTACTACCAAGGCACACCCATAGTTTATTTATTTATTTATTTTTTTCTACTCTCTATGCGTGAAACATGTATTGTTTTTTCTCTTCTTTTCTTCGATTTTGAAAAAAGGAAACAAAAAGTGAATATTCAATGAACTTCTTGGGGGATTCTTTGGAGTTCTAGTGTGAACCCCATTATCATTCTTTTAAAGATGGTGGTTCATAGCAAAATATCTAAAGCTCATGGAGCCCCCCCGTTGCTTCTTAGGGTAGATAATCATGGTCAGGGATTAAACTATTAAGGTGGGCAAACCTTGTTTGTGAGTGCACCCGCCTCAAGTAAAAATTTAACTACCATAATCATCTTCACTATGATTGATCTCCTCAGCGGACCCATTGAAATGCTTCAATCCTCATGGTATCTTGTACGTGCAAGCAAAGCAAACCACATGGAGCGGGGGGTTATCTCATAATTGGAAGCTTTTTGGTTTAGGTTTTGTTTGAACTTTGAAGTTTCGAGGGTGGTGGTAATGACAGCGATGTGATCACTATTCACAAGTTGCAAACAAAAATGAAAGTGAGAATCATTTCATAATTAACTGTAGTATCTATAACTGTCTGATAAAGTTACTGTGTACAGTTTCTTTTTAAAAAAAATTAAGGTTCGATGGACATTTTCTTTGCTGGTGTTCGGTGGTGGTGGACCCTTCCCTTCCCTTCCCTTCATTTCATGTAGTAGCAGTAGTAGGTATGACTGGTGTCATTTAAAAGTTAAAACACTACTCTCAGAGTCACAGTCAATGTTAACAGTGTGAAAGTTATTGAGTGGGGACATAAATTAAAAAAGTCATGTGGAGGACGACTTTTCTTTCTCCCCAAGTTGAAATACTAGTAATTATTGATGCTTGGATTAACTTAGCTTTACCTTTAGGTTAGGCTCCAACTGATAGTCTTGTATGCTTATACTATTATTATATTTCACCCATTATAATTTTTCCACTCGACTTATTTAAGTACTGCAAGCAATTACAGCAAGAAATATTATACCCTGCAACGCAACAGACAAGAATTGAAAAGGAGATCCATCCTCAGTAGGAAAAAAAAGGATGGTGAAAAAAAAACACATAAATAAAACTACCCTCTTTAAACTTTAACCCCATTTTTTATTTGGGCTTTTTTCTTTTGAGATTGCTTTGCTGTTGAACAGTTCTTTCTTGGAAATTTCTCATTTTTGGATTTAGTCCAGTCCCTCAAAACTTAGGAAATTTCTTCCTTAATGTAATCTTCTCTCAATTTTTGAATGGTACTTTATCATGTATTTTAGTGGCAATTGGCGAGGACCCAGTTATTATTGCTCTTACCATCACATGATTGATTTCAGAACACACATTGTTAATGAACTTCAAATTGAGGCATAACTTTTAAACATGAGATGGGATCTTTAAACATGCCATGTGGGCTTTCTTGTCTTATAGGAGCGTCCATGACATGTACTACCAGTCCTTTACTATAAGCTATATAAGGTAAGAGAATAGATGGGTAGTTAAAGTTATGCACACTGTAAAACCAGTTATTTATGCATGTTCTTTGAATAAGTCATCTAGTCTAATTATCTTATATATGCTAAACTTGGGCCCTTGGACTGCCATTTGCATGTGCATCTACATGTGCTACCATCTGACTTTTCTATAAAGAAGACAAATCTGACGGACTCATTTATTCCAAATGCAGAAGGTCCATATGTAACCGGGGAAATCTGGTTTTAATATGTTGTCTAGTTAAATTTGATTGGAGATGACATTTAATCAATCTGTATCTGATTCACTATTAGATAAGTGACGGTACAGAAATTACAAGTGTGGGAAGTAAACTTCATTCACTATTCCTTGCAAGGATCATTGGTGTAGAAAATTCCCTTTGACTGTTTGCCGTGATTGCTGGAGTCTTTGCAGTTCTAGTGACTGAATGTTCCATAAGATCTCAGAGGGATGTATCCAGAAAATTGTCCCCTTCCCCTCCCTCAATTAATGAAATTGCATGATTTAAACGGACTGTTAAGTTAATTTCTCTCCTGATATTTGTTTGCTCAAATTTCACCTTCTCTTGAAACTAATAAAGTAAGACGTGTCCTTTTCCGAGCAGTTCTTTAGTGTTTATGCCATAAAATGATTACATTTAATTACAACTCGAATGTCAAATAATACTTCATGACGAGGCTTATATTTCTGCAGTTAATGTTTATGTAGTTAGAGCAACATATGCCAGAAGCTTGAGCTTCTTTTTGTTTGCTTTGTACCTGCCAAAAGCTGATGACCAAATGTAAACCATTTGGCAAAGGTGTCAAGCTGATTATGCTTCTATTTGTTGTCATATGTTCCCTCCTGATTCCATTAATTGGATATTTAATTTTCAGAATTTTCTGGTATAATGACATATAATGGTCTTGAGAGCTGCATTATCAACAATCAGTCTTATGAGAATGAAAGCAGAACAAGCAGAGGAGATGGATGTGCATCTGATTCCTTGGATGATGATTTCTCCAGCTGTTCTTCTAGCAAAGATGCTTTTGGATCATTTTCTTCCAAGTGGATGAAGAGAGATGAACAGGGTTCAGATGAATGGGAGCTCTCTGAAAGCCCCAAGCATTTTTATGTCAAAGAGAAGCCTGCTTATTCCATTCAATCTTCAGACGTTGAGACAATGAAAGAAAATTTTGCTAAGCTTCTATTGGGGGAAGATATTACTGGTGGACGGAAGGGTGTCTCCACAGCTTTAGCTTTGTCAAATGCCATCACAAATCTTGCAGGTGAGTTTGTTTCAAGATCCTTATGTGTGTGTATGGCTTGCTTATTCGCGATTCTCCTGTCGCAACTGTTGCACAAGATTCTACTATTAAAATGGTTTGCAAGATAAACATGTATAATCAGAAACTTTTATTCTGGATTAGAACTTGGTAAAACATGTTTAAATAAGAAAAGTCATAGCATTTCATGTTGTACTTTATTCATTCTGTCTTCCATCAATGGGAAGCATGCATCATGAGGAAGAGCCGCAACTTGCAAAGCATAAAAAAAGCATATACATTTCACGAAGTTCATTGTGTTTTCATGATATCATAGGATTGTCTTCTTTCATTAGTCTTCAACCTATAAGTTATGCAAATTTGAATGTGCAGCATCAATTTTTGGGGAGTTGTGGAAATTGGAGCCACTAGCTGAAGAAAGGAAAAATAAATGGCGAAGAGAAATGGACTGGTTACTATCTCCTACCAACTATATGGTGGAGTTAGTGCCTGCTAAGCAAAATGGTACAAATGGCAGGACTATGGAGGTACTCTTGCGGTTGTTGGGTCCCTATTAAATTGACAATGACCATTTTGCAATGTCATGAGATTTATGTCAATTCTATTTTGAGCAGATAATGACACCAAAAGCCCGTGCGGACATTCACATGAATCTCCCAGCACTTCAGAAGTTGGACTCTATGCTTATTGTAGGCAATCTCTTTACTCTTCCTAATAACTTGTATACTCTAATGAACACATCGCCCACATTTACCAGATTAAATTTTGTAAATTGTCAGGAAACTCTGGAGTCAATGGTGAATGCTCAGTTTTATTATGCAGAAGTTGGAAGCCGGGCAGACGGAAGAAACAAGAGTGCAAGGGAGAGCAAGAGGTGGTGGCTTCCATTGCCACAAGTACCAAAAACTGGGCTCTCAGATACCGAAAGGCAGAAGTTGCAATATAAAGGCAAGGTGGTATATCAAGTATTCAAGGCTGCAGCATCGATTAATGAAAATGTTTTGCTTGAAATACCTCTTCCATCCATTATTAGGGATGCTCTTCCCAAGGTGAGCAAGCTCACTGCCTCCAGGGCAGTCGACTTTAAATATTGGACCCTTTAATAGTTTTATGATGATATGTATTTTAGTACTAAAATGTTACTCTACATGTTTAAAAAGGAAATATAGAAATGGAATCTGGATATTTTAGTTGGAACCAGCTGACGTTAATCTACTTTAAAATCTTATAGTATCTTATAAATTTGAATGATGAGAGTAAATTCCAGGTTAAAGTTTTACAAGATGTTTGTATTGCATTTATGGCAACTCAATCTCTTTCCTTATGTTTACAGTCTGGGAAGGCAAGCCTTGGTGACGACCTGTACAAGGTTTTGACTCTGGAGTCCAGCTCGGTTGATGAAATGTTCATTTCGCTAAATTTAAAGTCTGAAAACAATGCTCTCGAGGTCATTAATAGGTTGGAAGCTGCTGTATTTGCATGGAAAGGGCGACTAACAGAACAAGCTAGTGGTAAATCGCCAGTGCGAAAATCATGGTCCTTTATTAAGGATCCTATATCTGAAATGGATAAGATGGAGCTACTAGTGGACCGTGCTGAAGCACTTTTACATCAGATAAAGAGTGCATACCCAAACCTTCCTCAAACATTTCTTGATGCTTCAAAAATTCAATATGGCAAGGTAAGTAGTTGGTGTTTAAAGTGAAGCTTATTTTATTCTGCATTGTATCTTTCACTATTGAATCAATATTATATTGTAGTATATTAATAATTGCGATGAATTACACTTTGAATTGGTGCACAGGATGTTGGACATTCCATTCTGGAAGCATATTCACGAGTCCTAAAGAGCTTGGCTTTCAGCATAATGTGCAGGATGGGAGAAATTCTACAAGAAGATAGTTTGTGTAACCCAAATTCAGGGGTGGCAACATGGTGCTTTCCTGGAATAAATGTGGGAAATCCAAGGCACTCTCACTCACTCAGTGATGTTATGAACAAAGTAGAGGGAAAGTACTGCGAATCCGATACGGACGTGGAGTTGTACAGTGATGCAAGTATAAATGCAACACCAAGTACAAGTAGGAGCCGTCGAGTTTGGTGTATTGGGAAAGAGGCATGTAGTAGTATAGGAGTGTCTCCTTGATAATAAAAAAAAAAAAAAAAAAAAAGATGATGGAAGTTTGATTTTCAACACAGCTTTTGTATATCATTATTAAGCTTAATTAATTAATAATATCCATAAAAGAATCATATACTTGCTAGTACCGGTAACTTTCATATGGATTCCAAATGTGTCTACTGTTAATATCAACTTATTGGGTCTGTTTAGGCCCAATTAATTCAATATTGGATTGATTGGACCCGTTTTATATTTTTAATATGGTAATAATTGAAATTTCACCGGTTTTGGTCATAGAAAGAGTAAGTGAACCGGACCTATAGTGGGTGTGGAGCAGTTGTATTGTTGGTACACTAAAGTCAGCCGTGGTCTGAGGCTGTTGCTTGTGGATCCGCATTCCACATGCGCCTGAGCAAAGCAGAGCAGAGATGGGATTTAAAATTAATAATAAAAAGAAAAAGGGAATAAAAACGAAAATAAGCCCCAAGAAGAGGCAGAGGAGGCGGCATTAATAAAAAAAAGGCATTTTCACCTCAAAGAAACACTGTTTTCAAGACGTAACCATCGTTGAGATCTGAAGACATGAGTTAGTAATACATCACTTTTAATCACTCCGCCCCCTAAATAATAAGGTTGGAGTGCCTTCCAAGCACAACTTCCAAATGCCAATTACGTCATCGACGCTGGTTTTCCCTTTTTTTCTTGTTGGGTTTAGGGTGAAACTTAAGTGAAACCACTCAGATGGGATCCGGTGGGAGCAAGGGTTGTTGTAGAGTAGGAGGAGGAGGAAGAGACACTGCACCTGCTGCTTCCTCGTCTAGCAGCGGTGGGCGGAGGGGAAGATCCAAGGGTAAGAATAGTGTTTTCTGGTCCTCTTGTCTGGGAGCGTTATCTAGATCTGCTTCTCCTAAACCCAACTTTGATCACCGGAAACAACCTGCGTCGGAATCGGATCGGGTGAAAAGAGAAAGTAACAGAAAGGTTGAAGGCGAAGCGGCATCTAATGATGAAATGCAATTGCCATTGCCAACCCCATGCATATCTTCCGGTGGTAGCACCTCTGGTGCAGCTGTAACAGCTGCTCATCGCTCTCCTTCTCGCTGCCTCTCCGGCATTAGCTTCCTTCCTGGTAATTTGAGCTTCCGGTTCAGCAGAGCTAATAGTATGGGGTCCTCCGCGGAGATGTTGAACCCTGATGACGATTCTGAGACACTTGAACCTCAACAACCTCCCCGCAATTCTTGTTCTCCGATTATCTTCAATGATTCAGATGGAAGTGGAGAGACTCTCGAAAGCAACGCTCGTTTTAGCAGAGCCTTAAGTGTTGGAAGGCTTCGTGATCGTGTTCTTGGTAGAGCTCCCACATTCTGCCCTTTGCAGCATGACATACAAATTACTCAGCAGCAATTAGCTACCTCTCCATCCACCACTGCTTCCACTCATGCTTCCTCCGTTATTTCCCACGATGAAATTGAAACTTCTCGATCCAGAGAAGCCCGGTATCATGATTTGCTCCACCATAGATCCAATTTCCTTGAAAGGCGGAGAAGAATACGATCTCAGGTTTATAATCTTGTTGCACCTATCGCCTTATTCTCCACGCTTTTTAGTTTAATTTAATGCCTGGTGGTTACTGAACAACGTTGATAGTAACTCTACTTTTTTCATTAACAATTAGAATCAGAACAAATATTTAGGTTTAGGACTGTTCTAATGCTTTATTTCTATATTTATGTCTGCTTCTTCTTTAGGTTTTGCCTGCATGTATTACTTTCTGCTATAGGTTCTTTGAAAGTTATCCATCTGAGCAAATGCAGATTATTGTCTGTTTAGTTACTGACCTATGAGTTGCTCCAGGTTCGAGCTCTTCAACGGCTAGGAAGCCGTTTTGAGAACTTTTCAGGGCATGAAAGATCCTGCATTTTATCTGGCCAACATAGAAGTGGTCGATGCACATGTCGTGTAAATAATCGAGATTCTAGTTCGAATGATGACACCACTGGTGCTAGGTCTAGTGTATCCAGAATCGTTATGTTAGCTGAGGCTTTATTTGAGGTGATTTTTATTTGTTGTTATTATTTCCTTCTCTGGGTGATTGTCCTTTCTCTTGGAGTAACATTTTACATATTTGAACTAGGTCCTGGATGAAATTCACCAGCAGTCTATGGTTTTATCTTCGCGACCGTCCGTGTCTCCAATTGGTTCTGTTCCTGCACCTAATGAAGTTGTGGAATCACTTCCTGTGAAAGTGTACAAGTCACCCAAACTTAAGAATGATGAGGCTGTGCAGTAAGTATTTACTTTCCTCTGCTATCCATTAGATGCTAAACCGTTAACTAAGCTGTATTTTCCATTTGATTAACTTGTTTGGCGTTATCTTTGACAAATTATTAGTTTTCAAGTGTTTCTGTTATCTGAGCGAATCTAAAATCATGTCGGGGATATATTATATATTCAGGAAAAGTTAATCAAACACTGCATACCAATTAGCTCAGGCTAGTTCAGGTAGTTAATTGATCTCTTTAAATTTTCATCTATAATATTAGATATCTTGCTTCTACTAAAATAGTGCTCTAGGAGTAAGATAGGTATTGCTGTTAAAAAATGTGTTCTATCAATTTGTATGAAAATTATTGACTACATGCCAGCACTAGATGTGAACATGGATAGGAAAAAGTTGTGAGCATAATGTGCCAAAGTAACATTCAAGCCCGATATTTAGATTTGACTGAAAAATGCAGAGTATGCCGGAGATAAATTATGTCTGAGGTATAACTATATTAGACATGACCATAATGGATCAGCAAGGAATGTATATTGGTTAGCATCTTAGATCTGACTAAGTTTGAAACATGCATAAGAAGGTCAGATGAAACATAATCTCTTGTACAGAGAAGTAGTACGATGGTGAACCTTGTAGATCTTTGAAAAGATAATGGGATAGCTTAACTTGTACCTTTACTACAAATTAAGATAATGAGAGTATGTGACCATGTAAGTGATATGCTAACTGAAATGTTCCCTGTTTGGGATAATTTAGGGCCATGGCTCAAAATCAATATTCGACCAGCTAAATTAAATATAGTAAGCCCTGAAAGAATGGTTGCTAATTCCTTATGATGGAGGCAATAAATACATCTCTCTTTGGATGCTAAGTTATTAAGCACGCTTCAAGTTATATTCTCAAATAGGTTCAGATTACTTGGTCTCTAGAACTCTTAATGAGCTTGCTTGAACAGGGTCTAAGTTTTTAAGCCCACTTCCTAGTTATATTCACAAATAGATCTGTGTAATGACTATGAGGGAAGGGAAGTCTGTTTCTTTTTTCTTAAAAACACTTGCTACCTAACCATGGAGGATAGGATAAAACTACTCCAGCTAGTAACAGGGAAATCATTTGAGAATGCTACCCATTCATGGAGAAAGGGGTGCCCTTGAAGCCCAAGGCTGAGAAACATACCGGGGTGAAGTGTCACTTTTTCCAATGTGTTTAAGCCATTCATGCATGCCCTCCCTTGCACTCAAGCAATGCTTGACTGGGAAGGTGGAATACATAGTATCATTTGAGATGAGTTCAATACACAATTTTCCAGCATATATGATGAGACACCAATTTGACTTTAATAGACTAGGTTTTAGTAGCTGTGTAAATGTGGTCTTGGATTATTTTAAGTGTGAAAATTCACTTGGCATAATATGTATAAAATATAAATAACATGGATAAAAGCATCTTGAATAAATGCATCGAGATTCACATGATAAAGTTATTCAGATTTATCATTTTGAGCATTAATTCCACAATTGTCAGTCCTGCTAAGTTACCTTGCTAGGGGTCAATGATTTTATTTGTCCTGAAACCCTTCCTTCTGCTTCTTAAAGTGGAATTTGACTGCAACCAGGCATTTTCTTGGTCCTAATTTTGTCCTCCATTTAAATAACAGATGTTACATATGTCTAGTGGAGTATGAGGAGGGGGATAGCATTCGGAGATTGCCTTGTAATCATGAATTTCATAGAACATGTATAGACAAGTGGCTCAAGGAGATTCACAGGTATAAGATGAATACCTTCTATTGCAGTTATTTTTAATTCAGCATGATTTTGAAATATTTGATGTACGTTGTGTTATATAAAATAGACACGTCTTACCAAGGCCCTTTTGCTAAATGGTTTCTGTTCCCCTGAAGGAGAATATCATGGGTTGCATGCCATAGGTTTTAGAAGGGTGAAGTGGAACAGTTAGACCAGCCAGTCCTTTTTAGACTCATCTAATTGATATACCTCTTCAGAAATAGAAAGATGGATATGTCCCCTACTTTTTGTTGCCATCTTGAGTGGTGGATTTCCTTTTCTTTTTTTCTTAAAAAAGGAACACGTCGGGTTTTAGTGCTAATAAATTTGTAATGAGATTATGTTGGCTGAAGTTATGGTTTCTTGGTTTTTTTGGCTTGTAGGGTCTGCCCTCTTTGTCGTGGAGATATATGCGGACCTGATTTGATGCCTGGGGAGAAGTAGAGCTTCTGGTTTTTATACGAGAGGAGCATTGGCAACTGACTTTGGTTACAAAAGGGAAAAAGAAAGAGAAGAGAAGTGATAATTATGTACTATTATTATTGAGGATGAATGTGAATGAGTTTGTTTAATATACCATCTGTGATCAGGGTGATCACCTTTTGGCTGCACAATAAAATAATACAGGAATGGGTTGGGAGTAGTAAGGGGCTATTGAACTTTGTGATTTGCAGTGTAAGGCTGTGTGTAAGCCTTCTTGCCTTGGGGCCACAACTCAGCTCGAAGAAAGGAAGGAAGGAGAAGAAATTTGATTGTTCATCTTCAATGTTGTTACCAGAGAAATATTATTACCAACTCCCCCTCTCTCTACAGCCACTCCACTCATATCAGATTATTTAACAAATTTGATGCAGATGCAGATGGCACGTTGTCCTTCAAGATTGGGTTTGCCCAATTCATATATTAAGATTATCATATGGATGCCTCCCAATATCATACGACACAACCAGGCTTCAATTAATGAATGTATCAAGCATTCAGATGACAAATGTAAAACAATTAATAATAAAGGAAAAAGCTTGGTGATACCACCAGTTAATATCTTGGTCATATTAGAGAATAATATAGATAGATAGAAAAGGTTAAGGTACTGCAAACTAGAATTCCATTATTCGTCACGACATTACGTCCCATCCCTTTAATTTCATGCAACTCCGATTCTCTCTTTCATTTTGCATTATCGGTTATATGATCAGATGTTGCAACTGGTGTCTGACACAACGATCTCTGCAACTTGCTTCCAACAATTAGTCCGTTTCTGACATTTGGCCCTTGTCATTTCTCATTACCAAAGCTAAACAAGCCACTTAGATAAATAAATAGAGTCAGATATAGCACAGAGCCAGCCCAACCTTTTAGCACCGAAACTTACAATAATCTTTTTTTTTTTTTATGTGGAAGCCAGGCTCAAAGGTTCTTTCGATTCAGCTGCCAAACAAGTTGATCCACAGATGCCATAGCACGAGATGCTAAGCCAATTGACCCATCATACCTGACAAAAATAGATGCCTTAACAACTAAAATCCCACTCCACATATATACATTTGTGTATGTACTCAAGTGCTCTCACATCATGCAAAGCAAATCACAATTTGCTTAGTGTTGTTCATAACATGTGATGAAGAACAAACTTACAGCGCAACCAACAGAAACACTGATGTCTGCATCACAATGGCACCTTCCCCAGCAGATTTTGACGTGTTCAGGCACCTCGCACAGAACCAATTTTCATGAATTGATGTAACCATGTCTGTCATCCATTTATCAGCTTCAATACTTTAATATCCATTTTCATCCCCCCCAAAAAAAGAAACTTTAATGTCCACATGTTTATTTATTGGGGAAAAAAAAGAAGATTTACTAATAAAACCAGACATGAAATTCATTGGTGTACATGTCTAAATAATATAAGCAACAATTTGCCAGCAGACATTTCCAACATCACAAGCCAAATCACTAGTGCAGAATTTGACCATTTTTATCATGTTTGGTTGGTTTTTGCTTCCTCCTTTACATGCTAAATTTCAAATGAGTAATCTAGGGAGTAGAGCTCATATTGAGCGAAAACCAAATTTGAGACATTAGCAAGCCTAAAAGAAGTTAGTTACCTGTTGAAAGCCTGGCTATTAATGCAACACAAAAATATATAACAGAAGCAAAGAAGCAACCCCCTTTCCAAATCAACAAGAGAGATCCACATGCCAAAAGAAAATGAAAAGTTCTAGACATTCTTCCCTAGGAAATGTTTGAAATGTAAGCACTCAACAAGCTACTAAAAAGAAGATATATGGCATGCAACTTTCCCAATGAACCAAACTAAAAATTTCATTAAAGATCTCAAATAATTTATTTTGATGCATTATCAATACAGAAAAGGTGTCCCATGAATCTATGCTCTACTACTGGATTTATAGTCCTAGGAGCAAAATATTTCCTCTGCACATGCACAAAGTTGTAGTTCTTTCAAAAGGTGAGTTACACAACAATTTTAGAAAGAAGAAGAAGAGAGATTCCATTCATACTAAAACTTTTAAGAAATTCAAAGAAAAAAATAAATTAAAGACAGGAAGGTAGAGTAAAGCAAAATTTACACTGGTTATTCCCAATCATGAAAGTCTCTTTCTGCAGTTTATTGCGCTTGATGAAATTGACAAATTGACTCAACTCAATTGGGCTGATCTTTATTCCTTCCTGTTCGGCTCTGTCAGGCAAATCATCATACACAGTCCTCCAAACAAAATAAATATCTTGGGTGATGATGAACATAGCAGCATCGAAGCATGAAAAGTGTAAAGAATTTCTTTTTTGACATATTAAATTATATATATATGAGAATTTTCTTTCTTTGTCACTTGAAATGTCTAGAAAGCAAACCATTCTTGTACCTAAAAATGTAAGAAAATAAACCAGCTACATAGAAAACAATGGAATAACTTCAAAATGCATTTGTCTTGACAGTAACCAAGAAGTAGAAAGAAATCAATTTAAATTAGATTATGCTCCTCAGCTTTTGACATTGATACATGGATGGTAAAAATCTACCTTTATTAGGTGTCCATGTCTAAATAATTAAATTTGCAAAGATATTAACAGAACATAAAGCGACAAAGGCAGCCAGCATCATTGTTTGGAATATTAAGGTTATGAAAACAAAGGGATTAACACAATTACTGACTATGAAATAGGCATGGTAGATGAGAAGACAGAAGCATCAAATCATAGAATTAAAGCAATAGAAGAAAAATAAAAAATTCAGATTAAAGAGATGAAATGTATCTTACATAGTAGACAACAGCCGAGAAGGCCTGAGTGGGTCATAGTTAATCAGCAAAGCAGCCTTCAATGGCTGACCTGCAATTTTGGAACAAGCAAGATTTGCAGTTACAGCTTGCAATTTGCAATGCAATCCCCAGTCGCATATTAAGAGGTAGAAAAGGATATAATGAAAAGATTGAGATAGATTACCAGAAGAACCAATATTGGAGGAAGCCCATTTCTCCCAAGATTTTTGCACAAAAGCCCAATCCATTGCACACCTTAACCTGACCAGCAATTAGCAATACAACAACAGTTTATGCCAGAAATTGCAAATTGATTTCAAACAAATTAAACCATGATTTGAAGAAGGAATAACCAAGCTTAACTAGTTCAGCTGATGCTTCTCCTAATAGCATACTTCTTTTTTACTTTTTCTTTCAAAAATAATAACAATTTGAAGAGTTAATGAAACAATTCCCAGAAAAAGGAAATATAAAATGAAGAAGAAAGATAAGAAATGGGGTATGAGTGAGGAAGGAAGAGAAAGACAAAGTGCTTACTTCTTATAAGATTGGAACAAGTGCTGTGATTCCTAGCAAGAAACTGGAAGAAAGAATCTCTCTCACAGAAGGCGTCAACCCAAAGTCTGAACAACGTAAAAATGAGCGATGCTTTCACTTTCAGTTGCCCCTTCTGATTTGGGGGTTTTCTCATCGGCTTTGTCTACCTTTGCTCTTGCAGTTGGGCCCTGATATTTTAAAGGGATAAACCCATATTTAGTACTTTAAATTGGCGATTTTTTTCAATTTCGCCTTTGAATCCCCCCCCCCCCCGGGCCATTCTTCTCAGTTTTGATCTATTTGATGACTTGACACCCTAATGTTGTATTATATCATTATCTAATAATTACTTTTTTTTTAAAATTAAAATAATAATGCAATACAATTTCAGAATTCATACCAAATTTAAAAAAAAAATCAAATTTCAAAATTGATATAGATAAAAAAAATTTAAAAAGAAAGATTTTCGATTTGGAAGATTAAATATTGCTTTAACCCTATTTTAAATTTTTATAATAAAATGTTACCCTTTAAAGACCATCAATTAAGAGTTGCTATATGACATAAAAACAAGTTTTTTTTTTTTCTCGAGAAAAAGTATTTAGTAATGTGTATCTTATCCAATTAGATGGTTTTGTACAATGTATGATGTATGGAAGTCGATTTCTGGAAGTGCTAACTTACAAATCCAACTTCCTAATTACTCCAAGGGTTAAATATAATATTAGTATCTGAACTTATTCACTTCTCTCAAATTAATACTTATAGTTTTTTTTTATCCCAAATTGATAGCCAAACTTTTTTTCCGTCCACTATATTAGTACCTGACAAGTTGTTGCTTTCGTCATCGCCGGCGGTTGGCCTCTTTTTCAGCCTGAAAATGGCACCGAAGTTTAGCTAATTTGGGGTTTTCAATTAAGGTTTTCTTTCAAATTAAGGTTCATCCGAATTTGAATATTTTAAAATCCCTGGTTTACTCCGTGAAGTCGAGCTTTAAAAAAACTCAATTACCAAAAAAATTGAACCCAATTTCAAATGATTGAAATTATTTAAGTGTTTTCAAAAAACAGGAAAGGGTTTCTTCAACATTTAGATTCTAATCTTAAACCCAGAATCCACTAACAAACATGTTAAGCAAGATGTCATAAAGGGGAATGATAAACCAAATCAATTAAATATAATAGAAGATAAACTGTGAACATAAACGAATGATTGATTTCTGGAAAATAATCAAATACAAATAAAGTTGTCGAAACCATTTTTTTGTTTTGAAAACGGGCCGACTTTAAAAAGAAAAACGGAGTCGCCACCAATCCTTTTTCGAAGTGCGACTGGGTCACTTTAGAAAATATTTTGGTCTACGAATTTTAAAAAAACGGGCTCGGGAGCCGGTTACGCACGAGGAAGGATTAGCACCCTCGCAACGCCCAAAATTGGTACCGTAGTGATTGATTAATGTCCTTAATGCCGAAAATTAGAAAAGATTTTAAAGTACGAATCCTTTGGAAAATGTTTGGGTAATTCGAATTGGATATCGAAATTCTCTCGTTCCGAAAGGATGAAATATCACATCCAGCACGTTAGGATACGATGTTTCGAACCTTTGACACCAAGATCATTTCATGATTTCCAAAATTCATGCATTGTCATTTTAAAAAGGGTATTCCATTATTTGGCCAAACGAAAGAACCGAAACCCAGCACGTTAGGGCACGATTCCTCAAATTTCCAAACATGAAATATTGCCTTATTTCTAAAGTGGAGAAAACACGATCAAAATTTTAAAAGGTTATTTAGTCCTTTGGACGAGCGGAAAATTGAAACCCAGCACGTTAGGGCACAATTTCTCAAAACTTCCAAGCACAAAATATTGCCTTGTTTTTAATTTTAGAAAACATGAACACAATCTTAAAGGATATTGAATGATTTGGTCAAACAGAAACCAAACCCAAAGACGTTAGGGCACGATTCCTTGAATTTCCAAACACAAAAATATTGCCTTTATTTGAAAAGCATTATGTATCGAGTAAAATTACGTAACACGAATTTGAAAATAAATTGCAACATTGATATGTGTAACGGAAATAAAATGGACGAAAACATAAATAACAATACTAAGAGCAAAATAATCAAAGATGAATTAATAAAAGAGAGTTAATAAAACAATAAGTAAACAAATGAGAATTAACATCAAAAATAAGAAAAAAAAGTTGAAAACAAAGGAAATGAAAGAAAAATATTGAAAAAAAATAGAAGAAATAAAAATATAAAAAAGGGTAATAATAAAATTGATAATAATAAATAATAAATATAATTATAAGAATAATAATATGAAAAAATAGTGATAATAATAAAATAATAGTAGTAAAAAAAATTAAAATAAGAAAAAATATTAATAATCATAAAAATAGTAATAATAATACTAGTAAAAATAAAAATAGTATCAATAATAAAATAATAGTAAAAGCAGTCATAATAATAATATTAATAGTAACGATGATGATGATAATAAAAATGATAACAAGAAAAAACAGAAATAAGATGAATTAAGAAAATGTATAAACAAAACAAAAAAATGTATAATAGTGATGAAATATATATGTATGTAAATAATTTAATAAGTGAAAATAGTACATAATAAATAAATGAAATAATAATAAATAAATACTGTATTAAATTGAAATTAAAATACAATTGGGAGTCCTAAAAAACAGTAAAGGAACTAAATTAAAAGAGAAATAAAGTTTAAAACCCAAATTTTAAAAGAAATAAATGGATTAGGGCCCCTCTGCAACGCGCGTGAAAATAGGGGGGCCAATTGGGAAATTATCCCCTTTCGTCAAAACGCAGCGTCTCGATGGGGACTAAAATGAAACAATTGCGAAACTTTTGGGCCCAAATTAAAACCAAAAAAAGTCTAATTGAAATAGATTGAAAAAGCGGAAGGGCTAAAAGCGAAAATAACCCTTCCGCTACAAAAACACGCGGATCCTTGGCTTAATCGGGTCGGGTCATGGGTCGGAGACCAAAACGACGTCGTTTTGGCCTCCAGCCCCAAACTCAAAAACGGTGTCGTTTCAAGGGTATATAAATACCATTTTTTAACCCAAAAATTTCATTTGTTTGCTGTTTTAAAAAAAATTCAGCCTTCAAAAATTCTCTCCCCCCCTCCTGTTTCCTCGGGCGATTTCCGACCATGGGTCCGGTCGCCGGCCACCGCCGTCCGCCGCCGTCGGTGCTGCCGCACATGGCGGCCGGAGCTCGAAAAAAGGTGAGTTTTTTTACTGTATTTTAAACTATAATATATATAAAAAAAGAAACTTTAAAAAAGAAACACAGATTCGGAAAAAGAGAAGAAGTAACGAAGAGAAAAAAAAGAAAACATTTACGCGTTTGTTATTTTTTGTATTGAAAAAATAGTGTGTTCTCGTATCTCCCAAAATCTTCCCCCCTTTTACACTGTTGATTATTCGGCTTTTATAGCCTAAAAAAAATCATAACGGAAAAAAAAATACAATCTCTTGTTTCTAGCTTTGTTGTGCTATGTCTTCCTTCTTTTCCGCAGGTACGGCGACGACGTGGAGGGGCGCAAGATGCGGAGACGTGCGGGTGCGTGGCGTGCGGTGGCTGCGGCACATGTGGGGGAGCGGCAGCACAAAAGTTGCTGCTAGGGTTTTTTTTTTGTTTCTGATTTTTGTTTTGTTTTGGGCTTAGTGGGTCTGCTGTAATTTTTGGTAAATGGACTCTTTTTTAATTTTTGGACTTTGGTTTATTTTGGGCCCGGGCTAAAATTGGGCCCTACAGCTGCCCCTCTTTGCTCATTGTCATGTAACGAGAATAGAGCAAAGACTTTAAAAGGGACCAATTTTGCCCGGTCTTGTCGAATCTTGATTTCTTGGCGCTTCCTTTCTTCAGGTAGCTTCATTCCATCCACTGCATTCTCAGGGGTATAGGATTTTTGTTTCGATCTGCTCCACTTCTGCTCAGTGGAAATAAGATTTATAATTTTTTAGCCTGTTACCCTACTGCTTAGGGGATTAAGGCTCATCGTCTTCGATCTGCTCCACTCCTGCTCAGTGGAGATAAGATCTGCTATCTTTAGCCTGCTCCACTCATGCTCAGTGGAGATAAGGCTAGTGGCTTAAATCTGCTCCATTGCCGATACATGGAGATAAGATTCACCATTTTTTATCTGCCCCACTCCTGCTCAGTGGGGATAAGACCTGCACTCTTCGATCTGCTCCACTCCTGCTCAGTGGAGATAAGATCTTTGTCTTCAGCCTGTTACCCTACTGCTTAGGGAATTAAGGCTCATCATTTTCGATCTGCTCTACTCCTGCTCAGTAGAGATAAGATTTGTATTTTTTAGCCTGCTCCACTCCTGCTCAGTGGAGATAAGGCTATAATCTTCAGTCTGCTCCATTGCCGATACATGGAGATAAGACTTGCTGTATTCGATCTGCTCCACTCCTGCTCAGTGGAGATTAGGCTATAATCTTCAGTCTGCTCCATTGCCGATACATGGAGATAAGACTTGTGGCTTTCAATCCGCTTCGCTCCCGCTCAGTGGAGATAGGATCTGTTATTTTCGATCTGCTCTACTCCTGCTCAGTAGAGATAAGATCTACTATCTTTAGCCTGCTCCTCTCCTACTCAATGGAGATAAGGCTATGAACTTCAGTCTGCTCCATTGCCGATACATGGAGATAAGACTTGTTGTTTTTCGATCCGCTCCGCTCCTGCTCAGTGGAGATAGGATCTGTTATTTTTGATCTGCCCCACTCCTGCTCAGTGAGGATAAGATCTACTATCTTTAGCCTGTTCCACTCCTGCTCAGTGGAGATAAGGCTTCAGTCTGCTCCATTGCCGATACATGGAGATAAGACTTGTAATTTCTGATCTGCTCCACTCCTGCTCAGTGGAGACAAGATCTGTTATTTCCTGTAACTCCCATCAATTCGTTACATTGTCCTCTGGGGAACTTACCTGTAGAATTGATTTCATGGGATCTATGCTTATGCCAAATTATTAGGATGTTATAAAAAATGCTCCTAAACATATGTATTATGAATGTTATGAATAGATGCAAAATGCCATGAAAATGATCAATTTTTAGCTTTTGTGTTATCAGTGCTTGTTGCTTATTAAGGTGATATCCCTGACGTATGTCCTCTTGTTCAGCTGATACTTCCAACAGGGAATCTGAAGCCGTAGTCATTGCTTAGATCTTTATCTCGAAGGTCTCCAACCCTTTAAGCCTGGTGAGTTCCGAATAACCATCCCGTTTCAGATTCTTGCATTATTTAGAGACTTTCAGAGTAATACGCAAAACTTCTTTTATGAAAGTGTTATTAATTCGTTAATCATTAATTCAATAAGAAATGCTCGAAAAAAGATTATGAAGACGAACAAAACTGAGATTTATTTGAGACAAAAACCCGTGAAGAATGAATTGAACAAAAGCAGCAAATTTTGCTAAAGTACAAAAATAAGTAAAGGTGGAATTGGTGCCCCAGATATCACAGCCTGAGCTTTCCTGTACGAATTTCTTGAAGACCACTCTGAACTCAACATATGTCTAGAAGATCTGTGGTACTTTGTCAATGCTCCGAAGATGTAGCGCATCTCCTCATTGTTAATTCAGGTACAGGGTGGCTAGCGCATGCCCCATTTCTCCAAACATTTGAATCGCCCTTTACGGGTTTTCAATTCAAAGTTCCTTTGGTCTCAAGGTGCCCTTTGTGGGTTTTTACCTTGGCCTCTCCGTTTTTTTTTTTAACTCAAGGCGCCCTTTACGGGTTTTCGCCTTGGCCCATTATCCTTCTTAAATGAAGTACTTCTTGACTGAGTCTGCATTAATTAGATTTGGTAGACTTTTACCGTCCATCTCGGCGAGTATCAACGCTCCCCCAGAGAATGCCTTCTTTACAACATAAGGTCCTTTCCAATTAGGCATCCACTTTCCCCTGAAGTCTTTTTGCATAGGAAGGATTTGTTTCAATACCAAGTCTCCCTCATGGAATATTCTGGGGCGAACCTTTTTGTTGTAAGCCCGCATCATCCGCTTCTGGTACATTTGACCATGACGGATGACCCTTAGCCTTTTTTCCTCAATAAGATTCAGTTGATCATATCAAGATTGAACCCATTCTGCTTCATCCAACTTCAGTTCTGACAAAACCCGGAGAGAAGGAATTTCAACTTCGATAGGCAAGACTGCTTCCATCCCATAAACCAATGAGAAATGTGTTGCCCCGGTAGAGGTTCTAACAGATGTTCGGTAAGCATAAAGGGTAAGCGGTAACTTTTCATGCCAATCTTTGTAGGTTTCAGCCATTTTCCCCACAATCTTTTTGATATTTTTATTAGCTACCTCAACGGCGCCATTTATTTTCAGGCGGTAGGGCGACGAGTTATGGTGCCTAATGTTGAACTGACTGCAGACTTTCGCTATCGCGCTGTTGTTCAAGTTTAACGCATTGTCAGACACTATCTTTTCTGGCATACCGTAGCGACATATGATTTCCTTCTTTAAAAACTTGCTAACAGCCGTCACGTGACATTAGCATATGAAGCTGCCTCTACCCATTTGGTGAAGTAATCAATGACCACGAAAATGAATCGATGTCCATTAGAAGCTTTTGGTGAGATCGGCCCAATGACATCCATGCCCCACATTGAGAAAGGCCACGGAGAAGTCATAACATGAAGAGGTGAAGGAGGAACATGGATTTTGCCCCCATAAATCTGGCACTTGTGGCACTTCTTGGCATAGCGGATGCAATCCCCTTCCATCGTGGACCAGTAATACCCGAATCTCATGATTTGTCTGGCCATTGTAAACCCATTGGCATGCGTTCCACAGACACCCTCATGGACCTCTTCCAAGATTTTCTTAGCCTCTACAGCATCGACGCATCTTAGCAACACCTGACCCCTTCTCTTTTTATACAGGATCTCTCCGTCTAGGACATAGTCACTGGTAAGCCTCCTTAATGTTCTCCTATCATTTTCAGTTGCTTGGTCGGGATATTTACGGCTCTTCACATATCGTAGAATATCATGATACCAAGGATGATCATCTCTCTCCCCCTCTTCGTCGATATTACAGCAGTGAGCCGGAGTCTCACAGATACTCATTTGGATAGGTTTCATACCCTCTTGCTTATTTACTCTGATCATAGAAGCTAATGTGGCCAAGGCGTCAGCCATCTGGTTTTCATCACGCGGGAGGTAAAATAATGTGATATCATCAAACTCCTCGATTAGCTCCAAGACCAACTTTCGGTAACTGACCAATTTGGGATCTTTTGTTTCCCACTCCCCTTTGAACTGATATATCACTAACGCAGAATCTCCATACACCTCTAGCACCTTAACTTTACGGTCTATAGCAGCTCGGATTCTCATGATACATGCTTCGTATTTTGCCATATTATTCGTGCAGTTAAAATCCAACTTGCAAGTGAATGGATAATGGTCTCTGTTCGGGGATATCAGGACTGCCCCAACTCCATTACCAACGGCATTTGATGCCCCGTCAAAGTTCAACTTCCAAGGGCGATCCTCTAGGGTATCTTCTTCAATTGTCGCTACAAACATTAGATCTTCATTGGGAAAATCAAAATTCAATGGTTCGTAGTCGTCTAGCGCTCTACTGGCTAGAAAATCAGCTATTGCACTCCCCTTCACAGCCTTCTGGTTCACATAGACTATGTCGAATTCAGAAAGCAAAATTTTCCATCGGGCCATTCTTTCATTTAAGGCGGTTGACTCCATCATGTACTTAAGAGGATCTAGCTTCGAGATTAACCAAGTCATATGGTACAACATGTACTGCCTCAATCTCCGAGTTGTCCAGACTAAAGCACAACATAATCTCTCAATTGGCGAGTATCTCATTTCACACTCAGTGAATTTCTTACTGAGGTAATATATCGCCTTTTCTTTCTTTCCTGTCTCATCATGTTGACCGAGCACACATCCCATTGAATTATCAAATATCGTCAAGTACATAATCAATGGTCTATCAGGACTGGGTGGCATTAGCACTGGAGTATTAGATAAGTACTGTTTGATCTTGTCAAATGCCTTCTGGCATTCATCGTCCCAAATGCCTGGATTGTGTTTTTTAAGGAGCCGGAATATTGGATCACACTTCTCAGTCAATTGCGAAATAAATCGAGCAATGTAATTCAGTCTTCCCAGAAAACCTCGGACTTCCTTTTGAGTGCGCGGTGGAGGAAATTTTTGTATGGCCTTGACTTTATCCGGGTCTACCTCAATTCCTTTTTCACTAACCACGAAACCTAGTAGTTTCCCTGATCGAGCCCCGAAAGTACACTTGGCTGGATTGAGCTTTAACTGGAATTTCCTCAACCTCAAGAACAGTTTCCTTAAAACTTGTACATGCTTCCTTTCCGTTCGAGATTTTGTTATCATGTCGTCGACGTATACCTCGATCTCCTTGTGCATCATGTCATGAAACAAGGTTACCATGGCCCTTTGGTATGTTGCTCCCGCATTCTTTAACCCAAATGGCATCACCTTGTAGTAAAAGGTTCTCCATAAGGTTATGAAAGTGGTCTTTTCCATGTCTTCAGGATGTATCTTTATTTGATTGTATCCTGAGAAACCATCCATGAAGGAAAATAATGAATACCCTGCCGTGTTATCCACCAGAGTGTCGATGTGAGGCAGAGGGAAGTTGTCCTTTGGGCTAGCCTTGTTTAAGTTCCTGTAATCGACACACATTCATACTTTTCCATCTTTCTTAGGAACGGGATGACATTGGCTACCCATTCTGAATAATTCACCACTCGTAAGAACCCAGCATCAAATTGCTTCTTGACCTCTTCCCTTATCTTTACTGCGATATCGGGTCTCATCCTTCAAAGCTTCTGCTGGACCGGCTTACATTCTCCTTTTATGGGGATACGGTGTACCGCAATGTAAGCACTCAACCCAGGCATGTCCTGATATGACCACGCGAAGACATCTTTGAACTCTAGCAGAAGTCTAATGAGGTCCTGCCTTGTTTCCTCCGTTATAAGGGTTCTAATTTTCACCTCTTTCCCCTCTTCCAGAATCACACTCTCAATTGTATCTTTGTGAGGTATGATTAGCTTCTCTTCCCGCTCTACCATCCTTAACAAATCTGGGGATACACTACAATCTCCGTCATCTGTAAAGTCCTGAGGTCCCTCCAGACATATATCTTGTTCATCAGGGAATTCTGGGTCCGTAACAGCGTTGTTCATGACATTGATATCTGAGGACCTATGGTAGGTATGAAAGAATATTCAATGAAATGAATTTAAGAATGACTTATTTATGCGTTATGATTATGGATGGAATAGAAAAGAAGTAACATAATACTTGCACGGTATGAAAGAAAAATGCATTTTATATTGAAAATAACGATGCCTGAACATGAGCCTATTTCACAAAAGATTCTTATTGTTTCTAGGCTTGAAACAACAAGTGTGTTTTGAACATTACTTTGTTTTAGTCCTAAAAACTACAGGAATTTCTTCTGCAGTCCAGTTGTCCAGAATACTTCCAGGCTCACAGGGGCGAATACCCGCTAAGTTTCCTTCCTTCGATCCCTCTTCAGATACGTCATTGATAGTCAAGGTTTTCATTATATCTTCAGCCGTTTCTTCATTCGTGTGTAGTAGTGATGTTCCAGGGTCACTATAATATGATCTCTAGTTAATAGGGTTCTTTTATGACATTCAATACATATGATGTGATGTAATGCAAATGCATGATATGCAATGCAAATGAATGAATACAGAAAATGAAGAGAGGCGTTGATTCTAAATTCAATTCCATTAGAAGAACTTTTCTAGAAAATAAAGTTCTTTACATAAAACGGATTACATATGCGGGTTTGTCCTCATAGTCCGTGAAGACACCAATCCTTTTCTTCATATCCGGATGTTATGGTCGTGTGTCAGTGAACTTTCTCGATGAGATACCTCTTCTAGTTCCTTGTTGTTTGGTTTCGGGCCGTACCTCTTCACTCACTTATACTCCACGATGTTCATGATGACTCTCGAATAATCCTTATCGGCTTGAATCCTCGAGCAAAGTCTTGTATTCTTCTCATGGACTATCGCCCTCTCTCTCGTTGTTTACCCGACTATGCTCGAACGATCGTATTATAATCCACTTTATCAAGTAACCCATTTCCTTATGACAAACTCTTCTATTTAGCAATCGAATATGAATCAACACCTCCTTTCTATAATGATAAAATGCAATGTAATCATAAACAAAAGAAACATGTTAGTATCATATATAGATGGTAAAAATCAAACACCTATCCAGGTGACTGCTAGGGTTTGGCATAGCTCTACCTGGGGTAAGTTCCTATGGCTCTCTATATGTGGTTTGGCTCTAAGGAAAAGGTACCTGAACCAACAGATTCCTCGATCCTCACCCATTATAGGCTCATATGGACCGAGTTCAGTTCAGGGGAATACATTTCCCTATTGCTGCACGGAGGTGAAAACCTCACGAAGACATAGGTACGGATGTATCCCGAAAACGATTCACTATCCTGCACGGAGGTGAAAACCTCACGAAGGAGTAGCTTCTCACTCTCACTTAAAGGTGTGACCACTACGGTCATGCAATATGATGCAAATGTATCCTAGACACTTAAAATGGGAAAAAAAACATATGCGATGAAAAAAAAGTCAAAATCAGATTTTAATTTTCAATAAAAGGACATTAATCAATCAATTCTACCGCTTGACTATCTTATTGTCCCCAGCGGAGTCGCCAAGCTGTCGAAACCATTTTTTTGTTTGGAAAACGGGCTGACTTTAAAAAGAAAAACGGAGTCGCCACCAATCCTTTTTCGAAGTGCGATTGGGTCACTTTAGAAAATATTTTGGTCTACGAATTTTAAGAAAACGGGCTCGGGAGTCGGTTACGCACGAGGAAGGATTAGCACCCTCGCAACGCCCAAAATTGGTACCGTATTGATTGATTAATGTCCTTAATACCGAAAATTAGAAAAGATTTTAAAGTACGAATCCTTTGAAAAATGTTTGGGTAATTCGAATTGGATATCGAAATTCTCTCGTTCCGAAAGGATGAAATATCACATCCAGCACGTTAGGATACGATGTTTCGAACCTTTGACACCAAGATCATTTCATGATTTCCAAAATTCATGCATTGTCATTTTAAAAAGGGTATTCCATTATTTGGCCAAACGAAAGAACCGAAACCCAGCACGTTAGGGCACGATTCCTCAAATTTCCAAACATGAAATATTGCCTTATTTCTAAAGTGGAGAAAACACGATCAAAATTTTAAAAGGTTATTTAGTCCTTTGGACGAGCGAAAAATTGAAACCCAGCACGTTAGGGCACAATTTCTCAAAACTTCCAAGCACAAAATATTGCCTTGTTTTTAGTTTTAGAAAACATGAACACAATCTTAAAGGATATTGAATGATTTGGTCAAACCGAAATCGAAACCCAGCACGTTAGGGCACGATTCCTTGAATTTCCAAACACAAAAATATTGCCTTTATTTGAAAAGCATTATGTATCGAGTAAAATTACGTAACACGAATTTGAAAATAAATTGCAACATTGATATGTGTAACGGAAATAAAATGGACGAAAACATAAATAACAATACTAAGAGCAAAATAATCAAAGATGAATAAATAAAAGAGAGTTAATAAAACAATAAGTAAACAAATGAGAATTAACATCAAAAATAAGAAAAAAAAGTTGAAAACAAAGGAAATGAAAGAAAAATATTGAAAAAAATAGAAGAAATAAAAATATAAAAAAGGGTAATAATAAAATTGATAATAATAAATAATAAATATAATTATAAGAATAATAATATGAAAAAATAGTGATAATAATAAAATAATAGTAGTAAAAAAAAATTAAAATAAGAAAAAAATATTAATAATCATAAAAATACTAATAATAATACTAGTAAAAATAAAAAATAGTATCAATAATAAACTAATAGTAAAAGCAGTCATAATAATAATATTAATAGTAACCATGATGATGATAATAAAAATGATAACAAGAAAAAACAGAAATAAGATGAATTAAGAAAACGTATAAACAAAACAAAAAAAAAATGTATAATAGTGATGAAATATATATGTATGTACATAATTTAATAAGTGAAAATAGTACATAATAAATAAATGAAATAATAATAAATAAATACTGTATTAAATTGAAATTAAAATACAATTGGGAGTCCTAAAAAATAGTAAAGGGACTAAATTAAAAGAGAAATAAAGTTTAAAACCCAAATTTTAAAAGAAATAAATGGATTAGGGCCCCTCTGCAACGCGCGTGAAAATAGGGGGGCCAATTGGGAAATTATCCCCTTTCGTCAAAACGCAGCGTCTCGATGGGGACTAAAATGAAACAATTGCGAAACTTTTGGGCCCAAATTAAAACCAAAAAAAGTCTAATTGAAATAGATTGAAAAAGCGGAAGGGCTAAAAGTAAAAATAACCCTTCCGCTACAGAAACACGCGGATCCTTGGCTTAATCGGGTCGGGTCATGGGTCAGAGACCAAAACGACGTCGTTTTGGCCTCCAGCCCCACACCCAAAAACGGCGTCGTTTCAAGGGTATATAAATACCATTTTTTAACCCAAAAATTTCATTTGTTTGCTGTTTTAAAAAAAATTCAGCCTTCAAAAATTCTCTCCCCCCTCCTGTTTCCTCGGGCGATTTCCGGCCATGGGTCCGGTCGCCGACCACCGCCGTCCGCCGCCGTCGGTGCCGCCGCACGTTGCGACCGGAGCTCGGAAAAAGGTGAGTTTTTTTACTGTATTTTAAACTATAATATATAAAAAAAGAAACTTTAAAAAAGAAACACAAATTCGAAAAAAGAGAAGAAGTAACGAAGAAAAAAAAAAGAAAACCTTTACGCGTTTGTTCTTTTTTGTATTGGAAAAATAGTGTGTTCTCGTATCTCCCAAAATCTTTCCCCCTTTTACACTGTTGATTATTCGGCTTTTATAGCCTAAAAAAAATCATAACGGAAAAAAAAAATACAATCCCTTGTTTCTAACTTTGTTGTGCTATGTCTTCCTTCTTTTCAGCAGGTACGGTGATGACGTGGAGGGGCGCAAGATGCAGAGACGTGCGGGTGCGTGGCGTGCGGTGGCTGCGGCACATGTGGGGGAGCGGCGGCACAAAGGTTGCTGCTAGGGTTTTTTTTGTTTCTGATTTTTGTTTTGTTTTGGGCTTAGTGGGCCTGCTGTAGTTTTTGGTAAATGGACTCTTTTTTAATTTTTGGACTTTGGTTTATTTTGGGCCCGGGCTAAAATTGGGCCCTACAAAAGTGTTCATCGAATTATTCCCCCAAAAAATAAACAAAAGTAAAATAGTAAAACAAAAAAATAAAAGAGAAAAGAATAATAACAATAAAAAGCCACAAATTAGCAGCAGCAACAACGACGATGGCAGAACTTTGAATCTTCGTTCGGTGATCCCAACGGTGGCAAGGCGAACCATGGCACGATGTACCACATACCAGAGACCGGTGGTGATCTGAGGATGTAAAAAGGAGATCGGAGAAAGAAATAGATCAAAGCCTTGGCCTTTATTTCATCAAATTTGGGTTGGATTCTTGGTAAACTAACCGACGATTTGAAGAGAGGTGATGGAGAGGAGTGTTTTGAAGGTGTCTGATTGGAGCTCAGACAACAGTGACGATAGCGAGTTTATCGAAGGAAAAAGATAAAAAACAAAAGAAAGGAGGCCATTACAGAATAAGAATCGAAAGTGGAAAGGGGAAAAAAAGTTAAAAGATTTTTTTAAAAGATTTTTTTTTAAATTTCAATTGATGTTATTATGACATCATTATTGCCATGTGTCTTCATTTCAAAGTGCCAGGGGTCCTGCATTTAACGTCGATAGACTCGAGTACCAATTTAGTTGACGTAAAAAAAGTTCGAATATCAATTTGAAACAAAAAAAATCATAAATACCAATCTGGAAGAAGTAAAAAAGTTTGAGTACTAATATTATATTTAACCTTACTCCAATGCTATATATATTTTTAATTCAGAACACTTACGTGAAAGTCAGAGAATTTCAGATTCGTAATTGAAAGAAAAAATTGTTTTCTTTCATAATGGTTCCATTTATAATGATGAGATCTCTGGTTATTGGATGGATTGATTATATTTAAAAGGGAATTTTAATAAGCTTAAAGCATTAGCTGCCTCTTAAAGTAAACCGCTTGATACATAATTATTTTTTAATTTTTCATTTCTTCTTCCTCTATAATATTTGGTAATACTATAAATTCTCAAAATTCGCCCTCCTAAGGCCGAGATGCTAATGATTAATTGTGTTTTCAAACTTTATCACTTACTTGCTTGACTTGACAGGATTGAAAAAGTTATTTCTTCGATAAAAATTAATGTTTTTAGAACTAGACCAAACCAGTCGGTTGGATCAAGAATCAATCAGGGTATCAATTCTGAGATAGGGGTTGAATTGATACAAATCGGTTGAATCGGTTTTCTCTATTTTAAATATTTTTTTTATTTTATAAATTTTTAATATTTTATTTGATCAAACCAAACGAACTGATCATATCGAAAACTAGTGGTATGATCAGTTCAACCATCCATATGACAGTAAAGAATGAAATAAAAAAAACAAAAAGAACATATATATGTAAGATAAAATAATATTTTTTTGTCTTTTTTCCCCATGTGCCAATTGTTAATTGTTTATCTTTTTAAAATAAACTTAACTATTAAGCTAATAGACGTATCAATTTGGGAAAAAAAATGGTTTAGGTACCACTTATGATCAAAAAAATATTTAGGTGTCAAGATGAGAAAAAACATAATTTAGGTACCAGTTTGTTGGTTAAGTTTTTTTTTTTTCCTTTTTAAATAGACTTAATAATTTAATTAATATTTGACTAACTAAAATACCAACTTAAAAAAAAGGTAATTTATGTACTAAGATAAGAAAAAATAGTATAGTTGAAATACCAATTTGTGGGGAGTGTTTTCTTAATGATGCATTCTTTTAAGGAAATGATTCATTTTTTTAGAAAGATGTCGACTACCATTTATTAAAGTTGAAAAGACAAATCCATCTCGCAAAACAACCAATTGGAAAACAGTTGGCAATAAAACCAAGTGCTAAGGAAACGTTTCACAGCCCCAACACAAAACAAACAAGTTGAAAAAACAATAGGGAACAAAATGGTAGCTAGCAAAAGAAACTTGGGGACCATCAAAATGAAACTGAGAAATACTCTAAAAAAACCCATGAAGGAAGTAATTTATAATAAGAGAACCACACAAAAGTCTAGCCCCTCCTCCGATACATTTAGCCTCATCCCTACTCAGTTCGATAGATCAACCCACCACCGGTCGGACTCCATAACCCCTCTTGCCTGAGCAAGTACATCCTCTATCCAGAATTTTTTGCTATCCAACGTGAATCCATGTTTTGCATGGCAATGAGCTACTTGATTTCCTTCTCTTGGGATGAAAGTAAACTGACATCGTTGAAGGAATCCAGATAAAGCTTTCCCATCTGCAATGATCAACCCCAATACTCGATCTATCTACCTCTGACCTCGACAATTTTCGGATAATGGATCGAGCGTCTCCTTCCAGCTCAACACACGAGAAACCCATGTCTCTAGCAAATCGAAGACTATGGATTGCAGCTCTAGCCTCAACATCAAACGAATCAGGTACAAAATCATTCTTAATAGTGCACGCTCCTGTAACTAGACCTTCATGGTTCTAAATTAGTATACCTAACCCCGACTTTTGTCTGTTCTTATCATTGGCTGTATCGAAATTTATTTTAACAATTAGGTTTGCTAGTGGCCGCCACCTACATTGAGGTTGTTGAAAAACCACCATTTCATAGCTATTTGCCTTATTATAATCTTTTGTATATACTTTAGCCCATAAAATAAGTTCAGTGGAAGTTTTTCTAACTCTATCATGCGCGGGTTTGTTTCTAGACCACCATAGTGCACCAATTAGTACTAGGATTAATTTTTGCCATTGCTTAACTGAAAGATGTATTGTAACCACTCCCCCAAATCAACATTATCAACAGCACTAGGTCATCGAATGCCTACCATTGACCAAACTTCTCCAGCATATGAGCATTCTTTTATAATGTGTTGTATTGATTTTGTACCATTAACACGTCTAGGAAACATAGCATCACTTGTAATTCTTTTTTTGGAAAAGGTTGTAAAAAGTAGGGACAAAATTAAGATATATCCTCCAAAATATAATCATCAATTTACTCGGGCCTGTAGTTTGCTAGAAAAACTTGAAAAAACAGATAGGTTAGAAGATAAACTAACAGGGGGCTGATAGTGTTGTGTGAATAAGGTAAAAGAGAGTAAATTATTGTACTAGAATGTCACACTAGGTTCCCTTTAAGACCAGAAATTAAGGAATAATTAGGGGGTTAAATTGAAAGAGGCCATAAGCTGACGGCATCTACCGAAAATTCAGGAAAACTTAGTGATTGAATTAGGCATGGTTGAGATTTAATTCTGGTTCGGTTGGGTTTAAATCAACTGATTTGTTAATGGGAGATAAAATGATTACCAATGGATGGTTTCTATACGGTTGAATATTGTGCGTGAGGGGCTATAAATAGCTGAGAAGTGAATTCTCAGGTGGATTCCTTTCAATTCTATTTCATTCTCTCCTCTTCTTTATCTTCTTTCATAATTGCTCTGAAGAAGAGATGTCTATGGAAGCTCTACATGGAGAGGTGATCCTGAGGTTTAATTCGAAAAAGTAGAGAATCCAGTAAGTTGGTAAGGGTCACAGTCCTTCTGTAAAAGTAAGATTAAAAAACTAAAGTTAAGGAATTCTAGAAAACCTTTTAAAGGGTTCTACATGTTTCTGGAAAATTGAGTTTTAAGTTGAAAAATTATGAGTTCAACTCATGATTTTGGTTATAAAGCTTAGATGTCAGGAGAATGGAAGCTCTAGCATTTGGAAAGCTAAGCTTAGGAGGCAAGAGTTATCAGGTGAGTTTCTAAACTCTATTTCTGGGATATTGTATGACTGGCATGAATCTAAGTCAAGTCCATAATGAGTTTTATGATTTTTGTTGATAGAGAAGGTTAGGTATGCATAAAACAGTTATGGTACCACATAGCTAGATTTGGCGTGCTTCATGTTATTATGTTTTTGTACTCATATGACTATGCATGCATGATTATAAATTGTGAAGTATGAGGGAAATTATCGGTGAGATAGATGAAGCTAGGATTTGGGGATGGAAATTTCTATTAGATATTGCCATACGATATTACTGAGTGCAAACTATGATGTGTGAAACTCTGTACTTTGCAGAAAGGACACTATAGTGTTTGAGCATCAATGCTAGGAATGGTGAAATAGAGGAATGAGTAGAGGAATAGGGAAAAAGGAATTCCGTTAAGATATCGCCATATGGTATTATTGAGTGTAGAATGTGATGTGCGAAGCTTCAGGCTTTGCTGGGGGGACACTTTGGTGTTCGAGCATCAAGGTGGTATGTGAAACAGGTCCGTCTGGACGACATCATGACGACGGTAATTAGGTTCCATAGAGCAGCACCGCGACGACAATCACCAGGCTCTATGGGGCGACACCGCGACAACGGTAAGGTCCTACAAGGTGACACGTCAAAAGAGGTTTAATGTGTAAGACCATAACTCAGCTATGACAACCAGGATAGTTTATCGGGACAGTAAACATGGGATAATCCATCGGGACAGTGAATACAGGAAAGTTCGCCAAGGCGTTAAACATGGGGTGAAAAGAGTGTAAGAAAATAGCTCGGTCATGGGAACTAACAGAGTCCACTAGGATAGTAAACGCGGATTAGTCTGCCGGGACAGTAAACACGGGCTAGATTGCCAGAATGGTAATTATGGAAAATCACACATATGGAAAAAATGTTAGAAGAATAATACAAGTGTTGGCATGTGGGTTTTGTGGAATCTATCGAACAAGGAAAAGGTAGTAGAAAGGGAAACAAACTGCCAAATAGTAACCATGGAAGCTGATAGGGCATAAGGCTGGTAACTCGACAAGAACCAGAGATGGGAAATGACATACCAATAATGCCTTGTAAATAGTAAAGGGAAGAGGACTTATCCGTAGATCGCAGGTAATGATCCACCATTAAGAGTCGCCAAAGAAGTGCTCAAAGAGGCTTTGTATGTTAGAGGAAATCCTCGAAAAGATTATGGGAGACTCGCTCCCAATATATGGCTCGTTGAAGCTAAAGATATGTGGGGAGGATTGATTATCGATACCCCGATAGACAGACTGGTAAGGGGGTTTAATTAGAATCCTTTTGATAGAAAAAGGTATTATAAATGATTAACTGGGTGATAGTTATGTCTATCAAGACTATTTCTCTTTAAGGGAAAAATTATCGAGAAAGTACCAGCCAAAAGGCTAGTTCCATATGGAACTATCACATGGAAGAATTAATAAACTTGAAGGGTCATTCGGATAATAGTCGGTCGAATATTGTTAACCAAAGCTGTCCACAGTAGACGGACACGCGCATTAAACGCAAGGTATCGATGTTAAGGCAGTTCACCAGGGTGTGACCCAAATAACATCGTTACCCAGATACAAGGTGAAATAAGAACTAGTCCACCAGGGTGGCGTAAGTCCTCATTAGCAAATCCCATTGACGGAGTGTTAGTAGATTTTACAGGACTGAAACAAGAAAATAGATTTCACCAATAACTAATCGGGATTACTATGATCACCAAGGAAGGTTGTAATACCCGATACTCGGTCCGGTTGTCGAACCCGAGCTATAGAACACCACATTAGCCACCTAAATGACTCTCCATTAACACCCAACCTAACCTTTAACAGGCTACGAATTAAAGCAAATAAAACAAGTACAGTTTTAATAAAGCATAAGCTCGCGAACTCACTTCGCTTGCCTCATGATACGCAACGACATAAATATGCGAACCTACTTCGTATGCATAACTTAACTACTCTTTTATAGAAGTCTTAAATAATTGAAGTTCCTAGGTTTTAAAAAATAATGTACCTCGTAGTATACATAAGTTTATCTATCTGACATAGGAGTTCGCACCCTTGCTAGCTTGCACAATCTAAGACTTTCATAGGGTAAGTTTATTTAAACAGAGTAGGTCACGTGAACTACCCCTATATGTTTGGATACTGCAAACACGTTTTGCAGGTTTATTTTATAACACATATCAAATCCTTTAAAGGTTCACAGTTAGCAGATTGCCAATTGTTGGGGTTCACACTTGGCACAGTTCGCAACTCTGTCACTTCGCAGCAACTTTGGTGAACTCTGTAAAGTTTTGTCAGGTTGATTAGTTCTTGTTATTACTTATGGCGAACACAACGTTATAAATTACTTATTTACTATGAACTTGTAAAATTAAGAGAACATCAATCAATTTTGGATTATCTTTATAAATTTAAAATTTAGATGCATTTATAAAACATTATCAGCTTGCGAATAAAAACTTAAGGAAAAACATAAGAAAGCATATGAGTAACTAAGTCTTAAAATAATCGACGAAGTCAACGGAATTATATCTCTAAGCCCAAATAGTATTCCCACATTGCCTTTAATCCAGAGTTCGTTTGTATTGCCTTTATAGCATGTACACTTCGCCTGGATCACTCGCCGCGCCGTTGTGCACCTTGCAATCTAGCTATTTGTAGTGAATAGAAAAGAGTGGGTCAGTGAATATACAAGAAAGAATAACTGTAACACCCCAAACCCGGCCTAGACGTTATGACCGAATCTATCGATGTCACAGGAATGGAATTTGAAAGCGAAATTAACATGTTAAAACCATTTCCATTTATCATCTTTCATCAATCTCTCGTTGGTTTCAAAAATCATTTTCTCGTTAATTTGATTCGTTTAAAAATATATTCTATGGCGGAAGCTTTTAAAACCGTGATATTTTAGGAAACCGTTCGCGTTTAGGAAAAACGTTATTTTTTATTAAACTGAGTTTTTGTTGAGTTTTGCAGTTTAAAATCCATGGAACATTTAACATCCCAAAATAAAGACAAACAATCCAAATTACATAAAAAATATTCCAAAAATAATAGGGAAAACAAAACCTTAGATGGAATTAAAACAGTATAACAGTTATGTGGTCACCGTGGAGTCCTCCGCCGCACTAATATGTCTAAGCCTGGGGATTACCTTTACAGATAAAACAGAAAGGGGTGAGTTTACGTAAACTCAGTGTGCAATCCCCACATAAGTTATGCATCTGATCAAACACAACAAGCGATCAAATGTAGTGCGGGCTAAGCCCATTTCGATTCGATGATCGGATATGCATTAGGGCCTAAGCCCATCATAGTAACAGTATCAGACATACAATAATCAGTAAATAGAGTCTTACCCAACCAACCTCTACACACCATCTTCGTCGATCCCTACACTCCATGTGGGGTTTAAAACACCCACGCATCTCTACACTTCAAATAGTACTGAATGCGGCACATAATCAGTAAATTGCACCTGAGCTGCCAGATAATAGGCTTAAGAGCCTTTCAGTACACTTCCTCCAAATATCAACATCCCAACCCAATGCAATGCAACATACAGTATATCACATGCTAACACATGAATATCAATTATACATACAGTTCAGTATTCATTCAGATAATCATCATGCTCAATACATACATCATACATACAATTCACGCATTTAAGGGTCTAAGTAGTGCTTACCTACCTTACAGTAGGTTCACAGTCGACTTGAGCGACCCGTGCAACCTTAGAACATATTTCAGTTAAATGGGCTCACACGCCTATGTTATCTGCCCGTGTGGGCCCACACGCCCGTGTGGCCCATACGGCCTAATTTGGCCTTGGCCGTGTGGATCACACGGCCTGGCCCAAAATCTCACACGCCCGTATGGCCCACACGACCCAAATTAGTTTAGCCTATGTGTCGCACACGGCCTACCTGGCCATCACACGACCGTGTCTTGTGCGCACGGCCTGGCCTCGTCGATCACATGCCCGTGTTATGACACACGGCCTACCACACGGTCGACCACACGCCCGTGTGGCGTCGACAGTGGGGTTTTTGACTTTCACCGAAACCTCATTTTCTTTATTTTTGGGTACACACCTGGTTTCGACTTATGCTACAACGATCCCCGAGCACTCCAGATCCTATAATTGATTAACTTCACTCAATTTATCATTTAATCGATCGAACTAAAACTGAATTTGAAACGAGAAACGCATCCCTTAAGCGATGAAAGACTTACCCTAGCACCTCGAAATAGTTGATTACGCGATAGCACGATGAGACCTTTAATCCACGCGAGATGCTACTGCCAAACGTCAAACACCCCCGAATTAAAGTTGAAAAAATCATAAGTTAAAGAGAGCAAAAACTCCACTTACCAGAACGTGTGACGAAAATTGACCCAACGAAACGAATGTGTGGTAGCCAACAAAAAAAAGACGGAAATAGAAAGAAGAATGGAAAGAAAAATTTGGGTTTGACAACATAAAAATGAAAGGAGAAGAAGAAGGAAGAAAAGATGGCGTCAGAAAGGTGGGGAGTTTTGGGAAAATCGAAATTTTACAAAAAGGAATGATAATGCTCAGAAAATCTGATAACCCCAAAATCCACTCCCCTAAATTCTCTCTACCAAACTCCCACTACTCAGATTTCCAATACAACTCAAACTCTCCAACCGATGAGCAAATAAAAAATATTTGTCCTTACTCTCACGCAGGAATTCGAACTCCTGACCCTCTGCCAACCAACACTCCCCTTAACCACCAGACCAGCAGGCCTGTTCTGGTAAGTACTTACAAACTTTTAATTAAAAGCATACTAGTCAGAAAAATACTAGAATTTGACAAAGTCAGGGCTTGAACTTAGGACCTCTCACATACACCCAGAACACTTAACCACTAAAGTAAATACACAGTTGTGTCACATTTTCACAATAACAAAAATAAGAATTTTGGGGCGTTACAACTCTACCCCCTAAAAGAAAATTTCGTACTCGAAATTTACCTGGTCAGAAAAGGTGAGGATACTGTTGACGCATCACATCCTCAGGTTCCCACGTAGCTTCCTCAGTGCTATAATTATGCCATAGAACCTTCACTAGTGAAATGAACTTCTTCCTTAGAACTTTAACGTCACGATCCAAAACCTGAACTGGCTCCTCCTCAAAGGTCAAGTCTGGCCTAACCTCAATCTCCTTAACAGGGACAATATGTGTGGGATCAGAGCGATAGCGCCTCAACATCGAGACATGGAACATATCGTGAATACGGTCTAACTCTAGAGGTAGCTCCAACTGATAAGCAACCGGTCCCACTAGTTTCAAAATTCGGTACGGCTCAATAAACCTAGGGCTCAGCTTGCCCATACGGTCGAACCTCAGAATCTTTTTTCCATGGTGATACCTTGAGAAATACAAAGTCCCCCACAGAATACTCAATCTCGCGTCTCTTCAGATCAGCATAAGATTTCTGTCTGTCCGATGCCGCTTTCAGTCGATCCCAAATCAACCTGCCCTTATCCTTAGTCTCAGAAACCAACTCAGGACCCAGAACACGTCGTTAACCCAACTTAGTCCAACACAAGGGAGTGCGACACTTACGACCATACAAAGCTTCGTAAGGTGCCATCTGAATGCTAAACTGGAAGCTGTTATTATAAGCAAACTCCGCTAGCTACAGATACTCCTCTCAATTGCCTCGGAAATCGATAGCACAGCTCCTCAACATATCTTCCAGTATCTGAATCACCCTCTCCGATTGACCATCGGTCTGAGGATGGAATGCAGTACTGAAGTCCAACCTTGAACCCAGAGCCTCATGTAGCTTCTTCCAAAATCAAGACGTGAAGCGAGGATCCCTATCAGAGATGACCGAGACCGGTACCCCATGCAGTCTCACTATCTCAGAAATATAAAGCTTCGTCAGCTTCTCCAAAGAATAATTTGTCCTAACTGGGATGAAGTGTGCAGACTTGGTCAATCAATCCACGATGACCCACACTGAATCATTCTTAGTGGACGTTGAAGGCAACCCCCTAACGAAATCCATCGTTACTCGTTTCCATTTCCATAACAAAAACTTAACTTGCTGCAGCAAACCCGAAGGTAAGCCTTAACCTACTGGCATGTCAGACATTTAGCCACAAAATCGGTAACTTCTCACTTCAATCTTGGCCACCAATACAACTCTCGAAGATCTCGGTACATTTTATTTCCACCAGGATGCATAACATAAGGGCTACCATGCGCTTCTCTCAAAATACACTACCTTAAATCAGTGTCATTCGGAGCACAGACCCGTCCACGAGAACAGAGCACCTCATCATTATTCAGCCCAAAATTCGTAGTGCTGCCACTCTCTACTTGTCGGAACAGAAGACCCAAAGATTTATCCTCTAACTGCTTAACCCTAATTTGCTCGATCCAAGTCACAAACTTGTAGCTCAGCCAACAAACTCCCATCGTGGAACAGGCTAAGTCGAGCGAACATCGCTCTCAGATCAGTCATAGCCCTATGGCTCAATGTATCGGCCACCACATTGGCCTTGCCAGGATGGTACTCAATAGTGCAGTCATAATCCTTAAGCAGCTCAATCCATCTACGTTGCCTAAGATTCAACTCCTTCTGAGTCAGGAGGTACTTAAGGCTTTTGTGATCAGTGTAGATAATGCACTTCTCTCCGTACAGATAGTGCCTCCAGATTTTCAGTATAAAAACCACAGTAGCCAATTCCAAGTCATGTGTCGGATAGTTTGCCTTATGCGTCTTGAGCTGATGATACGCATATTCCACAACCTTACCATCCGGCATCAGAACACATCTTAGATCCACATGCGACGCATCACTGTATACTACAAACTCCTTTCCAGACTCAGGCTGTATCAGAACATGAGCGAGTCAAAACAGACTTGAGCTTCTCAAAGCTCTCTTGCTGTGCATCAGTCCAGACAAACGATACACCCTTACGTAACAGCTTAGTTAAGGGCGCTGCAATCAATGAGAAACCTTCCACAAACTGCCGATAATAACCCGCCAAACCCAGAAAACTAAAAATTTTTGACACATTCTTAGGCTGCTTCCAATACAATACGGCCTCAATCTTTCAAGGATCGACTCGAATCCCCTCAGCATACACCATATGACCCAGAAATGTTACTTCACATAACCAGAACTCGCACTTGTTGAACTTAGCATAAATCTGCTTTTCCCTCAAAATCTGAAGAATAATCCTAAAATGCTCGTCATGCTCGTCCTCAGTCCTCGAATAAACCAATATGTCATCGATGAAAACTACGATGAACTGATCTAGATAAGGCTGAAATACCCGGTTCATTAAATCCATGAATGTGGCCGGTGCATTTGTCAACCAAAAGGGCATAACTAGGAACTCATAATGCCCATACCGAGTCCTAAATGCCGTCTTATGCACATCAGCTTCCTTGACCTTCAACTGATGATACCCAGAACGTAAATCAATCTTGGAGAACACAGACGCCCCTCAGAACTGGTCAAACAAATCATCAATCCTCGAAAGTGTATACTTGTTCTTAGTAGTCAACTTATTTAGTTACCGGTAGTCAATACACATCCTCATGGATCCATCCTTCTTCTTAATAAACAGTACCGACGCTCCCCACGGAGACACACTAGGGTGGATGAACCCGCGATCTAACAACTCTTGAATCTGAGCCTTAAGCTCCGTAAGCTCCTTCGTGCCATTCGATAGGGAGCGATAGGCACCGGAGCTGTACCAGAAAAAACCTCAATCCCAAACTCCACTTCCCGATTCAGAGGTAAACCTGGTAGCTCTTCAGGAAAAACGTCTGAAAAATCCCTTACAATGCAGATATCCTTTACAGGAGAGTCCCTCGAAGCGAAAAAATTTACGTAGGCCAAATACGCCTCACATCCCTTGCGAACCAGTTTCTCTGTTACCAGTGCCGAGATCACATTAGCCAAGTAATTTGGACGTTCTCCAATCATAACTACCTCATTATCCTCCTCAGTTCTCAAGACGACCCTCTTAGTCGTACAGTCTAGACTGACACGGTGCTTGACCAACCAGTCCATACCCAGAATTAGGTTGAACTCCCCAAATGGAAGCTCCATCAGATTAGCCAAAAATACCGATCCTTGAACCTCTAGCAGGACATCCCTATACAGTAAGCTAACCCAAATAGATTACCCCAACAGATTTAGTACGGTGACCTCACTCGTAGTACTCTCAACCGATAACCCTAGATTTTCAGAAATAGAACAGGATATGTAGGGAAAGAGTAGATCCTATGTCTATCAGAGCAAGATATTGTACATCAAAAATAAGGAACGTACCAATGATAACGTCTAGAGTATCTCTGTCCTCTCGGTGACGAGCAGCATCAACAAGAGCAAGCTACCTCGCCTCAGTCTATCCAGTACCTCTGCATGGTGCCCTCTGTCCACGACCCGTACCCCTACCACCCCTAGCCAGACCATGGCCTCTCGGTGGCTGCTGTGCTACCCTCTGTGGCTGTGTAGTACCAGTACCCTGAGCTTGCATCTGATCGGCCCTTAGCGAACACTCCCTAATGCGGTGCTCTAATGACCCACATCTCAAGCAAGCCCCAGTCCTCCTCTAACACTCGCCCTGATGGTTTCTACCACAATCTACCCATGACTGCAGTCCAGTGGCAATAACATGGGCCCAACTCTAACTAGCCCATCAGGTCTGACGTTTTTCTTAGGCCTTTGTACTAAACTTGAAGGCTCAGAATCCCTCTTGTTCTTACCCCTCTCTCTATCACTATTTTGGCACTCAGCGCGCTTAACATCCTTGGTGATCTTCGCCTTCTCGACCAGAATAGAAAAATTTCGCTCCCTCTGCGGAGCTATCAGAACTCTCAAATTATCTCTGAGGCCATCCTCAAAGCGGACACACATCTTATACTCCGATGCCACCATACCTCGTGCATAGCGACTCAGCCTTAGGAACTCGGCCTCATACTCGACCACTGATCGATCCCATTGAGTAAGATTCAGAAACTCCCTCCTACGAACTTCCACATAATTGGCTCCCACATATTTCCCCTGGAAGGTGGTCTTAAAGAACTCCTAAGTCAGACGTTCGGGCTGAGTGCCCTCCCTAATGGTCGGCCACCATTGATAAGCCTCATCTCATAATAGAGATTGTACCCTTTAATTTCTGCTCAGGGGTGCAATCTAAGTCATCCATAATCCGCTACGTAGCCTCTATCCAGTACTAGGCCACATTAGGGGCGACTCCAGTGACACCCCTAAAAAGCTCAGCTCCATTGGACCGGAGTCGTTCCGTGACCGACCCTCGGCCCCCAGATCCAGTATTAGGCCCAGTGATCCTCTCTAATATCCTTAGCATAGCCTGGGACAGTGCGTCGTCCCCAGCCGAGCGACTCTGAGACCCAGTTTCAATAACAGGTGACACGGGTGTCTCACTCGTATCTAGATTCGGCATGCTGTCTAGAGATGAGGACTCAGCTCGAGCCCCCCTACGGCCTCTACCTCAGCTTCTAGTACCACGTCCACGGATACCTCGTGCGCTTATGTCTATTCAGATTTATCTGTATTACGAATTTTATGAATCAGTTATAGTTTCAGTATTTATTAACAGATGTTTTATGTAAGCATTATCATATATTCGAAGTTTTTTTTCGCAAATACAGTCTCTATCAGTTTCAGTTTCACTACAGTTTTAGTATACACTAACTAAAGTGTTTTCAGAACAGACTATCTATAACATCATAGCAGTTTATCAGAATACTTACAGGATTGGCGCCGGAGACTCGGTATACCACATTCTCAGTCAAATCATTTGGAAACCAATTCTTTAAAAACTAAATTTTAGAACCCAAAATTCACAGTCGAGTTTTGTAACCATGCTCTGATACCACTAAATATAACACCCCAAACTCGGCCTAGACATTATGACTGAATCTGTCGATGTCACATGAAATGGAATTTGAAAGCGAAATTAACAGGTTAAAACCGTTTCCGTTTATTATCTTCCATCAATCTCTCGTTGGTTTCAAAAATTATTTTCTCGTTAATTTGATTCGTTTAAAAACATATTCTATGGCGGAAGCTTTTAAAACCGTGATATTTTAGGAAACCGTTCGCGTTTAGGAAAAACGTTATTTTTTATTAAACCGAGTTTTTGTTGAGTTTTACAGTTTAAAATCCATGGAACAGTTAAAATCCAAAATAAAAACAAACAGTCCAAATTACATAAAAAAATACTCCAAAAATAATAGGAAAAATAAAACCTTAGATGGAATTAAAACAGTTTAACAGTTATGTGGTCACCGTGGAGTCCTCCGCCGCACTAATATGTCTAAGTCTGGGGATTACCTTTACAGATAAAATAGAAAGGGGTGAGTTTACGTAAACTCAGTGTGCAATCCCTACAGAAGTCATGTATATAGTCAAACATAACAAGCAGTCAAATGTAGTTTGGGCCTAAGCCCATTTCAGTTTCAGTAGCAGTTCGGGCCTTAGCCTATTTCTGATTCGATGATCGATATATGCATTAGGGCTAAGCCCATCACGATAATGATGTCGGACATACAATAATCGATGAAATGCAGTCTTACCCAACCGGGCCTCTCGCACACCATCTCCGTCCATCCCTGCACACCATGTGGGGTTTAAAACACCCACGTATCCCTATACTCCAAATAGTACCAAATGCGGCACAAAATCGATGAAATTACAAAATTGAAATTGCGGATAATAAGCTTAAGAGCCTTTCAGTACACTTCCTCCAAATATCAACATCCCAACCCAATGCAATGCAACATACAGTATATGACATGCTAACACATGAATATCAGTTATACATACAGTTCAGTATTCATTCATATAATCATCATGCTCAATACATAAATCATACATACAGTTCACGCATTTAAGGATCTAAGTAGTGCTTACCTACCCTACAGTAGGTTCACAGTCGACTTGGGCGACCCGTGCAACCTTAGAACACATTTCAGTTAAATGGGCTCACACACCTATGTTGTCTGCCTGTGTGGGCCCACACGCTCATGTGGCTCATACGGCCTAATTTGGCCTTCCACACGGCCTGGGCCAGAATCCCACACGCCCGTGTGGACTATCTGTGTAGAACTACACGCCCGTGTGGCCCACACAGCCCAAATCAGTTTAGCCCGTATGTCACATACGGCCTACCTGGTCATCACACGGCCGTGTCTTGCGTGCACGGCCTGGCCTCGTCGATCACACGCCTGTGTTATGGCACACGGCCTACCACACGGGCGATCACATGCCCGTGTGGCGTCGACAGTGGAGTTTTCGACTTTCGTTGAAACCTCATTTTCTGTATTTTCGAGTACACACCTGTTTTCGACTGATGCTACAACGATCCCTGAGCACTCTAGAACCTATAATTGACTAATTTCGCTCAATTTATCACTTAATCGATCTAACTAAAATCGAATCTGAAACGAGAAACGTATCCCTTAAGCGATGGAAGGCTTACCTCAGCACCTCGAAACAGTTGATTACGCGATTGCACAATGAGACCTTTAATCCACGCGAGATTCGAAATATTAGATCCGAAACATAGTTCACCCCACTAACTCTTGGAGATTGGATTTTGCAAGAGCTTGTACCATGTAACCATTTATCCTCCCATATATGAATTGAGATACCATCTCCTACTTGCTATTTTAACCCCACTTTTAATAATCCATTAGCACACCAAATACTTAGCCATGTGAGAGACAGATGATTACTTAAATCCAATCGTAAAAAATCGATAGACGAGTAACACTCCTCTTTCAAAATATGGCCAACAAGTGATTGTGGATTCATAATAAGACACCAACCATGTTTTGCGAGGAGCGAAATATTAAACTTTGCCATATGTTTAAACCAGAAACCTCTTATTCCTTAGAAACACATAACATATCCCATGTACAATAATGGATACCACAACGATTACGAGATTTATGCCACCAATATCTACAGATAACATATTGTCAACCAAATCATAGAGATTTAGGTAATGAAAAGCATGAAATAGTATAAGTTGAAAGAAACTATAGTGCCAATTTAATAAACACTTCCTTTCCTTCCTAAGACAACAGCCGCGATAACCAACACTACCCCGAACTTCGCATCTTCTCAATTAAACCTTGAAAAGCAACTCGTTTACTCCTTCCTACCATCGTGAGCAAGCCAATATAGTGCTTAATATTCCAAGTCTATCTAACCTTAAAACATTCACTATCTAGCTGCAATATCTTTTAGAAACATTTGTACTAAACAAAATTTTAGAGTTATCAAAGTATACCTTCTGTACCAAATAAAGCTTGCACCTACAAATAATGTTTTGGATCATAGTCGCCCCCTAATCGAAGCTGCCCAAAAACAATACTATTATTCACAAAAAACAAATGGGTTAAACTCAGTCCCCCTCTAGATATACCTCTTTAAGTAACTGCTCATCTTTAGCCAGCCTCAGTAATGATGAAAACCCTTCACAATAGATCAAAAATAGATAAAGACTCAATGGGTTACCTTGTCAAAGTCCTTGGTTTGGCTTGGATATGAAATATTCACTCGATCATAATAAGCTCAATCCAACGATCACTGAATCCTAAACGATCAAGCATATCTTCAATAAAGTACCACTCCACTCAATCATAAGTCTTGCTCATATCTAATTTCAAAGTAAACGATTTCACTTTCCCAGTCTTATGCAATTTAAACGAGTGAAGAGCCTCATATGCTACTAAAATATTTTTCAAAATCAACCGCTTGGCATAAAGCACTTTGTACTTCATTGATACATCCATCCAAAACAAATTGCATCATGTTTACAATAGCCTTTGAAATAATTTTATATAAAATGGTACAAAGACGAATAAGGCAAAAATATACCATTTCTGTAGGACTTGGTTTCTTCGAAATGAGGACAATACATGTAGAATTAATCCCATAGATGTCCTTAGTCTTATTTAGAATGCTAAGGCAGAAATGACCGACATCTTCCCCCACGATGTGCCAAAACTTATGATAAAACAGAGTTGGGAAATTGTCCATGTCAGATGCCTTTGTTAGGCTCATTGATTTCAAAGCTTGAACCACCTCTATCGTGAATGGGGCATCTAAGATAGCATTTTTACTCTCGTAAATACAATGTTCATTTCCCAACAAAAGATAAAATGGATCCGAACGCCATTGGCTAGAAAATAAATTCTTGAAATAATCATTTGCAATCTCAATCGTATCTTAAGTATATACCCAATAGTTACCTGAACTATCTTCCAAACTATCAATCCAATATGAGCATTGTCGGTGGGAAGCAAAATTATGGAAGAAAGTAATGTTTTTATCCCATTGTTTAAGCCAGTTTGCCCTTTCTCTCCGCTCGTAATACACCTCTTTCTTATCAATCTCCCAATTTAACTCCATTTTAAGATTAGTGATCTCATTTAAAGTGTTAGTATCCGGATCCATACCTGTTCAATCAGCTAAGCTTCATTCCAACCTTATCATATTATGTTTCGTATATGCCCAAAATTGTCTGTCCAACAACCGAAGATCTTCTCCCAAAAATAACAGTCGAGTTGGAACCTCCCCTAGACTCGAATTCCATAATCGTTGCACTTCGTCTTCACATGAGGTTTCCAGTACCTAATTAAATTCAAAATGAAACCTATCATTATTTGAGCAATACAAAACCTATCATTATTTGAGCAATACATTCCTCTACCACCATGAACCCCTATATCGATAAAAAGTGGGCAATGTTCCGAGAATGAGTGTTGTAAGTGTCGAGGCGACGCCTTAGGAAAATTTGTTCCCTAACAAGGATTAGCAACCCTTCTGTCAAGCTTTTCTCTAATGTTAGAACCCGAAAGATGACCACAGTCCCAAGTATACCAATTTACAACAAAACCCAAATCTAAAAGATCTGCACCCTCTAATGCCATTCGAAAATCCTTCATATGTCGTTCCACCCTTAAGGCATCACCTTGCTTTTCAATCGAGTAAATAATTTCATTAAAATAACCTACTACAACCTACGAGCCCCCAACATTCTAACTAAGCTCCCTTAATAAATTGCAAGATTAACTCCGATTTCGTACCTCTAGGGCTCCATAAAAACCATAAATCTCCACAACTGTTTACCTGTATCCTCAACTATGTTTACATTAGTGGGTGCTAGAAAAACTTTGAAGATTAATAAAGAAATCATTCATCCAACCCAAGGAAAGTCCTCCTCTAGTACCCTTAGAACTTATGCCAATGCCATTATTTAATCCAAGTTCGCTACGAATACTACACATACGAGAATATTGTAGTTTAGTCTCAATGAAAAAAGCTACATGGGGATGGAAATTCTTCAATTGATGTTGAAGTCAACGAACTATTCGTGGGTTCCCCAAACCACGAATGTTCCATCATAAGGTTTTCATTGAGACTAGCTAGCCTGTCCAATAGGCTTAGCCAACACATCCATGTGCCGATTCTCCATTTGTCTTACTATAACAACCTATTTTTTAGTGGTGTTGGGAACAATGTATTTGGAACCCTATATCCAATAATTGAGTCCGTAGATATTATTATTTAATATTTACAAGGCTAGTATAAAGTTTAATTAAAGCTTGATTCATTAATTTTTTTTAATCGGATAGTTAATTAAGGTATAAGGTCTAAATTGTAAAAGTGGTAAAAGTTAATTGCTATGGAATTTTAATTAATCAAAGGACCAATTAAGCAATTAGAACGTTAAATAGTAGCCAAAAAATGGTGATGGACAACTATAATCCACCAAATGTTGTTAATCATGCTTAATGCTAGTTAATTATAATTAATTAATTTAATTAGGATTAGTTATAAGTTAATTATATGTATATAAACCAAAATCAAAAGTCATCATCTTTTATGTTTTTCTTCTCTCCACCGGAATCATTAAAGAACCAAAGGAAGCCATTGTTGTTTAGTGATCGTTGTATTTCAGAGTTTTAAATTTATAATGATCGATCCTGGAACTAATTATAACAACGATTGAGGCAAGTGCACCTATCGAACAGTAGTATAGCTTAGGCAAGACCGGATTGTCGAACCCAAAGGAACTAAAAGTACTAATACTAACTTTCTTTCTATTATTTAGCCTAAAATAAGTGAAGTTGTTTATTAATCTAAATTAACTAATTACTAAGCTAAAGACGCAAAGACAAAAAGAATGAATTGGGAAATACTTGGAAAAACTCGGTTGATTAAGACGATACCCTTAGGAAGAATCCACCTAGACTTCACTTGTTATCTAACACTCGAACTGCACGATTTATTCACTTGACTTGATCCGTAGGACTCTCTAATTTATATTAAACCCTCTCTCGAGGCGAATAACGTCTAACCCTAGGTTGATTAATTGAAATCTCTTTCTAATTAAAACCCTAGAATAGCGATGCAATCGATCTATGGATTCCCATATTAGGTTTCACCTAATCCGGTAAAATCTCGTCACCCTATCTCTAGGCGTGCGATCAACTCCGCTTAATTATGCTAGATCTACTCTTAAGCAGGGACTTTTGCTCCACCACCTAAGTACATTCAACTTGAATTAATATCCGCGAAATATCAACACATGAATTAAGCACACATAATCAAGAACAAATCAAGTATTTATCATATAGTTTAGAAAACAATAACAAGATTCATCTAGGTTTCATCCCCCTTCAGGTATCTGAAGGGTTTAGTTCATAATAATAAAGAAAAACATCTCAGAAGAAAAGATAAAACAAAACATAAGAAATCCATAAAACTCCCTGAAGGAATTGAAGGAGAGATCCACCGTCTTGAGTAGAATTCCGGCTTCTGGAGATGGATCAACTGGCTATCCCTTGAGAGTTTCCCACAAATTTGACCTTTTCGGCTCGGCTCTTTGGCCTAGCTAACCGCTCTCTTCTAGGTTATACTTAGGGTCTTTATATAGGCTTTTGAAATAGGTTTCTTTGCCCATAAGTATCCTTTTTCGAGTGAAATTACTCTCCTCCACGGCAGGGGCACGGCCATGGCACACGCCCATGTGAATCGTGGCCAGGCCGTGTTGGACTCCGTTAGTGAGGCACGGCCGTGTAGATCGACTTCAGGCAGTGTTCTAGTATATTTGAGGAGGCACGGCCGTGTGGGCTTTAATCCAGGCCGTGTCGATTTCTTCTTCGGCCCATTTTGGCCCGTTTTGAGCCCGTTTCTCGTTCTTTTTATTCTTGGGTGCTTTCCTGAGTATGAGACATGAAAAGAAAGGATTAAGAGCACCTTTTTACATAAATTAAGGGATAAATCATCCAAAAGTATGCTAAATGTGAATGTGGGATTAAAATATGTTACTATTTCGGTTTATCATTTAGCTTCAAGCTTTCGGCCCTAGGTAAGTTTATGCAATTAAGTCATTTTCTTGTAATTTTTGTATGTTTTTGCGGTCCCGGGAGTTTGATTTAGCTAGCCTGTGTACCAATTTTTAAAACTGTTAAAGTTTTCAAAAGTTGTCATTGATGAAATCTTGATGAAATTGATGTTAAATTGTTATATTTTAAGCTTAGATATGAAAAAGGACTAGTTTGTAAAGTTTAATTGATAGTTTTTTAACATAGGTTAAAAGTGCAAGAATTTTGAAATTGATGTTATATTTTTGTAATTTTAGGTAATAGAGGGTTATAGGAGGATGTAATTGAGATTGGGTTCGAAATCGAAGCTCAAATTTGAAATATATGACAATTTTGGTTTTAATGACTAAATTGAATAAAATGCAAAACTTTAGGAGGCATTCAAATAATGAAATTGAACTGATATATAATTATAATAGGATGATATAAGAGGTGTGGAATTGATAAATTGAATTGAATCAATATTTAGTTTGAGACTTAAACCAAACCGGGGATAATCGATGAAAAGGTAAAATTACCGATTAGTCCTTGCAATTCAACTCGTCTGTCGATTAATCAAGTAAGTTCATATGGTGTAATTGTGATTAAATATTTATGTCTTTAATATTTTGATTATATGTATGGTTTACTGAAATTTGAGTGGTTTACGATTTAGTACAAAAATGTGAGAATTGGACTATGTTGTAAAGAAGTAAGTATGAACTTAAATGTTGTAATCAACCTGATGAAAATTTGTAAATGTATCGTACACATGGATACAAATACAAATTGATTACTAGTGATTATCGAGCTCCAGCATTTTTTGTGGACTCGGAGATACTTAGGACACAAGTTTAGCTCGGACGAGTAACCTGATGTCGTTTTAAAGGTTTACCCCAGATGGGTAACCTGACATGTATATGTATAGCTTTGGCCAAGCTATTTGATGTGTCGATATAAAGGTTTAGCCCAAACGGGTAACCTTATGTTCAGCTCAAATGAGCCATTGATGTGTCTATATAAAGGTTTAGCCCGGACGAGTAACTTGACATGATTATATGTTCAGCTCAAACGAGCAATTGATATGTCAGAGATACTTAGGACACAGGTTTAGTTCGGATGAGTAACTTGATGTCATTTTAAAGGTTTAGCCCGGACGGGTAACTTGACGTTTATATATGTATATACATTTAGCTCGGATAACTAGTGTAACGGGATAATTATGCATGGTATGAATTTGATATTTAAAATGGTTAAATTTTGAATTGTTTATGCATATAGTACTGAAAAGTTAATAAAGGTGAATTGATTTGATACATGTTTGAATTACTATCTGATGTGATATATGATAAACTCTCCTTATTTTTATGTGTGGATATGTTTAGGCGAACTTTACTTAGCTAAGTTGATTAATATGTTTAATTAGAAAATGAGGTAAGTTTGTATTTAATGTTTATGGACTTACTAAGCATTCGAAATGCTTACCCCGTTATTTCCCTTTTCCTGTAGATTGTCAGCTTGTAGAACGTGTCGATCGGATCACCAAAAAGCTTGCACTGTCCTGCTATAAACTCGGTAAACCTTTACTTGTTTCAAGTTCGATTTTGTGGCATGTATATAGGAGTTATGCTTTTGGTTAACTTTGAGAGTTGGTATATTAGTGATCAACCTTATACTTGAATTGGTAATGCTAGTATCTTGTTGAAACGGTTAATTTTGGTAAAGGAACTTGAATTATACTTGGTAGCTTATAGTAGCTTATTTGAATTTGTGTTATAATGGTTTAGATGATGGTATTGAAAGGTTATATATATATATATATATGAATGAATAAGTTGAATTGGTATAAATTGGATTGATATATTTGATACCCAATTGTGGAAATATTGGAATGGATATTTGGAATTGGTTAAATAAATTGTTTAGAACGTGTTTTGGTATGTTTTGTGCAAGAAAAGTTTGGAAAATATGCACTAAATGTGCTTTTGGTTAGGTTGACATGAAATAGGTACTAAATGGCCTAAAATGTACCAAAAACAGAGTCCTCATCGAAACGAGTAATTCTCCTCGTCGCAACGTTAGTCAATAGTTTGTGACATATTAACGTCAAGAGGCCGAACGTCACAACGTGAAAAACTGTCTGGCGACGTCACGGCACGGAGGAGGTGACATCATGATGTCGAACCTAGATTTTCAAAACTTTACAATTTGGTCCTATTTCATGCTCGGGTCAACAAAAGAGCTTTCGTAAGCTCGATTAAGGCTTGGATTTAGTTGTGAATCATATTATGAATGTGTTAAAGTCATAAATGTTTGTTTGTTTGATATATTTACTGTATTTTGATGAAAGTTGCTTCAACAACGGATGTGGCATCCTATAGTTTGGGTTGGGCAATGGGTGTTACGCTTACTTCCCCGGTCCCCATTCTCAGCCTATTCGACCCACTAGGAAAAGTCTCATGTCTTCTCGGCCTTTTCTTTCCATCTAACATCTCAATCGGATTTTCCTCCATTAACCGACACAAACCCGCAACTAACTGGTCAAAGATTGCATGTGGTCCCCCTTGCACAACATTATCCTTATTGGGTACACCTAAATTTAAGCCTAGATTAGCTCCAACTTGCCCAACAAAAGAAATATTTTGAAGAAATTCCTGATTAGTTGCACATTCCTTATATTTATCCCTTACATGGGAAGGCTACACAACTGTCTTCCTCCCTCAGCCAAACACTCCTTGCCATCGACTGACGCCGATGAATGGCTTTAATAAACAAATGCTAATCCACCAGCAACTCTTGTCACCTATGAGAGACTTATAATGGGTAGAAAGTCTCACTGTGACCCAACCTTCCATACAAAAAGCAAAATAATGATAAACTTTCATACATAAAACACGTATATAGCCACCGATCTGGAGTCAAGTGAATCTTCTTATGATACTTCAAAGGGATCCTAACATCTAAACAAACACTTGTTCTCATAAAACCCTTAATCCCTTGCATAATAGATTTTGGATTATAATAGACAAATGTACCCAAAAAATTCTCAAATTGTTTTGCCATTGACTTCGACAGAAAATCGATCAGCAAATCATGGACTTGAACCCAAAATGGCACCGAAAACAAAGGACTTGTAAAAGGTCATCCCCTTTAGAGAGACGGCGGTAGATCATCAAGAGATTGTTAAACATCCAAGGACCACCATCAATCATCCTCTGTAAAAATCCTGAAAAGAAACCTCTTTTCATCCAGTTATGATATTTTCACCCAGATTTGATATTGCCACCCTTCTCAATGGATGCCAAAGATTTGTGAATGTGTTGCTCATAAACTGAACAACATTTGTAATAAAAAAAAAACAACCCACTAAGCAGAGATCATGGCAGTAATAGGATCCACCCTCCTCAATAGTAATCTGTCACGGTGACTCCTCTGCATCAACAATATCGAGCCCCGCCATCTCTTTCTCCCTTGACCAGAAACAAAATTGAAATTAAGCACTAACCCACTCGCCCAGAACAAAAAGGTGCTCAAAAGCAAACTACCATTATGCATCTTATTTTTAATTATGTAATAGATATGCAAATCTTTAAGCAAATTGGACTTGACAAAATCTTAACTTATTCACTGGAATTGAAAATTACGGAAACATCTCATAAATAAAAATACCACTACAATCTAGTGGTAATGATACAAGCTCAAACAACTTTATTTGTTTCCAAGATCATACGCTTCTTTATTAAAATAAAACAACAAGAGAGATTCATAGATGGATAAATAGACATGAACAATGGACTAATATCCATCTAATAAATAAACTGTAGTCCATAATTATATGTGTAGGATTTATGAATCAGAGTCAACTTTTGGGCAGGTAGGGTTGCAAGGATAAGGGCAGTCAAGCTTTTTGATGGGGCTCCGCTCATAATACCAGTCTCCAACAGCCTTGGCAATTTTCTGCATGCATGTATTCGGTACAAAAATCACCAACCAACTCATAAGATTTTAAGAGAAGAAATATTTGGGAGTCTCTCTTACCATGTTACTCACTACCGGAGAACTATCGCTTGACCATTGTATCTGCTTTCCTACTTGACAGTGGGCATAGCACGAATCTATGAACATTCCTTTAGATGGAGAGTTGACCACCCCGGCTCTGTCCAGGGCACTTAAGAATTGCGTCCTGAAATCTGCATTAATCATCATTCACATAACCATTACTTTACTTCGTCCATTCTTTCATTAAGCAGATCAGGCAATGATACATATATACACATATATCTGTATAGGTTGAAGAAGCATTGTTACCTTGGATGGTTTTGAGCTGCGCTGCTGTACACTTCTTCAAGTCAAGCTTGCAGCTTTTCCACGCCTTACTTTTGTCAGCAGCACTGGGAGCCAAAATGTTCTTAATCTGATCAAAGTTAAACATATAGAGATCATTATATTCAAAGATATTCTTCATATAATGAATTGTAATTGCAGAGAAGATAAAAGCAAATGCACAGTGATATTGTATTCAATCGGCTTGAGAACGGACCTGCCAGGAGTCATAAGCTGAATTTACGAAGAAGATTGGTGTTTGCATAGTCTGCACCACGTACTGTGGGAAGAAACACTGCAATTTTGCAGAGAATAAACTGGCAAGTTAATGAAGAAGACATGCACATGAGTAATTAATTAGGAAGCGACTATGATTTGTCATACAAAAAATAGCCACACATACCAACTCTGGTCTGGCTCCCATTCTTGAAGTGCAAGACGCTGGCAAATTCTTAACGGATCCCTGCATAACACATGCTTCTTGTTAATGAACATGTTTAATGACAGATTATTCTTATGGAGCAGATCACAATCATATATATATTAAAAAAAAAATCTTCAATAAAGTTCAAGTAAAGAATCGATAGAGACAGTACGTGTAGTCTAGCCACTTTGCCATAGAATTCTTCTATGTGCTTTCCTCCCGAGACATCTTGCCTTCCAGATATAAATTAAGATTTATCCAATGTTAAATGAGAGAAAACCCAAACACACATATGTGTAATAAATAAGGTCAAGGTCTGTGAACTCACGCATGGAGGAAGAAGCCAGCATCTGAAATGCACTTTACTTTAGTAGAAGCGGGAAGGAGAGCTCGAAACCTGTCACAGTGCAATATCGAAGCCAATCCACCAGCGGAACAGCCAGAAAGAATAGCCTATTTTTGTGTGTGTATATATATACATATAAACAGATTCCAACAAGTTATGAGCAAGAAGGGAAAAAGGTTACCGAAGGAATTACAAAATATTAAACAAGCCAAGTCTTACATTTTTAGCATTTCTCATTCCTTTTGCTAGTAGATCAGCAATGATAAATTCCCATATGCTGTTTCCTTTGAAAAAGAGATTATTAGCCTGATCACAGAACCATTATGTGTTAATTTATGTATATGTTTAATTTCTCGATAGTAAAAACAATTCAAGCAACTTACTCGATCGACGGCATCCCCGGTGAACGATGATCCATCGCAGTACCTAACCTTAATTCGATTCCAATTGTAGAAATCTATATGTTCAGATAGAAAGTAACCGTTAATAGTGGAGCTAAAGCTGAGGCAGGGGGAAATATTGTGAAATTTCGAAGCTTAGCTACCTGGATTGGATTTTTGCTGGCCGCTCAAGAGTCCAGAGAAGCCAAATTGCTTCACCATTTGCTTTGATGACCCTAAATCGGTGTTCTTACGAGAGAGGCAAGTCGGCACATCTTCACACCATCCTCCACCCTTCATGCAAGCAAAACACATTCTTAACAACAATTACAAATATAATATAAGTAAAACACAGCACAAGCAAGGCAAAAGCCAATGGACTAACCTCCATGTGAACAATCCAATTATCAACTCCAGCGCCAGAGCCCTTGTCAAAATGGTAAGCTGGTGGACTCCCATCCAAACAAACTACACACCACCACCCAAACCAAAAAAAAGAAAAAAAAGAGTGCGTTAAATATATGATATACATAAACATATAATAAAACATAGATAAGAAGAAAAACAAATCCCTACCAGCTCCTTTCGCTACGGCATCCTGCAGATAAGTAATCCCTACACTAGCGCCTTCAGATTTGAGTAGTATAACAGCAAGCACACAGACCAGTAGACTTAACCATTGGCGTAACCTTCCACTAATCATTCTGCTCTGCAGTATTTATAATTTAAAGTCAGTGTGATTATAGAAAATAAAGAAATAAGCAAATTATAGTAATACGTATAAAAATATTACTACTGCTACTGCTATGCTTACAAAGGCTTATATAAAACCCATGCATATGTCCAACATCATTATTCAACAAGAAATAAAGCTACCATTAACCCCAAGCACCGCACATAATCAACTCGTGCTGCTAACAGTAACTTGGTCTCATAATTATCGGTAATTAATTTCATGTTCAGTAATTATCTAATTGGCTATCATCTACCCACAAATAATGATTAATATCACTTTTTTTAATCCGTCACAATCAAACCAAAGAAGCATATAAAGTGATTGGTATGTTTAGATGGGTGGTCATGGTAATATTCTGACAATAACATTTAGGTTAATTTGAAAACAAAAGAATGTTATTACAGCACTGCCGGACAAACATAAAAGACGATGAATAGTCAAAATATAAAATTCACACCGATTCCCACATATACGATAATCAAAGCAATATACTTTTATTACAGCCTAAAACAAATACCGGCAGACAAACATAAATATTAAAATAAATGCAATAAGCCAAGAATATAAATTTCACACCCATACCCATAACGACAACCCATAGGCCATATAGCAATATTATGTATCTTATTTAGGGAATAAAGTAGATTAATTGTACTCAAAAGAGACAATGTAACTCTCACATAATTTACTAATCCCTATCACTTCACTAATAACCTAAATATTGCCACATATAAATAAAGAGAGCAGTGAGAATAAAAGCAGGCCATCAAATAATCCTAGCTGAGATCTTAAATCTCGTCAACTAAAATTACAATTATCGTGATTATCATTATTATTATTATTATTTTACTAATACTATCCGACAAACGTCATGAACCTCCCAAAAATAAAGTATCCGACAAAGGTCACACATGGCAAGAAGATCGCATCATGTGTCTCATCTTACTCTCTTCTAAATTCAATAATCGATCCCTTAGGATGGGAGGAGAGCTAACAGCACCGCTCGAAAATCGCCGGAGCAGAAAGAACTGAAAACTACGAGTGGTTAAAAAACACAATCTCTTTTCACCAAAAAAAAAAAAAAAACAATCTCTTCTTGTCTTCATCCTGAGATTACTTCATCAATAAAGTAAAAGAAAACGCTTTCCGAATTAGGAAAGATAGTAATAACAGTAAATACAAAAAAGCTAAAAACTCAGGCAGAGGCACAGAATGAGGTAAGAAGACTTTGTTTATTTTTGTAGTTAAGATGAAAGCTTACCTTAAGAGGAGGGAGAAAGGAGAAACGATATAATAGCTTACTACAACTCGTTTCTTCTTAGTACGAGTATAATGCTTTGTTTGGATCGGCTGAGGCTTAGCCACCGCTGATCTCATTTCATTTATAGTCCTCATTCGGTAACGCGTCCCAACTAAGCAGACAGAAGTCAATTCAAATCCACAGTTCAGTTGTCGGTGCGCTCCACTTTTTAGTTTTTCATTTTCCTTTTAAACATAAAACCAAGGATTATTATCGCCACTCATTACAGCTCAACCAGTACAAATTATCCTTTGTTTTGCTTGCTTGGGCTTGCCAAAAAGCAATTTTTAATAACGACAAAATCATTTTAATATTTAATAAAACTACCTTTAAATCTCACACTTTATTTACTGTAAAAAAAGTATTTTAAAAAATAAATTTATTAATAAAATTTTTATTAATTAATTATTTTTCAAATGATTTATGATCTGTCAGGAATATTAAATTAATTCGAATTTGACTGGTGGCTTTAAATAAATCATTTTCAAAAACAATAAATATGAAATTGACATGCATGTGACTAAACAGACAAATACTTTGAATGGAATAAGTTGAGTTAAAATCTTAAATCAACCCACAGGAACCATATACTAATAATTAATAACATTATTATCTTTAATTATTAATTAGCAAGTGTTTGCATAGAAAAAAAAAAGTTTACATATAGTATAAAAATATACTATAACTAAGACCCTGAATAAATTAATATATCAAAATATAAAACAAATATTTACAGTATTAAATCTTTTCCTTTTCCTTTTTCTTCAACACTTGTTATTTTTTAAAGCTAGCACGTCTACAGTGCCAGAACGTATGTTATTATAGACACGTGTCCTTATAAAAATTATTACTTTTTAAGTCTTGAAATAAATTCATCAATTGCTTCCTATATAAGTATTGCCTTTTTCCCCTTGAAATAAAGTAAAAGAAAAAAAACGTTCAGATTTTCTTCAAAAAAAAGGGATACTTAAATGTTGAAAAATGAATTTTGTATTTTTTCTTTTATATATACGGAAGAGAGTTAAATATGCAAAAACAAGCCAATCCTTCATAACATATTGGAGACAGAAGCAGCAAACAGGAATGCAAGACCACAATTGGTTGGCCTGGGCTGTCACACACAGGAAATTTTAAAAATATGAATGCACCCGCATTAATTATCTAAGTGAAATCCATCGTAACCATAGTAAATGCATGTCAACGGCTACCATCAGTTAATGGCTAAATTCATGGTGCGACATATTCGACGGCTGTTGGGCTGGGAATGGCAGGTTACTATTTGTCATGTTGCTCCAGAGAAGAATAGTGTGGCGGATTACGTAGTTGTCCCGGTGGGGTGCGTATGAGGAAACGTCGTTGCAGGAGCTTCCTCGTGAAGGGTGCTATTAATTTTTGGTAAATGTTACCAAAAAGAAAATTTTCTAGTTTTGAACTTTTGATAACTATTTCATCCTTTACTTTTACTTTTAGTTAAATATTACTAATTGTTTAAAAATAAAAATGTTGGTATAATTTTTTTATTTAAAATTAACATCCTTACAACACCAAAAAAAAAAATCTCATGTCATTACAATGACTTGAAAATGTATTTTCTTTAAAAAAATTAATTAATTGTATTAACTACTTCAAATAATAATATTATAAAAATAAAATTTTTAAATTATAAAAAAAATTAAATTATAGGAAGTGAATCTTGAATTTAAGTTTAAGCATAATAAAAACTAAAATTATATTTTGTCCTCATTCAATTTTGAGAAAATATTTAGTACACTGTTGATAGAAATTTCAGACTTTATAAGTAAGTTCAGGAGATTAACAAGTGTCCTATATGAATATAATAAATTTAAAAAATAATATGATAAATTTTTAAAACTACTTATAAAATTAAAAAAATACGTTACTAATGTACCAAATAATATCCTTTAATTTTTAATATGAAGTCTGATCTTCCATTGATTCTTTTCTCTTTCTAGTTATAAAGCAAGGGATGGTAAAGTAATATTGTTCCTTTTCTTGTATATTAATTTGGGATTGATTCGTTTCTCTTTCTAGTCATATAGCAAGCAAAGTAAGGGTCCTTTGGATGTTGCCACACCTTTAGTATGGTAGAATCTTTTACTTTAAATGAATGGAAGTCTATTTGGCTTTCAATGGAGATGCATTTGGATAGCACTCCACTTGAAATTCTCAACTTACTGCAACTCCTATTTCAACTGGAGGGGAGAATATGCGGGGGAGTAAACTGAAACCCCGGTGAAAGAAAAAAGTTCACTTTATCCATTTCATTAATATTTTATTTAATTTATAACTTCTTAACAATTTTTAGCATTTGTTTTATATTATTAATTTTAATATAAATATTATTTTAATAATTTTTTTGTTAATCGGAAAATCAGCATATTTAGAAATAGTTTTTGAAGTGTCGTCCTCTGGGACGCCAACCCAGACCGTCAACAGCGGAGGTATTGTTCTCGTGGCAGGGTTTTGTCTCTCGATCTTTGTGGAGAGCTGTGAACCAACCGAAGTGCCCCTCCGTGAACCGTACATGGCTCTCCGTGAAGACTGGTGAACAAAACCCATCACGAGGACAAAATCTTCCATTGTTGACAATTCGGATCAGCATCCTAAAGGATAGTACTTTGAAAACTTCTCCCAAAAGAGTTTATTTCCCCCTCAACACTTTTAATGATTATTATCCAACAAAAAATATCTTTTTAATATAAATTTTATTTTGAAATCATTAATGATTATTAATTAAAGCTTAGGATAGTTGATCGAGAATTCAAATTCAAAATCTTTAATTTATTTTTAAAGACAGTGAAAGTAGTTTTTCTTATACTGAACGCAGTTGCCATGATATTACATGCACTTTATGATATAATCGAATAAATTATTATTTTTTTGCTGATTTTTCGTGGCTGAAGATTTTGTATAATATGCCTTTATAAGAGACTGCTCAATTAATTGTATATATAAACTTAAAGCATATAAGGAAATATTTGTATGATAAAAAATTAATATGACTAGAAAGAAAAGTTGCTGTACTCCATTTGTATTTTTGTAGAAACACATTTATATAGAGATCTGGAACTTACATTAGATATACCATTAAGAATATCTCACTGGTTGGAAGATACTGCATCAACATTGCATTATTATTATTGTTATTATGGATAGGAGAAAAGGTTATCCATGAATTCGGTATTCCATGTCAACAAAGACTTGAGCAATACAAGTCTTATCATTACAAAAGTGAATATTTGACTTTCTGTTATAATTATTAATATTTTTATATAATGCCTTTAATTAGTTATAACTTTTATTCAATTTTTAAATATGAGGATAAATATGTTTTAATATATTCGAATCCACGTCTTCTTATCCTGATAATAATATTAATGTCAACCAAACTAAGATTCAATTTTAAATCAAGTATAATGATTTAATCTGAATATTGATTTCATTCAATCGAGGTGTAAATGATATTAGGTTATAAAAAGTATATTATTTTTTTGGGTGAATGAAATATTATTTTATAGGAATAAATAAATAAAATTTAAAAGTCTAAGAAAAATGAGTGGAAGCTAACAATACTTATTAAACTCGGGTATTGATTTTTAAATAAAAATAATAAATAAATAAAATTTGTAATTTGTAATTTTAAATTTTATTAAAATTTTAATTAAATTGATGTCATTTAATATTAACTCACATATACATCAATGAGAGATTTATACACGCATATATATTCTCTAACAAGATAAACCAAAGAAAATAGTGAGACATTGAACATCTGTTTTTCTTACTTTTATGGTGGAGAATCAGATGCCTTTCTCTGCATGCATTTACACCGATATCGTTTCCTATGGATGATGAAAGTAAAATTCCCTACGCAAACATCTCTTTCCAAGAAATAACCAAGGCAAGCTCTTTATAAATCCATGTCTTCCCCCAAGCCCTTATATCACCAAGAAAATCTATAGTTTCCACAACCACCAAGAGAGTCTTTTGTTCAATTCAATCAAAAGAAGTCAAGTACCTTGAGATTAAATATGCAATCATGGTTTGGTTCATCATCATCATCATCATCGGATATCAAGAAGAAATTAAAGGAGGTATTCCAGCAATATAGCAAAAAGTCTGGTGATGAAATCCGATTGGACAAGAAGGATCTCAAGGCAGCGTTCGAGTACTTGGGTGCTCTTATGCCCGGTTATAAAGCAGCCTCTGCGCTGAAATACATTGATACAGATAAGAGTGGATACATAAAAGACACTGAACTTGATGCTCTTGTTGAATATGCTTACAGTTCCGGCTACTACCGCTCAAAATCTTTATTTTAATTGCCCTTACTACATCAAATATTAATTTATGCGTGTTGTGTTCCTTCTGGTTCCTAAATAGTGATTATGTTTTACTCTTTTTTTTTTTTTTTTTTTTTTTTTAATTCTCATATGTATTTTCATGAAAGTACATGTTCTATTGTAGACATCTAAAAGGAAATTTATGTTTGTACAATAAAAGAGGATGTTGCACGATAAAAGAGGATGATTGAAAATGATTTTATCTATTATTAAATATTTCTTTGTTTATATATATGATTTTTTAGGTTTATTAAATGTGTTATATATTTATGCTGTATCTGAAATTGTTTAAGGAGAATTTTTAGGGAACTATCATGGTTGAAATATAAAGTTGTGGATTAATAAAGTTGTTGACTAAGTCTTAGCTTAGTTAGTATTGATATTGTTGTTTAAGCAAGAATTTATGAGTTTGAGTATGCTAGAACACGTTTATCTTCCTATTTAAAGGTGAAAAGGGATTATAAGTAGTTCTAATTCTAATACAACTTAACTTTGATATTATAATTGCCTAATGAGGAGCTAGCAACACCAAGCAAAGGTTCAAATTATTTAACTTCTTATCCTAATTTGTTAGTTTCTCGTTGACTTTCCTAGAATTTATAAAATAAAAACCCTTTTATTTATTGTTAGGTTTTTATTAAATTTGAGGTTTCATAATCTTTATCGTAAACAATCATAAAAATAATTTTAAAATGTAAAAGGGTAAAATGGTTTAAGTATTAAAAAGTATTGTAATTGGAATGAGACCGATTGGATCGAGAACTGGTCAGTATATTAGTTTAGATAAAAGGTTAAACCAACTTTGAATTAGCTGAATCATGTTAAAAAATCGATTGAATTGATGGTTAAACTAATTGAACCAATTTTTTTCTATTTCTTTTAATTTTTATGATCTTTAATAATTTTTCAATTAAAATTGAACTAATTAGTTAAACCATTTGACCGGTTCAATCACTAGTTCAATTTTAAAAACCTTGTAAAAAAAATCATAGTTTTGATATATTCAAATGGAGATAATTTGTCTATTGGGTGAAATTAAACACAAATGGAGCTATTTAGTAAATGGATGACTTTGCGGCAGCGCGGGAGTCATTAAGGACCGTGACATGAAGTGGATGCGAAGTTTCTTTAGCAACTTGGGTTCGTGCCTTATGTTTGATGCAGAGTTATTGAGAGCTTTAAGCTTATAGCTACAGGTTTCCTAAGGGGATTCTAGAAATAGATAATACTGCAGTGGTGGAGGGATTATGTTGCAATGATTAGGTCGAGCCTAAATGCTCTAGTTAGAAGAAGAACGAACACCCTTTGTTGGCACTAGGAGCTGAAGGTAGAGCATTTTATGTAACACCCCAAAATATGGCCTAAGAGTTTTTGGAGGTATTTTAGGAAATTTAGCCTTAGAGTGTTCGAAATTTTGTGACATGGTTTATCGATAATGTTTCCGAATGTGGTTTTTAAAAAATCAAATTAATTTTTGAAAATGAGTTTTAAATACCTTTAATTTTAGAAAAAAAAGGATTGATTTGTAACAGGGTCAAAATTTAAAGCATTTGTGTTGCAGTTAGACCAAATTTTAAAAACCAACTTAAAAACCCCTATTCTCAGTTTTGTTTTCACAATAGGTTTTTCCCCAACACAAAGCCTTGTCATCCCTTGCTCTTCCTTACTCTTCTAATTGATTTTTGATTCTCAAACTATATTAATTTGATTTCCATCATTCCCCAAGTATTAAACCTCCATAAATCTTCAAGAAAACATTCTAAAATACCATTAATTTCTTCATCTTCTTCACTTGTGGTGTAACAGCCCAATTTTGGGGCTAGTCAGAACAGTGGTTTTGGGACCACAAATCTGACATAGAAAAATTTATTTTTATTACATTTCTATGGTCTACAGTTTTACAAATGATTTCGCGAAAATTTTGTTCGAAGATTTTGACGTTTGGGCACTCAATTTAGTAAAAAGGACTAAATTGTAAAAAGTGTAAAAGTTGAGTTCTACATGCTAGAGGTGTCTAATTTCTATGAAATTTTAAATTGAAGGTCCTTAGATGGTAATTAGACCATTTGTTTAGTTAGTGGACAAAAATGGATATGGTGAGATAAAATTTCAAAGTTTTAAGTGAAGGGCATTTTGGTCATTTGGTAAACAAAAGAATAAAAAGGGAAATTAAAGCCAAAATTTGCTCATCTTTCTTCAACCTTGGCCGAAACTTGGGAGAACACCATAGCTAGGGTTTTTTCATCTTTCAAGCTTGATTGTAAGTACATCCTAGCCCCGTTTTTAATGCTCTTTATGTTTTTGAAGTCGTTATCATCCGATCTATCTATTTCTACCATTAATTTAAGGAATAATAAAGGTCTAGGGTTTGACCCATGTTATAAATTTGTGTATTTTGATGTCTAATAGTAGAAGATGAAGGTTTGGTGTTAGATAAACAACTTTTACTAAGGGCCAGTTATTCATTGCTTTTCAAAAGCACTTACGGCTCCAAAAGCACTTTTGGAGGAAAAAGCATGCGAACAATTTCTTTTAGGTTGGAATTTTTGGCTTTTAGAAGTGCTTTTGAAAAGCACTTCTAAAAAGGAGAAGCTAAAATTTTTAGCTTTTCCTCTCCCAAAAGCACTTTTAGTGCTTAATTACTTTTTCACCCTCTAACAACATAGTACTTTCCTTTTTTTAGTGGTGCATAATTACAAATGTGTTAAAATCATTAATTAAAAATAAAAAATATTTTTAAAATATTAATTACAAATATTTAATGGTTATATTTAAATATTTAAAATGTAGTTTATATATTCTAATTAAATTTTATAAGTAATTAATATTTATTACTTAAAAATATTTAAAATTTATATTTCATATATTAAAATATTAACAAGTTATAGTAATTTTTTTATATTCTTACTAAAATATAATAATATTAACTAATTTAAATTTTATTTAAATGTATATTTGTTACTTGATAATAAAATGTCTAAAATGGACATTTTATTTCTCAAAAGCATTTTTTGACAGCAATGCTAAACACTCAAATTTTAAAGCAAACTTTTCAAAAGCACTTCTCAAAAGTACTTTTCCACAGCACTTTTCAAAAGCATTGCCAAACTAGCCCTAAGTGATTTTTGATGAAAATGCTTAAAAGGGCCTATTTGCAAAAGTTATAAAATAAGTAGTAAAAGTGTGTTTTAATGGAAATTGTGGGTTTTTATAGTTATAAAAATGGTTCGGCTAGGCTTGTACATTAAAGAAATTGCACACGTTTCATTTTACGAGCCTAGGGACCGTAAATATGACAAAGTTTAGGGGCAAAAATGTAATTTTTCCATAATAAGATTTTTGGAATGAATTGAATAATGTGAATAATAAATGAGTTAAATTTGCTATTATAGATCAAGAGAAGCGAGGTTCGGACCTAGATTGGGGGAAAAATAAAATATTTGACGATTAGGTCCCATTCCTACTATTTTTTGTACTGAGGTAAGTTCATATATAAATAATGCATTGTTATTTATGCTTTAATTGCTTTATTTTTATACGAATTGTGATTTACTCTTAAATGAAATCGATAAAGTTCGACAAACGAGAAATCCCAGTTGAACCTTAAGAATAGGTAGGATACAAATGTCATGACATTAGGTTTATTTAAGATTTTTTGTAAGACCATATCTAGGATATGGCATCGATATGAGATTTCGTGTAAGACCATAGCTGGGCTATTGGCTTCGATATGAGATCCCATGTAAGACCATATCTGGGATATGGCATTGGTATGGTACTATGTGTATGAGATTTCCCGAGTATGCTTTAGTATTCCAAGTGGTTCAACGAGAAATGTAACAGAAATTTTAATGTTGCGAAAGACCATGGTATGTTGCTAATTGGTACAGGTATGCACGTTGAACTTATGCCTAATAAGTACGATATGTGAAGAATTTCTAGGTAAGGTTATGAATGTACAAGATATGATATTAAGGTTTCTAATAATGTCCATGCCAAGTTGGACTATGAGATTTATAATGACATCTATGTTAATTCATTTCATGTTAGTTGCATAATAAATGTGTGTTTATGATGCTTATTATTTGCATAGGAACTTACTAAGCTTTAAAGCTTACTCCCCTTTCTTTTCCTTTGTCTTATAGTGTCACCAAGCTAGCTCGGGGATCAGAGACTGTTCACTCACACTATCAACTTATCATTTTGGGTACCAACGATTTTAATATTTTGAGTTATGGCATGTATAGGGACTTGGTTATTTTGTTATGTGTCATAATTGATTTGGGCCAAATGTGTTAGCTAATGTTGGTTGATAATTCATTTTGTAAATGGCCATTGAAATTGGCTAATATTGATTTAGGTATATATACACAATTGATGATGCCTTCCATGAATGAGGAAGTTTGCATGGTATGAGTTGTTAAGCATATGATGTTTGTATGTGATAAATGGTGGCATGTGATGGAAGTGTTGATGTCTTGGTCGTGGTTGATTTGGTTGTATGTATATGCTAGGATTAGTGTTATGTTTTGTGGTATAGGTATGTGCATAAAAGGGTGACAAAAGGGCTTGGTAAATAGCCTTATTTTTTGTCCACACGGGTAGGCACACGGGCGTGTGTCTAGGCCGTGTGCGACACATGGTCTGCCTCACGGGTATCTATTTCAGCTATGTGTCCCCTGCACCTTAATTGTTGCAAAGCAGAACGCTTAGTAATGAGCACACGGGCAGAGACACGGGCATGTATCTCAGCCGTGTGGACGGTACAGCCTCGAACACGGGCGTGTGCCCTGGCCGTGTGAAGTCTGCACCTATTTTATGAAAAATTATGAAAATTTAATCAATCACACGGCCTAAGCACATGAGCGTGTGACTTGACCGTGTGACTTCAATTTGATGATGACGTCATAAATAGAAAGCTCCTTAATTTGAACATGGCCTGAAGCACGGGCGTGTCTTAGGGTCACACGGGCGTGTCCCGAACCCACACGAGCGTGTGACCCCTTTTTTCATGAAAATTTTTCTAAGTTTTCCAAAAGTTTCCAAAGTTCTCGGTTTAGTCCTGAACCACTTCTGATGCATGTTTTGGGCCTCATAGGCTCGTTTTAGGGACGATATGAATGTTTTTGAAAAGTTTTAAATTTGAGTGGTAATTCATGACTCAGTTTTGAATGTTTGCTTGTGAATAAGTCTGATAATGCCTCGTACCCTATCCCGGCGTCAGATACGAGTAAGGGGTGTTACATTTAGTGATATCAGAGCTACAGTTTAATCAATTCTCAGACTAACGTAGCGTGTGTAAGAGTCTAGCTATACATGCCATAAATGAACTTTGATACTGTGATGACTCCTGACAACTTTAAATTGTGTTTTCATATAGTTATAGATCCCAATCGAGCTGAGGCTGATCAAGTCGAAAGTAATGCACCGGCTCCCACTCAAGGGCAGCGCCGTCTAATAGTAGACCTCCTACGGTTAGTCAGGGAGAAGGAGGCAGGGAAGCCTTTCTCTATATGATGAATGAGTGGTATACAGAATTTGTTCGAACAAATCTGAATGCCCAACCTCCTCCACCCCCACCCATTCCTCGACCGGTTCCCGTAGCCTCACAAGGTATGAACTTTGTAAGAATGAATAAGCCCCCGGTTGATAAGATCCGAAAGCATGGGGCTGAAGATTTTAGAGCTAATGTGGATGATGATACCGAGAGAGCCGAGTTTTGACTCGAAAGCTCCATCAGGGTATTCGATGAGTTGTCCTGCACACCGGATGAGTGTTTAAAGTGTGCTATCTCGCTTCTAAGAGATTCTGCATACCACTGGTGGAATACACTGGTATCGGTGGTACCGAGAGAAAGGGTTACATGGGAATTCTTTCAAGAGGAGTTCCGAAAGAAATATATTAGTCAACGGTTCATCGATCAGAAACGTAAAAAATTTCTTGAGCTGAAACAAGGTCGTATGATAGTGACCGAGTATGAGCGGGAATTCGTCAGACTTAGTAAATATGCTCGAGAGTGTGTTTCCACCGAGGCTATCATGTGCAAGAGATTTGAGGATGGATTAAATGAGGATATTCGTGTGTTAGTTGGGATTTTAGAGCTGAAAGAATTTGTGGTATTGGTTGAACGGGCTTGTAAGGCCGAAGAGTTGAAAAAAGAGAAGAGAAAAGCTGATCTCGAAGCTAGAGATTCAAAGAAAAGACAGATGAGTAAGTCGTTTCCATCTCAGTCTAAGAAGTTTAAAGAAATGTATTCCCGTTCAGATTTTTCAGCGGGGTATTCACGCAGAGATCGCGAGAAGCAATATTCGAGTTTTAAATCTTAAGCCACCTCAATGGCGAGTGTGGGCAATGTAAATTCTAACAGACCTGAGTGTCAACAATGTGGGAGAAGACATCCTGGTGAGTATAGGATGAATGACTGGGCTTGTTTCAAGTGTGGCTTTCAAGAGCACTTTATCCGAGATTATCTTGAAATGGATGAGAAGGAAAAAATTTAGAGTGTGAGGCCGAGTAATACTGCTAATAGAGGTAGGCCACCGAGAAATACTAGAAATGGAGCTAGTAGTAAAGGTTTGACGAAAGATATAGCTGTGAGATCTGAAGCTCGAGCACCTGCTAGAGCTTATGCCATCGATCCTGGATATAGCACATGCTCGCGAAGAAGCGACATCTCCCGATGTTATCACTGGTACTTTTTCTCTCTATAATACTAATGTAGTTGCATTGATCGATCCTGGATCAACGCATTCTTATGTATGTGTGAAATCTGTAGCTAGTAAGAGCTTGCCTGTTGAGTTTACTGAGTTTGTAATTAGAGTGTCAAACCCCTTAGGCAAACATGTATTAGTTGATAGAGTTTGCAAGAATTGTCCTTTGATGATTCGAGGTCACTATTTTTCGGTTGATTTAATGCTGTTTCCATTTGATAAATTCGATGTTATTTTGGATATGGATTGGTTAACATTGCATGATGTCGTAGTGAACTGTAAAAGAAAGATTATTGAACTGAAATGTGAAAATGGTGAAATTCTTCGGATTGATTCAGATGAGTCGGGTGAGTTACCTGTTATGATTTCTTCGATGACTGCCCAAAGATATGTAAGAAAAGGCTGTGAAGCTTACCTTGCATATGTGTTGAATACAAAAGAATTTGAATTGAAAGTTGAATCAGTGCCGATAGTTTGTACCGGATGTGTTCCCGGAAGAGTTACCTGGGTTACCTCCAGTTAGAGAAATTGAGTTTGGTATTGGTATAGTCCCAGGGACCTCGCCGATATCTATTGCTCTGTATAGAATGGCTTCGACTGAATTGAAAGAATTGAAAACTCAGTTGCAAGAGTTAACAGATAAGGGTTTTGTGAGACTGAGTTATTCTCCCTGGGGTGCTCCGGTATTGTTTGTAAAGAAGAAAGACGGATCTATGAGACTTTGTATCGATTATCGACAGCTCAACAAGGTGACTATAAAGAACAAGTATCCTTTGCCGAGAATAGATGACTTATTTGATCAGTTGAAATGAGCAACGGTATTCTCGAAGATTGATTTGAGATCTGGCTACTATCAGTTGAGAGTTAAAGAGTCAGATGTGCCGAAAATCGCTTTCAAAACAAGGTACGGGCACTATGAATTCCTAGTTATGCCCTTCGGACTGACGAATGCTCCTGCAGTTTTTATGGACTTGATGAACCGGATTTTCAGACCATACCTAGACAAATTTGTGGTTGTGTTCATTGATGACATCCTGATTTATTCTCGAGATGAATCCGAGCACGCTGAGCATTTGAGAACTGTTTTACAGATTTTGAGAGAAAAATAGTTATATGCTAAGTTCAGTAAAAGTGAGTTTTGGCTCAAAGAAGTTAGATTTTTGGGGCATATTGTCTCGGGTGATGGCATTTGAGTTGACCCGAGTAAGATTTCTGGTATTGTTGAATGGAAACCACCGAAGATTGTGTCTGAGGTTAGAAGCTTTTTGGGCTTAGTCGGTTACTACCACCGGTTTTTCAAAGGGTTTTCGATGATTGCTACCCCTATGACCAAGCTGTTGCAAAAAGATGTCAAATTTGTATGGTCTAAAAAATGTCAGCAAAGTTTTAAGAACTTGAAGGCTTTATTGACCGAGGCACCAGTTTTAGTGCAACCTGAATCGGGAAAAGAGTGTGTGATTTATAGCGACACGTCACTGAATGGATTAGGATGTGTGTTGATGCAAGAAGGTAATGTGATAGCCTATGCCTCGAGACAATTGAAGCCACATGAGAAGAAGTACCCGACGCATGATTTGGAATTAGCTGCTATTGTGTTTGCTTTAAAAATTTGGAGACATCATTTGTACGGGGAGAAATGCCATGTTTTTAATGGTCACAAAAGTTTGAAGTATTTGATGACTCAGAAAGATTTAAATTTGCGGCAATGAAGATGGCTTGAGTTACTGAAAGACTATGAGTTGGTGATTGATTATCACCCGGGTAAGGTGAATGTAGTTGCAGATTCCCTGAGTAGGAAATCCTTGTTTACCTTGAGAGCAATGAACACGAGGTTGACTTGGTCTGATAATGGTTCGATCCTAACTGAGTTGAGGGCTAGACCGTTATTTCTTCAACGAATTTTTGAAGCTCAGAAACGTGACAGTGATTTGCAAGCTAAGAGAGCTCAGTGTGAATCGGGCAGTGATTCAGATTTTCATATCGGATCCAATGACTGTTTGATGTTTCGAAATAGGATTTGTGTGCCGAAAAATGATGAGATTGTTCAGAAAATTCTTCATGAGGCACATAATGGTTGTTTATCTGTGCATCCGGGTAGTACGAAAATGTATAATGATTTGAAGAAATTGTATTGGTGGTCTGGTATGAAACGAGATATTTCGGAGTTTGTCTCGAAATGTTTGATTTTTCAACAAGTAAAACTCGAACACCAAGTACCTTCGGTTTTACTTCAGGCAGTGATGGTACCCGAAAGGAAATGGGACAGAATTACGATGGATTTTGTAACTGGATTACCTTTGACTCTGAAAAAGAAAGATGTCGTTTGGGTCGTTGTTGATAGAGTGACGAAATCAGCTCATTTTATTCTGGTACGTACCGACTATTCACTTGATAAGCTAGCCGAATTGTACATTGCTGATATTGTTAGATTACACGGAGTGCTTATTTCTATTATTTCGGATAGAGATCCGAGGTTTACGTCGAGATTTTGGAAAAAGATGTATGAAGCTTTGGGTACGAAGTTGAACTTTAGTACCGCCTTTCATCCGCAAACCGACGGTCAATCCGAAAGAGTAATACAGATTCTCGAAGATATGCTCCGATGTTGTGTTTTAGAATTCGAAGGTAGTTGGGAGAAATATCTACTTTTAGTCGAATTTACTTATAACAACAGTTTTCAGTTGAGTATAAAGATGGCACCGTATGAGGCATTGTATGGCTGCAAGTGTCGAACTCCGTTGTACTAGACCGAGCTCAGTGAGAGACAGATTCACGGGGTCAATTTGGTTAGGGAAACCGAAGAAAAAGTAAAGGTAATCCATGATTGCTTGAAAGCAACTTCAGATCGACAAAAGTCGTACGCAGATTTGAAAAGAAAAGAGATCGAATTTCAGGTCGGTGACAAAGTGTTTTTGAAAGTATCTCCGTGGAAGAAAGTTCTGAGATTTGACCGTAAAGGCAAGTTGAGTCCACGTTTCATTGGGCCGTATGAAGTTATTGAAAGAATAGGACCAGTGGCATATCGATTAGCTTTACCGACAGAGTTGGAAAGGATCCACAACATGTTTCACGTGTCTATGTTACGCTGTTACAGATCAGACCCTTCACATGTGATTTCCCCGACAGAGGTCGAGATTCGACCCGATATGACTTATGGTGAAGAGCCGATCAAGATTTTGGCTTGGCTCGGGAAGTTAAACAGTTGAGAAATAAGAGTATAGCCCTAGTGAATGTTTTATGGCAACGACATGGAGTCGAAGAGGCTACGTGTGAACATGAGGAGGCTATGAGAAAACAGTACCCGAACCTATTTTCTGGTAAGATTTTCGAGGACGAAAATCCCTAAAGGAGGGAGAGTTGTAACAGCCCGATTTTGGGGCTAGTCGGGACAGTGGTTTTGGGACCACAAATCCGACATAGAAAAATTTATTTTTATTACATTTCTATGGTCTACAGTTTTACAAAATGGTTTCACGAAAATTTCGTTCGAAAATTTTGACGTTTGGGCACTCAATTTAGTAAAAAGGACTAAATTGTAAAAAGTGCAAAAGTTGAGTTCTACTAGAGGTGTCTAATTTCTATGAAATTTTAAATTGAAGGTCCTTATATGGTAATTAGACCATTTTTTAAGTTATGGACAAAAATGGACATAGTGAGATAAAATTTCAAGGTTTTAAGTGAAGGGCATTTTGGTCATTTGGTAAATAAAATAATAAAAAGGGAAATTAAAGCCAAAATTTTCTCATCTTTCTTCAACCTTGGCCGAAACTTGGGAGAACACCATAGCTAGGGTTTTTTCATCTTTCAAGCTTGATTGTAAGTACATCCTACCCCCGTTTTTAATGCTCTTTATGTTTTTGAAGTCGTTATCATCCGATCTATCTATTTTTACCATTAGTTTAAAGAATAATCAAGGTCTAGGGTTTGAACCATGTTATACATTTGTGTATTTTAATGTCTAATGGTAGAAGATGAAGGTTTAGTGTTAGATAAACAACTTTTACTAAGTGATTTTTGATGAAAATGCTTAAAAGGACCTATTTATAAAGTTATAAAATATGTAGTAAAAGTGTGTTTTAATGGAAATTGTGGGTTTTTATAGTTATAAAAATGGTTCAGCTAGGCTTGTACATTAAATAAATTGCACACGTTTCATTTTACGAGCCTAGGGACCAAAACGTAAATATGACAAAGTTTAGGGGCAAAAATGTAATTTTTCCATAATAAGATTTTTGGACTGAGTTGAATAATGTGAATAATAAATGAGTTAAATTTGCTATTATAGATCAAGAGAAACGAGTTTCAGACCTAGATCGGGGGAGAAATAAAGTGTTTGACGATTAAGTCCCATTCCTATTATTTTTGTACCGAGGTAAGTTCATATGTAAATAATGCATTATTATTTATGCTTTAATTTCTTTATTTTTATATGAATTGTGATTTAATCTTGAATGAAATCGAAAAAGTTAGACAAACGAGAAATCCCGGTTGAACCTTAGGAATAGGTAGGATACAAATGTCATGACATTAGGTTTATTTAAGATTTCGTGTAAGACCATATCTGGGATATGGCATCGATATGAGATTTCATGTAAGACCATAGCTGGGCTATTGGCTTCAATATGAGATCCCATGTAAGGCCATATCTGGGATATGGCATTGGTATGGTATTATGTTTGTGAGATTTCCTGAGTATCCTTTAGTATTCCAAGTAGTTCAACGGGAAACGTAACGGAAAAGTTAACGTTGCGAAAGACCATGGTATGTTGCTAATTGGTACAGGTATGCACGTTGAACTTATGCCTAATAAGTATGATATGTGAAGAATTTCTCGGTAAGGTTATGAATGTGCAAGATATGATATTAAGGTTTCTAATAATATCCATGCCAAGTTGGACTATGAGATTTATAATGACATCTATGTTAATTCATTTCATGTTAGTTGCATGATAAATGTGTGTTTATGATGCTTATTATTTGCATAGGAACTTACTAAGCTTTAAAGCTTACTCCCCTTTCTTTTCCTTTGTCGTATAGTGTCACCAAGCTAGCTCGGGGATCGGAGACTGTCAGAGATTCACTCACACTATCAACTTATCATTTTGGGTACCAACGATTTTAATATTTTGAGTTATGGCATGTATAAGGACTTGGTTATTTTGTTATGTGTCATAATTGATTTGGGCCAAATGTGTTGGCAAATGTTGGTTGATAATTCATTTTGTAAATGGCCATTGAAATTGGCTAATATTTTTTTAGGTATATATATATACAATTGATGATGCCTTCCATGAATGAGGAAGTTTGCATGGTATGAGTTGTTAAGCATATGATGTTTGTATGTGATAAATGGTGGTATGTGATGGAAATGTTGATGTCTTGGTCATGGTTGATTTGGTTGTATGTATATGCTAGGATTAGTGTTATGTTTTTTGGTGTAGGTATGTGCATAAAAGGGTGGCAAAAGGGCTTGGTAAATAGCCTTATTTTTTGTCCACACGGGTAGGCACACGGGCGTGTGTCTAGACCGTGTGTGACACACGGTCTGCCCCACGGGCATGTGTTTCAGCCGTGTGTCCCCTGCACCTTAATTGTTGCAAAATAAAATTCTCAATAATGAGCACACGGGAAGAGACACGGGCGTATGTCTCAGCCGTGTGGACGACACGGCCTCGAACACGGGCGTGTGCCCTGGCCGTGTGAAGTCTGCACCTATTTTATGAAAAGTTATAAAAATTTAATCAATCACACGGCCTAAGCACACGGGCGTATGACTTGACCGTGTGACCTCAATTTGATGATGACATCATAAACAGAAAGCTCCTTAATTTGAACACGGCCTGAAGCACGGGCGTGTCTTAGGGTCACACGGGCGTGTCCCGAACCCACACGGGCGTGTGACCCCTTTTTCATGAAAAATTTTCTAAGTTTTTCCAAAAGTTTCCAAAGTTCTCGGTTTAGTCCCAAACCACTTCCGATGCATGTTTTGGGCCTCGTAGGCTCGTTTTAGGGATGATATGAATGTTTTTGAAAAGTTTTAAATTTGAGTGGTAATTCATGTCTCGATTTTGAATGTTTGCTTGTGAATAAGTCCGGTAATGCCTCGTACCTTATCCCGGCGTCAGATACGGGTAAGGGGTGTTAAATGTGGGTTTTTCAGATTTGCATAAAAAACTTTTTTATTCTACCATCAAAAGTAACCATTCACTTTCTTATTAGTTTTTAATATTATTAGGCCTTTGAAACTAAATTTTTAACAGTTGAATAGCATTTTTTAAATAAAAGTCGAGAATAGAGTTGTTAATGGTGAATTTCAAATTTTTGAATAAAAATGTGATTTCAAAGTGTTAATTAATAGGTTTTAATATGATTAAGAGGTTTCTAAACTTTTTTTGAAGTATCATTAAGGATTTCTTCGGTTTTAATGAATTTTCGAAAAAATAGCCATAAACATGTTGAAAAAGTCAATACTATGAACTGAGCATTTTAGTGTAGTTTAAATGTTGAGAATTAGTCATGGTGAATTAAAAGATGAACGAAATTGGTTTTAGGCAAAAAGATTGAGTATAGACCAAGATATTCGAATGTAAAGATTGTTATGTTAAAGGTTTTGGTTATATGGGAACATAACTTAGGCTTATGTTTTTTATTGCTTGTGGTGAGTTCCTAGTTGATTTTTGAATATATTGTTGTGTGAATTGTTGTGTTGAAGTTCCGGATTTGTTAGGACCTCCTACGAGCTAGGAAAGACTAGTTTGAGCTTTCGACATTTCAGCGAAAGCGTAGTGGTGAGTGTTTAGATTAACTACTTAAGGACACGATTCAATGCGTTATTTAGCAATTTAGTGGTAGCCTAAACCCCTATTCTAAATTCCTGGTGTAAGCTTTCTTGTACCTATGTTTATCTTGTAACATATGTGCTTGCGTTATTATGAAATTATGAACGGAAATGAGATGATATATATGTGTTATATGTTCATGATTATTGTTGTGAAAGAGTATATGTGTAAGCTTGTGGTACATGCTAAGCAACAATGATAATATTGTGCAAATGATACAAATATGCAGTGAAAGTAATCAGAAATTGGTAAGTAATATGTGTGTTTAAATACAAATATTTGGGCCTTGTGATTCTTGAAACCGTTGGATATAGTTGGCATGCCATAGAATTGTGAGTACTCACTTATATGTTATATGATTTGGGTATTGAGGCCCTTGGACATGTTGGAGAGATAAGGGAATGTGAGCTAAGCTCCATTCAACGGGACATGTTTGGTGTGTTGGAGAGTGTTAGCTTTATGCTTCACTATTGGGACATGTTTGACTCTATAAGCCTATGTGGTGTGTTGGAGATCTGTGTATCCGATAAATGGTGATAGTGCCCACTTTTACATTTCATAGCTCAAGTTCCAATTTATCTATAAACATGTTTTTGAGTATTGAAAATATGCTTGAATGTTATGTGATTACATGAGTGGTGATATATGTCGAAACCATTTTTTTTGAAAAAACAGGAATCGACTTTAAAAAAACGAAAACGGGAGTCGCCACCAATCCCTTTTTGCTTAGGTGTGAGTGGATCACCTTATAAAAAGTTTTATTTCAAAACATTGATTTTGGCCTCGAAAATTCAAGAAAACGGGTTCGAGAGTCGGTTACGTCATTTAGGAAGGATTAGCACCCTCGTAACGCCCAAAATTGTTATCGGATTGATTAGTTATTGTCCTAATGTCGAAAATTCGAAAAGATTTGAAAACATGATTTCTTTAAAAACTTGAACAATTTGAGTTGGAACTTGAGATTCCTTTGTTCCGAAAGAATACAAACATCACATCCAGCGCGTTAGGACATGATGTTTTAAACCCTTGTAACCAAAATCATCTCATGATTTACAAAATTCATTAAAAGGATATTTAGTTATTTAGTCAAACGGAAAATCGAAACCCAGCACGTTAGGGCATTATTTCCCGAATTTCTAAACACAAAACATTGCCTTATTTAAGAAAAACTTTTGGATAAAATGTGGTAATTAAAGAAGATAAATATTTTTAAACAAAGATTTGAAAAAAGTAACATTAAGTTATTACAAAAAGTGTAATTTACTAAAGTTACAGATTATATTAACAATTAGCACTAACATAAACAATTAAGTAAAAGAATGACAAGTAATAATAATAATGTTAAGGTAAACAAAGATACTGGATTCAAATTTTTTTTTTAAAAAAAATGAACAATCAAAATAAAAAATATAGAGTAGATAATAGCAATTTTAAAAGAATCTGTGAAAAAATTAAGGAAAAAAAATTATTCACAAGATTAAATTCAAATAATAAATAATAATATAAAGTAAATAATATACTCAAAACAATTAATGAATATTATAACAATTTTTAGAAAAATGAAAAAAAAAGAAACGATATGGAAAAATCTAAAATAGTTAATAAATACATAATAAAATAAATAAATAAATTTTAAATAAATAATATAAAAACTTTGAATAAAAATATATAAGGGATAACTTATAATATAATATACCATTTAAAAATAGATAATATACATATTTTAAATAAACAATATATGGAAAATTTTGCCTTAATAATAAAATAATTTAGATGATGTACAACATACAAATTTTCAAATAATACAGAATATGATTAAAGTTAAATAATATATAATATATAGATAATATATAAAAAATAAAAATAAAAATATATATGATAAAACAATTTAACGTAAATAGGGAAAAGCAAAAAAGAAAAACAAGTTTAAAATAATTAAAATAAATGAATAAATAATAATTAAGCAATTAAATGGATAAATAAAAAAAAAGTTAAAAAAACGCATAAGTCAACCTAACTCCCGCAATATGTGGACTCAACGAAATTCTTCCACCAAAATCTAACTCGAACGGAAGCAACTCAAAAAGAAACGAAGATGAGCGAAGAACAAAATAGGAACAAGCCACTTAAAATAAGAACGTAAAAGAGAGAGAAATTTGAATGAATGCTCTCAAGAATTTTTTATTACTCAAAATTCAAGTCCTTTACAATGAAGGGAGAGGCCTCTATTTATAGTTGAGCCTCCCCAAATCCAACGGTACAGATCAATTACATCAACGGCTAAGATTGAAAGGTATCTACAAATTAAAACTCTAAGATTACAAAATCATATCTTCTAAGATTGCATACCATATCTTCTAGGATTGCATATCATATCTAAGATTTGCATATCATATCTAAGACTGCATATCATATCTTCTAGGATTGCATATCATATCTAAGATTTGCATATCATATCTAAGATTGCATATCCTTGAAGATTGTGTTTCCATATACGTCAAGCTTGTAGATGGACCTTCAATCTTTTCAAGTAATGAGCCATTCCGATCGGGCCAAATGATATATTTTGGACTGGACTTGGACTTTGTTTTATTATTTTGGGTTTATTATTTTTTGTATGGGCCCGGGCTAAATTGGCCTATTACAGCTGCCCCTCTTTCCTCATTGTCGTGTAACGAGAATGGAGCAAAGACTATAAAAGGACCAATTTTTCCCGGTCTTGTCGAGCCTTAACTTCTTGATCCTCATCTTCTTCAAGTAGTCTCTAACCCAATCTTTGCAATTTCAAGGAGATTGAATCAGTAGCTTTAATCTTATTCTCTGCAACTTCGGGGAGATAAGACCTGCTCTTGTAGATTTAATCCATCCTCTTTGTAACCGGGAAAGTGAGACTAGTATCTTTGATCTTGCTTCACTTTGCAATATTCGAGAAAGACAAGATCTGCTATTTTCAATCTGCTCCACTGCAAACTCAGGGAGGCAAGCTAATATCTTCGATCTGCTTCCTGCAACTTCAGGAAGAAAAGATCTGTTGTCTTCGATGCTCCACTTGCAACTTCGTGGAGGAGCGAGGCTAATATCTGCGATCTGCTTCCTGCAACTTCAGGAAGATAAGATCTGTTGTCTTTAGTCTGCTCTGCTGCAAACTCAGGGAGACAGGCTAATATCTTCGATCTGCTTCCTACAATTTCAGGAAGATAAGATCCATCATGTCTTGATCTGCTCCATCAGTAACCCGAGGGAGCAGGCTAATATCTTCGATCGCTTCAGTAACCGGGAAGATAAGATCTGCTTGTCTTCGATGCGCTTCTGCTGCAACTTCAAGGAGGCAGGCTAATATCTTCAATCTGCTTCATGCAACTTCAGAAAGATAAGATCTGCTGTCTTCAGTCTGCTCTGCTGCAACTTCAGGGAGGCAAGGCTGGTGTCTTCGATCAGCTTCACCGCAACCTCAAGAAGGCCAGATCCGCTATCTTTAGTCTGTTCCACTGCAAACTCAGGGAAACAAGACTGGTGTCTTCGATCTGCTTCACTGTAACCTCAGGAAGGCAGGATCTGCTATCTTTTAGTCTACTCCATTGCAAACTCAGGGAGACAAGGCTGATGTCTTCGATCTGCTTCACTACAACTTCAGGAAGGCCAGATCTGCTATTTTTAGTCTGCTCCACTGCAAACTCAGGGAGACAAGACTGGTGTCTTCGATCTGCTTCACTGTAACCTCAGGAAGGCAAGATCTGCTATCTTTTAGTCTGCTCCACTGCAAACTCAGGGATGCCAGACTAGTGTCTTCGATCCGCTTCACTGCAATCTCAGGAAGACAAGATTTGCTATCTTCAATCTGCTCCACTACAAACTCAGGAATGTCAGACTAGTATCTTCGATCCGCTTCACTGCAATCTCAGGAAGACAAGATCTGCTATCTTCAATCTGCTACACTGCAAACTTAGGGATGCCAGACTGGTATCTTCGATCCGCTTCACTGCAATCTCAGGAAGACAAGATCTGCTATCTTCAATCTGCTCCACGGCAAACTCAGGGATGCCAGACTAGTATCTTCGATCTGCTTCACTGCAATCTCAGGAAGACAAGATCTGCTATCTTCGATGTTGCAACACCGTCTTCTGGGGGACCTATCCTGGAAAACCGGTTTTATGTGTTTATGATTATGCAAAATGGTTAGGATGCTATGATCGAAATGAGTCAAATGCTCCTAATTAGATGTGCTATGCATACAAAATGAGAATGATCCCTTTAATGCTTAGGGTGTCATCACTCGTTATTCATCAAGAGTCTTATCACTGATGTATTATACTACTATCTTATTCGACTTGGTATTTTCCAACAGAAAACTCAAAGAAACAACCACATTCTGCTCAGCAAGCTTGCCCCGCTGTAATTTCAGAGTCCCTTCCATTGTACCATCTGGGACATAAAGTTTGTACCTCCTATTGCAATAACATTTGGTTTCTTCCATCCATCCTGCTGCCACTCAGAGGTATAGAATTTGTATCATCTTCAATCAATTTAATCTGTTACACCATTCACTGGGTGTAATGACCAGATGTATATGCTTGAAATTTGCATGAATGCAGGGTATCATTTTTCTTTTCCCGAGAATGATCCTCTTTTACACTTGGGTTGACATTGCTCGTCATTTGTTGAGATGGTATCACCGACGGAATGTCTTATCCAATAAAAATCCAAAGAGATAATCATCTTTCAATATTTCCAACCCTTAGGCTTGGTGAATTCTAAACAATAGTCCTGTTTCAGATTCTCGTATTATTTAGAAACTTCTAGAGTAATATGCAAAATTTTTTTTATGAAAGTATTATTAGTCCATTAATCGTTATTTCAATATAAAATGCTTGAAAAAGATCATAACAATGGACGAGAAAGAAATTAATCAGGAGCATAGCTTGGAACAAATAAGTTAATCAAAGATAACCAATGCAATAAAAGAAAAATGATTGGGGTGTATCTTGAAAAGAATAAAGTAATCAAAGATAGAAAATTCAAAATAGGTAAGATAGAAGCTAGGTGCCCCGGATAACGCAGCCTGAGCTTCTCTGTACAAACTTCTTGAGGACCATTTTGAGCTCAATACATGTTTAGAGGATCCGGAGTACTTTTTCAATGCCCCAAAATATAGCATACTTCCTCATTGTTAATTCAGGCATAGCAAGACTACCACATGCCCTATCTTTGATCAAAATTTGAGCCGCCCTTTTTGGGTTTTCGGCTCAAAACCCCTTTGGTCTCAAAGCGCCCTTTGCGGGTTTTCGCCGTGGCCTCTCCTCCTTTTTTTTTTGAATTTGATCTCGATGCGCCCTTTGCGGGTTTTCACCTTGGCCTTTCCCTTTTCAGGTAAAATAGTTCTTGACTGAACCTGAATTTTCCAAATTGGGAAAGTCTTCGCCATCCGTCTCGGTCAATATCAATGCTCCTCTAGAACATGCCCCTTTTTACTACATAAGGTCCTTCCCAGTTCGGCATCTGCTTTCCTCTGAAATCCAACATCAGTTTCCCCTTGTGGAATTCTCTAGGATGAACCTCTTTTGTCGTAAGCTTACATCATCTGGCCGTGACAGATAGCTTTTAACCTTTTTTCCTTCGATTTGGTTCAATTGGCAAAACTGTTTCTATTCCGATGAGAAATGTGTTGCCCTAACGAAGGTTCTAGCCGGCGTTCGATAAGACAGAGGGTAAATGGTAACTTCTTTATGTCAATCTTTACAAGTCTCAGTCCTCTTTCCCATGATCTTTTTTTTGCTGCCTTTACTGCACTGTGATATGGCGTCTGATCTTTGAACAAACTTTCAAACTTTTGACATTGTCCTTTTTAGCACTCTTTGTCGGCACCTGATCTTTTTTTTTTGAGAATTTGATGGCTATCGACTTTGTAACATTGGAATATGAATCTACTTCCACCATCTTAGTGAAGTAAATGATGACCACGATGATGAATAGATGTCGGCTAGAAGCTTTTGACTAGATCGACCCCACATATAGAAAATATGTGAAGAAATAGATGAGACACATAAGTCTTGTTTTCCTCAATTTGGCATTTACAACATAACTAAAGCAATCTCCCTTTTATGATGGACCAATAGTACCCGAACCTTATGATTAGCCTGGCTATTGTAGAACCATTATCATGTTCTTTAAACACCCTTATGGACCTCTTTTAAGATTTCAACGTACCCGCGTCTCAGTAGCCCAGGCATGTCCTGATATGATCGTGCAAAAACATCTTGGAATTCTTGAAAATGACTCAATGATGTCTCGCCTTATTTCTGTGGTGAGCTAGGCTACAATCTTCACCTCTTTTCTAGGCTCATAATATCCACTGACCCTTTGTAGAGTAGGGTCTATTTTTCATCTTCTTCTACCATTCTTAACAAATCAGAAGATAGGTTACAATCTCTGTCATCTTCAAAGTCCTGAGATCTCTCTAGACACATATCTTACTCGAAAGGAGACTCTGAGTCAGTAGCAGCGTTGCTCACATCGTTGATATCTGGAGACCTACTGTAGGTTCGAAGGAAGATTCCAAAGAATAAATGATTCAAAGAATGATTATTTGTATAATATGATCATGAATGAATAGTAAAAGAATATTTAAAAGAAAGACCCAAAAATAAAAGAATCTATACATGGAAAGAATAAAAGAATATTTTTTCAAAAAGATGCATTTTATTGAAATAAAAATTTCGGACACAAGCCTATTTCACAAAAGGGTTCTTATTGCCTCTAGGCTTAAGGCAACAAGCGTGTTTTGAATATTACTCTAGATTAGCTCTAAAATTACAGGGATCTCTTCCACAGTCCCATTATTCAAAACACTCCCAACTATGTAAGGGCTTGGAAACTTCATTCCCCAGTTCCCTCTTTGCTTTTGACTTCTTCAAGGAGTCGCAACTTTCTTGTCTCCTCCTTCAATTATCGCATTTACTGCCTCGTCAAAGTGATCAAGTTCTGATGAAACGTCGAACTTCACAATTCCCATTTTAATGAACCTTTCGACCAACTTTTTAAACGTAGTACAGTTTTCAATTGAGTGACCCATTATTCCTGCGTGGTACTCGCATTGGGTATTCTCGTTATACCATTTTGGAAACAGAGGTTGCACGGGTTCCGAGTAGGACGAAGACACCACATGCACATTAAAAAGATTCTGATACAGCTCTATGTCATTGGGATGGGTATGAACTGGAGCTTTTCTGCATTTGGCCTCAAGTTAGATTCCTGCTTTGAAGAGCCTTGATAGCTAGTGGTTCTGACCCTCGGTGGCCTCTGATGTTGATTTGGGATGCATGCTCAGGATACTCACTTCATTTTCCTTGTTTCTCGGGGCTGATCTTTTGGCGCTTTCTCCTGTTTCTATCTTGCCACCCCTTATGGCATTTTCAATCATTTCTCCCGCCATTACTATATCCACAAAGCTTTTTGAGGTACTTCCTATCATGTGAGTAATGAATGGGGCCTTTAAAGTATTGATGAAAATCATTGTAGTTTCCTTTTCTAGGAGCGGTGGCTGAACTTGCATGGCAACTTCCCTCCATCTTTGTGCATACTGCCTGAAGCTTTCATTTGATTTCTTCTCTATGTTTTGCAAGGTGATTACATCAAAGCGTTATGTCATCACATGATTGTATTATTTCATAAATGCTTGTGCTAGGTCTCTCCAAGAATTAATCCTAGCACGGCTCAATTGGTTGTACCACCTGGATGCTGCCCCCACCAAGCTATCTTGGAAACAATGGATCAACAGTTGATTGTTATTAACATACCCAGTCATCTATCTACAGAACATGGTAATATGGGCTTCAGGACAGCTTGTCCCATTGTACTTCTCAAATTCTGGCATTTTGAACTTGTGAGGAAGCATCAAATCTGGAACCAAGCTCAAGTCTTTAGCATCAATTCCATGGTGATTATCAGCGTTTTCCAAGGCCTTGAACTTTTCTTCTAACCGTCTACAACGGTCCTCTAACTGCCTTGGTAATTCAATTCTCGTCCCTTCCCTTTCCGCTTTATCTAAATCAGGGATAACAGGATTAGCAGGGTTATCTCCTGGGTTAGATCCTGAGCCAACTTGGAAATTCATGGGCACCCTAGTATCAGCTTGACCTTGTTGAGGCCTAATTGTAACAGACGGCCTTCGAGGATGTGCTTAAAGTCGTGTTTGTGCATGCGGTGGTGTAAAACTTGGAGGATAATCCTCATTATCTTCTCCAGCATTAGTCATGGGGCCTTTTCCCTTGTCCATTACCCCATTCAGTAGCTGAGTCATTTGAGCCACCATATTCCTTTGGGCTTCCATCATTTGTTCCCTCATATCTTGTTGGATCTTTGCCAACTGCTCTTGCAGCTGGTCTTGCATGTCTCTTTGGAACTGTTCAAATCTTTGATCCATATCTTTTGTCTTAGCGCGAGTACCGTAGCGATGTTTAGTTTCCAGATTAACTTTCTCTCTTTCTCTCTTTTTCTGAAATAACTTCAACTAATTAGGGTCCTTCTATGGATTTTAATGCATATGATGCGATGTAATGCAAATACATGAAATGAATGCAAAAAGAAAGAGAGGCGTTGATTCTGAATTCAATTCCATTAGAATAACTTTTCTAGAAAATAAATTCCTTTACATAAAACGGATATTTATACAGCCTTTCCCTCATATTCCAAGCGAAGACATTGATCCCTTTCTTCTTATCTGGATATTAAGGTCCAATCTCGCGAACTTTCTAACAAATGTCTCTACTAGCTCTTTTTCCTTGATCTGGGCCGCGACTCACTGCTTACTTATTTCCACAATGCTCGTTAGCCTCTTCAAGAAAGCCGAGACATGGTGATTCTCGAATAGTCTTCGTAAACTTGAATCCTTGGGCAATAAAGTCTTGTATTCCTTCACGGACTATTAGTCTTCTCTCGTTGTGTTTACTTGGACTATATTCGGACGATCGTATTATAATCCACTTTATCAAGAATTCCATTTTCTCATGACAAACTCTTCTATTTAGTAATCGAATTTGAATCAACACATCTTTTCTATGATGTGAATGCAATGCAATCAAAACAAAAGAGAACACGTTAGCACAAGAGAAATAAATAACAAAATAGGGCACCTATCTGGGTGACCACTAGGGTTTGGCATAGTTCTTCCTAAGGTGGGCTCTTAGGGTTCACTATATGCGGTTTAGTTCTAAAGAAAAGGTACCTGAACCAGCAGATTCCTCAATCTTCATCCATTATAGGCTCATACAGATCGAGTTCAGTTTAGGGGAATACATTTCCCTATGGCCATATGGAAGTGAAAACTTCACGAAGACATAGGTACAGATGTATCCCGGAAGCAATCCACTAGCCCACGCGGAGGTGAAAACCTCACGAAGGCATAGTTTATCACTCTCACTTAAGGGTGCGACCAAAACGGTCATGCAATGCAATGTGCGCAAAAAAAAAAACAATCATATGCAATGACACAAACAAATGCAACAAAAGGATCATAATTTTCAAATTAGATTTTCAAATTTTCAAATCGAATTTTCAAATTGTAACATCCCGAAATTGGGCCTAGGAGAATCGGGCCTATTGGGCCACGAGCGTAGAAGCATTTTAAAATTTTTTGAGAACATGAGAATGGCATCATTGCAAGTTGGACTTATTAGGTAAGTGAATTTGGAAGGTTATGGGGCTTCTATGAAGTCCCGGGTTCAAGTTAGGCCATAGGCAAAATTTTGATTTTTGGGCACTTTAGGGGGAGGACAGTTGGAAGCAAGACTTAAGGAAATTTGGTTGTGTCTTGCTAACACAAGGAGTCTAGTGGTAAGGTGGCTATGGCGTCAGTAGGGAAGCAAAGTGAGCTGGTGTTCGAATCCCACATGCAGCATAAGGGAGTTTTAATTTTTGTGCTCAAGGAGGAGAAGAGGTGGAGTTGGAGTAGAAATCTACATGGTGGTTGGGAAACTTGGTCAAATTGTTTGAATGGGTGATGTAGAGGAAGTTGAGGAGCAAATAGGGGAGAGAATCAAGGGATTTGAGGTGAGAGGTAGTAGTGGCCGATTGTGGAGGTGTTGGGAGGAAGAGAAATTCGGCTAAGGGGGTGGTGTTTTGGCATTTTTTTCGGCTAGTGTGGTATAGGTCCCGAATTTCTTTAGGCTCTCTAGGCATTTTTGCGTTTTGGGGGCATTTGCTACTCAGGCATTTTTGGGTTCTCTTTTCCTCAACTTGTTGTTGCCGAATTGCTAAAGTTTTACTCTTTTCTTCCCCTTACTTTTCCTCAAATCCCATCTTCTCAACCTTTCTTCCACCTATAGCCGAATCCTTATTACACCAATATTTCTGCTTGTGTTCTTTAATTGCTTTTCATTTCGGTTTATACTCCATAGCTGAATTATGATTCTTTTGGCATTTGCTTCTGTTTCGTGCACTTGTTCTTTAAGCTTTTCGGGTTAACTCTTTTACAAATCCCTTCTGCCGAAGCCATAGTTTCTTTTCCCCATAGTTTCTTTTCCCCTTCATCCCTATTTGTTCAAACACTCTCCGTTATTCTTTGTTGGCCAAATTCTTGCTTTGACATCTTCCTTCTAGTAGCTGAATCTTGGGTCCTCTATTTGCTGCTGGTGCCGAATCTTGTCATTCCATTCGGTTCATCCCTAGTACTAAGGTAATGGTTCTTCTTCTTCCACTCTCTTTCGTTTTTTCTTCTCTTGACTCTGTTTAAGCTGAACTTAACCACTCGTTCTACCTTGAACCTCTTCTGTTCTCTTTTGGTAAGGGCTGAATCCTCCAAAGTGCAAACTCGAATCTTGTTGGTTCAATCGGCTTCGGGATCTCGTCTTCTTGTTGGTAAGCGGTGGGGATGGCCGATTAGGGGTGTTAGTTCTCTTATTTTGGTTGAATTCTTTGGGGCCGAAAAGGCCATCCCTCTCATTTTCTTATCTTGAATAACATTCTTAAAACAATCTCTTCGTTAGAGGCACGGATCTTGGATTAGTAGAAGGTGGACCGAATACCCTCTTTAGAAGGGAGGGTAATATTCGTTGGTAAGCTAAACCGGGACTCTCTTTTTTGTTCTATTAAGTATTCAAAGTTTGGGGTTACATATGAGAAGACTAACTGTTAACTGTTTGAATCCTTAGGTGCTTCAGAGAGTATCAGGTTACATATTCCAAATCAGGTGTGTAATCTCACACCTATCTGAATGGTTACATGGGATGTTCTGTGATTCGACCGAAAGCCGAAAAGTCAGAAATCGGCATCTGTGACCACTCGAGTGTGCGAACGCTCGTAGTGGTAAATCGAGATACGAATAAGGGCGGTAAGTCGTTGAGAGTGACACGCGCACTCTCACGATACTGAGGCTGTAACGTGCCTAATCGAGCCGAAACGGGCCAAATGGGCCCAATGGGCTATCCGGCCCAGCTGGAGCAAAATTGTAGGAAGGCTATCAAACGATAAGTCTGAATTCGAAATCTACAAATCTGACACCGAAATCTTGCGTTTTGGGGCACACGAGCGTTTGGGCCCGTTTGGTCCTAAAATGGATTTTAGGCCCAATAGTTCCGTAGAGACCCAAAAAGGGTTTTGTGTCGCTCGAGGCGACAGTGGGTCTTCGGAAAGGCTGTTAGTTGAAAAATTACTGAAATACCCTTAGTGGGTAAATTACTGAAATACCCTCGGTGGGTAAGATTACGGTTATACCCTTACGGGTTAATTAGCATGATTGTGTGTATTCTATTTATCTGGTTATGATGATAATTTGTTTCATACATCATTTATGATATATGCTTTGCATATATGACATTCTGCATAGGGTTGGGATATTGATGATCGGAGGAAGTGTATTCTGGTGGCTTCGCCACATTTCTGTCTGGTGGCTATGCCACATATATTCTGTTATTCTGGTAGCTTTGCCACAAATTCTGTGATGATCAGCTGGTCTGCCATCGAGGTGTGTAGCGGATGGATGGGTCGATTTAGAAATCCCCACAGGTGTGTTGGACTGGTACGGGTGGTGTGTAGCGGATGGATTATTAGGTTGGGGCTATATTATATTATTTGCACTATCATGTTTATAGGGCTAAAGCCCAGTCTGTTTCTAAATAGGGCTTCAGCCCAGTCTGCTTCTGTATGGGCTCAGGCCTAGTTACTGACCGTTTAGAGGATTACACACTGAGTTTCCGTAACTCACCCCTCTGCTTTAACTTTGCAGGTGATCCCCAATATTAGAGGATTTGGCGCAGCGGAGGACTCTGTGGTGGCCATACATCGGAACCTTAGTAAATTTCTGTTTTACTTTATTTTGATATTTATTTTAATTTAGGTTTGGGATTTGTAATAAGGCCTTTTAACTTTAAATTTCTTTTAAACTTTCTTTTTCGTTATGATTTATTGCTAAAGGATTAAGATGGTGTTTTCTCAAAAAGTTAACGAGCGGTTTTCTAAAATATCACATTTTCGCAACTCACTGAAACGGATTTCTGATTTAAACAAGCTTTTGGAAATATAAATATAATAATGGTAATAACAACGTTTTTACAATAACACCGTAAAAGTAAATCTGGATTTCTCAAACAACAAAGTTCGAAGTTTTCAAAAAGAAGACGAAGTTTTTAACGAGCGCACAGTCTTTAAACAACCCTCCTATGTGACATGCCAGATCCGGTAGTAACGTCTAGGCCGAGTTTGGGGTGTTATATTTTATGGTATCAGAGCCAGGTTGCAAAACTCTGCTGTGGAATGGGTTCGAAAATGTTTTTTTTTTTCAAATTGGTTTGAATTATGGTTTAGAATATATATATATGTTTATTGGAAGTATGGCACACCAAATTCGTAAGTCCTCTTACTTTATGTTTGATTATATGATGAAATGTCTGTAAGAGAGAAAACTACTAGAGTTAGTGGTAGTACACTAAAACTGTTAGCTATAGGAGCTAAGACTATAGAGACTGCGACATTAGGAAATTTGATCTGCAAAAACAACTCTTATACCTGTTTCCATAAGACATTTGTTAATAAACATTGGAATTATAGACTGATTCATAAAACTCTTAATCAGATTAACGCGTTACAATGAGATGAGTACAAGAGGTAGACGTGGCCGTGGTTGGGGCCGAAGTGCTAGGGCTGGGTCTTCAGCATCGGGACATATGCCCAAAAAGGAGGCGTCGGTACCGCCAGTGACTGAGACGGAGTCTTATGGCCGAGCCGGAGCTGATGTGCTGACTCAGCTAGTTAGGGAGGTATTGAAGGAGGTTAAAGAAATTGGTGAAACACTTCGATTTGGGTGCGTGGATTGTAAGAAGAAAAGAGATCACAATTCTCTAGCGTCGCAATCTCGTTATGTGAAGCATGTGAAGGCACGTCCAAACTTTTCGGCTTGCGACTATTGCAGAAGGCGTCATCCGAGTGAATGCTGGAGGAGATCAGGAGCATGCTTAAGATGCGGGTCTAAGGAGCATAGGGCTCGGGATTGTTCCATCACCATTAAGTCAGGTACGTTTTGGTTGAATGTGGAGTTTAAAAGTAGAAAATTTTGTGTATGTGTGACAAATACCTGTTTGCTTCTGTGGTTAGATATTTGGTTGTGTGAAGAGGTTTCTAGATTAGGTTAGAAATGTATTAGTGTTATTGAAATGAGAGTGAGCAGCGGCAGCGTGGTAGAGTAGTCTGTGTTAAAACCACTGTTAGATAGCTGGAAATTTCGAGGACGAAATTTCTTTAAGGGGGTAGATTTGTAACATCCCAAAATTGGGCATAGGAGAATCGGGCCTATTGAGCCCCGAGCATAAAAGCATTTTAATTTTTTTTGAGAATATGAGAATGGCATAATTGCAAGTTGGACTTATTAGGTAAGTGAATTTGGAAGGTTACGAGGCTTCTATGAAGTCCCGGGTTCAAGTTAGGCCATAGGCAAAATTTTGATTTTTGGGCACTTTAGGGGGAGGACAGTTGGAAGGAAGACTTAAGGAAATTTGGTTGTGTCTTGCTAACATAAGGAGTCTAGTGGCAAGGTGGCTATGGCGTCAGTAGGGAAGCAAAGTGATCTGGTGTTCGAATCCCACATGCAGCATAAGGAAGTTTTATTTTTTGTGCTCAAGGAGGAGAAGAGGTGGAGTTGGAGTAGAAATCTACATGGTGGTTGGGAGACTTGGTCAAATTGTTTGAATGGGTGATGTAGAGGAAGTTGGGGAGCAAATAGGGGAGAGAATCAAGGGATTTGAGGTGAGAGGTAGTAGTGGCCGATTGTGGGGGTGTTGGGAGGAAGAGAAATTCAGCTAAGGGGGTGGTGTTTTGGCATTTTTTTCGGCTAGTGTGGTATAGGTCCCGAATTTCTTTAGGCTCTCTAGGTACTTTTGCGTTCTGGGGGCATTTGCTACTCAAGCATTTTTGGGTTCTCTTTTCCTCAACTTGTTGTTGCCGAATTGCTAAAGTTTTACTCTTTTCTTCCCCTTACTTTTCCTCAAATCCCATCTTCTCAACCTTCCTTCCACCTATAGCCGAATCCTTATTACACCAATATTTCGGCTTGTGTTCTTTAATTGCTTTTCATTTTGGTTTATACTCCATAACCGAATTATGATTCTTTTGGCATTTTCTTCTGTTTCGTGCACTTGTTCTTTAAGCTTTTCGGGTTAACTCTTTTACAAATCCCTTCTGCCGAAGCCATAGTTTCTTTTCCCCTTCATCCCTATTTGTTCAAACACTCTTCGTTATTATTTGTTGGCCGAATTCCTGCTTTGACATCTTCCTTCCAGTAGCCGAATCTTGGGTCCTCTATTTGCTGCTGGTGCCGAATCTTGTCATTCCATTCGGCTCATCCCTGGTACTAAGGTAATGGTTTTTTTCTTCCACGCTCTTTCGTTCTTTCTTCTATTGACTCTGTTTATGAAACACCCCCCAAACCCGGCCCACGAGCCTTGACTGGATCTGGTATGTTCCTCGAGAAAACATTTGAAAATCTGTTTGTTACTTAGGAAAAATTCGTGTGGTTTTGAAGAAGGATTTGCTTGTGTTGGGTTCAATTGAAAACCTTGTATATTTTTTTTTTACTTTGAATTGGAAATTTATTTGTGATTAGGTGGTCAAAAACACTTAATATTTAATTTTTTTTAGTAAACCATTTAACCTTGATTTAAACTTAATCGTATAGTAATAAAATCCAATAAAAAGCATGCATAAAATAATTCATATTAACGGCCTTATTACATCAAAAATTAAACCCAAATTAAATCCAAAATACTTAAAATGAAACAAGTCCAAAATAAAGTCCCGAACTGAGCATGGCCACCACTAAGCTCCTGCCGACCCGGTCCATCACCGAAAGTCACACGAAAAATATTCCCACAACAGGGTGAGTCAAAGCAGACTCAGATTGTGTATAGCAACCACACTAAGCCCTAATGATTTTGGCATATCAAATCATACATATACATATTACAATTTACAAATAATGATGCATTCCCGAACCCAAACCTAGATGCCATCCGCTACACATCACCCTGTACCAACCGTCACACCGTGGGGACTACTAAGTCAACCCTCCATCCGCTACACATCATCGAAGGCAGTCACTGCAGTCGACGTGCTCATCGCCCTTATAAATTCGTGGCATAGCCACCAGATAGTATATTTTGTGACATAAGTCACCACATTCAGATATTGTGACCGAAGTCACCACATTCAGATATTGGGGTATATAACCACCAATCACTTCCCCTTTCCATATAACCCATATGCCCATGTCATACAAAACATGCAATATCATGCCATATTCTTTATTCACATTCTTATAGTTTCACATGTGTGCCATAACATATCATATTATACTCATAGTAGGAGTAGGAAAACGTACCTGAGTACTTTGTACCATTGCATGGTACCTTAGCCATATTCACATTATTATAACACATGTATTAAATTAAAGCCGTGATCTATTAAGATTTAGTGTGGGGTACACACCTGATATTAACGCTTTATTGAAATCCCGAAAACTCGATCTAACGTCCTAAATCTTAGTCCCTATATTCGGCCAACCCTGAACATGTCAGTGAAAAGCCATTCGGCAAAAAATACAAATCCCGAAGGACTAACGTAATCAATTTCTTACCTTGCTGCCGATTTGTCTTTTGATCAAATCCTGAAAACTTGTAGTCTTTCCTCCTTGCATTCAATCACTTGACTAGGTTAGTTTTCGGCTTTTGAATAAGTAGGAAATAGATCTAAGTTGCTAAATAGGCCTTGGCCGAATGTACATATGTACTCACCTTGCGATTCTAAAATCCCGAAAGATTTCTCCCTTGTTAGTCGACAATAGCAGAATCCCGAAACCTCCTTTATTATTCGGCCAAGAGACAACAAGAGGATTAATTCCTAAATTTCGGCTAAAAGAGATTGAACATCAAAATCCATTGCTCTTACCTTAATACCACAGTCGACGGCACCCTTGCTTAAAACCACAACAATTCGGCTTTTGAGGCTTAAGAGAAATCGGCTTCACTAGGGTAGAGGAGCAATCGGTTATGGCCACAAAATGAAGGGTTAGGCACTTGAAAGATTTGTGAACAGAAAAATTAAATGATGGGATGTGGTGCGATTTATCTTGATGAAAAAGGAGATTCGGCTTGAACACAAGAAACAAAAGATGGAAGGTTTGAGGGGTTGCGGCAATGGTGATCCTTAGGGAGGGGTTTCGGCTAGAACAGATTAGAAGAAGGAGAAGAGAAAGAGTGATAGTTTTGGAGAGAAAAGAGTAATCGAAAGAGGCCAAAGTGTTTATGAAATTCGGTTATCCTACCCCCTTACTATCTTAGCCGAAAATCACCTCAAAAGAATCCCTTGGCCGGCCACACACATCCCCTTATCAGCTTTCACATTTTTCTCCTTTATCACCTTGTTTAAAATTAATAAAAATAATCCATCATTTATCCACCATTTATCTCTTAAAAATAAAAGGATTTAAGCTCCTAAAATATAGCCTAAATGCCGTCCATTGCTGCTTATCTCTGCTGCAAAATAAAACTTTTATTTTGCTCCCCTTGTAGCTCGAACCTTGACCCTGCACACATGCTTGTGGCGTTACTTACCTAGGCTTTAAGTGGCGCCTCCAAGCCACTTAGACAAGCCCGTTTCTGTGTCATATTTCCCTTACAAATTTCCTTAAGGCCTTATCAAGCTTAGCTCCCCTTTTAAACTTAAAAATCTAATAATTTCTAAGGCATTTAACTACACACTAAGGTTCACAAAATTCATAGAACACATTCAGAATATTCATAAGCATGCTACTTCATCTAATTTAGTATTAATGCATAAGCCATAATCCAGGATATTACAGTTTAAGCCGAACTTAACCACTCGTTCTACCTTGAACCTCTTCTTTTCTCTTTTGGTAAGGGCCGAATCCTCCAAAGTGCAAACTTGAATCTTGTTGGTTCAATCAGCTTCGGGATCTCGTCTTCTTGTTAGTAAGCGGTGGGGATGGCCGATTAGGGGTGTTAGTTCTCTTATTTTGGTTGAATTATTTGGGGCCGAAAAGGCCATCCCTCTTATTTTCTTATCTTGAATAACATTCTTAATACAATCTCTTCGTTAGGGGCATGGATCTCGGATTAGTAGAAGGTGGACCGAATACCCTCTTTAGAAGGGAGGGTAATATTCGTTGGTAAGCTAAACCGGGACTCTCCTTTTTGTTCTATTAAGTATTCAAAGTTTGGGGTTACATATGGGAAGACTAACTGTTAACTGTTTGAATCCTTAGGTGCTTCGGAGAGTATCGAGTTACGTATTCCAAATCAGGTGTGTAATCTCACACCTATCTGAATGGTTACATGGGATGTTTTGTGATTCAGCCGAAAGCTGAAAAGCCAGAAATCGACATCTGTGACCACTCGAGTGTGCGAATGCTCGTAGTGGTAAATCGAGATACGAATAAGGGTGGTAAGTCGTTGAGAGTGACACGAGCACTCTCGCGATACTAAGGCTGTAACGGGCCTAATCGAGCCGAAACGGGCCAAATGGGCCCAATGGGCTATCCGGCCCACCTGGGGCAAAATTGTAGGAAGGCTATCAAACGATAAGTCTAAATATGAAATCTGCAAATCTGACACCGAAATCTTGCGTTTTGGGCCACACGAGCATTTGGGCTCGTTTGGGCCTAAAATGGATTTTAGGCCCAATAGTTTCGTAGAGACCCAAAAAGGGTTCTGTGTCGCTCGAGGCGACAGTGGGTCTTCGGAAAGGCTGTTAGTTGAAAAATTACTGAAATACCCTCGGTGGGTAAATTACTGAAATACCCTCGGTGGGTAAGATTACGGTTATACCCTTACGGGTTAATTAGCATGATTGTGTGTATTCTGTTTATCTGGTTATGACGGTAATTTGTTTCATATATCATTTATGATATATGCTTTGCATACATGACATTCTGCATGGGGTTGGGATATTGATGATCGGAGAAAGTGTATTCTGGTGGCTCTGCCACATTCTGATTCTGGTGACTCTGCCACATTTTTGTCTGGTAGCTATGCCACATATATTCTATTATTCTGATGGCTTTGCCACAAATTCTGTGATGAGCAGCTGGTCTGCCATCGAGGTGTGTAGCGGATGGACTGGTCGATTTAGAAATCCCCACAAGTGTGTTGGGCTGGTACGGGTGGTGTGTAGCGGATGAATTATTAGGTTGGGGCTACATTACATTATTTGCACTATCATGTTTATAGGGCTAAGGCCCAGTCTGTTTCTGAATAGGGCTTGGCCCGATGCATTCTGTATGGGCTCGAGGCCCGATTCTTCGACCGTTTAGGGGATTACACACTGAGTTTCCGTAACTCACCCCTCTGCTTTAACTTTGCTGGTGATCCCCAGCATTAGAGGATTTGGCACAGCGGAGGACTCTGTGGTGGCCATACATCGGAACCTTAGTAAATTTCCGTTTCACTTTATTTTGAGATTTATTTTAATTTGGGTTTGGTATTTGTAATAAGGCCTTTTAACTTTAAATTTCTTTTAAACTTTCTTTTCCGTTATGATTTATTGCTAAAGGATTAAGATGGTGTTTTCTCAAAAAGTTAACGAACGGTTTTCTAGAATATCACATTTTCGCAACTCACTGAAACGAATTTCTGATTTAAACAAGCTTTTGGAAATATAATAATAATGGTAATAACAACGTTTTTACAATAACACCGTAAAAGCAAATCTGGATTTCTCAAACAACAAAGCTCGAAGTTTTCAAAAGGAAGACGAAGTTTTTAACGAACGCACAGTCTTTAAACAACCCTCCTATGTGACATGCCAGATCCGGTAGTAACGTCTAGGCCGGGTTTGGGGTGTTACACAAATTTCTGACAAAGGACAGAAAATAATCAATTTTACGGCTTGACTCTCTTATTAGTCCCCAGTGGAGCCGCCAAGTTGTCGAAACCATTTTTTTTGAAAAAACAAGAATCGACTTTAAAAATACTAAAACGGGAGTCGCCACCAATCCCTTTTTGCTTAGGTGTGATTGGATCACCTTATAAAACGTTTTATTTCAAAACATTGATTTTGGCCTACGAAATTCAAGAAAACGGGTTCGGGAGTCGGTTATGTACGAGGAAGGATTAGCACCCTCGTAACGTCCAAAATTGGTACCGGATTGATTAGTTATTGTCCTAATGTCGAAAATTCGAAAAGATTTGAAAACATGATTTCTTTAAAAACTTGAACAATTTGAGTTGGAACTTGAGATTCCTTTGTTCGAAAGAATACAAACATCACATCCAAAGACGTTAGGACATGATGTTTTAAACCCTCGTAACCAAAATCATCTCATGATTTACAAAATTCATTAAAAGGATATTTAGTTATTTAGTCAAACGGAAAATCGAAACCCAGCACGTTAGGGCACTATTTCCCGAATTTCTAAACACAAAACATTGCCTTATTTAATAAAAACTTTTGGATAAAATGTGGTAATTAAAGAAGATAGATATTTTTAAACAAAGATTTGAAAAAAGTAACATTAAGTTATTACAAAAAAGTACAATTTACTAAAGTTACAGATTATATTAACAATTAGCACTAACATAAACAATTAAGTAAAAGAATGACAAGCAATAATAATAATGTTAAGGTAAACAAAGATAATGGATTCAAAAAAAATTTTAAAAAAAAATGAACAATCAAAATAAAAAATATATAGTAGATAATAGCAATTTTAAAAGAATCTATGAAAAAATTAAGGAAAAAAAATTATTCACAAGATTAAATTCAAATAAAAAATAATAATAATATAAGGTAAATAATATACTCAAAACAATTAATGAATATTATAACAATTTTTAGAAAAATGAAATAATAAAAAAATAAGAAACGATATGGAAAAATATAAAATAGCTAATATATACATAATAAAATAAATATATATATTTTAAATAAATAATATAAAAACTTTGAATAAAAATGTATAAGGGATAACTTATAATATAATATACCATTTAAAAAATAGATAATATACATATTTTAAATAAACAATATATGGAAAATTTTGCCTTAATAATAAAACAATTTAGATGATGTACAACATATAAATTTTCAAATAATACATAATATGATTAAAGTTAAATAATATATAATATATAGATAATATATAACAAATAAAAATAATAATATATATGATAAAACAATTTAACGTAAATAGGGAAAAGCAAAAAAGAAAAACAAGTTTAAAATAATTAAAATAAAGGAATAAATAATGATTAAGCAATTAAATGGATAAATAAAAAAAAAGTTAAAAAAACACATAAGTCAACCTAACTCCCGCAATATGTGGACTCAACGAAATTCCTCCACCAAAATCTAACTCTAACGGAAGCAACTCAAAAAGAAACGAAGATGAGCGAAGAACAAAATAGGAACAAGCCACAGAAAATAAGAACGTAAAAGAGAGTTGAGTGAATGCTCTCAAGAATTTTTTATTACTCAAAATTTAAGTCCTTTACAATGAAGGGAGAGGCCTCTATTTATAGTTGAGCCTCCCCAAATCCAACGGTACAGATCAATTACATCAACGGCTAAGATTAAAAGGTATCTACAAATTAAATCTCTAAGATTACAAAATCATATCTTCTAAGATTGCATACCATATCTTCTAGGATTGCATATCATATCTAAGATTTGCATATCATATCTAAGATTGTATATCCTTGAAGATTGTGTTTCCATATACGTCAAGCTTGTAAATGGACCTTCAATCTTTTCAAGTAATGGGCCATTCCGATCGGGCCAAATGATATATTTTGGACTGGACTTGGACTTTGTTTTATTATTTTGGGTTTATTATTTTTTGTATGGACCCGGGCTAAATTGGCCTATTACAATATATATGCTTAAATGTTATGTGATTATATGAGTATTATGGTATATGCTTAGATGTTATGTGATTATATGTGTAATGTGATATATGCTTAAAAGTGAAAATGATTACCATGTAAAAGAACTAGAAAATAATGCACGAGTAAGTATAATATGACACTAGTGTTGGAACTGTTGAGGTTGTGCTATATGGTTGTTTCGTTGATGCTTGATGAAGTGTTTGTATAGTATTTTTTCTAGGCATCCTGTAACACCCCAAACCTGACCCAAACGCCACGATCGGATCTGGTATGTTACGGCTTAAAGTTTAAAAACTTCGCTTTGAAAGGATTTGAAATCTCGGTTGATTTGTAGAAGTATTCGTTAAACAAGTGTTATTTGAAGAAAACCTTTGTAATATTTTTATTTCTTCTATACAAATTACTTGTTTAAAAATCCCATTTTTATTTCTTTTTATAAATAAAGCTTCGAGCATACATTTATAAATGTAAACGTCATCAAATATAAATCAAAACACTAAGCTAGGGAGGCCTTATTACAAAAGAGTAGTCCCAAATTCAAACTTAAAGAAAAACCGAAAATAGTTTAAGAAATTAAATGGCGTGATGGCCCCTCGAGTCCGCCTCGGCTCCCATGTCCACGATCTACTGCTCATCTGAAAGAGTAGAGAAAAATGAAAGGGTGAGTCACCAAGACTCAGTGTATAAATCCCAAAACACACAACGACCTGAGGCCCACAAACACATTATGGGCCTTGGCCCATACGTTATGGCAACAATCATACAGACATACTAAATGATGAATGGTAAATGGCCCAACCCATCCTAAAAGTCCATCCCCTACACACCAACCCGTACCAGCCAACACACCTCGGGGATTTCTACAATCAACCCGCCAACCGCTACACACCATATCGACAGCCGTACTGCCTATTCCTATTAATCAGGAATCATTTAAGTGTGGCTTTGCCACCGATCACTATGTGACCTAACATTTGAATTCGTGGTTTAACCACCAATCACCAAATGACCTATCATGCTCTTCCCCTTCATTATCATAATCCCACCCCATGCATACACACATGAAAAATTGAAAACATCATACCATCTTTAAGGGAACAGGCTTTCATATGTATCGATACCCATAGAGACATTTCTATGATTACGTACCTGGCATCCTTTGCCTAACCCTTTTCGGGTTTTATTCGACTATCTACACAGCCTCTTTCCGGCTTTTTAGCCCATAACATACGTATTACAGATAACTAGTGTGTTAAAGATCTACACATCTGATTACGGTTAAGACGACACTTTCTATGTCGACGCTATCCATAGCCGACACAACCGCTATTTGCCTAAGGTGTTGTTTCGAAGCCGGTCCACAGCCCGATGGCCAATCTCGAACAGCAGACACCGCGCGTTTCTTGAACTTTGGGGCTGGGACTACAGATCCAACTCCTTCCTTTGATTTGCTGACATTCGAGTCCATGAGTGATCTTGGTCAGAAGGTGCTACGATGATTGCTTAACGAACCATTAGGTTAAGACACGAATAACGAAAAGAAATTGATTGATCAACTTAAGGAGAATCGAAATCCTTACCTTGAAATCCCAAAAATAATATGGTTCGAATGCTACCGATTTTTGGCTTAGAAACCTAGGCGACTAGATCTCCTTCAAATCCCGGAATGCCGCCAAAGAGAAAAACACGAGATCAGGGAAAACGTCAAACTAAGGATGGCCCTAAACACCATTTAGCCATTCGGCTATGGTCTCAAAGACCGAAAAAGAAAGGAAAAATACTAGCACAAGTCGATACTCACCTCTATAGAAGATTTCGGCTACTTCTAAATGATTTCGGCTTTTGAGAAGATCAAAAAAAGAAGATGATAGGAAGAGATCTATGTAGATTCGGCTTTTAGTGAAGAGATCGGCAAAAGAGAAAAGTAAAGAACAATGAATATTTGGCTTATAGAAAAAGAATGGAGAAGAGAATTAAAATCAAGAGTTTCGGCTTTTTGCATAAAAGTGAAGATGAGAGAATGGGATTTAGGGATTTCGGCTTTGGCAGAGAATGAGAGAAAAGCTTTAAAAGAATGGGGTTCAAATGCCGGAATTGAAGAGATACCCCCCTATTTATAGAAAATTTCGGCACTTACGTATCAAAAACCGAAAGTGCCCTTCCTGCTAACTAACAACTAACCCAATAGTAGGGGAAATTTCGGCACCCCTCCAAGAGATGGAAATTCGGCCGACACTGCACTCAGCAGGTAATTCCTATCTTTTCTCCTCTATCTTAATCCATTCAAACCTTCAGAAGAATCCTAGATAACACCACCTCTTTCTTCCTTTATCAGCTCATTATCCCCCTTATCCATGTCATTTAATCCACCTATTTTCTAGCCCCATTTCCGTCCCAACTAGCCCCCCTTTAATTGCCGAAAATGGCCCAAATACATGGGCTCCATGCGGCCAACACTTGGGCTCTCTCTCCATCTACTAGTGACGCCACCCTCTAGCTCCTTTGCAGCGCCACCTATCATTGGGCCACAAGCCCACTTTGGTATTTTAAACACAGATACCACCTTTTAAACCCTATAGTGCCCAAACAGAGAATTTAACCAAGGCCTCAGCCCAAACCTGAGCCCAACTTGGACTCCTTAAACACTCTAATTGACACATTAGAGATAACATAAACATCACAGCACATTAAACGCAAAGGCCCATTAATTTAGGATGTTACAGTTCTACCCCCCTTAAAGAAATTTCGGCCTCGAAATTACCTGATCAGAAAAGATGGCGGTATTGCTGTCGCATCGCTTCCTCTGGTTCCCAAGTAGCCTCCTCAGAACTGTGATTCCGCCATAGAACCTTGACTAACGGAACCGTCTTCCTATGCAATACCTTGACATCACGGTCCAAGATTTCCACTGGCTCCTCTTCAAAAGATAAATCGGGTCTTACTTCGATTTCTTCCACGAGATACCACATGGGATGGATCCGAACGGTAACGTCTTAACATAGAGACATGGAACACGCGTTGTGAATCGGCTTAGCTCGTAAAGGTAACTCTAGCCGGTACACTCATCGGTCCCACTCGTTTCAACATACGATAAGGTCCGGATAAATGCGGGACTTAATTTACCTTTCTGTCCAACCTCAATACTTTCTTCCATGGCGACACCTTCAAGAACACCTTGTCACCCACTGCAAATTCTATGTCCTTACGCCTCAGGTCAGTGTAGGACTTCTGTCGGTCTGATGCTTCCTTTAATCGAGCCCGAATTAACTCTACCTTCTCCTCTGTCTCGGTAACCAACTCCGGACCCAAAATCCGATGTTCCCTTAATTCCATCCAACAGGTAGGTGTACGACACCTCCGCCCGTACAATGCTTCGTAGGGCGCCATCTGAATACTTGACTGGTAGCTATTGTTGTACGCAAACTCCGTTAATGGTATAAATTCTTCCCAACTACCCTTGAAATCAATGACACATCCTCTCAACATATCCTCCAAGATCTGAATCACCCGCTCAGACTGTCCATCAGTTTGAGGATGAAACGCTGTACTGAAATCCAACTTCGTACCCAACGCTTGATGCAATGCCTTCCAAAATCGTGAGGTGAACCTAGGGTCCCTGTCTGATATGATATATACTGGTACCCCAAGCAACCTCACTACCTCCGCTATGTATAGCTTAGCCAATTTCTGCAGAGAGTAATCGACATGTATTGATATGAAATGAGCAGACTTCATCAAGCGATCAACAATCACCCAAACCGAATCTTTCTTAGTAGGCGTGAGGGGTAGCCCACTAACAAATTCCATTGTGATCCTTTCCCACTTCCATTGTGGGATCTTCACCGGCTGCAACAACCCTGATGGTAACTGATGTTCCACCTTTACCTGCTGACAGGTCAAACACTTCCCACAAATTCGATCACCTCTCGTTTCAAACCCGGCCACCAAAACTGATCTCGCAAATCTCGATACATCTTACTTCCTCCAGGGTGCATAGCATATGGATTACCATGCGCTTCTTGCAAAATCCTATGCCTCAACTCAGGATTTTCCGGCATACACACTCTTCCTTGAAAACATAATAGCCCTTCCTCATTAATACTAAATTCTGTTGATCCTTCACTTGATCCTACCGGAAACTTCTCCTTTAGCAACTCATCAGTTTGATGTTTCTCCTTAACCTGACTGACCCAAGAGGGTTTCACTTGAAGTTCAGCTAATAAACTCTCATCATCATACAGACTAAGGTGAGCAAACATTGCTCTCAAGTCAGAGATTACTTTACGACTCAGAGCATCCGCCACCACGTTAGCTTTACCCGGATGGTACTCGATCGAGCAATCATAGTCCTTTAACAACTCGATCCACCTCCTTTGCCTTAGATTCAACTCCTTCTGAGTCAAAAGGTATCTTAGGCTCTTTTGATCAGTATAAATGACAGATTTCTCCCCGTATAGATAATGTCTCCAGATTTTCAAAGCGAAAACCACTGCCGCCAACTCCAAATCATGGGTGGGATAATTTGCTTCGTGCGGTCTCAACTGCCGAGATGCATATGCAACAACCTTCCCATCTTGCATCAACACGCATCCTAATCCCGTGTGTGAAGCATCACAGTAAATCACAAACTCCTTTCCAGCCTCCGGCTGAATCAACACCGGAGCCTCCGTCAAAATCTTTTTTAACTTCTCAAAACTCTCTTGCTGCTTATTAGACTAAACAAACGGAACTCCTTTCCGTAACAACTTAGTCAACGGCGCCACGATCAAGGAGAATCCTTCCACAAACCTTCTGTAATACCCGGCTAACCCAAGAAAACTCTGAATTTCTGCTACCGATTTAGGCGGCTTCCAATCCAACACCGCTTCAATCTTCTGAGGGTCAACCCTAATCCCCTCTGTCGACACAACGTGACCTAGAAAAGTAACCTCCCTTAGCCAAAATTCGCACTTACTGAAGTTGGCATACAACTGCTTCTCCCTCAAAACCTGTAGAACCACCCGAAGATGTGAATCATGCTCCTCTTCCGATTTTGAATAAACCAGAATATCATCTATGAATACTACGACGAACCGATCAAAGTAGGGTTGAAATACTCGGTTCATCATATCCATAAACGCTGCTGGTGCGTTAGTCAACCCAAATGGCATCACCATGAATTCGTAGTGTCCATAGCGAGTCCTAAAAGTCGTCTTATAAATATCCGCCTCTTTGACCTTAAGCTGATGGTACCCTGACCTCAGATCTATCTTTGAAAAGACTGAGGCCCCCTTTAGCTGATTGAACAAGTCATCGATCCTTGGCAACGGGTATTTGTTCTTGATGGTCAACTTATTCAACTGACGATAGTCAATGCACATACGCATTGACCCATTCTTCTTCTTAACGAATAACACCGGCGCTCCCCAAGGTGACACACTTGGTCGGATAAACCCTCTATCCAAAGAACTCCACGACCAAGCGCTTTCAATTCCACCAACTCCTTTGGCGCCATCCTATACGGAGCAATAGATACTGGCCCTGTTCCCGGAAGAAGATCAATACCAAACTCCACTTTACGATCCGGGGGTAATCCCGGAAGCTCTTCTGGGGAAATATCAGGAAATCCCTTCACCGTCCTGACATCTCCGACAGTTAGTTCCTTGGCTTCCAGAGCCCGAACAAACATCAGAATTGCTTCGCATCCTTTCCTTACCATCCTTTCTGCCCTTAAGGCAGACACCACATTTGACAAACAGTTCCCCCTTTCACCTATCACCAACACTTCACCGCCCTCGGGAGTTTTTAACACCATACGCTTGGCTGCACAGTCTAAATTCGCTTGATACTTCACTAACCAATCCATTCCTAAGATCAAATCGAACTCCCCAAACGGCGGTTCCATCGAATCACCAAAAAGCTACCCTTGAACTTCTAGGGTACATCCTTATACGATTTATTCACCACTACGATTTTGTCCTAGAGGGCTTACTACAGTCATCTCCCTAGAAAAAGTCTCATATCCTATGTTCAGAGTTCCCGCTATAGCACTAGCAACATAAGAGTGCGTCGAACCAATATCAATCAAGGCAGTGTAAGGCAAACCAAAAATTAGAAATGTACCGGTTATGACATCCGGTGCGTCAGCCTTCTCTCGACGTCTGGCAACGCATAGACTAACCCCGCTGTCTCGCCTCAGTGTTTTCTGCCCCTTGGCCTGGTGCTCCACGGCCCCGACCGGAACCGTTACCACCTGCTGGTGGACCACGACCTCTCTCGTGGTCTGCCGACCACCTCTTCCTGGTTGTGCATTCCCTTGGCCCGTGGGCCCTTCATCGCCTGTTCTTTGTGGGCGGTTTCTAACTTGATGGTCCGTAGATCCACACCTAAAGCACTTCCCACTGCCTGCCCAACACTCGCCTACATGGAATTTACCACATCGAACACACTTCTGTGTCTGACCAACAGCAGCAGGTCTCTCTTCCCGCCTCGGCCCGTCTGACCTAGGCCTTTTCTGAGTACGCCCAGCTGCCCCTGACGATCCAAAATTCCTCTTACTTCCACCCCTATCTCTATCCCGATTTAGTTTCTCTATCCGCTTCACCTCCTCAGCTATCTTAGCTTTTTCCACAAGCACAGCAAATTTCCTCTCCCGCTGTGGAGTTATCAATACAAGCAAATCATCCCTCAGACTATCTTCAAATCGAACACAACATTCATGGTCTGTGGCCACCATTCCTCGAGCAAAACGGCTAAGGCATAAGAATTCCGCTTCGTACGCAGCCACCGACCTACTTCCTTGCACCAAATTCAGAAATGCTTTACGCTGCGCATCCACATAACTTGTCCCAATGTATTTACTCTGAAATGCCGTTTTGAAGAGATCCCAAGTGATACAGTCAGCCACTGTACCATCCTTAACCGTAAGCCACCATTGATAAGCTTCGTCCCGCAGGAGAGATACAACCCCTTTCAGTTTTTCCTTTTCAGTGAAATTCAGATCATCCATTATACGCTCAAACGCCTCCAACCAGTACTCAGCTGTACTCGGGGCTATTCCAGAAATTCCCCTAAACACTTCTGCCCCATTAGCTCTAAGTCACTCCGACACAGATTTTCGGGCTCCTGTGCCCATGCCTGCCCCAGCAACCCTCTCTAAAACCCTTAACATCGCCTGGGACACCGCATCATCTCCGGCCGTCTGGTCCTGAAATTCCACCTCCGCAACTGGTGGTACTGGCATCTCATTTTCAGACCCATAACCAGATCCTACCGGTTCAAACACAGCCATCCTACCCCTACCACGACCACGCGCAGGACGTCCCCGACCCCTTGTACTCATTCTATCGACTCGCGTTTATCTGATTAAAGATTTTATGAATTATTAATTTCTTCCACTGATTAATCACGAACAATCTTATGAACAGTAGTTTTAAGAGTAGTTCTTTCGAATTCGCGATTATATATACGGTTCAGTCTCAAGTCTCCTAGTTCCAAGAACCACATACATTCAACTATCATACATCAGCATGCAAATAGCATCCATGAATTCACATTCATCACATAAGGATATTTTCGTCATTTTACTACCCAGGGGTACTTTCGTAATTTTATCCTACAGGGGTATTTTCGAAATAGTTTTTTTTAAATAGGATATCTTGGTAATTTTACGAAATATGGGTATTTTGGTAATTTTGCATTTCGGGGGTATTTTGGTAATTTTCCAAACCAGGGGTATTTTGGTCATTTTACAAATCAGGGGTAATTTAGTATTTTTTTTTTGCAAACTAGGGGTATTTTGGAAATTTCAACATTAGGGTGGCTAGTCCCCTTCGGGTTTTAATTATAAATTTTGGCCCGTCAGCAAGTCCTCATGGCTAAGGTGAACAGTCCTACTACACACAGGTGCAGGATTCTAGCGAAGAGGAGGTGAGTCACTAGGACCGCTTAAGTACCAAGCTCTCCCTGAATCCAATCCTAGACATGCGTATGCCTGTTGCCACATCCTGACCCAGTGACTTGTTCACGGGTTTGTTTGGTTGGATTAAATTTTATGAATTTAAAGAATTGTTTAAACTAGGCCTAAGGTCCATAAATTCCTATCATACTAGTCTACGTCCGTAGAACCCATCAACCCAACATGCATATCACATCAAGAGTTAGAATACTTACCTGCGTGGATCGGGTGCCGGTAGACTCGAAGGCCATATCTCAACCCAAAGCATTTTATCAATTTATAATCTACTACTGGACCCATTTCACAGCCCGAGTTTTACAACTTGGCTCTGATACCAAAATGTAACACCCCAAACCCGGCCCAAATGCCACGACCGGATCTGGTATGTTACGGCTTAAAGTTTAAAAACTTCGCTTTGAAAAGATTTGAAATCTCGGTTGATTTGTAGAAGTATTCGTTAAACAAGTGTTATTTGAAGAAAACCTTTGTAATATTTTTATTTCTTCTATACAAATTACTTGTTTAAAAATCCCATTTTTATTTCTTTTTATAAATAAAGCTTCGAACATACATTTATAAATGTAAACGTCATCAAATATAAATCAAAACACTAAGCTAGGGAGGCCTTATTACAAAAGAGTAGTCCCAAAATCAAACTTAAAGAAAAACCGGAAATAGTTTAAGAAATTAAATGGCGTGATGGCCCCTCGAGTCCGCCTCGGCTCCCATGTCCACGATCTACTGCTCATCTGAAAGAGTAGAGAAAAATGAAAGGGTGAGTCACCAAGACTCAGTGTATAACTCCCAAAACACACAACGACCTGAGGCCCACAAACACATTATGGGCCTTGGCCCATACGTTATGGCAACAATCATACAAACATACTAAATGATGAATGGTAAATGGCCCAACCCATCCTAAAAGTCCATCCTCTACACACCAACCCGTACCAGCCAACACACCTCGGGGATTTCTACAATCAACCCACCAACCGCTACACACCATATCGACACTGTGCATCGCCTATTCCTATTAATCGGGAATCATTTAAGTGTGGCTTTGCCACCGATCACTATGTGACCTAACATTTGAATTAAGTGGTTTAACCACCGATCACCAAGTGACCTATCATGCTCTTCCCCTTCATTATCATAATCCCACCCCATGCATACACACATGAAAAATTGAAAACATCATACCATCTTTAAGGGAACAGGCTTTCATATGTATCGATACCCATAGAGAGATTTCTATGATTACGTACCTGGCATCATTTGCCTAACCCTTTTCGAGTTTTATTCGACTGTCTACACAGCCTCTTTCCGGCTTTTTAGCCCATAACATACATATTACAGATAACTAGTGTGTTAGAGATCTACACACCTGATTACAGTTAAGACGACACTTTCTATGTCGACGCTATCCGTAGCCGACACAACCGCTATTTGCCTAAGGTGCTGTTCCGAAGCCGGTCCACAGTCCGGTGGCCAATCTCGAACAGCAGACACCGCGTGTTTCTTGAACTTTGGGGCTAGGACTACAGATCCAACTCCTTCCTTTGATTTGCTGACATTCGAGTCCATGAGTAATCTTGGTCAGAAGGTGTTACGATGATTGCTTAACGAACCATTAGGTTAAGACACGAATAACGAAAAGAAACCGATTGATCAACTTAAGGAGAATCGAAATCCTTACCTTGAAATCCCGAAAATAATATGGTTCGAATGCTACCGATTTCTGGCTTAGAAACCTAGGCGACTAGATCTCCTTCAAATCCCGGAATGTCGCCAAAGAGAAAAATACGAGATCAGGGAAAACATCAAACTAAGGATGGCCCTAAACACTATCTAGCCATTCAGCTATGGCCTCAAAGACCGAAAAAGAAAGGAAAAATATTAGCACAAGTCGATACTCACCTCTACAGAAGATTTCGGCTACTTCTAAATAATTTCGGCTTTTGAGAAGATAAAAAAGGGAAGATGATAGGAAGAGATCTGCGTAGATTCAGCTTTTAGTGAAGAGATCGGCAAAAGTGAAAAGCAAAGGACAATGAATATTTGGCTTATAGAAAAAGAATGGAGAAGAGAATTAAAATCATGAGTTTTGGCTTTTTGCATAAAAGTGAAGATGAGAGAAGGGGATTTAGGGATTTCGGCTTTGGCAGAGAATGAGAGAAGGGGATTTAGGGGTTCAAATGCCGGAATTGAAGAGATACCCCCCTAGTCATAGAGAATTTCGGCACTTACCTATCAAAAACCGAAAGTGCCCTTCCCGCTAACTAACAACTAACCCAATAGTAGGGGAAATTTTGGCACCCCTCCAAGAGATGGAAATTCGGCCGACACTGCACTCAGTAGGTAATTCCTATCTTTTCTCCTCTATCTTAATCCATTCAAACCTTCAGAAGAATCCTAGATAACACCACCTCTTCCTTCCTTTATCAGCTCATTATCCCCCTTATCCATGTCATTTAATCCACCTATTTTCTAGCCCCATTGCCGTCCCAACTAGCCCCCCTTTAATTGCCGAAAATGGCCCAAATACATGGGCTCCATGCGGCCAACACTTGGGCTCTCTCTCCATCTACTAGTGACGCCACCCTCTAGCTCCTTTGCAGCACCACCTATGATTGGGCCACAAGCCCACTTTGGTATTTTAAACACAGATACCACCTTTTAAACCCTATAGTGCCCAAACAAAGAATTTAACCAAGGCCTCAGCCCAAACCTGAGCCCAACTTAGACTCCTTAAACACTCTAATTGACACATTAGAGATAACATAAACATCACAGCACATTAAATGCAAAGGCTCATTAATTCAGGATGTTATACATCCACTAAGCTTGTTAAGCTCACCCACTCCCTTCTTAAACCATTGCAAATTAGTTTTGTGTCGGTGTGAGCGGTGTGGTTCCGAGAGGTGATCCAAGCAAGTCTATTTCACTTTTCCTTAGTGTTTATCATTTATTCGAATATCTTTTGGGAATAAGGCAATGTGGTAGAGTTTTACGGATATTTTCCATGATGTTTTGGATTCTTGCATAGATTATTTGTTCCTAATTTTATGAGATTCATTTCATATTACGTTGATTATTGCTCGGACTGAATTTCGATGTTGAAACTATTATTATGGTCATTTTGACATTTATTTGATAATGTGATAGTAGCAGGATGAATTGGTACAAGTTAGAGTGATCTTTATGCTTATGTATGTTGTATTTTTCTGGTCTGAAGCAAGGGTATTGATATTCGTGTTGAAAAAATGATACCTCTGTGATTTTGAAATGTGTAGGAAGTTAGAATCATAATTTGGTATTAATACCTTATCACGAGTATCAATATTCGGGGTAAAATAATCGATACTTTAATAAAGGTACCGATAAATTCTGGGGTTTGATTTTTAGAAAAGAAACAAAATGTTGTTTTGTTATTGATACCATATAAGAGAAATATCAATACCTTTATCTCAGTATCGATACCTACGTAACTTGTTTTGGAATTTTGCTAAGTTGCTCTAATGCATCTTTAATTGATATTATAAGTTTTTTTGAAGTATGTTTGGCATGTTTTAATGATGATTAATATATGCTTGATTTAAAAATTTGTAAGAACACTAATAAAGAGGACGATTGCCTATTAATGTGACATTTTATAATGTGTGTGATGCATGATGGCAGTGTGACATCCTGATATTCGGGCTCGACGATCGGGCTGGGTATAGGGTATTACATTTTATAGGGAAGGTAATGATGTGGCTTATGGCCTTACGAATTTGGGACTGCATTCAAGTCTAGGACCTCATATTCAACAATCTACCGAATGGGATTTTGGGAATGCTTCATGAAGATATAAGTCAGTATGAGTATAGAGGGTGATCTATTTGTGATTCTATTCTTCTTATTCCCACAAATCAAAATAAATAAATAAAGATAAAATGTATAATTGATTTAAGTTTATATGAGTTTAAAATCGGAGTCTTGTAAATGAGTTAAAAAATCATTAATAATTTAATGCTGAAAAGCCTTGTCTTTATAAAATAAAATAAAAATAAAAATAAAAGAAGTTGGATTATGTTATAAATATTTCATTATTAAATGGATGTCTATCAAGAACAAGATAAGTTTTGTTTTACTTTAAATTCTAATAGTAATTAGAAGTAGAGTTCTATTTCATTTATATTTCTTATGTCTATAAATATAGACTTTGGAGAAGCATTGTAGATTATTCCTATTGATCAATAAAATACGTTCTCTCTTTTGCTCTCTCATTTTCTTTGTTCTTTACTCTCTGTCTTTTTATTTTATAACACATTATTAGGACAATAATTCTCTATTTTTTTTTCACTTCAAAATCTTTCGAAGTCGTCCCACAAGTCTAATTCCCTTTTCACCTTAATCTTTCACCTGTACAACTTCATCTGCAGGATGTTGAAAGATTCAATTTCAGAATGGATCATGGTTCTTATTCCCGATGTTTGATTTATCATTGTACAAACATGGGTATAGTATAGATTTGGTAAGAAACTTTTATGTTTCGATCATATTTTCTTTTATAATTAAGGTATGACTACTACTAATTTTTATTTGACATAAATTTCACATTATGATGGTATTTGATATTTGCCTCTCTAGGTTAATTTTTTTTATGTAAAATACATAATTGTTTATTAGATATCTTTACTATTAATATGGTATATATTTCTTGTTGATAACTTTTTTTTTAGGATGAATCTCGTGGCGGAGCCAGGATATTAACCTTCGGGGGGCCAAGCTAAAATTAGACATACTGCATAACAATCGATTTGAACATATAAACAATTGATTTAAAAGAAGCAATATTCCAACATAACAATCGATTCAAAAGAAGAAAAAACAATATTCCACCATAACAATCGATTCAAAAGAAGCAGTATTCTAACATAATTATCGATTTAAACATATAAACATTTTGATTCAATAGAAGCAATATTCCAACATAACAATCGATTTAAACATGTAAACAATTGATTCAAAAGAAACATTATTCCAACTCAACAATCGATTTCAACATATAAACAATCGATTCAAAAGAAGAAGAAGCAATATTCTACCATAACAATCGATTCAAAAGAAGAAGTATTCCAACATAACAATCGATTTAAACATACAAACAGTCGATTCAAAAGAAGAAGAAGCAATATTCCACCATAACAATCGATTCAAACATATAAACAATCAATTCAAAAGAAGAAGAAGTAGTATTCCACCATAACAATCGATTCAAAAGAAGTAGTATTCCAACATGATAATCGATTTAAACATATAAACAAGCGATTCAAAAAAGCAGTATTTCAACATGAAAATTGATTTAACATAAAAACAATCAATCCAAAAGAAGCAATATTTTTGGGAAATTGCAAAAATCTTAGACCTTGGGGGGCTACTTATATTTTTGGGAGAGCCATAGTATATCTACAAATGGCTAAATTGCAAAAAATTTAAACCTTGGGAGGGCCATGGCCCTTTTGGGCCTCTATTAGACTCAGCCATTTATTGGAACAAGTTCACCCAAAGGATATAGCATACCAGCCCATAATGACCCTTTTCATGTTCACACAAGTATGGCACAGTAGTGGGAAATTTCTTTGGAATCATCATATTCAAAGCTTAAGACAATTGATTGAGAATTCGAATTCAGAATCTTTAATTTATTTTTAAAGACAGTGAAAGTAGCTTTTGTTATACTGAACGCAATTCCCATGATATTACATGCAATTTATGATATAATCGAATAATTTTTTTTTGCTGCTTTTTTTCGTAAATGAAAATTTTGTATAATATGCCTTTATAACAGTCTGCTCAATTAATTGTATATATAAACTTAAATTATATAAGGAAATATTTGTATGATAAAGAATTAAGATGACTAGAAAGAAAAGTTGCCATAGTCCATTCGTATTTTTGTAGAAACACGTTTATATAGAGATATGAAACTTATATTAGATATAACATTAAGAATATCTCACTAGTTGGAAGATATTGTATCAACGTTTTGCATTATTATTATTGTTATTAGGGATAGGAGAAAAGGTTATCCATGAATTCAGCATCCATGTCAACAAAGACTTGAGCAATACAAGTCTTATCATTACATGAGTGATTATTTGACTTTCTGTTATAATTATTAATATTTTTATATAATGCCTTTAATTACATATAACCCTTATTCGATTTTTAAATATGAGGATAAATACATTTCAGTACGCTCAAACCCACGTCTTCCTACCCTGATAACAATATTAATGTCAACCAAACTAAGATTCAATTTTAAATGAAACATAATGGATTTAACCTGAATATTGATTTCATTCAACCGAGGTGTAAATGATATTAGGTTATAAAACGTATATTATTTTTTGGGTGAATGAGATATTTTTTATAGGAAAAAACAAAAAAAAATATATTCAAAAGACTAAGAAAAATGAGTGGAAGCTAACGATACTTATTAAACTCAAGTATTGATTTTTAAATAAAAATAATAAATAAATAAAAGTTTGTAATTTTAAATTTTATTAAAATTTTAATTAAATTGATGTCATTTAATATTAACTCACATATACATCAGTGAGAGATTTATACATGTATATATATTCTCTAACAAGATAAACCAAAGAAAATAGTGAGACATTGAACATTTGTTTTTCTTGCTTTTATGATGGAGAATTGAGTGCCTTTCTCTGCATGCATTTACACCGATACCGTTTCCTATGGACTATGAAAGTAAGATTTTCTACACAAACATCTCTTTCCAAGAAATAACCCAAGGCAAGCTCTCTATAAATCCATGGCTTCCCCCAAGCCTTTATATCACCAAGAAAGTCTATAGTTTCCACAACCACCAAGAGAGTCTTTTGTTCAATTCAATCAAAAGAAGTCAAGTACCCTAAGATTAATGATGCAATCATGGTTTGGTTCATCATCATCATCATCATTGGATAACAAGAAGAAATTAAAGGAGGTGTTCGGGCAATATGGAAAAAAGTCTGGCGATGAAATCCGATTGGAGAAGAAGGATCTCAAGGCAGCGTTCGAGTACCTGGGCGCTCTTATGCCTGGTTACAACAAAGCCTCTACACTGAAATACATCGATACAAATAAGAGTGGATACATAAAAGGCACTGAACTTGATGCTCTTATTGAATATGCTTATGGTTTCGACTACTACCGCTCAAGTTCTTTATTGTAATCGCCCTTACTACATCAAATATTAATGTATGTGTGTTGTGTTCCTTTTGGTCCTAAATAGTGATTATGTTTTCCTTTTTTTTCTTTTTAATTCTGTATTGTAGACTTGTAAAAGGAAATTTATGTTTATACAATAAAAGTAATAAAGTACTGAAAACCTCCCCTGACTTGTATGTTTGTATATTACCATCGATGTTGATTTTCTTTTTGAAAACCCACTTGCACATATGGTTTTAACCCCATCAAGTGGGTCAACCAATATCCATACCTGGTTTTCTAACATGGAATCCATCTCAAACTTCATGGCCTCAAGCCATTTCTTAGTATCTGGGCTCACCACCGCTTCTTGTTAAGTCCTAGGCTCATCTTGATCCATAAGTAGAATATCACAATCTGTTGTGATTAGAAATCCATATCTCTCATGTACATGGAGTTCTCTTAAAGATCTTCACGGTATTTGTGTTTCCAAAATAGTTGATTATTCTGCAACAACTTGTGGAACATGTTGTTAAATCTTTGGTTTAGTGATCTGCTTTTGTTCTCGAATTTCTCCAAGTTCAATTTTTTACCACTTCCTTTTCTAGAGAAAAATTCTCTCTCAAGAAAGACTCTTGTCTGAGCAACAAACACTTTGTTCTCGATAGGATTGAAGAAATAATATTCTTTAGTTTCGTTAGAGTATCCCAAAAAGATTCACTTTTAAGATTTGGGTTCGAGATTTTGACGTCCGACATTTAACATAAGCTTTACAACCCCAAATATTCATAAAAGACATACTAAGATGCTTCCTAGTCCACATGTAACACCCCAAAATAGGGCCTTGGAGTTTTACGGGTATTTTAAGGATTTTAGCTTTAGAGTGTTCGAAATTCTGTGACATGGTACACCGTAGATTTTTTCCGACTATAGTTTTTAGAAAATTAAATCAATTTCTGAAAATGAGTTTTAAATACCTTAAATTTTGAAAATAGGACTGATTTGTAAAAGAGTCAAAACTTAGAATTTTTAAGAGCCAATTAGACCATATTTTAAAATTCACCCTATATCTTCCCCCACCTAGTTTATTTTCATGTTAGTTTTTCTTCTTCCTCATTCTTGTGTCGTCCCTTGTTCTCTCTTGCTCTCACATTCGATTTTTGATTTCCAAACTCTAATCTTTTGATTCCTATCATCAACATCCAAGCCTTAAACCTCCATAAAATCCAAGAAAAGCACCCAAAAACACCATGGTTTTCTCTACTGTCAAGCTTGTGAGGTTTTCTAGTTTTCAATCAAATGCTCGGTTTTTTGTCAACTAAGGTAACGGTTCAATTTCTAATTAATTTTAAATGATATCTGGTATTTTAAACGAAATTTTTAGCCATTAAATTGCATATTTTAAATAAAAGCCAAAAATTGGATCGTTAATGGTGGATTTCGAGTAAAATAATGGTTTCAAAGTGTTTTTCAATTAGTTTTGACATGATTAAAAGGTTTCTAAACTTACTTTAAAGTTTCGTTAAGGATTTCTAAGGTTTTAATGAATTTTTGTGAAAATTGCCATAACATGTCGAAAATTTTTGATACCATGAATTGGGTAGTTTTGAGTAGTTTAAAGGTTGAGAATTTGTCGTAGGTGAAGAATGAGATAAAGGTTGAGAATCTATCGTAGGTGAAGAATTAGATGAATGGAATTTGTTTCAGGAAAAAATATTAAGTATAGACCGAGATATTCAAATTTTAAGTTTTCAATGTCTAAGGTTTCAGTCAAAAGAAAACCTAGCTTATGCTTGTGTTTTTGGATTGTTTGATGTGATTCTTTGACTGAATGTTGATTGTGTTTTTGTGTGATTTACTTTGTTGAAGCGTATGAATCGATAGGACCTTCTACGAGTAGAGATAAAGTCAAGGAAAAACTAGTTTGAGCTTTCGGCTTTTCGACGAAAGCGTAATTGGTGAGTGTTTGGAATAATTGCTTGTGGACATGATTTAAAGCGTTATTTGGGAATTTAGTTGTAGTTGTAACACCCTAAACCCAGCTCGGTCAGTGAGCCCGAATATCAGGATTCCACACTACCGTCTCATGTTATACACAATAAATAAAGGCTTATTCTAAAAGAAACGTATTTCATATTATCATTCATATAAGTTTTAAGTCAATCTTACTCTTTAGTTATCATCGTTATGTGCTAATCATACATCAAATAGTCTTAAACTAATAATGAAACATGCATAAGGTCCATTTAGCAAAATTTTGAAATTGGCTATGTAGGTACCGATTTAGAACATAGGTATCGATATTTTCCTTGCACGGTATCGATACCTTATGGAAAATCGGTACCAAATTAACATTCTATTTTTCATTTAAATACAAAACACAAGAAAATATCGGTATAATTGAAAAAGTATCAGTAAAATTACCCCAAGTATCAATACTCATGATATGGTATCGATACCAAATTATGATTCCAACTTCTTGCACATTTCAAAATCACAGAGGTATTGTTTTTCCAACACGAATATCGGTACCCCTACTCCAGTCCAAAAAATACAACATACATAAGCACAAATATCACTCTAACTTGTACCAATTCATCATGCTACTATCACATTATCAAATAAATGTCAAAATGACCATAATAATAGTTTCAACATCAAAAATCAGTTCGAGTAGTAATCAACATAACACGATTTATATCTCTAAATCTTGAGAACAAATAAGCTATGAAACGTCCAAAACATCATGGCAAAAACTAGCACAAAGTCTACCACATTGCCCTATTCCCAAAACATAACAGAATAAATAATAAACACCTATGAAATGCGAAATGGACTTGCTTGGATCACCTGTAACACCCCAAAATCCGGCCTAGACGTTATGGCCAAATCTGGAGATATTACGTAAAACGACCGAAAATCCAATTTTTTTTGTAAATTTCAGAAAGATTCGTAAAATTTTATTACTTACAAATCTCGATTTAATAGAAAACATATCTAACCTTAATTTTTAGTTGAAAACAACGTTTGGTTACATTTTCTAAAACGAATACTTTGCAACATAAATTTTTAGATCATTATGTTTAAGAAAAAATCGAGTTTATTTTCTAAAAATCAGTTGTTTTGCAGGAAACAAACATTTTTTAATAAAATGTTTTAAACAGTATCATGCAAAAATTGAAAATAAAATTTCAAAAACGAAAATAGTCCAAATATTACAAAATGCTTAAATCCCAAAATTTAAATAAATTCAAATAAAGCAAATTTAACATAATCGAGCTCCCGTGGCACCGACCCACCTAAGTTTGAAGATTACCTTCGAAACTCAGTGTGTAACAAATAACTTAAACATCTAAATTATATCAGATAGATTTAGCAGAAACAAAATCATATTAGAGCAGTACAGATACAAACATATAATCCTACCCCATCCACTACACACCAACTCTGACCATCCCAACACACCATATGGGGTATGAAACACCCATCCAGCCCTACACACCACTTAGTGTCGGTATGAGACTTTACAGAATATTTGCAGCTGAGCTACTAGATAAATAGGTGAATTATCGCCTTATACAGAAACACTTCCTCCACATAGCAAAACCCACCCCAGATGCAATTACATAACGTAACAGAAATCAGACATATTTACAGTATATACGCATAACATAACAGATACAAAACATACATAGCATTTTTTTCGGTTTACTCATAACCTATTACGCAGTTTACTTATCATATGACGTTTCAGATATACGAACGAATATAAGAATTTATGCTAACAGATGCTCGAATTTCATGTTTTATGCATTATTGATCAAATTTTGACCCCACGAAAGGCTTACAATCGATCTAAACGACATGTATGGCCCGAAGGAAAAATTCAGAATTTTAGGCCCACACAACCTAAATGGTCAGGCTGTGTGGCCCACACAGCTTCACACATGCTCGTGTGGTCCACACGACCAAAATAGCACAGATCGTGTGTCACACACGATCCAGCACACGACCATGTGGCGTTGACTATGCAGTTTTTCGACTTTTGCCTATTGCTATTATTCTTGTTTTTGATGCAAAACCACCCACGATACTTTTAAAACCTAAAACTGTCAATTAATACGCTCAAATCAGTAATGATTATACTAAAAACTACATCGAATATTCCAACAGAAATGCCCCTACAACGACGAGAACACTTACTCTAGAACGCAACAGCAACTTAACGTTGCCTAAATCGCTGGAGGATCACCAAGCACCCATCGATTTTCACCTAGAAGTGCACCGATATAATTACAATAAAAATCAATCAAAATTCACTTCTTTCAAATGATAACCCAACAACCAAAAGTGCCATAACAACGATATAAATATCAATCTCTTACCCGACAAAAATTGAAATACCTAAGAGAATTTCAAGTGTAGGATTCACAACACACTCGTCCAAGATTGAGCAACAAAAAGATAAAGAAAAAGAAATAATGCACAAGCTACGACAGGTAGCAGTTTGGTGACGAAAGAATATAAACAAAAGGTGAAAGTTTAACAGGAAGCAAACAAAACAAAGAAAATAATTGAAAAACCAAGAACGAAAAGAAAAACACACGAAATCCAAGAAAAGGGAGTGAGTGATGTGAGAGAAGAATTAGGAGCAATTTTTGGGAAAAGATATGAAAATAATATAATGACCAAAAAGTCAGTGGAGTCAGAAACAATGGTTTCAAAATGCTATTTTTCGATGATAGAATTAGTGAATATTATTTGCTAATATTTACGAGAGTATTATAGTATTATACTAAACTTTGATTTAATAATTTTTGTTATTTGGAAAGTTAGATAAGGTACAAGTGTATCGACTTTAAAGTTGGTAGTTTTAGAAATTGAGGTATTGGGACTTCATTTCCGTAAACCGTATTCACAAATATTTTTATTAAATATGTACAGAGTTATTTTAGAAGTGAATTGAAATTTTGCTTGGTATTTATGTTGATTTATTGCTTAAAATTAAGTATAGAGACTAAATCGAATAAGTGCAAAAAGTTGAGTTATAGTGGAATCACTAATTAATTATTGTCTAAGGGACTTATTAAATAAATAAACCATAACTATATAGGTATATATGTAATCACGTGTGACCGGTTAAAGATTAGTAAATATGTATATATTTTATGTTATAATTTTGGTTATAGTAAAGTTAAAATAATAATAAAATGAAAACAAAATAGAAATTGGAAAGAATGATATTGAAATAGTGGATGGTAAGAGAAAGCTTTCTTTCTCATTTTTTATGCATCCAAATTTGAAACCCATGAGGTGAAGGAAAGGTCAAGGGGGTTTTAGCTTTCAAGCTTTATTTGATTAGTTAATTTAATCATTTTTCTTGTAATTTTTGCGTTTTTGAAATTTCGGTACCTAGAACTCATGTTGTAATTGTAAATATTGTCAAGGAATTAGGATGTTACCATTGTTGGACTTTTGGAGTTTAAGGTGTTATTTTGATAGATACTAAGTTTAGAATTGATAAAGGATTATATTGCAAAGACAATTGATGATTTTGTAAAATTTAGAGATTAAATTGTATAAAATTTGAAATTAGGGGTAAAAATGAAAAATAGGAGATCTTTTAGGGACTATAGTGAATTTGATATAAAATTTAGGGGTTAATTTAAAAATTACGTTAGTTAAGGTTTTAGGGACTAAATTGAATAAAATGCAAAAGTTGCTTAAATTAGCAATTGAATGTGAATTTGTTTGTATATTGATTATTTGGTATGTTTATTTTATTTTGTAGCTAACATCGACCTGAATACCCCAAAACGAAATGGAAAAGACCAAGTCGTAAACGAAAAGCTCAGAGTTTACGGTTTGTGTTTCTATAATCCGAACTATTTCAATTATTACATTTGTACATTGCATTGCATGGTAAGTTATAAGGTAAGCTACAAAATTGATTAGGTGAGATATATTAAAGTGATAGGATTGGTTATTAGTGTTATGGATTAAATTGATTAAATGTGGAAATACTGAATATTACTTGAAATATGAAATTTATTTTGACATGGAAATGAAATATATGGTGTCTAAACCATTTTTTTTTTTATTTTGAAAAATGAGGATCGACTTTGAAAAACGAAGACGGGAGTCGCCACCGATCTTTTTTTTTTGCTTTGGTGTGATCGGATCACCTTATAAAACAATTTTTGTTTTTATTTAAAATATTGATTTTGGCCTACGAAATTCAAGAAAAATAGGTTCGGGAATCGATTACATACGAGGAAGGATTAGCACCCTCGTGATGCCCAAAATTGGTACCGGATTGATTAGTTATTGTCCTAATGTCGAAAATTCGAAAAGATTTGAAAACATGATTTCTTTAAAAACTTGAACAATTTGAGTTGGAACTTGAGATTCCTTTGTTCCGAAAGAATACAAACATCACATCCAGCATGTTAGGACATGATGTTTTAAACCCTCGTAACCAAAATCATCTCATGATTTGCAAAATTCATTAAAAGGATATTTAGTTATTTAGTCAAACGGAAAATCGTAACCCAACACGTTAGGGCACTATTTCCCGAATTTCTAACCACAAAACATTGCCTTATTTAAGAAAAACTTTTGGATAAAATGTGGTAATTAAAGAAGATAGATATTTTTAAACAAAGATTTTTTAAAAAAAAAGTAACATTAAATTATTACAAAAAAGTGCAATTTACTAAAGTTATAGATCATATTAACAATTAGCACTAACATAAACAATTAAGTAAAAGAATGACAAGCAATAATAATGTTAAGGTAAACAAAGATAATGGATTCAAATTTAAAAAAAAAAACGAACAATCAAAATAAAAAATATATATATAAAGTAGCTAATAGCAATTTTAAAAGAATCTATGAAAAAATTAAGAAAAAAAATTATTCACAAGATTAAATTCATGTATAAAAAATATATAAGGTAAATCATATACTCAAAACAATTAATGAATATTATAAAATTTTTTAGAAAAATGAAAGAAAAGTATAAAAATGATATGGCTAAAAAAACTAAGATGAATAATATATGTACATGATAAAATAAATAATACATTTCTTTAAAAATAAATAAATAGAATATATAAAAACTTTAACTATAAAGAAATATAAGGGAAAGCATATATAATATAATAATAATCTATTATATACATAAAAGAATAATATACATATTTAAAATAGATAATAAAAAAATTTGTGTTAATGGTAAAACAATTTAAATATAATATACACATTTTAAAATAATATATAATACATAATAATATACAAATATAAACAATAATATGTGATAAAAATAGTTTTAAAACAAATAATATATAAAGTACCCAGATAAATAAATAATAATAATTTTAAAGAACTTAGTCAAAATAAAAAAAAAACAAAAATAAAGGAGAAAAGGATTAAATTTGAATTTTAGTAAAATTTTGGGGTGAAATAACAAAGGGAATAGGACCGATTTTAGGACCTAATTGAAACGCGTACCACAGAGGAGGGACTCACTGGGCAAATATACCCTATTCCCAAAAACGGCACCGTTCCAAAGTTTGTATTTAAATGGCCAAGGACCAAATCGAGACAGAAGCAAATTTTCAGGGTTGGATTAAAAATAAAAGAAAATTTAAATTGAACTAAATTACAAGTAATAAAATTGCGGAAGGACCAAAGAGGCAAATTGCCCCTTTTATAAAAACACGCGGATCCTCCCCGGATATCGGGTCAACACGCGGATCCTGGCCCTTAACCGCCGCCGTTTTGGTCATTAATTGACCACACCAAAACGACGTCGTTCCTATGGCCTTTATAAACAAAAAAAAGCTGAAAAAATCATTTTTAAACCAGTTTTAAAAAAAAAAAACAAAGCCTCCAGAAAACGCTCTGCCCTCATAGGTTCTCCGACCTCCGACAGTCTTTGCACGTGTCTCACGCGCCTCATGCGCCGTCGCTCACGGCGGCCCTAAGGTGAGAAACTTCATTTTTCGAATGGTAAACTCATTCTCTTCGTTGTTAGTAGTATTCATAAAGAAGTGTTTGCATGAATCGAAAAGAAATAAAAAAAAATAAGCGAAACAGAATAACCAGAAATCACATTTTGTTCTTTGATTTTTTGTGTATTAATCTCTTTATTTTTGACGATTCCTTTTTTACATATTACAATAGGGTTTTTATAGCCCCAAAAAATAAATCAAAAATAAATACAAAAATTCTGTTTTCTATTTCTGCCATTTTTTCTTTCCTTTTGCAGGTGAACGGCGAGAAACACGGTGGTGATAAGGCACACTGATTGTGGCGCGATGTCCGACAGTGAAGGCGAACATAGCGGGCAGCGGCGCGAGGAAAGAACCCTAGGGTTTGGGGTTCCTAATTTCCGAAACAAAATTTGGGCCATTGGGCCATTTGGGTTTTAGGTATTAGATTTAGTTGGGTCTGGGTGTAATGGGTTTTGGGTAGTCTATTTGGGCCTATAAATTGGACTGTAAAAACTGGACATTTGGTTTATTTTTTATTTTATTTTATTATTTTTTATTTATTCGGGCCCGGGCACAAATGGGCTATTACAGCTGCCCCTCTTTGCTCATTGTTGTGTAACGAAAATAGAGCAAAGACTATAAAAGGACCAATTTTGCCCGGTTTTGCTGAGCCTTAACTTCTTGATCCTAGTCTTCTTCAAGTAGTCTCTAACCCAGCTGCAACTTCAAGGAGATTGAATTTGTAGCTTTAATATTATTCTATTGCAACTTCAGGGAGATAAGACCTGCTCCTGTAGATTTAATCCATCCTACTGTAACTTCAGGAAAGTGAGACTAGTATCTTTGATCTTGTTTCACTGCAATATTCAGGAAGACAAGATCTGTCATTTTCAATCTGCTCCACTGCAAACTCAGGGACGCCAGGCTGATGTTTTCGATCCGCTTCACTGCAAACTCAGGAAAACAAGATCTGCTATCTTCGGTCTGCTCCACTGCAAACTCAGGGATGCCAGACTAAAATCTTCGATCCGCTTCACTGCAATCTCGGGAAGACAAGATCGCCATCTTCGATCCGCTTCCTTCATCAAACTCGGGGACGCCAGACTAGTATCTTCGATCCGCTTCACTTTGCAATCTCGGGAAGACAAGATCTCGCTATCTTGATGCTATATGTTGCAAACTCGTGGAGGCAGTTAATATCTTCGATCTGTTTCCTGTAACTTCAGGAAGACAAGATCTACTATCTTTAGTCTGCTCCACTGCAAACTCAGGGATGCCAAACTGGTATCTTCGATCCGCTTCGCTGCAATCTCAGAAAGATAAGATCTACTATCTTTAGTCTGCTCCACTGCAAACTCAGGAATGCCAAACTGGTATCTTCGATCCGCTTCGCTGCAATCTTAGGAAGATAAGATCTACTATCTTTAGTCTGCTCCACTGCAAACTCAGGGATGCCAAACTGGTATCTTCGATCCGCTTCGCTGCAATCTTAGGAAGACAAGATCTACTTTCTTTAGTCTGCTCCACTGCAAACTTAGGGATGCCAGACTAATATCTTCAATCTACCCTACTACATTGTCCTCTAGGGGACATAACCTGTAGAATGGGTATATGCTTATGCCTAATAATTAGGATGCCCTGATCAAAATGAGTCAAATGCTCCTATTTAGACATGCTATGATATATGAATGCAAAAATGTTATGAGAATGATTCCTATTTCAGGTGTCATCACTCATTTATTCGTCAAGGTTTCATCTTTGTTCCTCTTGAAGTATCATATTCTGCTCAAATAATTTGCCCCATGGAAATTTTAGGGCCCACTCCACTTGAACCTTAGGGACACAAGGCTTATACCGCCTTCAAACCATCCCACCAAGATTACAGGATTTAATCCATTCCTACATGATCTGTTTCAACCTCAATCCATTCCACCGCAATTTAGGGTTTTTGAATCTTTTCCCGTCAATTTGGTCTGTCATACCAATCCCAAAATGTTATGACCCAATGAAAATGCTTGTAAAATGATCCTCTCTTAGGATTAATATTGCTCTTTTTTGTCGCAACAACTCATTATTTTGTCCAACCACCATTTAAACAAAAAATTCAAAGAAATAGTCTCAATCTAGACTTTCTCAAGTACTTCCAATCCTTACACATGGAAATTCTTAAACAATTGTCCTATTTCAGTTTCTTGTATTATCTAGAAATCTCCAGAGTAATATGCAGAACTTCTTTTGTGAAAATATTATTAGTTCATCAATCATTATTTCAATACAACATGCTTATGAATGACAATAATGAACAAACAAATAAATTGATCTTGAGGATAGTTTGAACTGAATAAATTATCGATAAAAAGAATTAACTAGGAAAACATCTTTGAGAAGAGAAAGAATCCAAAGATAGTAAATTGATATAAGTAGGACAAAGACCAGGTGCCCTAGATATCGCAGATTGGGCTTCTATATACAACCTCCAGGAAGACTGTTTTGAATTTAACATGCGTTTAGAAGATCCAGAATACTTTGTTGATGCCTTGATATGTAACATACTTCATTGCTTGTTGATTCAGGTATAGCAAGATCACTGCCTGCCCTTCAAAATTTGAGCCGCCCTTTCGGGTTTTCAACTCAAAACCCCTTTGGTCTCAAGGCGCCCTTTGCGGGTTTTCGCCATGGCCTCGCCCTTTTTCTTTTTCTTTTCTCTTTTTTTTTTTTGGTTTTTGTTGTTGAAGTCTCAAAGCGCCCTTTGCGGGTTTTCACCTTGGCCTCTTCCCATTTTTCAAGCAAAATATTTTTTGACTGAATCCGAGTTCACAGGATTGGGTAAGCTTTTCCCATCCATTTCGGTCAAAATCAGTGCACCTCTAGAGAAAGCCTTCTTCACCACATATGGTCCTTCCCAATTTGGCATATATTTTCCTCTGAAATCCCTTTGTATGGGAAGGATCTTTTTCAGTACAAGGTCCCCCTTGTGAAACTCTCTTGGGCAGACTTTTTTATCATAGGCTCGCATCATTTTTTTTTGGTACATCTGACCGTGACAAATAGCTCTTAGCCTCTTTTCCTCAATCAAGTTCAACTGATCATATCGAGACTGGATCCATTCCGCTTCATCCAGCTTTATCTCTAACAAAACTCGAAGAGAAGGTATCTCTACTTCAATAGGTAGAACTGCCTCCATCACATAAACCAATGAGAAAAGAGTTGCCCCAGTAGAAGTTCTGATGGACGTTCGGTAAGTATAAAGTACAAATGGTAATTTCTCATGCCAATCCTTATAAGTCTCAGTCATTTTCCCTACTATCTTCTTGATGTTTTTATTGGCCGCTTCCACTGCCCCATTCATTTTTTGGGCGATACGGAGATGAGTTGTGGTGTTTGATCTTGAATTGAATGCAGACTTCTGCTATCGTGCTGTTGTTCAAGTTCAGTGCATTATCTGATATGATCCTCTCGGGCATTCCATATCGACATATGATTTCCTTCTTCAAGAACCAACTAACTGCTGACTTAGAAACGCTAGCATATGAAGCAGCTTCCACCCATTTCGTGAAGTAGTCAATAACCACAAAGATGAATCGATGCTCATTCGAAGCTTTCGGTGAGATCGGCCCAAGGACATCCATGCCCCACATGGAAAAAGGCCATGGAGAAGTCATAACATGCAAAGGTGAAGGCAGTACGTGAATTTTGTCTCCATAAATCTGGCATTTATGACATCTTTTGGCATAGTTGATACAGTCTCCTTCTATGGTGGACCAATAGTATCCGAATCTCATTATTTGTCTAGCCATTGTGAATCCATTAGCATGTGTTCCACAAACGCCCTCATGAACTTCTTCCAAAATTTTCCTAGCTTCAACAGCGTCAACACATCTCAATAATACTTGATATTTCCTTCTTTTGTACAAGATATCCCCATCTAAGACATAGTCACAAAGCAATCTTCGTAACGTTCTTTTGTCATTCTCGCTTGCATGGTCAGGGTACTCACGATTTCTTACGTATCGCAATACATCATGATACCAAGGGTGGTCATCCTTTTCCTCCTCTTCCATGTTATAACAATAAGCTGGAACTTCAAAAATACTCATCTGAATAGGTCTCATATCCTCTGGTTTGTTTACTTTGATCATAGAAGCCAGGGTTGCCAAAACATCTGCCATTTGGTTTTCATCACGTGAAAGATAATTAAAAGTGATGTCATCAAACTCCTCAATCAATCCCAAAACTATTTTTCGATAATCGATTAGTTTGGGGTCTCTTGTCTCCCATTCACCTTTAAGCTGGTAAATTACTAATGCAGAATCTCCATATACTTCTAGCACTCTGATTTTACACTCTACAGCTGCTCGAATTCCCATGATGCATGCTTCATATTCTACCATATTGTTTGTGCAATCAAAATCCAATTTGCATGCGAATGGATAATGATCTCCACTTGGGGATACCAAAAATGCCCCAATTCCATTTCCTACAGTGTTTGATGCTCCATCAAAGTTTAGCTTCCACGGATACTCTCCGTTAGTTGCCACATACATTAGCTCTTCATTGGGGAAATCAAAGATCAAAGGTTCATAATCATCTAAAGCCCTGCTAGACAAAAATTCTGCTATTGCGCTCCTTTTTATAGCCTTTTGATTCACATAGACTATATCAAATTCAGAAAGCAAAATCTGCCACCTTGCCATTCTTCCATTCAGAGCAGTTGACTCCATCATATACTTTAATAGGTCAAGTTTTGAAATTAACCAGGTTGTATGATATAGCATATATTGCCTCAACCTCCGAGTTGTCCAAATCAAGGCACAACACAATTTCTCAATTGACGAATATCTCATTTCGCACTCAGTAAACTTTTTACTGAGATAATATATCGCCTTTTCTTTTCTCACTGACTCATCATGTTGACCAAGAACACATCCCATGGAGTTATTGAACACTGTGAAATACAGTATTAGTGGTCTATCTGGATTTGGCGGAGATAGTATTGGGGCATTTGACAGATATTGTTTAACTTTGTCAAAAGCTTTCGGGCACTCATCATCCCATACACCTTGGTTGTGTTTCTTAAAAAGACGAAATATGGGATCACATTTCTCAGTTAATTGTGAAATAAACCGAGCAATGTAATTTAATCTTCTAAGAAAACCTCGAACTTCTTTTTGAGTGCATGGTGGAGGCAATTCTTGTATAGCTTTGACCTTATCTGAGTCGACCTTGATTCCCCTCTCACTGACTACAAAGCCCAGTAATTTCTCTGACCGAGCTTTAAAAGTACACTTTACCGGGTTGAGCTTTAATTGAAATTTTCTCAATCTCAAGAACAACTTCTTCAAAACTTTAATGTGTTCTTTTTCTGTTCGAGATTTGGCGATCATGTCATCAACATATACTTCAATCTCTTTGTGCATCATGTCATGGAATAAGGTTACCATGGCCCTTTAATATGTTGCTCATACAATCTTTAGCCCGAATGGCATCACCTTATAACAAAAGGTACCCCACAATGTTATGAAAGTAGTTTTCTCCATATCCCCAGGATGCATCTTTATCTGATTATATCCCGAAAAACCATCCATGAAAGAAAACAGTGAGTATCCTGCCGTATTATCCACCAACGTGTCAATATGAGGCAAGGGGAAATTGTCCTTTGGGCTGGCTTTATTTAAGTCCCTGTAGTCTACACACATCTGAACCTTTCCATCCTTTTTAGGGACAGGAACAATATTGGCAACCCACTCTAAGTATTTGACCACTTGTAGAAAACCAGCATCAAACTGTTTCTTGACATCCTCTTTTATTTTTAACACCACATCAGGCCTCATCCTTCGTAGCTTTTGCTGAACTGGCTTGCATTCTTCTCTAATGGGAAGGCGATACACTACAATATCAGTACCTAACCCAGGCATATCTTGGTATGACCATACAAAGACGTCTTTGAATTCCCGCAGTAACTCAACGAGGTCTTGCTTTGTCTCTTCGGCTATTCGCGTTCCTATTTTCACCATTTGCCCTTCCTCTAAGATTACATTCTCCACCACCTCTTTATGGGGTAAAATTTGTTTCTCTTCTTGCTTTACCATTCTTAACAAATCTGGAGACAAGTCACAATCTCTATCACCCTCAAAATCCTGAGATTCCTCTAAACACATGTCTTGCTCAAAAAGGACCTCTGAATCTGTAGTATCGTTGCTCATGTCATTGATATCTAGGGACCTGTGGTAGGCACAAAAGAATGTACAAAGAACAAATGAATTCAAGAACAACTATTTACATGGTATGAATGAGAATAACAAAAGAAAAATTTTTGGATGGAGATTAGAAGATCAAAAGAATAAAAAATGAAGGAATATTCGCTCAAATTAGTCATCAAATATGTATTTTATTGAAACAAAGATGTCTGAACATGAGCCTATTTCACAAATAAAATCTTATTGTTTCTAGGCTTTAAAACAACAAGTGTGTTCTAAACATTACTCTGTGTAATCTCTAAAAACTACAGGAAGTTCCTCTGCAGTCCAATTGTTCAAAACGCTTCCAGGTTCATAAGGGCGAATGCCCAACAAGTTTCTTTGCTCAGTTCCTTCCACGTGTATGGCATTGATGTGAAGATTTTCATTTTCCAACAATCCTCTCTCAGGGTGAATTATCCCTCCTGATACAAAAGTCTGGGATATGTAAGGGAATGTTATCAATTCCCACTTGACTTCTTCCCCACTCAGCCGTGCCCTTCTTCTCTCTTGCTTCTTCTCTATTTCTTTCTTCCTTTGTCTAACATCTGGCCGGAAACCCAAGCCAAAACGGTCTCTTTTCTCTTTCAGCATTGGAACTTGAATCCCTCCTTGGAGATGCCTACCCAATCTTTTTCCCGGTAAGGCACATTTCCCCACCATCATTTGCAAACCCATTCTCGTGGTTCTGGATATCTTAGGCACCGGAACCTCATTCCCTTCCAAAATGAATGTTGCATTTACGAACTCTAAAGATTGAAAGGAGCATTCAGTTGCCTCTTCATTCGCCTCTAAATATGGTGCGTCATTGGTAACAATTGCTATGATATCCTCTTCCGCATTTATAGTAACCAGCCGACCTTCTGTTACTAATTTTAATTTTTGATGCAATGATGAAGGCACTACCCCGCTGAATGTATCCAGGTCCTCCCCAACAAGCAATTGTAAGAGAGCTTGATATCCATTACCAGAAAATCCACTTCATACGTGTTTGGTCCAATCAACAAAGGTATGTTGATTCTTCCCATTACTCTTCTCTCAGTGCCATTAAATGTTCTCACTATATTCTGGCATGTTTTCATGTGAGAACTATCTATAGGCAATCTATTCAATGTAGACAGTGGTAAAACATTCAAGGCTGATCCATTATCTATTAACACAGTTGGCAGAGTGTATCCCTTGCAACGAGTAGTGATGTGCAGAGCTTTGGTCGATCCCATACCCCCAGGTGGAATTTCATCATCACTGAAGTAAATGAAGTTGTCGGCACTTATATTGTTAACTAGACGATCAAGTTTGTTGACAGATATATCTTTAGTAACATAGGTTCCATTCAACACTTTCATCAATGCCTCGCGATGTACTTCTGAGATTAAAAGTAATGCTAATACTAATATGCGAGCCGGTTGTTTGCATGCGAGCTTGCTCTACCACACATCAGATTCATCGTGTGCTTCAAGAATTTTAGAAATTCTTTAGCCTCTTCCTCCTTTATTGGTTCATTGATAAGTGCCTCAGGTCCTTTCTCTCGTTCAACTGCCAATGTCTTTGATTTCACTGGTTCTGTTCTGACGTTTACTGAGTCGTAACGCCTTCCACTATGTGTGTAAGATCCTTCACTTTGGACCTCCTTGGAAGTGCTAGCTAAGTTTTCCCCTCCCGGTATTGTCACATTACAGTCGTAATTCCAAGGTCCATTTTGTTATCCTTGTAAGGAAAGGAAACAGGTTTCTGGATTATGATCTTTGGCGCCACTTATGTTCCGCCCTCCGTACTTCTTGGTCGGGAGATGATGATCCTCGGGTAATTGACTTTTTTATTTGTCAACTCTCCTTCTGTTGCGTATATGTTTCCTCCCTCTGAGCCTTTTTCATAAAATTCCAATTCCTTATTGTCTATAAAGCTTTGCACCAACACCCTGAACTCAATGCATTCCTGAATCTCATGCCCTTCTGCTTTGTGGAACTCACAGTAGTCCCTTACTCCTTCACATCCTTCCACAAAATTTGATAATATCAATCCTCTTCTTACCATTTCTCTCCAGACCATTCTCAACGGGGTCTTTACCTCCGCAATATCCTCATTGATCCTTCTCACGATATTTTCACCAATCGCATTTATCCCCTTTATCTCCATGTTAGGTAATGGGTTCTCCGCACTAGGTGTATCATCAAACTTCACAATCCCCATCTTGATGAGTCTCTCGACTACCTTTTTAAAGGCAGTGTAGTTTTCTATTGAATGTCCCGGTATTCCCGCATGGTAGTCACATTGAGCATTTGAATCATACCATTTGGGATATGGGGGCTGTAACGGTTTTAGATAAAATAGGGACACCATGTGTGCGCCAAATAAACTTTGATATAACTCCTTATACGTCATTGGGATTGGCGTAAATTGGAGCTTTTCAGAGTTTTGCCTTGTGCCCGATTCCTGTCTTATCGACCCTTGTTGCCCAGCAGTAATTACTTTTGGCTGGCTAACAGTAATTGCCTTCGAGTACACTTTGTTATATGTACTCGTATTATTCACCTCATTCTCCTTTTTCCTTGGAGCAGACCTTTTGGTGGTTTCCCCTACTTCAATCTTGCCACCCCTTATGGCATTTTCAATCATTTCTCCTGCCATCACTATATCCGCAAAGCTCTTGGTGGTACTTCCTATCATGTGAGTAATGAATGGGGCCTTCAAGGTATTGATAAAAAGCATTGTAGTTTCCTTTTCTAAGAGCGGTGGCTGAACTTGCATGGCAACTTCCCTCCATCTTTGCACATACTGCCTAAAGCTTTCATTTGACTTCTTCTCCATATTCTGCAAAGTGATTCTGTCAGGCGTCATGTCTGTGACATGATTGTATTACTACATAAAAGCTTGGGCTAGGTCCCTCCAGGAACTAATCCTAGCACGACTCAGTTGATTGTACCGCCTAGACGCTGCCCCCACCAAACTATCTTGGAAACAATGAATCAAGAGTTGATCATTATTAACATAGCCGGTCATCCGTCTACAGAACATGGTAATGTGGGCTTCAGGGTAGCTAGTCCCATTGTACTTCTCGAATTATGGCATTTTGAACTTATGAGGAAGCACCAATTCTGGAACCAAGCTCAAGTCTTTAGCATCAATTCCATGGTGATTATCAGCATTTTCCAAAGCCTTGAACTTTTCTTCCAACCATCTACAATGATCCTCTAACTGCCTTGAAGATTCAATTCTTGTCCCTTCCCTCTCTGCTATATCTAAATCAGGGATAACAGGATTAGCAGGGTTATCTCCTGGGTTAGATCCTGTGCCAACTTGGAAGTTCATGGGCACTCCAGTATCAGTTTGACCTTGTTGAGGCCTAATTGTAACGGACGGCCTTCAAGGATATGCTTCAGGTTGTGTTTGTGCATACGGTGGGGTAAAACCCGGAGGATAATCCTCATTATCTTCTCCAGCATTAGTCATGGGGCCTTTTCCTTTGTCCATTACCCCATTCAGTAGCTGAGTCATTTGAGCCACCATATTCTTTTGGGCTTCCATCATCTGCTCCCTCATATCTTGCTGGATCTTTGCCAACTGCTCTTGCAGTTAGTCTTGCATGTCTCTTTGGAACTGTTCGATTCTTTGATCCATATTTTTTGTCTTAGCACGTGTACCGTAACGGTGTTTAGTTTCCAGATTAACTTTTCCTTCTCACTTTCTCTCTCTGTAATAATTTTAACTAATTAGGGTCTTTCTATGGATTTAAATGCATATGATGCGATGTAATGCAAATGCATGAATGCAAAAAAGATATCGATTCGGATTCAGTTTCATTTAGAAAACTTTATTTAGAAAATAAAATTCATTACACAAAACAGATTACAAGTACGCTTTTGCCCTAATGCCCATATTTTTAACCCTTCTAAACAACGAAGCCAACTCTCGACCCCTATCTGATTCTAGTTCATACTTTACGCTTAGCATATCAGCCTGCACTGCCAAAGCTTGTAAATGATCAGTTATTTCCTGAATTTAGACTATGGCCTCACCCATGAGGTAATCCCTATTCCTAACTTGATCCTGAGAATAGTGAAGCTCTCCCTTCTAATGCCCTTCTCTTGTTTCAAGAAACTCGATCCGGAGTTCACAGTTTTGTAATGCCGATTCTAATTTTTCGATCTTCTTCTTCATTTTTTCAATTTTTTTAGGCTTTCCTTTAGTTCAATCGCCGAATTACGACTTTGATACTGATGAAGAGATCTTCCAAGTTCAGCCATTCTAGCCTTTAATTCACTCTTTTCATTCTGACTTTCTTCCAGACTCTTCTCTAAGGCCACATTTTGCGCTTGAACTTCTTGAAACTTCGTCTCCCATCGGTCAGCTTTGGCCTTTTCCTACCGAATCTCTTGTTGCCATTGTTCAAAAGTCTTCCCCAACTCGGCGTTTTTCATCGAAAGATGTATCTTCTTATATTCTATCTTCAAACTATCTCGATCTTTCTCAATCTTTCTCTTCTCTTTTTTTTTAATTTTTCGGTATCCAGTTTCTGAACATCCACGTCTAATCTCACGTGCATTTTTTCCTCTTCTAATTTCTCTATCCTCTTTCCGAGCTCTAAACTCTTCCTTTCAAAATCTTGCTTTATAATCTCTAACTCTGATGGGACCACTCGTAAATACTCCTCCATCGATCGAGCACCCTCCAAACTTGGCCCAGGGATGTTATCATTGATCCTTTTGCTCAACCACCCCTTGTATTCCAGGGTTGTCATCGGACCTGCAGTCAAAATTTTCATACAGCAAGTCCACTTCCAAGCCTCAGAAGTCTCTCGAATCTTCTTCTTATAATTATCCCCCTTATATGGGAATTCACTTTGAGCTAACCCGTGTGTTACCGGCATGAACTGCCTTGCTTTGTATTGTCTTAGTACGAGCAACGGTGCATATCCAACAGCTCCCCAGATTCCGGGCATAGGTACCCAATCAAAATTTCCACACCGATAGAGGACCTCTTCGGGAACCATCCAAGGGGCTCTCCACTCAACATCTTCCTCTCGGAGGTTTTGAAAAATTTCCATCCACCTTTCCTCTGATATATCGTCCCTCCTTGGCGTAGCTGCGACCTCCTTTAAAGGGGAATAACTTTCAAAGAACACTCGGTAAGGAACCTTGTCAACCCTCCAAAAATGGCTGTAGAACCAAACCAACAATAACTGTGCGCATCCAATGAATCTACCTTCACCAGCCCTCCGACATGCACTCAAGGATCTGAACGTCTCGGCTATAATTGTAGGTACATGTGTGACCTGTTTTCCAAGTCGATCAAATAAATCAGTGACTGCTTCATCTATATACCTTAAAGCTTTGGGGAAAATTACTAAACCATAAATACTTAAGGCCAAGACATCCACTTTCCTCTTTACGTCTGGGTGTGCTAATATCAGATCTCTCAAACTCGCCCAAGGAATGCATTTACCATCACCCTTTTGTTGGATCAGAAATTTGCGACCACTTTGCTCACTCATCCCATAATATTCATTAATTTCTTCACCAAAGTTAGGGTACTAGCACCCTAAAATAAGCTTTGTTGACTCGAATCCTTGGACAACGAAGCAAGGTTGTATACTCCTCCATAGTAGGTACCAAATCCACATTTCCAAAAGTAAAACAATTATAGGCAGGGTTCCAAAACTGAGCCATAGCCCGAAACAGATGCTTGTCCACCTTGACGTCAAGCAAGTAGGGTAAATCACCATGATTATGGTAGAACAGCTGCTTAGTCTCGTCATCCCAATGGGCCCATATATCTTTCACTTCCTGAAGCTCATTCTGTGTCACACTGATGTGAGTGAAGTCCCACAACTCCGATGTATATCCCTCAATGACACTATCTCATTTTTCTAATTGGGTTTTCTCTGACCATGTACGGACGGTAGTGTTGTCCTCCACTTAATCAAGAAATTCATTCTCCATAACAAAACTCTCTAATTTAGAAATCGAACGTGAATCGACACCTTTTGAAATATTGAATGACATGCAATGATAACAAAATAAAACTAGTCAGTGTCATGTATAAAAGATATAATTCAAAGAAAGCCGAAAATAAACAAGCACCTATATGGGTAACTACCACGGGTCAACATAGTTCTACCTAAGGCGAGCTCTTAGGGTTCTCTATATGTGTTTTTGGTTCTAAAGAAAGGGTACCTAAACCAGCAGATTCCTCGATCCTCACCCATTATAGGCTCATATGGATCGAGTTCAGTTCAGGGGGATACATTTCCCTATGGCCATGCGGAGATGAAAATCTCACGAAGACATAGGTACGGATATATCCTAGAAGTGATCCACTAGGCCATGCGGAGGTGAAAACCTCACGAAGGCATAGTTTCTCACTCCCACTTAAAGGTGTAACCACAACGGTCATGCAATGTAATGCAAAAGCAAAGGCCAACCACAACAATCATAACATAAACAAATGCAAAATAATCATGATTTTTCAAATCAGATTTTCAACTTTTGACAAAAGGACAAAAAACAATCATTTTTACGGCTTAACTCTCTTAGTCCCAATTGGAGTCGCCAAGCTGTCTAAACCATTTTTTTTATTTTGAAAAATGAGGATCGACTTTGAAAAATGAAGACGGGAGTCGCCACCGATCTTTTTTTTTTTTTTGCTTTGGTGTGATCGGATCACCTTATAAAATAATTTTTGTTTTTATTTAAAATATTAATTTTGGCCTACGAAATTCAAGAAAAATGGGTTCGGGAATCGGTTACGTACGAGGAAGGATTAGCACCCTCGTGACGCCCAAAATTGGTACCAGATTGATTAGTTATTGTCCTAATGTCGAGAATTCGAAAAGATTTGAAAACATGATTTCTTTAAAAACTTGAACAATTTGAGTTGGAACTTGAGATTCCTTTGTTCCGAAAGAATACAAACATCACATCCAGCACATTAGGACATGATGTTTTAAACCCTCGTAACCAAAATCATCTCATGATTTGCAAAATTCATTGAAAGGATATTTAGTTATTTAGTCAAACGGAAAATCGTAACCCAGCACGTTAGGGCACTATTTCCCGAATTTCTAAACACAAAACATTGCCTTATTTAAGAAAAACTTTTGGATAAAATGTGGTAATTAAAGGAGATAGATATTTTTAAACAAAGATTTTAAAAAAAAAGTAACATTAAATTATTACAAAAAAGTGCAATTTACTAAAGTTATAGATCATATTAACAATTAGCACTAACATAAACAATTAAGTAAAAGAATGACAAGCAATAATAATAATGTTAAGGTAAACAAAGATAATGGATTCAAATTTAAAAAAAAAACGAACAATCAAAATAAAAAATATATATAAAGTAGCTAATAGCAATTTTAAAAGAATCTATGAAAAAATTAAGAAAAAAAATTATTCACAAGATTAAATTCATGTATAAAAAAAATATAAGGTAAATAATATACTCAAAACAATTAATGAATATTATAATTTTTTTTAGAAAAATGAAAGAAAAGTATAAAAATGATATGGCTAAAAAAACTAAGATGAATAATATATGTACATGATAAAATAAATAATACATTTCTTTAAAAATAAATAAATAGAATATATAAAAACTTTAACTATAAAGAAATATAAGGGAAAGCATATATGATATAATAATCTATTATATACATAAAAGAATAATATACATATTTAAAATAGATAATTAAAAAATTTGTGTTAATGGTAAAACAATTTAAATATAATATACACATTTTAAAATAATATATAATACATAATAATATACAAATATAAACAATAATATGTGATAAAAACAGTTTTAAAATAAATAATATATAAAGTACTAAGATAAATAAATAATAATAATTTTAAAGAACTTAGTCAAAATAAAAAAAAAAAACAAAAATAAAGGAGAAAAGGATTAAATCTGAATTTTAGTAAAATTTTGGGGTAAAATAACAAAGGGAATAGGACCGATTTTAGGATCTAATTGAAACGCGTACCACAGAGGAGGGACTCACTAGGCAAATATACCCTATTCCCAAAAACGACACCGTTCCAAAGTTTGTATTTAAATGGCCAAGGACCAAATCGAGACAGAAGCATATTTTCAGGGCTGGATTAAAAATAAAAGAAATTTTAAATTGAACTAAATTACAAGTAATAAAATTGCAGAAGGACCAAAGGGGCAAATTGCCCCTTTTATAAAAACACGCGGATCCTCCTCGGATATCGGGTCAACACGCGAATCCTGGCCCTTAAACGACGCCGTTTTGGTCATTAATTGACCACACCAAAACGACGTTGTTCCTATGGCCTTTATAAACAAAAAAAAAAAACTGAAAAAATCATTTTTAATCCAGTTTAAAAAAAAACAAACAAACAAAGCCTCTAGAAAACGCTCTGCCCTCATAGGTTCTCCGACCTCTGGCAGTCTTCGCACGCGCCTCACGCGCCGTCGCTCACGGCGCCCCTAAGGTGAGAAACTTCGTTTTTCGAATGGTAAATTCATTCTCTTCGTTGTTAGTAGTATTCATATAGAAGTGTTTGCATGAATCGAAAAGAAATAAAAAAAAAATAAGCGAAACAGAATAACCAGAAATCACCTTCTGTTCTTTGATTTTTGTGTATTAATCTCTGTATTTTTGACGATTCCTTTTTTACATATTACAATAGGGTTTTTATAGCCCAAAAAAATAAATCAGAAATACAAAATTTTTTTTTTCTGTTTCTGTAACGACCCGAAATTGGGCCTAGTAGAATTGGACCTATTGGGCCCATTGGGCCTCGAGCGCAAGAATGTTTAAAATTATTGAGAATAAGAGAACGACATTATTTCAAGTTGGACTTATTAAGAAGGTGATTTTGGAAAGTTACAGGGTTCTAGGAAGTTCCGGGTTCTAATTGGGCCCTAGCAAAAATTTTATGTTTTAGCACTTTAAGGAGATATAGTAAGTGACCTCAATGTTTATGGAATTAAATGAGTAATGTGCTAGCATAATTGAGCATATGACAAAGAGGTTATGGCATTAAGTGAAGAGTATGGAGGGAAGAGGTTCAAATCCCATCTTTTGCAAATTTTGACTATTATTTTTGTATTCTTTCTCTAAGTGTCGGCCAAGCTAGTAAATAAGGCAAGTTGGACTTTTTAATTTTGGCAAGGTGGCTAAGGATATTAGGAAAGGATGAATGTGGGGAAAGAAATAAAAAAAAAAAAAAGGCAAGATAAGGGAGCATGTTGGCCTTTTCCATGGGTGATGTTTTGGAAAGATTTTTGTTGGTCAACATCCACCCTTTTTGGCTAGAGTTCACACGGTTTTGTTAGGGGGAAAGGAAGAGCTGAATTTCTCTTTTCTCTTTAGATCATTTTGTTAGTTTTTGGGTGCATGAGAGGTACACTTTTCTTTTTGAACATTTGTGTCTTCTTTTCAAATCCATCTTCCTCTTAGCTTTGGCCAAAATCTCCCAACACATTTGTGCATTCTTTTCTTTTGTTTGGCCGAAACATTCACCTTGTTTATCTCCCCTTTGATAGCCGAAATTTCCAAAGCACTTTTCTCCATTCATTTTTCTCTTTTGACCATTTCATCAACCTTTTCTTCTTCTTTAATCGACATCACTTTGTGATCACATTTCCTGTACGATTTTCTCTATAGCCGAACCCCTTATCATCCTATTTCTTCATCATTTCGTTCCCCATCGTGTAGGAAAATCTCTTCTTAATCGAATTGCGATCTTATTGGGTGGCCGAATATCATTCTAGCCATAAGTCAAGTGGTGGAAATCGAATCCATTATCAACAAGGAACCAAATCGCCCGATCACCTATCCCTCGTAATAAGAGACTCGGATTGTTGGTAAGTGATATAGATTGTTAATCAATCGCAATACTTGGCTGAAGTTGAAAATTTGGGCTGTGGACTAATTGTTAACCGATTGTACCTTTAGGTGTCGCGGAGAGTATCGTGTTACAGATTTCGAATAAGGTGTGTAATCCCGTACCCTTCCGAATACATGTTTGAAATGGTGTGTAATCTCATACCTCTCTAAATGTTTGTATGATATGTTCTATGATTCAGTCGAAATACCGAAGAAAACCGGAAACCGGCATCCGTGACCTCTCGGGGTGCGTATGTTCGTAGTAGTAACCATATTTTGCAATGAAACAGTTTGGTCAGCAGCAGTGATGTGATTTTGAAAAATCACGAAAAATAGGAGAAAGGGAATTAGATAGCGAATAAGATATTGAATTAAATCTTACTGTGTCTATTTTCATATGAAAGAAACGGAGTAGAAAGAGAAATTTTATATTCTGTGATATCCTAATTTTGGTGAGACTGGTTTTAATTGACTTCATGGTTCTCTATTCTGTCTTATAAAAATCATTCAAGATTGTACAAGGTGAATTAAGAGTTATAATTTATATGTATAGATTCCTTAGTCAGCCTATTTTCAATAGAAACAAGTGGGAGCAACATATGAAAACTGTACAGTGAGATATTTGAATTTTGGGTAAGAGAGGTTAGAACCGTTGGACAGTGTAACAAGGGAATATTTAATGAATAAACTGTACTAAACGGCTAAGCCAAAAATTCTGGAAAAATTTTAGTAAGAAAATATGTGAGTCTAGTTTCAAGGAAAATTTACGGATCTAAATTTCGAGTTTCCTAACTCGAGTTATAGTCAATTTAGTCAGTATGATGCAGATGGACAGTTTCAATTTTTATGCCTCACATTAGTAGTTAAGTCTAGGTTGCCGAATTACCAAAATACCCTTGGAGGGTAAATTACCGAAATACCCCTGGGTTGCGAGATTACCGAATTACCCCTAGTGGGTAAAATTACCGATTTACCGAAATGTCCTTATGGACCGATTTACCGAAATGCCCCTATGGGCCGAATTGATAGAATGCCTTAGTGGGCTGAATTACAAAGCTTAATAATGGGCCGATTCATCGTATAAATTACTAGACTAATGGTTGTTATGCATGTGGATATTTTATGTTGTTATGTGTATTGCATCATCCCATATTGCATGGGATGGGAAACTTGAATGAAGAGAAGTATAGACCAGTGGCATTGCCACAAATTCTGATATGGGCTATGTGCCAATTTAAATATGGCTTTGTGCCATCGTGATTAAGGCTGTGTGCCGGTTATATTACCGTATATGATTCTGGTGGCATTGCCACAAATTCTGATAATGGCTATGTGCCAATTTAAAGATGGCTTTGTGCCATCGTGATTAAGGCCGTGTGCCGATTATATTACCGTATATGATACTCTGGTGGTTAAGCCATAAAATTATTATAAATGGCAGCTTGTCTGCAAATTGGAGAGACTGGCGGGGTGGGTTGACTTGATCCCCATAGGAGAGACTGGTTGGTACGGGGGAGAGACTGGTTGGATGGGTTGGGTTGCATACATTTGCTTCATATATATATATATATATATATATATATGTTCTGTTATGATAGTGGGCTCCGGCCCAAGATGTTGCTATATGGGTTCAGGCCCAGTGGATGACGGTAAGGGATTTCACACTGAGTTCTTGTAACTCACCCCCTTTTTCTTAACCCTTGTAGGTAATGCTCCGTAATGACTTGGGCTCATGGATGACTCGGTGGAGGCCATACTTCAGAAATGGTGTTATTGAACATTAAATTTCTATTTCGGTTTATTTTATTATTTTGCTATTTTGGTTTAAGTTGTAATAAGGCCTCTGGGATATGTTTTAAATTGCTTTATGTTTAGTCGTACTTATAATATTGCTTGAATTGTTTTAACAGGGATTTTCTAAAATCATAAATAATGGTTTTCCAAAATTGATTAATAAATGGATTTTATAACAAACTTTTACAAATATTTTAACTCGGAAATTTTCTCTCGAATTATCAACAATATTTTCAAAAGCCACGATTTTAAAGCTCACTACCTCGATTTTCGACTCATCAAAAGATCTCTCAAAAAAATACTTGTATTTTATCTACGTTTCCGCAACGATTTCAACATACTTCTGCAGCTCTATTTCTAAACATCACATTTTTGTAAATTATTTATTTCAAATATGCTTTCGCCACCAAAAAGGTTTTTAAAGATAATTACGTCTTCAAGTAGTTAACAATTGCTTAAGTGTTTTGGGTTTTAACAAAGAGGCTATAATTCTCAAACAAGTTTTTTTCATGTGACACGCCAGATTCGGGCCTAACTTCTAGGCCGGGTTTGAGGTGTTACAGTTTCTGCCATTTTTTCTTTCCTTTTGCAGGTGAATGGCGAGAAACACGGCGGTGATAAGGCACGCTGATTGTGGCGCGATGTCCAGCAGTGAAGGCAAACACAGCAGGCAGCAGCGCGAGGAAAGAACCCTAGGGTTCGGGGTTCCTAATTTTCGAAACAAAATTTGGGCCATTGGGCCATTTGGGTTTTAGGTATTAGATTTAGTTGGGTCTGGGTGTAATGGGTTTTGGGTAGTTTATTTGGGCCTGTAAATTGGACTGTAAAAACTGGATATTTGGTTTATTTTTTATTTTATTTTATTATTTTTTATTTATTCGGGCCCGGGTACAAATGGGCTATTACATATGGTTATTTCTATTGAGTATGAAATAAAAGTGAGATGACTCATGTTAAAACTCTTATGAAATTTGAATAATAAAACTATGAAATTATGAAAGTTACATGTTTCTTTGCTCATCTTTTATTGCATTTTAATCTTGTATTTGAATATTTCATATTATGTTTATATATTCATATTATAGAAAATGCCACTGAATTATACTCAACGTACGATTTTGTTTTTTTTTCGTGCGCAAGTTAGGTATTTAGTGGTTCAATCGTCGACTCAGTATCTAACAGCTACCCGAACTCAACTGTTGGTGAAATGTTCTTTTGTTCTTTGCATGTACCTAGGATGTTCTATTTATATATAATGTTCATTTTTTGTTTTGATGGCATTTGGGTTTCTAAGTTTATAAGTGTTGAATATGTATATATAAGTGGTTGATAGGAATGGTCATCTTGAAGATATCTTGCTAAATTAATTTGGTGATATGCATAATGGATAAATAGTTAAGGAGTTAATATGCTAGGTGAGTTTATAGTTAATGCATATTTTTGAGAATGATGGTTAATAGATTGTTTGATCACAATAGATGATAATGGTTTGGTGTATGCTTTATAAATGGAACTGAATGCTTAGTTGTTCATGTTGAGGTACCTTAATTACTTAATGGCTAATTACTTAGGTTGGTTGATCTTAAGAATATATATATATTTGGCTTAGATTTTGATATATTGAATTGAGTTGTACATGGATAAGATGTTTAGATGATGATTTGCATGCCTTTATTTATGTTTAGGTATGTTATTTGAGTTTAGGCAAGTTTTGAGCATGAATGCATCTTTTAAAAAGTAGTTTTCACCATTTCTAAACTCACATATCGATATTTTTACATCTAGTATCTATATTTAACCAAATGAATAGTTTTCAAAAAACAGAATCTAGAAATGGTATCGATTTTTATTTAAGTATCGGTACTTTTTCATAAAATATTGATATCATGAAATAAATATCGATACCTTTATTTTGCAAAGAAAACAGAATTCGATTTTGGTATCGATTTTCAATAAGGTATCGATTCAGTATCGATACCAAATGTGAATTTTCAATATTTATCTTTAAAATTTAAAAATTTTACAATTAAATCCTATTACATGCCTAAATTTCATAATTAGGTCATTGTAGAATTCAAAAAATTTAATATGTTTGATTATACACGATTTAATGATAAATAATTGAGATTTTGTTTAGTAAAGTATTTGTTGATTATTGGATATTATCGTAGCATCTTATTAGTCAGGTCCGGCGACCAGGCTGGGTAGGGGGTGTTACAAATAAGATAAAATAAAAACCAACCCACAACTAACCACTTCCTCAACAGCCTAATCCTCATCTAACAGATTTTTTTAAAACAAATTCAAATCTGATTCAAATTCAAATTGATAGGTGGCAATAGTAACATTAACAAAACTAATACCCACTTGCACACACAAGGTCTTGAACCCATGACCTCTCACACTTTTTTCACAACACTTAACCACTAAACCAGATCAAATTACTTGTCAAAAATCTAACAATTCAAGAGCATAAGTTTTTGGGGTGTTACATCACCCCTCGGAACCACACCGCTCACATCGGCACACAACTAATCTACAAATGTTTAAGAAGGGAATGGGTGAGCTTAACAAGTCAGTGAATGCCTAGAACAACTACCATGCAAACAATTCATCAAGCATTAACAAAACAACCATATAGCTCAACCTCAACAGTTTCAACTCTAGTGTCATATTATACTTACTCGTGCATTATTTACTAGTTCATTTACATGGTAATCATATTCACTTTTAAGCATAATCACATTACACATATAATCACATAACATTTAAGCATATATATAGTACTCATATAATCACATAACATTTAAGCATATATCACAATACTCATATAATCATGATAAACCGTAAAAGTAACATATTTTAATCCCACATTTAGCATACTTTTGGATGATTTATCCCTTGATTTATGTAAAAAGGTGCCCTTAATCCTTTCTTTTGATGTTTTACACTCAGGGAAGCACCGGAGGATGAAAAAAACAAGAAACGGGCTTAAAACGAGCCAAATGAGCCAAAACACGAAATCAACACGGCCTGGGCCCAAGACCACACGGTCGTGCCTCCTCAATAATCTCGAACGCGGTCTAAGCCACGAAATACACGGCTGTGCCTCATTAATAAAGTCCGAACACGGCCTAAAGACGATTCACACGGGCGTGTACCATGGCCGTGTCCCTGCCGCGGAAAAAAGCAATTTTAATCGGATTTGGATACTTAGGGGCAAAAAAACACATTCAAAAAGCCTATAAATACACCCTAAGTATGACCTAAAGAGGGGGAGTCGACGGGAGCCTAAAGCTACCGTTTAGGGGCGTCTTGCTAGGCTAGAGAAGGCAGATTTGTGGGAATTCACTCGGGAATAGCCAGTTGATCCATCTCAAGAAGTCGGAATCATACTCAAGACGGGGGATCTCCTCTTCAATTCCTTCAGGGGGTTTTAGGGATTTCTTATGTTTTGTTTTATGTTTTCTTCTGAGATGTTTTCTTTTATTGTTATGAACTAAACCCTCGATATACAGAGGATGAAACTTAGATGAATCTTGTTATCATTTGCTTTGAACTATGTGATAAATATTTGATTTGTTCTTAATTATGTGTTCTTAATTCTTGTGTTGATATTTCGCGGATATTAATTCAAGTTTGATGTGCTTAGGTGGAGGAGCAAAAGTCCCTGCCTAGGAGTAGATCTAGCATAGTTAAGCGGAGTTGATCGCGCGCCTAGAGATAGGGTGACAAGGCGTTGCCGGATTAGGGTGAAACCTAATATGGGAGTCCATAGATCGAGTTAATGCGATTCTAGGGGTTTTAATTAGAAAGAGATTTCAATTAATCAACCTAGGGTTAGACGTTATTCGCCTCGAGAGAGGGTTTAATATAAATTAGGGAATCCTACGGATCAAGTCAAATGAATAAATTGTCTGGTTCAGAGTTAGATAACAAGTGAAGTCTAGGTGGATTCTTCCTTGGGTGTCGTCTTAATTAATTGGTTTTTCTTCAAGTATTCTCCCAAATTCATTCTTCTTTGTCTTAGAGTCTTTAAGTTTAGTAGTTAATTAATTTAGATTAAAACAACCATTCGCTTAATTCTTAGGCTAAATAATAGAAAGAAAGTTAGTATTAGTACTTTTAGTTCCTTTGGGTTCGACAATCCGGTCTTGCCTAAGCTATACTACTGTTCGATAGGTGCACTTGCCTCAATTGTTTTCATAGTTAGTTTCCAGGTTCAATCATTATCTTTATAAATTTTAAAACTCTGACATCACAGCGATGAAGTTTTTGGCACCGTTGCCGGGGAACTAAAATATTAAGAAAGCTCTATTTTTATTACTTTAGCCATTTTTATTTTTTACAATTCAATTTTATTTCTTATTTTATTTGCTAATTTTTCTTCTTTTATTACTTCTTCCTTCCAGTACCTCTAGTTTATGACTAGAAGGAACCCGAGAGGGCCACTAGTATCTGACAGGTGATATTGAAACCGCGCTCATGAGAATCCCAGAGAAATTAGGCGAGCCCTAAATTACCAAGAAGAAGAACAACAAGACGAATCCAATCCTACTGAAGGGATGGATGAGAATAATCCACCACCACAAGATGTGGCAGAAAATAATGCTCCACGTACTATGTATGATTATGCTAAACCTCATTTAACAGGAGCCAAATCAAGTATTGTTAGGCCTGCTATAGCTGCTAATAACTTTGAATTAAAGCCTAACACTATATAAATGATTCAACAATTTGTTCAATTTGATGGTTTGCAGGACGAAGATCCAAACACTCATATAGCTAATTTTTTAGAGTTCTGTGATACCTTCAAAATAAATGGTGTTTCTGATGATGCCATAAGGCTTCGGTTATTTCCCTTTTCATTAAGGAATAAAGCCAAACAGTGGTTAAACTCGTTACCACGAGGGTCAATCACCACATGGGATCAAATGACCAAAAAAAATTTATTAAAATATTTCCCACCGGCCAAAACAGCCAAATTACGGAATGATATCTCTTCTTTTGTGCAGATGGATTTAGAGACATTATATGACGCATGAGAAAGATACAAGGATCTCTTGAGAAGGTGTCTGCACCATGGTTTACCCTTGTGGCTCCAAGTCCAAACTTTCTATAACGGTGTAAACCCCTCAACGAGGCAACTAATTAATTCGGCCACGGTGGAACCCGAACAACATGAACTCCCGAAGCGACCTACGAGTTTATTGAAGAGATGTCATCAATAACTATCGGTGGCGGTTACAAGAGACAAAACCAACAAAATCACCGGAGTTTTCAACATCGATGCAAGAACCATGCTATCAACACATGTAGAGATGATGAATAAAAAGCTTGATAGTTTGTGTTCTTCGCAGGTACATCCAGTAATGCAGTGCGACGCAAGTGGAATTGTGGCGAATCCTGAGTACCCACCCTACCAACCGGGCACAGAGAACGAACAGATGAACTATATAGGTAACAATTTCAAATCTAATAATAACTCTTATAGTAATACTTATAATCCAGGTTGGAGGAACCACCCAAATTTTTCGTGGGGAGGACAAGGAAATTAAGGAAATCAAAGACAACAACCTCCTCAAAATTTCCAAAATCAGCCCTATCCACAGGAGAAGAAGCCGAACCTTGAAGAGATGCTGACAAAATTCATGGCAGCTACAGATAACCGTCTCCAAGACACTGAGACCACCCTTAAGAATCAACAGGCATCAATTAAAGGGATCGGGAGCCAAGTCGGGGAACTCACTAAGACAGTTGGACAACTTACTAACACAGTTAGACAGCTTGCAAAGATAATTTCTGAACAACCGCAAGGGCGTCTACCAAGCAACACTGAGATTAACCCAAAGGAGCAAATCCAAGCCATAACAGCTCAAGAAAGTGAAGGGTTAGACGAGCCCAATTCAAGGCAAGAGGATGAGGTCAAAGAAGGTAAGGTTGAGGAAACACAAGAAAAGCCAAAATCGGTAATCAAAGAATACCAACCTCGCATACCATACCCTGAAGCATTAAGGAGAGACGATACAGAGGAACAGTTCGGTAAGTTTCTTAAACTTTTAAAGAAATTACATATTAACTTACCGTTACTTGAAGCTCTTTCACAGATGCCAGATTCTAGAAAAATTTTAAAAGAACTTTTGACGAACAAGCGAAGGATAGACGAGGCATCACACGTGGAACTAAATGCAATGTGCTCAGCAATCTTGCAAAATAAACTACCACTGAAATTAAAAGATCCAGGGAGTTTTACAATTCCATGTTTAATTGGTAGCTAACTGTTGATAATGCGTTAGCTGATCTAGGGGCAAGCATAAATGTCATGCCTTATAAATTGCTTAAACAACTAGGTCTAGGGAAACCCAAACAAACTAGGATAAGCATTCAACTAGCTGATAAAACTGTTAGAGTTCCTAGGGGTATAATCGAAGATGTACTCGTAAAAGTTGAAAAATTCGTATTCCCAGTAGACTTTGTCGTTTTAGACATGGATGAGGATAATTCGATCCCCTTAATCTTAGGAAGACCATTTTTAGCAACTGCCAGGACTAAAATTGATATTGATGCAGGAGAACTCATACTTCGTGTAGGTAATGAGACAGTCACTCTCAAAGCTCTTGATTCGGCTAGAACATCGAGTAACCAAGGTGAGAAAACAAATTCTATTGATAATCATTCGGTTAACCCTTCTTTTCAGGAAGCACCATAAAAGAATACAACTGAACCCGATCCTAGACCCAGTGTTAACAAAGAAATAACTCACGAAGAACGAAGGATTCAATTCGATGATCTAGACGAGTGGAAGACGCATTTCAAGGAGAAATTAGGAATACACGAAGCAGAACCAGAACCACTCCACGAATCAAACAAGTTCAAAATCGGAGATCAGATATTTATAGAAAAAACAGACCCTCAAACATCTCCTCCTGACCCTAACACAAACAAAGAAATACCATTTAGGGTAATCAGTGTTTTTCCATACGGAACAGTCGAGGTAAGTAATCCTATCTTTGGCACTTTCAATATAAACGCATCTCGACTTAAATTCTATCATGATAATGAAATCGATAGCATGAGGAAGGATTTTCAACTCCTCAAACCACCCTGGCAATACAAACGAGAGGTAAGTCTAGCTTAAGACTTTAAACGAGCGCTTCTCGGGAGGCAACCCGAGCACTAACCGTAGTTACTTTTGCTTTTGTTATCATTTTTCTTTTCTTTTCTTGGTCTTAAACACCTAGCTTTAAACTAACCAAAAGTGCAGATTTCCAGGCCACACGGCCTTATACACGGCCGTGGCCATGGCCGTGTGGAAGTGCGAGATCATTTGTCTTGACCGACGGCGAGAGAGGGTACAAGTTAGAAAGAATCAAATCTTTGAGTCACGGACTCCAACCACCAACCCACGGACACCGACAAAACACCACGGCCATGCGACGCGGCCGTGGATGACACTGACTTAGCACCAACGGGCGTGGTGACCTGAGCATGGGCGTGGGAGAAACGAACAAAGCCTACCACGACCGTGCGATGCGGCTGTGTGAAATGCCATGCCCACGATACACGGGCGTGGGGTTGCACCTGATTTGAGAATTCTATTTAAACCACCCACCCCTCCCTCTTCTCACCCATTCAGCCCATTCAGTTTTCCTTTTCTTTCTCAACCCTCTCCCTATTTTTTTTCCACCCCTTTGCATCTTTCCCCTACTCCTTTTCTCCAATACATTCCCAAAACCCTTGAGCTACACCAAATACCGAAGAAGCAGACGGAAACAAGCATAGTCTCCTTGAGGGAGACCGATCCATATAAGTTCATGCCGGCCGCTTCAATCATTCGACGAGGCAAGGATATTTGAGGCCATTTAGTTTTTATTTCGTTTTTATCTTTTGCTTGAATTTCCTTATCTTTACTTCTCTTCTGCTTAATTTAACTTATTTTACTGTAGTTTCTTGATTTTAGGTTCTAAAGGCTGCTAGGGAATCACACCACGACTACCACCATATCCCCAGCCTTAGAAATCACACCCAACAATAAGGACTCTACGGTCCATCCATCTTTTCTTTTAATTTTATTTCAATTTTTATTTTTCTTCACTTTAGCTTGCTTTTCTTTAATTATTTAATTAGTATAGTTTTAATTATTATTATATCCTGGATAATCCTCCACGAGCTACCCAATTTCTTCATCTAGCGTAGGATCGTCATTCAGACCGACCCCTCCAACGTATTTTCCACATCCTCCACGAATTTCATCCATAATTCAGGAAGTTTCACTTCTCCCCATATCTTATGATTTTAGTATTATTGTGTTAATATCTATCTTTGTACATTGAAGGAAATGTACATCTTAAGTGTGGGGGGATGAACAACCTAAAAAGGTGCCTAACTTTTTCATTATTCTCAAATTCCTGAAATTAGGTGCCAAACTTTTTGCATTATTCTCAAATCCCTGAATTTAGTCTTGTTTTTAAGTAATTTTCTCATATTACTAATTAGGATGAAATTTCCATGATTTATGATCTTTATTGATGTGTTTTAGATTAAGTCATTGATAATTGTGCATTGATAATTAAATCCTAAGAATACTAGAGAATCAAGCATGATAAGTCTATTTTTCAGAAAATAAAAATTTTCTAGGTTGTCTACCTGAACTTAAATATTACTTTAAAGTTTGAAAGTTACGAGGTTGATATCAAAATACCCATAATTTTTGTCAGATTTTGAGCCTTATAAGAGCATATATCCTTTTTCTTGCTCACTTTATTGATTATGAGTGTGTCAACATTGATTTGTTATTCCAGAACTTGCATTGATTATACATGTCGAGACCACACCTTTGATTTGATATACAGAAATGATAAAGGCACCTAGGATTTAACCTACTTACTCCACTAAAAACCTACCTTCATAATTAACCCCTAGTGAACCCCTTTGATCCTAACAACCCTTTTTATTGACTCACCCACCGATTTTAACCTGAAAACCCTTTGTTTTTGTTATCACCATTTCTTTTGACTACCCTTATATCGAGATTTGATTTGATTAATAGCCTAACTATGTTTTTTATCTCAGTAATTTATCCTTTGTTATGTATTTATGATATGTGTTCTTAAAAAAAAAGTATATTTATTATTCATTATTAGTTTTGTGATTTAATGAGCTTATACGTTTGAATTCCAAATATTGAAGAAGAAGCTCGTATTATTAGTATTATTAGCCTTGATTGATGTAATTACTTTTATTTAGTTCATTGTTTCAGTTAGGTAATTTTTCAGGTCGATCTCGATTCTAACCCTCTAATTCACCTTTAACCACACCTTTAACCCAAGCCCCGTTACAACCCTTTCAAAGACCTTTTGATTTGTGCATCATCTCATATTACAGATGGTGGAGATTTGATTTTCATGCAAGCCTATGGGATTAACTTTTCGGTTTTGACATTTGAGTGCTTAATTACGAACCTTAAACACTTGAGTGATTTGAGTGAATCTTTAGTAAGGACGTCAACCCTTGTAGGTTTTGAATCGAGGTAATTATTTAGATGAGGGGAAACACCTATGTTTTGTGCTACAAATGTATGACTTAGATTGTTTGAATCTTTAGGACTCTTTGAGTTAAATTATCCATGTATAAATTATCTATGAATTATGATGAGACATTGTTGATAGGAATATGGAATCATGGAAAGTTCGTTTTAATTATAAGTTGAGAATTTTGCTTGAGGACAAGCAAAAGCTTAAGTGTGGGGGTATGTGATAAACCGTAAAAGTAACATATTTTAATCCCACATTTAGCATACTTTTGGATGATTTATCCCTTGATTTATGTAAAAAGGTGCCCTTAATCCTTTCTTTTGATGTTTTATACTCAGGGAAGCACCGGAGGATGAAAAAAACAAGAAACGGGCTTAAAACGAGCCAAATGAGCCAAAGCACGAAATCAACACGGCCTGGGCCCAAGACCACACGGCCGTGCCTCCTCAATAATCTCGAACACGGTCTAAGCCACGAAATACACGGTCGTGCCTCATTAATAAAGTCCGAACACGGCCTAAAGACGATTCACACAGGCGTGTGCCATGGCCGTGTCCCTGCCGCAGAAAAGAGTAATTTCAATCGGATTTGGATACTTAGGGGCAAAGAAACACATTCCAAAAGCCTATAAATACACCCTAAGTATGACCTAAAGAGGGGGAGTCGACGGGAGCCTAAAGCTACCATTTAGGGGCGTCTTGCTAGGCTAGAGAAGGCAGATTTATGGGAATTCACTCGGGAATAGCCAGTTGATCCATCTCAAAAAGCCGAAATCATACTCAAGACGGAGGATCTCCTCTTCAATTCCTTCAGGGGGTTTTAGGGATTTCTTATGTTTTGTTTTATCTTTTCTTCTGAGATGTTTTCTTTTATTGTTATGAACTAAACCCTCAGATACCTGAGGGGATGAAAACTTAGATGAATCTTGTTATCGTTTGTTGAACTATATGATAAATATTTGATTTGTTCTTAATTATGTGTTCTTAATTCTTGTGTTGATATTTCGCGGATATTAATTCAAGTTTGATGTGCTTAGGTGGAGGAGCAAAAGTCCCTGCCTAGGAGTAGATATAGCATAGTTAAGCGGAGTTGATTGCGCGCCTAGAGATAGGGTGACGAGGCGTTGCCGGATTAGGGTGAAACCTAATATGGGAGTCCATAGATCGAGTTAATACGATTCTAGGGGTTTTAATTAGAAAGAGATTTCAATTAATCAACCTAGGTTTAGACGTTATTCGCCTCGAGAGAGGGTTTAATATAAATTAAGGAATCCTACGGATCAAGTCAAATGAATAAATCGTCTGGTTCAGAGTTAGATAACAAGTGAAGTCTAGGTGGATTCTTCCTTGGGTGTCGTCTTAATTAATTGGTTTTTCTTCAAGTATTCTCTCAAATTTATTCTTCTTTGTCTTAGAGTCTTTAAGTTTAGTAGTTAATTAATTTAGATTAAAACAACCATTCGCTTAATTCTTAGGCTAAATAATAGAAAGAAAGTTAGTATTAGTACTTTTAGTTCCTTTGGGTTCGACAATCCGGTCTTGCCTAAGCTATACTACTGTTCGATAGGTGCACTTGCCTCAATCGTTGTCATAGTTAGTTTCCAGGTTCGATCATTATCTTTATAAATTTTAAAACTCTGACATCACAGCGATCAAATCACATAATATTCAAGCATATATCTCAATACTCAAAAAACATGTTTATAGATAAATTGGCACTTGAGCTATGAAACGTAAAAGTGGGCACTATCACCACTCATTGGATACACGGATCTCCAATACACCATATAGACTCATAGAGTCAAACATGTCCTGTAAGTGAAGCATTAAGCTAACACTCTCCAACACACCAAACATGCTTTGTTGAATGGAGCTAAGATCACATTCCCTTATCTCTTCAAATATGTCTCAGGGCCTTAATGCCCAAACCACATATACAAATAGATGAGTACTCACAATCCTTTGGCATGCCAACTATATCCAATGGTCTCAAGTATCACAAGGCCAAAATATCAATATTTAAACACACATATTACTTACCGTTTTTCGATTACTTTCACTGCACATTTGTATCATTTGCACAATATTATCACTATCACTTAGCATGTATGACATGCCTACACATAAACTCTTTCACAACAATAATCATGAATATATAACACATATATAACATCTCATTTCAGTTCACAATTTCACAATAGCATAAGCAAATATCTCATAATATAAACATGAGTACAAGAAAGCTTACACTTGGAATTAGAGTAGGGGTTTAAGCTACCACTAAATTCCCAAATAATGCATTGAATCATGTCTACGAGCAATTATTTCAAACACTCACCAATTACGCTTTCGCCAAGAAGCCGAAAGTTCAAATTAGCTTTTCCTTGCCTTTATCTCTACTCGCAGAAGGTTCTATTGATTCCAACGCTTCAACAAAGTAAATCACACAACAACACAATCAACATTCAGCCAGAGACTCACATCAAACAATCAAAGAACACAAGCCTAAGCTAGGTTCTATTTTGACCAAAACCTTCGACATAGAAAACTTAAAATTCAAATATCTTGATCTATACTTGATCTTTTTGGCTATAAAAATTCCATTCATCTAATTATTTACCTATGATTGATTCTCAACCTTTAAACTTCTCAAAACTACCCAATTCATGGTATCAAATTTTTTGACATGTTCATGACAATTTTAACGAGAATTCATTAAAACTCAAGAATTCTTTACCGAAAATTCAAAGTAAATTTAAAAACCTTCTAATTATGTTAAAACAAGTTGAAAAACACTTTAAAACCATGTTTTTACCCGAAACACACCATTAACGACCCAATTTTTGGCTTTTATTTAAAAACATGCGATTTAATGGCTAAAAATTATGTGTAAAAGACCAGATATCATTTAAAACTAATTAGAAATTGAATCGTTACCTTAGTTAACGAAAAACCAAATGTTTGATTGAAAACCCGAAAAACTAACAAGCTTGATAATAGAGGAATCTATGGTGTTTTGGGTGTTTTTCTTGGATTTTATGGATGTTTAATTATTTGGAAAATGATAGGAATCAAAGGAATTTACATTTGGCTAAGAAAATTGAATGGAAGAATTAGGAGAACAAAGGGATGGCAAGAACAAGTTATCAAGAAGAACTAACATGAAAATAAAACTATAAATGGGGGTTTTTAGGTTAGATTTTGAAATCTGGTCTAATTGCCTCTTAAAAATTCTGAGTTTTGACTCTTTTATAAATCGGTCATATTTTCAAAATTATAGGTTTCTAAAACAATTTTTCAAAAATTGATTTGAATTTCTAAAAAAACCATATTCGAAAACATTACCGATATACCATGTCACAAAATTCCGATCACTCTAAAGCTAAAATTCCTAAATTACCCCTAAAACTCTTAGGCCCTATTTTGGGGTGTTACAGTAGCCTAAACCCCTACTCTAAAATCCTAGTGTAAGCTTTCTCGTACTCATGCTTATCTTGTGAAATATGTGCTTGTGTTATAGTAAAAATGTGAATTTAGATGATATGCAATTGCATGTGACATGTGTTCATGATTACTGTTATGAAAGTGCATATGTAAGCATGTCAAACATGCCAAGTGACAGTGATAATTATGTGCTTATAATGTAAATATGTAGTGATAGTGAACGGTAAATCAGTAAGTAATATATGTGTGCATAATAACAGATATTTTGGCCTTGTGATTCTTGAAATCGTTGGATATAGTTGGCATACCATAGAATTGTGAGTACTCACTTATATGTTATATGATTTGGGCTTTGAAGCCTAGGGACATGATGGAGAGATAAGGGAATGTAAGCTAAGCTCCATTCAATAGGACAAGTTGGTGTATTGGAGAGTGTTAGCTTTATGCTTCACTTTTGGGTTATGTTTGACTCTATGATCTATGTGGTATGTTGGAGATCCGTGTATCCGATGAGTGGTGATAGTGCCCACTTTTACATTTCATAGCTCAAGTTTCAATTTATCTATAAACATGTTTTTGAGTATTGTGATATATGCTTGAATGTTATGTGATTACATGAGTGTTGATATATATGCTTAAATATTATGTGATTATATGAGTATTGCGATATATGCTTAAATGTTATGTGATTATATGTGTAATGTGATATATGCTTAAAAGTGAATATGATTACCATGAAAAAGAACTAGAAAATAATGCACAAGTATAATATAACACTAGTGTTAGAACTATTGAGGTTGTGCTATATGGTTGTTTCGTTGATGCTTGATGAAGTGTTTGCATGGTAGTTGTTCTAGGCATTCACTGAGCTTGTTAAGCTCACCCATACCCTTATCAAACCATTGTAGATTAGTTATGTGCCAGTGTGAGCGGTGTGGTTCCGAGGGGTGATCTAAACAAGTCCATTTCTCTTTTCGTAGGTGTTTATCGTTTATTCGGTTATATTGTGGGAATAAGGCAATATGGTAGACTTTTACTGATATTTGTCATGATGTTTTGGATGCTTCTATAGATTATTTGTTCCTAAGTTTATGAGTTTCGTTTCGTATTACGTTGATTATTGCTCGGACTGATTTTTGATGTTGAAACTATTATTATGGTCATTTTGACGTTTATTTTATAATGTGATAGTAACAGGATGAATTGGTACAAGTTAGAGTGATCTTTATGCTTATGTATGTTGTATTTTTCTGGTCTGAACTAGAAATATCGATATTTGTGTTGTAAAAATGATACCTCTGTGATTTTGAAATGTATAGGAAGTTAGAATCGTAATTTGGTATCGATACCTTATCACGAGTATCGATACTCGAGGTAAAATAATTTATACTTTAATAAAGGTACTGATAAATTTTGGGGTTTGATTTTTAGACGAGAAACATAATGTTGTTTTTGTATCGATTTTCCGATCCGTATCGATACGATATAAGAGAAATATTGATACCTTTGTTTCAGTATTGATACCTGCATAACTTGTTTTGAAATTTTGCTAAGTGGCTCTAATACATGTTTAATTGATATTATAAGTTTGTTTGAAGTATGTTTGGCATGTTTTAATGATGATTAATGTTTGCTTGACTTAAAAATTTGTAAGAACGCTAATAAAGAGGACGATTGCCTATTAATGTGACATTTTATAATGTGTGTGATGCATGACAGTGGACTGACATCCTGATATTCGGGCTCGATGATCGGACCGGGTATAGGGTGTTACACCACATCTCATATGGTGTCTTTTGAACCGATTTAGATGAAACACGATTAAGTGTGAAGGTGACTATTCAAGTGCATGTCCCCAAAAGGAAGTACGAAGATTAACATGACTCATCATTTATCGAACCATTTCCAACATTGTTCAATTTCTCCTCTCAGAAACTCCATTCCATTATGGATTACCAAGAGGTGTATGTTGTGAAACGATCCTGCATTCCTTCAAAAGCTCATCAAACTCTAAGCTTAAGTATTCTCCTCATCGATCTGATCGAAGTGCCTTAATACTTTTGCCTATTTGGTTTTTTACTTCATTCTTAAATTCATTAAACTTTTCAAGGGATTCAAATTTATGGTGCTGCATAAGATAAATATACCTATATCTACTAAAGTCATCAATGAAAGTAATGAAGTATTGAAAACCTCCCTTGACTTGTGTATTTATTGGTCCACATACATCACTATGTATTAAGCCCAACAAATCACTAGCTCGCTCACTTTTACTATTAAAAGGGGCTCTTTAGTCATTGTACCCAACAAAAAAAACTCACATATATCAAATTGTTTGAAAACAAAAGAATCCAAAAATCCATCTTTGTGGAGCTTTGATATGCGCTTCTCACTTATATGACTCGATCGACAATGCCAAAGAGAAGTTTGATTAGAGTAATTTATTTTCGATCTTTTAGTATTTATGTTATAAATGGGCATATCTTGATCTAAAATGTAGAAACCATTTACTAATTGTGCCAAACCATAGAAAACATTATCGAGATAAAATGAACAATAGTTATTATTAATAATTATCTCAAAACTAATTTTGTCTAAACAAGAAATTGAAATGATATTTCTAGTCAAACTGGGCACAAAATAACAATCCTCCAAACATAAATCAAGTCCACTAGGTAAGGATAAAATATGTGTTCCTATAGCTAATGTAGTAACTCTTGCTCCATTTCCAACTCACAGGTCCACATCTCTTTTAGCCAAATTCCTACTCCTTTGTAGTCCCTATACAGAGGTACAAATATGAGAACCACAACCGATATCTAATACCCAAGAAGAAGATGTTGATAAATTAATATCAATAACATAAATACCTGAAGTGGACGTGCTGCTTTTCTTTGCCTTCTTGACCTCTTCAAGATAGATAGGGCAGTTCCTCTTCCAATGTCCAGTCTTACCGCAATGGAAACATTTTCCTTCCTTAGCAATTCCTCCTTTAGGTTTCAATGCAGTATTTCCTTTGTTAGGTTTCGCATTGTCATTGTCCTTAGGCTTTGACTTAGCATTAAGCTTTCCTTTGCCCTTGTCCTTATAGGCCATTAGAATGGGCTTAGGTCCAACCTTTTTCATGTTACTTTCAACAGTTCTCAACATGCTAAGTAACTGTGGCAAAGTCTTATTAATTTCATTCATGTTAAAATTAAAGACAAGTTGGCTAAAACTATCCAAAAACGATTGCAAGATGACATCGGTGGTCAATTCCACACTTAGAGGGAATCCAAGTTTTTCAAGGTTTTCAATATAGCCTATCATCTTGAGAACATGAGTTCCCACAAGAGTTCCCTCCACCATTTTGCATTGAAACAGAGCTTTAGAGGCCTCGTAACTCTCTTGACGTGCTTGCCCCTCATATAATTCTTTAAGGTGCTGGATCATATTATAGGGAACCATATCCTCATGATGCTTTTGAAGCTCAAGAGTTATGGTGGCAAGCATTAGACATCCTATGTCTAACATGTAATTAAGATGCTTCTTGTAAGCATCATTGTCAACTCTAGAGGCATTAGCTGCTGATTTATTAGGAACGGGTTCTTCAATGACATATAATTTTTGTTATTGTTTGAGGACAATCCTCAAGTTACAAAACCAGTCAAGGCAGTTCAAGCCATTCAACTTGTCCTTTTCAAGGATAGATCGCAATGATAAAGATTTTGTGTTGTTTTCCTTAATAAATCTACAATTATAAAACATGCTTAAGAGTAAATTTAACAAGTTTATTATAAACATTAAAAGGACTTTATTAAATGACGCTCCCACTATTTTATTCAAAATTAATAACTTTCATATATTAATTTCGTAAAATCATTTCTCTAAAGTTTTTCAAGTGGAAAAATATCCATATTTCACCTCCTCTTAAGTCAGCTTTAGCTTTACTTTCAAGATTATGGTTAATTAGGTAAGCAACATTTCTTAATTACATCCTATGTAACTCATTATTTGGTGAACAATTCTTGTTCTAATCATCTCATGATCATCCAAATCTCTTGCCTTTATGTTTCTAATCTATTAGAGTAACCTAGTTAAGTCATTAACCAATATTATAACCGACGAATATCACTTGCTTATTCTTCACATTTGACCAAGATAGTGTCCAAACCATTTTTAATTTTTTTTAGAAAAAAACGGGGGTCGACTTTAAAAACGAAAATGGAGTCGCCACCAATCTTTTTTCGAGGTGTGATCGGGTCACCTTGAGATTAATCATTTTAATAAAACATTTTGATTTATTAAAATAATGATTTTAGTATACAAAATTTGAGAAAACGGGCTCGAGTCGGTTACATACGAGGAAGGATTAGCACCCTCGTAACGCCCAAAAATTGGTACCTAATTGATTAATTAATGTCCTAATGTCAAAAATTTGAAAAGATTTTAAAACACGATCCTTTTGATTTTTAAAACTTATGTTCTTTAATTTTAAATGGACATTCAATTATTTGGATTTTAAAAGAAAAATCGAAACTCAGTAAGTTAGAGCACGATCTTTCAAATTTTCCAAACACCGAATATCCTTTGCTTTTTAGAAATCCTTGCCTCGAGATGACAAAACGTCGCATCCAGTGAGTTAGGACACAACATCTTAAATTCCCGAGAATAGGTTTTTTATTTAAAAATTCATATGTTTTAATTTCAAAAAGGATACTCAATCATTTGGACTTAATAAGAAAAATCGAAACTCAGTAAGTTAGGGCACGATTTTCTCAAAACTCCCAAATATCGAATATTGCCTTATTTTTAAATTTAAAAAATCATGGATTTTGAAATATAAAGGTATATTTGGCCACATTAATAAATAAAGATTAATGAATTTTTAAAAAAAATAACGAATCTAAAAAAAAAAAAAAAAATGTACCAAGCTTTCAAATAATAATGGACAATGTTAAAACAAATAATGTGAAAGAAAATAATTTTGAAATCGACAATAAAAAGCAATTTAAAAATAAATTCATTTATAAAAATTTTAAAGTAGGTAATATATGTAAAAGTTTGAAATAAATCCAAAAAAAAAGATAAAAATAAATAATATATGAAATAGTAATATATAAATGAATTTTAAAATAAATATTATATAAGAAGTAAGTTTAAATAAGTAATATATTACACAATATATATATATATATATATCAATCTAAATAAATAATATACAAAATGACTTAAAGAAAATGATATGTGACAAATCCTAAAAAGATACGTATAAGTTTAAAATAAACAATATACGAAAACTTAAAATAGATAATATAAAACAGTTTAAAATGATATAAAATAAAACCACTTTAAAATAATCGTTATATAAAACAATAAGAAAAATGAATGATATATAAGATAATTTAAAGTAATAATATAGAAAAACTTAATCAAAATAAAACTATTTAAAATAAGTAATATAAAAAATAATAAAATAAAATAGCTTGAAATAAATACCACATAAAAATTTGGAATAAATAAATAAAATACAAATTTGCAAAAGTGTGAAAATAAAATAAATCTCTATACAGAAATAATAAATAAACGAATAAAATAAAAAGAATAATTAATAATTAAACAATTAAATGGATAAATAAAAAAGGTTGAAAAAATGAAGATGAATGAAGAATAAAATAAGAACAAACCATAGAAAATAAGAACGCGAGAGGGAGAGAAATTTGAGTGAATGCTCTCAAGAATTCTTATTGCTTCCTCAAAACTCCAGTCCCATTTACAATGAAGGGAGAGGCCTCTATTTATAGTTGAACCTCCCCAAATCCAACGGTACAGATCAATTACATCAGCGGCTAAGATTAAAAGGTATCTACAAATTAAATCTCTAAGATTACAAAATAATATCTTCTAAGATTGCATATCATATCTAAGATTTGCATATCATATCTAAGATTGCATATCATATCTTCTAAGACTGCATACCATATCTTCTAGGATTGCATATCATATCTAAGATTTGCATATCATATCTAAGATTGCATATCCTTGAAGATTGTGTTCCCATATACGTCAAGCTTGTAGATGGACCTTCAATCTTTTCAAGTAATGGGCCATTCCGATCGGGCCAAATGATATATTTTGGACTGGACTCGGACTTTGTTTTATTATTTTGGGTTTATTATTATTATTATTATTATTATTGTATTGGGCCCGGGCTAAATTGACCTATTACAGATAGATACAAGTACTTCGCTTTAGCAGAACCCATGTTATATCAATTAAGGCTTTAACGAGGGTAAATATTGAAAAACAATCTTAACTTAGTATTTTATTGAGGGTTTTAAATAAAATTAATCTCACCATTCATGTTCAAATTTAATCCTTTTTATTTATTTATTAAAGTTGATTGTATCGATATACTATAACATACATGCTAACACATCATTCATTGTATCAAAAACATGAATAATATAAATCAGTAAATAAATGCAATAATTATAACCCATAAAACTAAGATGGTCCCTCCCAAGCCAATGGGAGAATCGAAAGGAATCCTAAGGGTCTAAGTCGCTTCACAAGCTTTTTTCACACTTTAAGTAGCTTAACCTTCATCTCTTCTAATCCGCAGTTAGAAAGGCACGACACGCAAGCCGTATTTATAAAATTACAACCTTTGTAAATTATAAATTAAATGGGTTATCGGGCTATAACCACACATTTCAAACATCGTGCATATCAACCATAGCAAACAATATATGATATGTATTTATTCAATTGGTTATTAATGTGAATTACAAAATTGTCCATACAATTAATGTTGCCTACGCAAAGGGGTCAAGAGGCGGAGCCCCTTGCGGCAATGTTATTGATCGGTCAACGGCAAACCCAGTGGAGGAGCCAGGATATTAATCTTGGGGGTGGGGGCAAGCTAAAATTAGACGTGCTACATAACAATCGATTTAAACATATAAACAATCTATTCAAAAGCAGCAGCATTCCAACATAACAATAGATTTAAACATATAAACAATCGATTCAAAAGAAGTAGTATTCCAACATAAAAATAGATTTAAACATATAAAAAATCGATTCAAAAGAAGAAAAAGTAGAATTCCACCATAAAAATCGATTTAAAAGAAGTAGTATTCTAACATGACAATCGATTTAAACATAAAACAACTGATCCAAAAGAATCAATATTTTTGGGAAATCGCAAAAATCTTAAACCTTGGGGGGCTACTTATATTTTTGGGAGGGCCATAGTATATCTACAAAAGGTTAAATTATAAAAATTTTAAATCTTGAAGGGGTCATGACCCCCTTGAGCCTCTATTAGGCTCCACCATTGATTATTTTTTTTGTTACAAAAATTTTTTTCTTCTAATTTTTAACTTTTGATAACTATTTCATCTTATACTTTTACTTTTAGTTAAATATTATTAATTGTTAAAAAATAAAAATGTTGGTATAAGTTTTTTAAAATTAACATCTTTACAACAACAAAAAATCATGTCATTATAATGACTTGAAAATGTATTTTCTTTAAAAAAATAGTTAATTGTATTAACTACTTCGAGTAATATAAATTATAAAAATAAAATAATCAAATATAAAAAAATTAAAGTATGTTAAGCATAATAAAAACTAAAACTATAATTTGTCCTCGTTTAATTTTGAGAAAATATTTGGTACATTGTTGGTGAAAATTTTAGACTTTATAAGCAGAGTTAGGAAATTGACAAATGTACTATATGAATATAGTAAAATATTAAAAAAATATTTTTAATAAATCATATGACAATTTTTTAAAACTACTTATAAAATAAAAAAATAAATTATTAATGTACAAAAGACTATCCTTTAATTTTTATTTTTTAATATTAAGTCTCATCTTCCATTGATTCTTTCTCTTTCTAGTTATAAAGCAAGGGATGGTAAAGTAATATTGTTCCTTTTCTTGTATATTAATTTGGGATTGATTCGTTTCTCTTTCTAGTCATATAGCAAGCAAAGTAAGGGTCCTTTGGATGCTGCCACACCTTTAGTATGGTAGAATCTTTTACTTTAAATGAATGGAAGTCTATTTGGCTTTCAATGGAGATGCATTTGGATAGCACTCCACTTGAAATTCTCAACTTACTGCAACTCCTAATTCAACAGGAGGGAAGAATCTACGGGGGAGTAAACTGAAACCTCAGTGAAAGAAAAAAAGTTAGACTTTATCCATTTCATTAATATTTTATTTAATTTATAACTTCTTAACAGTTTTTAGTATTTGTTTTATATTAATTGAATTTTAATAGAAATATTATTTTAATTTTTTTTTTATCGGAGAATCGGCATATTTAGAAGCAGTTTTTGAAGTGTCGTCTTTTGGGATGCCAATTCGGACTGTCAACAGTAGAAGGTATTGTTCTCGCGGTAGGATTTTGTCTTCTAATCTTTGTGGAGGGCTGTAAACCAACCGAGGTGCCCTCATGAATCGTACACGGCTCTCCGTAAAGACCGAAGAACAAAACCCATCACAGAGACAATATCTTCCATTGTTGACGATCTGGATCAACGTCTCAAAAGTAATTTTAATGATTATTATCCAACAAAAATATGTTTTTAATATAAATTTTATTTTGACATCGTTAATGATTATTATTTAACATAAATGTAATTTTAATATATTTTAATTATTATTTAATATATCTTAAATTTATAATTCATTGATCAATATAAATACAGTTTTAATAAGTTTCAATTATTTATAATATTTAAATACATATTTTAATCTAATATCTTTAATCATCATTTTAAATTTTATCTCATTGTTACTATTATACTATACGTCGATAATGGCAGTAGGAATGATCGCAAAGCAATAAGAAAGAAAAATAAGAATATACAGATTTTACATGAAAAACTTTTATACGGAAAAATCATGGGCAAAGGATGAAAATTTTCACTAATGTTGAAAAAACAATAATACAAAAGGTTTTTGACTATGCACAATTCTTTTTAAGGGTTAAACAACCTGTTTTTTTAATCAACGTTTAATAGAAGAAGTATAATCCTATACGGATTCAACTTATGTGTAGTTTTTAAGGGTTTTTTGGCCCTTTGATCTTCACCTCTCTATTTTATTTCTTTAACAAATGAATTACGTTTCGAACTTTTTAAGTTGAATCAAACTAGATTCGAATCATACAACTCTAATAGTTACAGTTATATTTGAATCAAAATATTCATCTCACCACTTATTTATAATATTCAATTTTACTGCTGTGAATCAAAATTACTATTACTTTTAATCTCATGGAAATTAAATTAATCATGCTTCAAATAGATTATAATTCTTTTAATTCTATCAATTATTCTGGATTGCAAGTGCTTTTCGGTGGCTCTCTCGCCTACCTATTAAATAATTCAAAGAAAAATATATATTCATGCACCTACATGAGACTTCGCCCCTGCTTAGACCCTCATCTTATTCAACCTTTGTATAGAATAATATGTATGCATGACATTATCAATGATGTGTCACCATAATCTGATCATTTTAAATAATTAGAGGCAGACTAGAAAATGTCAAAATTTTAAAAATACATGTTCGTAGATAAATAGAAATTTTATTTATAAAATTTTTTGAATTGTAGTCAATATTTTATCACGAATAATTTCGATAATTTCTAAAAAAAAAAAGAAGCATTTACTCGTTATAGGGATGGTGTGATTTGATTATTTATATATATATATATATATATATATATATTATTACTTTATCACACTTAGTGTTAAGGAAAAAGATACATTATTCAGAATAGTAAAAAAAATTATTAAAAATAAAAAAGAAATCTACGCTTCTTGAATGTGAATGTGAAGTTTATAAATAAAGTAATTTCTTCTTTCGTGTATCATTGATTAATGCAATCTCATATGTCACAATTATTGATTTGAGTATTGAGTGAAATGCTACATTTATAGATCTGTGTTGCAGGTCAACCCTATTACACTAGTACCAATAGGCAACATAGAGGAAGCAACACTACGCTCAGGAATCAACAACACGAAAACTATATTATTAATGATTCCCTTTCTTCATCGGGATCAGTACTAAGAGAAATGGTTGGGATAACAAATATTTATCTTGTTCATGCTTTAGATACCCATATAACCATCGTAGATTGTTGAAGTGATCGGTCGATCACTGAATCTAATTCAAACAAGATTGGTTAAAGGTTTTTAAAAATTTCGATTATCAATTAATTCAATTTTAAATCAAGTAATTAATCAAATTAATCGATTAACTGAAATTATTAATAATGATATATATATGATAAGTCCAATATATTAAAGATAGGTCTGATGTATTATATAAGCTCAATATATAAAATTTAATGGATTTATAAATATTCTTATAATTGGCTTAAAAAACTACTATGAAAACTAAAAAAAAAAAATTTATAAAAAAAAAGTAAACCAAAAGTAAAAAAATTAAAGAAAGAAAAGTAAAAAAAAAAAAAATTTAATATCATAGTTTTTTATTATGTTTTAAATTTAGTGTTATTATTGTATTATTTTTTATTTCTTTTGTAATTTCTTTGAATTAAAAACAAAAAAAAAAATTGTCATAGATTTTTTTATGTTTTAAATTTGTTAAAAAAAAATACAAAATTCGGTTAATTCGGTTGGTTAATAGGTTAAAAAAATCAGTTCGGTTAAAACTTTCAATTTTTTTTTGTTAATTCGGTTAATGGTAGTTCGGTTCGAGTATTACCAAACCAACTGTTTGAACACCCCTTCTTGTAATCACCCAATTATTGGTAAGTTTCTTTTTTGGTTACTCAACTATGAAAATTTAAAAAATAGTCACTCAACTATTCGAATTTTTCTTTTTGGTTCACCCAATTATTTGAATTTTTTTGTCACCAACTGTTAAATTACTAATAGGAATATAACTTGGTAGCTTTTAAAATGGGTATAATAACAAATTTAACCCTCAACATTTATACATTGTCTCAATTTAGCCTTGATTCCAAAAAAATTAACCCTCAATATCTACAAATTGTGTAATTTGGTCTCTTTTTTTTTTGCACTTTTATTGAAGGTTAATTTTAAAAGAATGAGAAAAGATTAAAATTATTATATTGAATTTCTCAGTGTTTTTGGTATATTTCCAAACAAAATTAGTCGATAATTTTTTTTTAAATTTTTTAAGTGAAAGAGTCACATAAAAAAACATGTGGGGTGTGCCTCGTATTTATTGGACAATCTGCAGGCACTTAACAAAGACATAGGCGAAATAGGCACGACGTTGCAACGTGGAGGACATTGACATCGTGACGTGGGGTGATGTCATGATTAGGGATGTCGGCACGTCGTGATGACGCGACGAGTTCTCCAATTGACTGAGAGGGCAACGTCATGACGAGCATGCATGGGACATCACGACGACATGACGTATTCCTCAAGTAATATAGTCGCGTTTTGACAACCAAGCAGGACTTCTTCTCCTAGTCGAACTCTGATTACTTCAGGGATATTTTAGTCGTTTTAGCCCTTTAAACTTAGCCTATTTAAAGGGGTATTGTATCCCTATTTCGATATGCAATTAAAGATGTAATACTAGAGTGCTTTTCTTTTGGGGGCGACAAGATGTAGTTGCTAATGAGTTTTGGTAAGAGTTTTCATGGTAACTATGTAGAGAATTTTATACCCTTTTTTAGAGAACTCTATGAGAATTAGGGTTTTGTTTTCAAGTTTGCTCTATGAGAGTTAGGGCTTTGTATTCGGGGTTTTGGGTAATGTATGTTTAGTACATTTAGATTTTTTTTTCCATATTGTATCCTTATTTGTTTACTCATTTAGTGAAAAGCCGAAACATCCATTTGTCTGTGGTTTTTTATCCTCTCAACTAGGAGTTTTCAACGTAAAATATTTGTGTTATTGATCTTCTCTACTTTTCTATTTCGTTGTTTATATGAGTTGATCCCCAACAAAACAACATTGAAAAAATAAAACCAAATCATATATATTATATTAAAAAATGTACGGAAACATATATGGAAACTTAAATTGATCACATTATATATAATAATTAATTTAATTTAATTTAATTACCATATTATATACATCGCTATTAATCACATAATATAATAATTTAATTTAAATTAATTTAGGAATCAAATATAAATATAATATTTATTTTTAATCGAATTCATCGGACAAAAAACAGGAAAAAAGAAGTAATCTTATTTTATTTTTTGTTTATTATATATATATATATGATAACATACATACACATAAGATATATAATAAAATAGAATTTTTGGAATAATTTTAGTAACAATTCTCAACTAGTTATAAATATTTGTCAAATTTTTTACATGTCGACACATAAGAATAGTTTAATTTCATAATCAATTTATTAGTGAAACATTATAAAAAATAAAATAGATTCATAAAAATAGTTATGTGCATTTTAATTAATACAAACGAGTGGCCCGTGTATTGCACGAGTATGTAAACTAGTTACACAATATGTAAATATTGAGGATTAAATTTTTTAGATTCAAGACTAAATTGACACAATGTACAAATGTTGAGAGTTAAAGTTACTATTATGTCCATTGTAAAACAAAAAAAATTGAATAATTGAGTGACAATTTTATAACTTTTTATAGTTGGGTGACCCAAAAAAAATACCAATAATTAGGTGACTACAAGTATAGTTTAGCCTTAAAAATAATACACAGGCAACTATAATAAATTTTAATACACAAAAATTAAAGAAAAAGAAACTGATTTATTAAGAATAATAATATCCAATAGACAAATGAAGCCAACCCAGCACACAAGTTTGGTGCAGTGGTGGCCATTGCTTATTCAAAGGAATTGACCAATGCTAAATTTCATTTAATGATGAATTAATGATGAATATTAAATCTATATAGCCAAAAAAATGATACTTCTACGTTATATGTATGTATGTAATTATAGTATGAATATGAACTGCATGCTGAGAAAATGTATAATATAATACTATATATCTATTATATGTTTATGAATGGGGTGCATGCGGATCATCGTAAACACGGTTGTGGCAAGTGGGGTTGCAAGGATAAGCGCAATCTATCTTTTGGAACGGATTCCGATCATAAAACCAGTCTCCTACTGCCTTCCCAATTTTCTGCACTCACAAATCAATTTCAAAATCAAACATATATCAATCAATGTAATATTATATATATAAAAAAAAGGCAGCCATTTGTTTGCTTACGGTTTTATTCAACAATGGGGAGTCTTGCATAAACCATAATTCTTGCATCTCAGTTTGGCAATGGGCAAAGCAAGAGTCTATAAACATTCCTCTTGATGCAGACTTGCCTAATCGAAGCAGTGCAACCAAGAATTGTAACCTGAAGTCTGAAACACACACACAAACAAAATGCCCTTAATAAAAACTTTACTAAATTCAGAGTCTAAAACAGGGAGGGAATGTTTAGTCACCTTGCATTACTTTTATTTGGCTAGGCAAACAGTTCTTTATATCAAGCTTGCAGCTCTCCCAGTGGCCATGGGGATCAGCAATGCCAGGTGCCAAAATGTTTCGTATCTGAATGCAATCAAATTATTTCGGTATTTGATTTGTACAATCACTTTATAACTAAATCGAAAGCGGAAATGAGCGAACCTGCCATGAATCGTATGCTGCATTGATGATGAAAAGAGGTGTTCGTATTTGTTGTGCGATGTATTGCGGGAAAAAACACTGAAATGTGGATTGAGTATTGGTCAGAATATTGAAAGTTGCAGTGAAGAGTGAAACTAGTAAGGAAACAGAAAGCACTCACTAAACCAGGTTTCATTCTCGAGGTACATGATGGAAGCAAATTCTTTGCAGACCCCTTCAGAAAAGTGAGACTGTGCGTAAGACTTATACATTGACAGTGCATTAAATATTATACCTATGAGGAGATAGGGAAAGAATGAGTACATGTGTCGCAACTAATTGATCAAAGAAGGTTTGAATATAATGTCCTCCAGACACATCTCTCCTGCAAAACAACATTTACAAAGGAATTAATGAGTATTTGCATGAAACGAATATATGAACTACCATGTATACTTCAACACAAGATTCTTGGCAGAAGGTCCTATAAATGAGCTTACGTATTGATAAAATAACCAGCATCTGAAATACATTTTACTTTAGTACCCATAGGTAGGAGGGCTCGGAAGCTATCGCAATGCAATATCGATGCCAATCCACCTGCTGAACATCCCGAAAGAATAGCCTACACAGAGTAATTTCATTGGAAAAACCATTAGCTCAAAAACATAAAAAGATACAAGAAAGGCAAAACAATCTTACATTTTCAGCATTTCTCATTCCTTTGCTCAATAGATCCTCCATGACAGCAAGCCAGACCCTTGCACCTCTGAAGTGAAGATTAGTAACCTGATGAAAAATTGCTTACTGATTAAATTGCAGAGATACAAAGAAAACTTGTATAATGGATTCTACATATGAAAATAACAACTTTTTGTCCTGTGTGAATTTGAGTTGGTTCAGTTAGCACCCTGGCAAGCATCAGAGTTCAAGTCGCACCATGAGTCTCATTTGATGAATGATCTATAAGTACCATTTTCAGCCCTCTATAAGGCGGTGGCATGCCTGACCCTGGACTATACGTTTTATGACCAGAAAAGAAAAAAGAACTTGTTGTCCTGCCATTGCCAAGATGAAACATCATAACTTACTGGATTGACTGCTGCAACATCGCCGGTGAACGATGATCCATCACAATACCTGACTTTGATTCTGTTCCAATTGTAAAAGTCTACAAATCCAAATCAAATCCATTAAACTGCTGCCAAACAAAAATTAGGAGAAAAAAAGGAGAGAGAGATAAGAAAGAAAAAATTCGTGCCTGGATTGAATATACGTTTGTTGTTCAGGATGCCAGAGAAAGGGATTTGCTTGACCATTCTCTTAGAAGAACCTAGATGTGTGTTTTTACGAACGAGGCAACTACTGACATTGTTGCACCATCCTCCTCCCTAGGAATCCAATGCAAGAGCAATTACTGTGAGTGACAGTAAATACATTAGGAAGTTTGGAACAGAAAAACAAAACCAATCCCATTAGTATTGTCAACAACCCCCAACATCATGAACATTATTATATACTGTTTAATGATGTAAATGGATTTCGACAAGGGGGACAAACCTCAAGCTGAATTAGCCAACTATTTATACCGGTTCCGTATCCCTTGTCCCAATGGTAAGCTGGCGGGCTTCCGTCCAAACAAACTACAGTTTCATCACAATTTAAGCATATTATTAAGAAATCTAACAATGGAAATCCAAAGAGGAAGAAAAGAAAAATACTGACCGGCTCCTTTTGCTACAGCGCTTTGAACATAGGTAATTGGGACGTAAGCCCCGTTTGTTATGAACAACAGCAGTCCCAAAACAAGTAGCCATAGCCATAGGCAGGATCTTGTAGTATCCAACATCTATGCACCTTAAACGTTTAATGAAATGGCAGAATTGAATTACGCAACTAATTATAAAGCAATGAACATGAAACAGAGCACACCAATATTATAATTATATATAGGTGGTACCTGCAGCAAGTGGAAACAGAGGGAAGATGAGGAGAAGGATCAAAGAGCTGAAGAATAGGATGGGACTTGGGAGGGAACCGCTTTGGGGTCTTTGTGTCTGCCTTCACAGTTACAGCATTTCAGTTCCAACAAATTAGAAATGATGAAATGAGTTTTTTAAAAACCAATACAAATACAGGAAGACAATAAAAATTAGTGGTGGTAATACGAGGAAGACAAGATCTAAGACAAAACGTTTTTTAAAAGTGGGATTTTTTTTTCCCTCTATGAGTGAAAAGGGAAAGTACCACTTGTGTCTTTTGCCGCACTTTGTAGTTGTAGTGGCTAAGCTAAGCTAGTTGTATTGCATTAATGCAAAAAAAAAAGACCCTCCTGTTCCTGCAAAGGACAGAACAGAACTTGAGAGGAGAGCCGACACTGATTCCCTTAAAAACACCACTGTCAAAGAGTCTTAAAAAAAAAAAAAAAAAAAAACTTAAAAAAATATTGTTTTTTCTTTTGTCTTTTCAACTTTTGAAATTTATAAAAAGAAATTCTAATGGGGGTGTGTGGTGGTGGGCGAAAAGCTTGATTTTAGTTATGTAGAATTAGACTTTTTAGTTAAAAGTGGGGGTTGAAGTTGAATGTAAGCAGACCCACTAAACATCAATTTGCATGTGGTAATGGAAAAACAATGAATGGAAGTGAAGGAAGAGCTAACCTTAAGTCTCATCGGCTCATGCGTTGAAGCTTTCGCTTTCTTTTTCCGCAGCCATTCTTCTCTTCACCACATATAATTATAGAGTTTTTATTCTTTGGGTTTCTTCTACTAACAATTTAAAGCATACATCCGTCACTATTACGCCTCCTTTACGTATTTTAATCAAATACGAGAAAATAACGTTTTTACCATTATTAATGAAATCATCTTTTAACCATTTGGTAATATTTTAATTTTATCAATAAGTTTTATTTTATTACATCTTAAATAGAATATATATCTGTCGAAAAAAAAAAGGAAATTTCGCCGGTGAATATTTAATAAGTTAAGCTTTGTTCTTAATTTTATACTATAAATTTCAATCTATCAAATTTCCAACTTCTTCCTAAATCTTATAAGAGTTTTAATTAGTAAGTGAAGGTGTTATTTTGGTTGATATTCTACCTTTCCATCTCGTGCAAGTTAGTAAGTTATATAGTGGGTGACTAAACTTGCAAAGTATGTGAAATAAAATCTCTTTGTACCGATTATTATCATCGTAAATACATATATTATCTTAAGAGAGTAATTTAATTACAGATTTTTGAGTTGTGATAGTTTAAAAACAACAAACGGGTTCGGAAAAAAATATTGTACAACATTCTCAATCACTATGTAATAGATGAATTTATATTTGAAGCATTGACATACACATTATTAAAATATTCAAAAATAAATTAAAGAGATTTTTATTTAAATAATGAGTTAATATATATATATATATAAGTATACACCATAAACATATCTAATATAAATTCTAAAGATATATATTATAACCTGGCATTGGATTTTTAAGGGGAAAGAAGAAAAGTAAGATGCTTTTATTCCTTGTTAGTAGATGAGAAATACTGAAATACTCTAGTGTCGGCATAATTGCATGATGCTTGAAGAGGAGAAAACCAGAAAGTAAGAAAATTTGGTGGTTGGTTGCTGGTGAATAAAATGTATTTTCATTTTATCTATCTATGACACTTCCATGTTGGATAGCTACAAAACTTTCGACTAAAAATTAAATTTTGTTTCACGGATTCGACTCTTTCGTTCTCAAACCCAGAATTATAGTTAAAAAAACATGGTGCAACGTTATATAGTGTATGTATATATAATAGCTCAAAGAGTATGATTGCATATTATATTGGTATGCTTGGTTGGAATTGGTGCCGAATATAAATCAAAAAGAAAGAAGATGTTTGTTACTTGTTTGGTGGAATAAAAAATTGTTTCCTCCATGATTGGAATAGGAAAGTAGAAACGTGGCAGATGATAATACGTTGAAGAGGGGATAATAAAATTGGATCTAAAAATTCGTGGATGCATTGCATTTGCAGGCAAGCTTCAACCTATAATAAGTGGAGAGTTGAGAGTTCAAAGGACACGTGATTGACGGTGATTATATATTTTTGTAAAAACAATTCAAAGTTGGATGAGCCACACCCACCGCCACCATCCATTTTCATGCTGTTTTGCACTTTCGTTTACGCACCCTTTTATTGAAAAGAATAAAAGACATGAAAAAAGCAATATACTAGAATTTTCAGAAACTAGATGAGCCACCAAATTGATTCCAACATCCAATAACTATTATCTCCCAAATGTAATCCAATCACTCCTCTATAACATTGCTCTCTATCATTTTTAGTTGTGGATATGAATATGATTGAAACTAACCTCGACTCTATCTATTATTTAATTTATAAATATATTAATTTAATCAAAAATATTATTAAATTATTAAAATGTTTTATTAAATATACAAGTGTTTGGTAAAGTAATAAGACATATCACACTCCCAAAAGGAGAACTAGAATTGAATTTTGGAGACAACGTTGTTGGAAGGAGCAACCACGAATTCTGAAAAGATTAATCTTCTTGGATCATAAAGCGACATGAACTATACTTTGATCATACAAAAAAAGAAGCATTTTATTAAATACTGAAGAAGCTTTCGGTTTACACTTTGTTCCAACATTGATGTTTGAACTATTGTTGGAACAAATAACTTAATTTGTAGTTGTATAAGAATGGGACAGAACAAATTCACAAATAAGTAAAGTAAGGAGAGAAATAATACACAATATTTTTAACACAATTCGGATCAACAATCCTACGTCTGTAGAGTTTCGGTCAGAAAATTATTTTATTCAACAATCCAACTGAATCACCTATTGGCTAAAGCTCGAACAATCCTTACAACAATGGATATTTGCAACCCTAACAATGACTTAGATTGTTACAAATTACTTTCCCAAATACCTCACTTACAATCAATGTGAGCTCTCCAAAGAGTGTCGAACTACACAACCAAGAATATTCAACAAAGAAATAAAAAAAGACACTCTAAAATTGCTCAACACTATGCGACACGAACAACCTATTTATAGGCTAATGTAAGAGTCCCTCGACAGTGTTTTGATAAGTTTTAAACTCTCATTTAAAAATTAAAAATATCCAATTAATTATCTTGAGTATTTATAACATAAAAGCCTTTATAAACTCGGAAAGATAAGGATAAGGATGAGTATCTACAAAAGTTCAAACTCCTCTCATTTCTCTCCAAGGTCGTCGATTGAAAGATAATGATCAACACATGTTTGTAGCACAAAATTACTTCCTTATTTGCTACTTAACAAGATTAAATCATAAGCCATTTTGTTAAAATGTCAAATATGCAAACACAAAATTTTTGACTACAAAAACTATTGTTCTATATGTTGTTCGAATATGAAGTGGAACAAGAAAAGCAGCCAACTTCCAACAATTTCTCCCTTTGGCATTTTGACAAAACCAACAGGAAATGATTAGCACATAATCCAAACAAGTCAAAGGAAACTAAAATATGTCTCCCTTTAAGAGATAGAACCCTGCTCGATCATACATTCCTCTATCAATATGTTTGTTCATCACATTGACCACCAAACATATAGACATTCTCCAAAGTAATTCATGAGATATAATGCGTGACAAATAAGTTGAACATATATCATCTAATATCTAACAAAAACAATGAAAGTAGTAGCAATAAAAGTCATCAAAATAAACCATAAATCTTCACCAAATTCAACAATCAGCATGAACATTTCATTTATTGCTACCCTTTTCTCACTTTTTTTTAGCAAAGATACCAAAAGTGCTCCCACTCACCTCTTAGATAAATTTGGTTTAGAAAATAATTTTGTTACACGACGAAAAACTAATTTTTTTTTTAAAAACCTGAGACTTATGATATTTATATCAATAAACATTCTTACCAAATTCATACTTGTGCTATTGAATAAGCGGTTTGATTCGAGTATCGACTTTCAACCACTCGATTTTCTCTAATATTCTCAACTTCAACTTGCTAGAGTGTGAGCTCTATTCACGAATCGATAAACACAATAAAAACTTTGATTGATATTAATTAGGAATATTAATGTCTCTTTACGAGTTAGAAACTGGAAATAATTTCTTAAAAATAGAATTTATTTGGATAGAATAAATCTCTCTATTTTCCGGTAGAGTGACCACGCTCAATATGGTGTGTTTTTTACCTAGCTCATGGTCTCTATTTATAGAGAAAAATACAAAAGTTTCAAATGAATAAGGTGTGACAAAATAATAATATTTTACAAGAAAAACCATACTCCCACTTGGAGTATACTAGGGTGGATGGCATACCCCTTTTGGGATACCTAAGGTTGCCACCCATCAAGTATAAATGAGCTCAGTTGGGCCTTTCATTTATTTGGTACAATTATATGTGTAATCTAGACTTTAAACCAACTCATATAATTTATCGAACCTAATAAACACTTTCCTATACCCAAAATATTATTTATTCAAATAAATAAATAATTCAATTAACTTCATTAAATTATTTTCTCGATCCAATTCTAATCCCATTAAAGTCATGACGACTTTAACGTACTAGAATCTATAAGTAAATAAAATTAATTAACTTGTTCTATGAAACTGTGACAACTAATTAATTTAATTTCCACTTCAAACTTTAATTATTTAATTACGAACAATTAAATAATAATTCAAATAATTTAATTTAATCTCTAATTCATCTATTGTTCATAGCGAGGAAATGCACTCATTGCAGATAGTGATGCATGCGATATATTTTTCTAATTCATCATTTTCATTTGATTCATCTCATTGATTCTATTGCAAGCTATCAAATTTATATCGAGCTAGTTGAGGGATCAACTGGACATATATAATTAGGGCTCAAATAATTTGTAATTAAGTTCCTACTCTTCATCTATTAATTACAACATTATAAAGTCATGGAGTCATTCCACTAAAGTACCATGATTGAACTCTCCCTATTATATACTTTTACGAAAGCTACTTAACAAGTGCTCGTTCAGTACATGTATTACCCTTATAGGACATCCTTAGATAAAATTCATTCTCACAATATGATCTTATTTTATCTCATGGTAACCATTATATCTTTCTTTATAAAATAGACAATTACTAACAAATAGTAATTAAATTATTTGTCTTAGACAAATGACCCATGACCACATTACTTTTTCATCTATCATGTAATACCGATGAGAGGATATTATTTGTCCTTTATTAGGCTATGAATTCCACGATTGTAAGTGAATCTATACCATGCAAAAATCATACACCTAATGTATCAGCTTTCATATCTATTGCCAATTGAACTCAGGCTTTTAATACATCAAAGTATACGAGCTTTGCAAACATAATCTGATGGGCGTCAAAACCACAAAAAATAATTCCTACAATAAAATAGCTCTAAACAGTAGTAAAGAGCAGTAGGGTCGAGTCCATAGGGATTGGATATTATGATCAACTTCCGTGTTTTTCTTGTTAACAGAATTTCGGTCGAGCCGGTAATCGTGGCAATAGTTGTGCCCACGACTCCAAATGGACCTGTTGAAAAATAAATTAAATAAATTAGGGGAGTTGGAAATGTCTAGAAATTAAATAATTGAGATAGCAAAAATAAGCAATTAAAGAAATCGAAAGTAAAATTAAATTAAAAAATGAATTTGGATTTTGCAAACAGAATTATAAAGCCTTAGCCCTAGACTCGGTGAAGTCCAGCCTCTGAATCGATCCTCAAAAATGAGTTTTCTCCTCCAAACAATAAGCTAGTTAAAGTGGCTAAGAATGTCCTAACCACCAATTCTTCCTCTCGTAGTTGATTCTGGTATGCCCTGCAAACCAACCCTTACCGATTACCTAACTGCGATACACACGTTTGCTATTCAAAACTTCAGTAGCTTTGCGTTCTGAAGAACCCAACTTGGATTAACGGCCTCAACCACGCTAGACGTTTTCACTATCTCCATTGACAAAAATTTCACTAGTATGACCCCGCCAGGATACGCCAATTTGTTCGCAGGAATCCGAATACAACATGGCCGGCTTGCCTTCCCAACTGTACGCTAAAACGACTCCAACCTAATGTGCACTTTGTGTTCAAATCGAGTTAACTTTAAGGGATGAATTTGTCAATCCCGATATTCCGTAAAGATGATAATACCATTATGAAATATTTTTAGTGTGAATACATATCTCACGATTCTTGATCGAAAATAATATCAGCCTAAAGCTAAGTAGAGATTTAGTGAAGCATGAAATTAATCATGCTTTTGTTGGTTTATGGAAATGATTTAAATGGAAATGGTGGTAGATGAAAAGGGAAGGGACTTGGAAAGAAATTAAACAATTTTGTAAAGAAACAATGAAATGGAAATGGAATGACGGTATGCTTACTGAGGCATGAAATTGAAAGGGAAAAAAATAATTTTATTCAATTCCAAGTGAATTCAATGTGTCTTTTCAAGTCCACCATACCACCTATTTATACATACACCATATACTAAAATTAGGCTAATCCCACCTACCCACTACTTACATGAAAAATATCAGATTTTATTTTCTAAATTTGGCTTTTACATGGTCAAAAATCCGATCAGCCCTTAAATGTCTCCAAAATTTCTTATTTGGCCCCTCTTCTATTGTTCATGCTCCAATTGAATCCTTTCCTGCTTGTTTTTTTCATTAAAGCATTCGAATTTCATTTCTGACAAAATTTAAACATAAAATTCACCAATTAGCAGGAATTAATTCAAGAACAAGTCGATTTGAGCACGTAAAATATGCAAAATAAATATGTTATCATAATCCGTCACTTACTTAAAATTAAGGTAAGTCACACAATGAATGTCATAAGTGAATAAATCCATAAACGAATTTAAGGTTTATTCTACTTGGGTCTTGTCTACTATATCATTAGTCCAGTCTGTCACATCTATGTCTCTATCTTTTGGGAGTCATCTGCTCTAGTACTCAAGACAATGTATCTCCCTAATTGGACTTGATAGGCGACATAATCATCTTTTAATCGACTCTCTTAATTTCGATTAGACCATTTAGATTATCTACTAACTTAAGTTGTCTTCTTGCATTATGATCCAACTACATAATGCAATTTAATATTAATTAAACGTTACATAATTAATAAGCTAATATTTGTTGATGTGTTTTGTTAAAATGCCAAAGAGGGAGATTGTTGAGACTTTAATTTTCTATGAAGTTCTTGTTTCAGTCATTGTTTGAACATCACTTGGGGCAACAGGTTAGTACAACAATTGAGATTGTGAGCTAGGATAGTTAAAGTGCAGTATGTTTGTTAGCATTTTTGACTTGGTTCATCATGGTTCGATTCTCGATCAGAAAATGATCCTTAGAATAGAGTTGCAAATTATTTTTACTTGGCTGATGGACTTTATTTCAAATAGAATGAGGAGTGGTTGATTCAAAACAAGCATTATCCTTATCTTACTTGGAGGCTAAGTTAATTTGAATTTGCTTGAATATGAAGGCTTTATCGTCGAAATTAAAAAAGGAGATTTTGTATGGATAATTCTTTTATTTTAATTGTTGATTGATCTCTTTAGTTGCTTGAAGATGGTGTCGATCTCAACCTACAAATAAGTTGCATTGTCACACCTGCTTGTGTGCATCTTGAGTGCTTTTGTCGAGTGTTTATTGATATTTTGTTTTGTGTTTTTTCACTCTTATGTTAGAAATTTTATTGGAGAGTAATTCTTGTTATGAGATTATTTGGAATGAGTGATTGTAGCATTTGGGTACTTTGTTGGATCTATAATTATCCATTGTGTAAGAATAAATTAATTTTTAGTGAATAGAATTTCAGATTTATTGTTGAATTTCATTAGATGAAATTCTACATAATAGGATTATGAATCCAAACTTTATTTAATATGTTGATTTCAATTTTTACTTTTAAATGGTCTTATTTTATTAGGTACAATATTCTTGAATACAAACAAAGAGAAATATGAATTACTGAAGAAAATTGCTTAGTATTAACTTGTTTTGAATTACTATTATGCTAATTTTTTTATACTTGAATTTGAGTAACTACTGTTAACAAACTCTACTAACCTAAGTAACAGAATGATAACAGATTAACAATATCTGTTCTCTAACATTCACCAAGCTTCCCCAATAGGTAGGACCTGAAGTAAGTTCCGAAATCGAATAAACGTTGAGACCAACAGTGGTTTTGTGAGGATATCAGCGACCTAATCACAGGCTGGCACTTCGCCGACAACTAGTGAACCACTAGCCACCTTTTCACAAACAAAAAATAAATCAAGCTCGACATGTTTAAACTTAGAGTGTAACACTGGATTAGCTGCAACAGCTACTGCACTTGAATTGTCACACCAAACAACCGAAGGATCAGTAGAACGAACTTGTAACTCTGTTAGCAGAGAGACTAACCATGCAATATCACTGGTAGCTGCAGCTAAGCTTCGATACTCAGCCTCTGTTGTGGATCTAGAAACAACTTGTTGTTTTTTAAAACACCAGAAAATAGGTGTATGACCAAAGTAGATACAATAGCCAATCGTAAAACGGCGATCATCAAAATCGAGACCCCAGTTGGCATCAGCATATCCAACTAAAGATACTCTATGAGATGGACGAAAAACCAATCCATGAGTAATAGTGCCATGTAGATACCTCAAAATACATTTTAATGCCACCAGATGTACTGTAGTAGGTGCATGCATGAATTGACACACACGATTAACCGCATAAACAATATCCTGCCGAGTTAAGACCACTTATTGAAGAGCACCTACAAGGCTCTTGTATTCAGTAGGATCAGTAAGGCAATCACCCTCATCTTTAGACAACACCGAGGAATTTACCATCGGCGTGTGAACACTCTTTGCATTAGCCAAAGAACTCCAGTCAAGCATGTCCCGAATTTATTTGTGTTGGCATAAGTGGAGACTTCCATTGGATAACCGATTAACTTCATTACCCAGTAAATAAAGGAGATCGCCCATATCTTTTAGAGAAAGTTCTTTATGTAACTGCTGAACAAAATAGCTTATCTCATCAGCCGAACTGCCAGTAATAATAATATCATCTACATAGACCAAAACATAGACGACAAACTTGGTTGTAACTTTAACAAACAAGGAAGCATCATATTTTGATAAGAGAAAACAAGTAGAAATAAGAAATCGTTTCAATTTGTCAAACCAGGCACGGGGAGCTTGCCATAATTCGTATAATGCCTTTGTCAGACGACAAACCAAAGGTTCACCATTTGATCCATACTGAACATAGCCAAGAGGTTGCTGCATGAATACTTCGTCAGTGAGCTCGCCATTTAAAAAAGCATTATTGACATCAACTTGACGAAGTTGCCAATTATTAGTTACAGCAATGGATAAAATGAGTCGGATAGTGGCAGGTTTGACCACCAGACTAAAGGTTTCCTTGATGTCACATCTAGGTACTTGTGAACACCTTTTTACTACCAACCGTGCCTTTCATCGATCAATGGACCCATCAGGATTCTTCTTGGTTTTGAAAAGTGATTTGCACCCAATCACTTTCCGTCCAGGAGGCAAAGAAACAAGTTTCCAGGTAGAGTTAGCTATTAAAGCATCAAATTCAGCTTGAATAGCTAGTTTCCATTCTTTATGAGCAAGCGCTTCTTCAACAGTGTGTGGCTCAAAATCAACAGCTTCAACGGATAAAGCCTTAGGTTTAAAAATCCCTGACTTAGATTGAGTAACCATAGCATGAGTATTGCCAGGAGAAGTAGAAAACAAAACGGTTGGATCAGACATCCCAGCAAGATGATCAGATCCTACTTCAGTCGACGAATCAATAGGAACGGTCTGGAGTGGACTACACGTAGCTGGCGAGCCATCAGATTGCACAGGATTGCTACTTGGAGTAGGATCTAGAGACACAGTGGGCGAAGAGTCAGTGATTCGGCTAGGTGTAGCAGTGGAATGAATAGGCGAAGAGCGAACAATAGGAACATATGTGGTGACACATGGAGAAGATTGAATGGTGGAGAGATCAGACGAAGAGAACAAAAATAAAAGCTCATCAAAGACAACATGCCGAGAGACAATAACCGCACCTCCTGGTGTGAGACAGTGATAGCCCTTATGTTGAGAGTTATACCCTAAAAACGTACATGGCTATGAACAAAACTCCAGTTTGTGATGCACAAATGGACGCAAATACGGGAAGCAACAACACCCAAACACTTTTAAGTGATCATACGTAGGTTCATGACCATAAAGAGCCTGATATGGACACTGACCTTTCAGAACCGGAGTCGGCAGATGGTTGATAAGATGAACAGCACTACAGAAAGCATAACTCCAGCAACGCATCGGTAGATTGGCCTGAGCTAAGAGAGTAAGACTGGTCTCCACAATATGCCGATGTTTACGCTCAGCAACACCGTTCTGTTTGGACGTATGTGGACAGGAAAGACGATGAAGAATCCTATGACTAGCCAAAATCGACGTAAAGGCACGAAACTCACCGCCCCAGTCACTTTGGAATTTCTTAATATTCTTCCCAAACTGAGTGAAAACCATCTGCTGAAACTGACGAAAGCACTCAATCGCTTAAGATTTACGTTTAATTAGATAAATCCAAGTAAATCGATTACTCATGTCAATAAACGAAACATAGTACAGATTATTTCCACAAGCAACAGAAGTCGGGCCCCACAAATCAGAAATAACCAATTCAAATGATTCCATATATTTAGTAGTGGAGGGTGAAAAGGGCAATTTATGTGGTTTTCCTTTCTGACAGGCAATACAAACATTATCGAGACATTTCTTATTGGAAACAATTTAACACTTATCAAGAACAAGTTTAACTACAGCAGCAGAAAGATGACCAAGTCTCTTATGCCATAGTGCAAAGATATCAGCATCTGAAGAACACTCCTGAAGGCTAGTGTTGTGAATAGCGGGAACAGTATCAGATGAACCAAACGGATTGGCAGAAAATTGATATAAACCATCACGAGCTTGGCCCCGCAGCAAAATTTCGTATGTCTGGATGTGCTTAATAACACAATAAGATGAATGAAATTTAAAAAATACATTATTGTCATTAGCAAACTGAGAAACAGACATAAGGTTCTTTCGGATACTCAGCACGCACAAGACATTAGAAAGATGTAATAACCTCTTCTTTGTAGGCAAAACAGAATTCCCAATAGACGTGATTTTAGTGGGAGCCCCATTCTCCATTAAAAGAGATGAAGTACCTGAATATGGAGTAGACTCATCCAAACCAGAGGCATTCTGACAAACATGATGAGTGGCCCCGGAATCTACATACCAAGACGAAGTCCCAACAGGTACAGGAACATAGGAATCAGTATTATCAAAATTAGACCGTACTCAGTAGCGGCAGAATAATCAGACGCGTGAAAATTAGGGATACGAGGCAGACCAATACACAGCGAAGAGTCACAATCAATAACACGTGCACGAGGTTTAGTCCGCCATGGAACTCTGGGATTATGATTTGGCAAATGAGTCGTGCCCTCAAGTCTAACATAATGAGCTGATGGCCCAATAGAATCAGGCCCATCAGTGGCCTGGCAAAACGCGGCCCAGCAGACTGGCCTGCACCACGCGAACGCTGAACCTCAGCAGATGGCTCAAATTGTCGCTGGCCCAATGAGCGCTCCATGCAAGGTCTGTGATATGGACCATAAAGCAGACTTGGGCCACTAAACCTAGTCCAATGTCCGTGTGGGCCACCATCTGACGCAAACCCATGACCCACCTAGTTTAGTTTTTCATGGACAAAGGGATTTGTATCTCTATACTGCGATGCAGTTCTAAAACCCTGAAATGAGGGCCATCTGCCCCAAGACGCGCCACCAGGAAAAGGCACCAGACTATCTCTCATCGAGCCTGTACAGTACCCAGGCCCTCTAAAACCAGCATATCGACCACCGGACACCTCCTGTCCAGTACTAGTAGACGAGGATCACACCACCGATGAAGCAGTCGGACCACCATACTCTCAGTTAAACCGATAGAAACATCGTTGCGCAAGATGGCCATAACGGCCGCAAATCTGGCACTGTACTCGTGGACGAAAGCCACGCCCTCGCGAGCCAGAGGAACGACCACCGCGCACATCACCCCGACCAGACTCAGTCCTTGGAGGAGTTTCGACAAGATTGGCATGCATTGGCACATCATTCATCGTCCGTGTTTGGCGACTTTCGATCTCCAACAGTACATCGACCAATTTCTAGAACGGAAGAGCCTCTGATGAAAACGACGCCAGAGTTAACACAGCATCAAAGTCAGACGACAATCTCGCAAGAATAACTTCTACTTTTTCAGTCTCCAAAACACTAGAGCCAGAGGCTTCAAGCAAATCACAAAGATTCTGAATTTTTGCGACGTATTCTTTAACAGAGAGCTCACCTTTTGTTTCGGAGTGCAATTCATGCCGAACATGAGACACCTTAGCACCAGTAGACGCCGCAAACAGTCGATTCGCAATAGTCCAGACGTCATAGGCCGTCTTAGCAGCCGTAAAACATGACAATAGAGACGCACTGATCGTGGAAAGCAACCGGGATGCGAGGAGTTTATCTTGTTGAACGAAGGCGGAGGCATCAGGATTAAGAGTTAAAGCACCATCCGGAGACGCCACAAACCTCGGCGAAACAAGTAATGTACCTTCTAAAAACCCTAGCAACTTATAGCCCTCAACGATTAAACGAACATGTTGCTGCCATTGAACAAAGCTTTTCTCATCTAGTTTTACTGTGTCATGGCGAGGAAAGGACTGAATCAAATGAGAGCTTGAAAACGATGGACTAGAATGATCAATAGAAGTGGAGTCTGTTGAATTAGCCATGAATCGGCAAAGGAAGCAAGCACCAAGACCTCAGGCGACTGATACCATATTAGGTACAATATTCTTGAATACAAACAAAGAGAAATATGAATTACTGAAGAAAATTGCTTAGTATTATCTTGTTTTGAATTACTATCATGCTAATGTTTTTATACTTGAATTTGAGTAACTGTTGTTAACAAACTCTACTAACCTAAGTAACAAAATGATAACAGATTAACAATATCTTATCTCTAACATATTTCAACTTTTATTGGGGACATCTAGCAAACCAAAAACCTTTTTTCGGCTTTAAAAAATGTATAAAGATATGTAAGATTGATATAATAGATAAGTATTGGATAAGATTGATATAATAGACAAGTATTGAATTAATGTTCCTTTCTTCATTCGTTTCCGTTTCAATTTGCGTGGAGTTATGGCTTCAATTATTATGTTATTATTATGGATGGCTGATGCCTCAAATGTCAGCTTCATAGGTACAGTCCTAAGAAAGGGCTATCTATATGATTTATACTTGATTCGTATATTTTTTTATTATTATCAAGTTTAAAATAAATTCATTTAACTTTTTGAAGTAAATTTTTTAAAAATATTATTTTAAAAAAAAGTTAATGGATTAGAAAATTATAAGATTAAGTCGAGATAACAAAAATGCTTTCAGCTGAACGCATTTTCAACGGATTTGCATGAAAACGCTTTTAGCATATTGGTAGAAAAATGCTTTCAGCTGGAAGCACTTTCTACCCTCAATATATATATTTTTTTGTGCCACTTATTGTGAAAATAAAACTTACAAATAAGTCTTTATATAGATCGCAAGTCTCATTTCTCTTGTTTTATTAAGCAATGTGAGATAGGAGTCTATATAGTTTCATATTCTATTTGCAGTTTGTTCCTAAGCAATGTGAAATTGTTTACTCTTTTAACTAACAACATAAGATTAAATAATACACTTAATTTTTAAAATTTAAAAATAAAACTCTATACAAAATTAAATTTTGTACATTAAACACACCAGCTAACGCCATGGTTGGCAAGGTATTACACTAAACAAGGTGACCTCAAGCATGGTGAGTGAGATCCCTGTTGAAGAAGTATGTACAACATAGTGTGATTTTTATGAGATTCCTCTCCATTAAAGTATACAGGATCTAGTAGAAAAAAATTATTTTAATCATTTTATTAAAAATTTTATTATTTTGTACATTAAAATTTATCTAATTTAAAAAATTTAATACGATTTATATATATAAAATTTCGATTTCAGTTTAACTATGCACATAAAATTTTAGTTTTGATTTATTTGTGTATATATAAATTCTTATTGATAACGATGTTAATCTTTTATAAAAATTGAATTGAAATCAATGTTTTGATTAGATGAAATCAATGTTGAATCATATGACTAATGAAAGAAGGATGAATATGTAAAACTAGTTGGATTCCGTAATCTAGAAGACTATGGAGTAATTAGTTGAGACATGAGCATCATTTTAGGTACAAAAATTAGGAGCTACATGGCCCCAACAAAACAAATTCTAAGTTGGGTCTAACTAATGAATGATCATTTTAACATGGTCCACTCCACAGTGATTTTTAGGTTAAAAATTCAAAGAAAAGCTTGGGCCTGGACTGGCCTATTGATTTCACGTGGGACATTAGTTGTTCTGCTCCATGCATGCCATGTGATCATGCTGATGACACTACATTAATTTGTTGATGTGCTAGTTTGCCTTTATTATTATTATTATTATTATTATTATTATCATCTGAATTTAATATAGGCATAATGGTTTTATTTTTCCTCCAACTTAAAAGAAAATTATTTTACTCATTAATTTAATTTTTCGTTTTCTAATCTTTAAATTTATATAATAACTTTTCTGAGGTATTAGCAATTAGTTTTTTTAAAAATTAAAAAATATATACTTTTTAATATTTTTAATTTTTAAAAATAGTTTATATATAATTTTTTGAATTTTTGAAATTTTTAAAAAATTAATTAATTATTGACATGTACATTAGCTTTTTACTGATTTTAGAGTGATTTGATAAATAATGTAAATTTAAATATTAAAAAAGTTAAATAAAGAAATAAAATAATTTTCTTTTATAAAATTAAAAAGCCAATGACTGCATATTACGTAAAACTAATTTCATCTCCGTATTTGAATTATTGGTAACTATTTTTAAAGTAATATGCATGCACGATTCTTTAACACTTGGCTTTTGAATTTTGATGATCGGTTTTTGCCTATTCACATCTTTAAGATAAAAAATTTCATTCAATGTTAAAAATTATGGTTCTGTGATAATTGAAAATGAATATATTATATATTTTTTGAATGGATTTAAAAGAAAATTATTTAATACATTATTAATAAAAAAATAAATTTCATATGTAATGGCCCATTTGTGCTCGGGCCCGTGTAAAACAGAATAAAACCAAAAAATTAAAAAATAATAAAATGTCCATGTACAGTCCATTTAAAAAAACCAAATTAAATAAGCCCAAAACACTCTTACAGATGGCCTAAAAATCAGACCCAACACCACAAACTAAAACCAAAGCCCGTTACACCCGAGCCCAATTACCTACTCAGACCCAGACCTAAAGACTAACCCAACAGACCTAGACTCAAACGGCCCAAGATGGCCCAATGTTTAGGCGAAATCAAAAACCTAGGGTTTCTGGAAAACCTTAGGCGCCGCAAGCAACCCCTGTCCTCACGCCGCAGGCTTCAATCCGCCCTTCGTCAAGCCGCGATTCGCGCGCGGATAACGCCCTGGCCACCGAGACTTGCGCCACTCTCCTGCACAAGAAAAGAAAGAAGACAGAAACAAAAATGGCAGGAACAAATGTTTTCCTTTTTTATTTTTATTTTCAAGGCTATAAAAGCCTGATTTACTTTGTAACACGGACACGAATACAGAAAAAAATATACAAAAACAAAAAGATACAGAAATAAAAAAAAAACGTTTTTTTTAACGCAGAGGTGATTTTTTTTTCTCGCATTCTTCTTTTTTTTTTTTTTTTTATGCATGCATACTTTTATGAAAAATACAAAAATAGATAAAAGGAATTTTACCTTTTTGTTTTGCGCCGAAGAGATGAAATTTCTGACCTCCGACCGCCATATGCGGTGGCGCGTGCGGAGGCGCGTGTGACGGCCCTCCATCGGAGCCCTGGCCGAAGGCCGAAGGCCAGAGAGAATCTGGGGGGGTTGTTTCTGATTTTTTTTTTTAAAACAAGTGTTAAATGAATTTTTAACTGATTTTTTTTACTTATATAGTAATGAGGAAACGACGTCGTTTTTGTTTAATCAAATAAGCATAAAACGGCGTCGTTCAGGGCTGAGGATCCGCGCGTTGACCCGAAAACTCAGGGAGGATCCGCGTGTTTTTGTTAAATGGTCTAATTGCCTTTTCGGTCCTTCCGCAAATTTTTTAATTTTAATTCAGTCCAATTTACATTTTTATTTTTTATTAAATTAGCCCTAAAGTTTGTTTTTGTTTCAATTTAGTCCCTCAGACTGCTTTAAGGGCTAAAATCAGAACGACGTCGTTTTGGAAAGAAGTCATAATTGCCTAATGAGTCCCTACAGTACGACGCGCGTTTTGATTTAATCCATTTTTACTTATTTTAATTGCTATTTAATCCTTACATTTTTTAAAACCTTTTTATTTTATTTCATTTTAAATTATTTTAGCATTATATTAAAATTGTTTTATCATATTAAAATTATATTATTTTTTTAAAAAAATTAATTTATTAATAAAGTTTTGCGTATTGTTTTTCTTAAATACCTATTATTTTTAAATATTAAATTATTACTATTTATTATTTTATTTAATTATTTTTGTATTGTATATTATTTTATAACTTTTATGTCGAGTTATTATATCATATATTTTTAAAATTTTATGTATTATATAATATAATATTATATCATATATTACATTCTAAAATCTTATTTCGTATAAAATTCATTTATATTGTATAACATATATTTATTTTTATTGTTTATATGAAATATATATGTATTAGATTATTATATTATAAATGTAATTTTATTTAAAGTTATATGTTATTTATTCCATTAAATTTTACCTATTTTTTATTAGTTATATATATATTATTTTTGATTACTCTGCATCATTTTATTATTAATTCATTTTTTTATATTCCACATCATTTTTATTTAAAGCCATATGTCTTAATTTGCAATATCTATAATAATTCATTCTGTGTTGTTATGCATGTAAAGCTTTATATTTATTTGTTATTTACTGCCTTATATTTTATATTTGTTTATCTTTTGTTTATTTTATTCATCTATCAATTTTATATTTTTGCTTTAGTATAATTATTCTATTGTTTGCATCATTTATTATTTCTTATTATTCTTTATTTATTCATTAGTAGTAATTGTTGATATGATTTGTAGTTATGATAAACTGATATTTGTCATGTATGTTGTAATGTATTCATACAACGTCTTACTCAAACTATTTTTATAAAAATACCTTTTAAATTAAAGCATTTTATTCAAATATTTTAAAAATACGGTGATATATGATATTTGGGGACTTCGAGAAGAATTGTGCCCTAACTTACTGGGTTTCCATTTTTCTCGTAGAACTTAAGGTATTAGATATCCCTTCTCTTTTAAAACTGAAACTTACCAATTTCAAATCAAAAACTTATTCTTGGGAATTCAAAACGTTGTGTCTTAACTTACTGGATATGATGTTTTGTGTCTCGAGGTAGGAATTTTCTAAAATAAAGACGTGCCTAGTTTCGAAGTTATGAGATGTTATATCCTAACTTACTGGGTATAGTATTTTATTTCTTTGAGATAGGCAAGTCTTGGTATTTCTCCTAATAAAAGGATCTTATTTTAAAATTTTTCAAATTTGCAACATTAGGACATGATTTTATCGATTAGGTACCAATTTTTGGGCGTTATGAGGGTGCTAACCCTTCCTCATATGTAACCGACTCCCGAACCCATTTTTCTTATTTTTTGTGGACTAAAATCAATATTTTGAAATAAAACGATTTTCAAGGTGATCCAATCACACCTAAGTAAAAAGGGATTAGTGGCGACTCCCATTTTTTTTTAAAATTCGATCCCCGTTTTTTTAAAACTTTAAAAACGGTTTCGACAGCTTGGCGACTCCGCTGGGGAATAAGAGAGTCAAGCAGTAAAATTGATAAATCCATGTCCTTTTGTATAAATTTAAAATTTTGGTTGTTAAAAACATGATCCTTTTACTGCATGTGGTTCTAAATATATCTCTCTCGCATTGCAATTTGCATGACCGTCGTGGTCGTACCCTTAAGTGGGAGCGAGAAGCTATGCCTTCGTGAGGTTTTCACCTCCGCATGGGCTAGTGGATTGCTTCCGGGATACATCTGTACTTATGTCTTCGTGAAGTTTTCACTTCCGCATGGTCATAGGGAAATGTATTCCCCTGAACTGAACTCGGTCCATATGAGCCTATAATGGGTGAAGATCGAGGAATCTGCTGGTTTGGGTACCTCAACTTTAGAGCTAAACCACACGTAGAAAATTTAAGGACTTACCCTAGGTAGAACTACATCGAACCTTAGTAGTTACCCAGCTAGATGTTTGTTTACCTTGCTTGCTTTATATTTTGCGGTACTAACTTGTCGTGTTTTATTCTTTTGTGCATGTCATTTCATATTTAAAGAGGTATCGATTCACGACCAGTTTCTAAAGTTAGAAAGCTGGTTATGGAGAACGAATTCCTTGATAAAGTGGAAGATAATGCAGTCGTTCGTATATGGTCAGAGCAAAGCCAATTAGAGAAAGGGGATAGCTTAGCTGAGGGGTATGCGTCGGAACTACGGGATTTCGCTCAGACGTTGTCACGCAAAATGAGCTTCAGGATTTGAAGGGAATATGGACCCAGTGGGATGATGAGGCACAGCAGCTGTTCTATCGTAATTATGGCGATCTACCTTACTTGCTTAACGTCAAAGTAGATAAGTATCTATTCCAAGCTATGACTCAGTTTTGGAATTCTGCTTATAGTTGTTTCACTTTCGGGAAAGTAGATTTAGTGCCCACGGTGGAGGAATATACGACCTTGCTTCAATTGTTCGAGGATCCAAGTCGACGAGTTTATTCTAGAATCGCTAATGTTCCAACTTTTGTGAAGAAGTTAATGAATATCACGGGATGAGTGAACAGTGGGTTGCGGCGAATTCAAGAGAAAGGTGAAGGTAAATGCATTCATTGGGAGAATTTGAGGGATTTGGTCCTAACACATCCAGATGTAAAGAAGAAGGTTGACGTCTTGGCCTTGTGTATTTACAGTTTGGTAATCTTCCCTAAAGCTTTAAGACATGTAGATGAAGCAGTTACCGATTTATTCGATCGACTTGGCAGAGGAGTCACACATGTACCTGCGATCTTAGCCGAAATGTTTAGATCTTTGAATGCATGTCGGAGAACAGGTGAAGACAGGTTCATTGGGTGCGCGCAGTTGTTGTTGGCTTGGTTCCACAGTCATTTCTGGAAGGTGAAGAAAGTGTCTTATCGGGTTTTTTCTGAGAATTACTCTCCGTTGAAAGAGATAGTAGCTACATTGATGAGAGAAGACGTGTCCGAAGAAAGCTGGATAGCGCTCCTTCAAAACCTTCAAGAATAAGACATCGAGTGGAGGGCTCCTTGGATGATTCCTGACGAAATCCTTTATCGGTGTGGGAGTTTTGATTGGGTTCCTTTACTTGGAATTTGGAGAGCCGTTGGATATGCTCATTTGCTTGTATTGAGTCAATATGGGTCAAGACAGTTCGTACCAATGACATATGGGCTGGCTCAGTGTGAGTTCTCCTACAGAGAGGAAAATTATAAGAAGAGGGTTAAAGAGATTTCTGGTGCTTGGAATCAGATTCGTAGGATGAGGAGGTTATCCGCAGGCCTAATGACGACCCCAGAATACATTGGATGGAGGATTAGAAGGATTAATGATGACATCTCCAAGCTGAATACAGAAGACGCCCGATCAAGAGATGAATGCTTGCAAGTGGTCCCATCAGAGTTAGAAATTGTGAAGCAAGATTTCGAAAAGAAGAGTTCAGAGCTTGAAAAGATGATAGAAAAGTTAGAAGAAGAAAAGATGTATTTGAGGCTAGATGTGGATGTTCAGAAATCAGAGACCGAGAAATTAAGGAAGGAAAAGAGGAAGATAGAAGAAGATCGAGACAGTTTGAAGACAGAGTATAAGAAGATACGTCTGACGATGAAGAACGATGAATTGGGAAAGACTTCGGAACAATGGCAATAGGAGATTCAAGAGGAAAAAGCAAAGCTAACTATTGGGAGAGAAAGTTTCGAGAAATGCAAGCGCGAAATGAGGCCTTAGAAAAGAGTTTGGCAGAAAGTCGAAATGAAAAAGGAAAATTAAAAGTTAGAGTGGCTGAACTTGGGCGGTCTCTTCATCACCATCGAAGTCGTAATTCTAAAATCGAGCTAAAATCAAGTCTGAACAAGATCGAGGAAATGAAGGGTAAGATTGAAGAGTTAGAATCAGCATTGCACAGTTGTGAACTTCGGATCGAGCTTCTTGAAACAAGAGAAGGGCGTTGGAAGGAAGAGCTTCACCATTCCCATGACCATATTAAAAGTCGGGATTACCTTATGGGTGAAGCAATAGTTCAGATTCGAGAGGTAGCTGATCATCTACAGACTTTGGCGTCACAGGCTGATACGTTGAGCATGAAGTATGAGCTACATTCCGATCGTAGTCAAGAGCTAGCTTCATTACTTGGGAAAATCAAAACTTTAGGACTTAGGGCGAAAGCATATTTGTAGTCCGTTTTATGTAAAGGATTTTGTTTTCTAATAAAGTTTTCTAAAATGAAGTTGAATCAGAATTGATGCCTCTTTGCATTCATGCATTTTCATTACATAACATCATATGCATTCAAATCCATAGAGAGAGTCTAATTAGTTGAAATTATTTAGAGAGAGAAGAGAAATCTGAAAGCTGAACACCATTACGGTACACGTTCCAAATCAAAGAAAATGGATCAAAGATTGGAATAATTCCAAAGAGATATGCAAGACCAGATGCAAGAGCAAATGGCAAAACTCCAACAAGAGATGAGGGATCAGATGTTGGAGGCTCAAAGGAACATGATGACTCAAATGGCCCAAATGCTGAGTGGGGCAATGGACAAAGAAAAGGGTCCCATAGTTAATGCTGAAGACAATGAGGATTTTTCTAGGGGACTCACTCCACCACATGTGCAAACACAACCTGAGGAATATCCCAGAAGGCCACCTGTCATGATTAGACCTCAGCAAGGGCAAGCTGATACTGGAGTGTCCGTGAATTTTCAAGTTGGCACAGGATCCAACCCAGGGGATAACCCTGCTAATCCTGTTATCCCTGACCTAGACATAGCAGACAGAGAGAGGATCAGAACTGAATCTTCAAGACAATTGGAAGACCGCTGTAGATGGTTGGAAGAAAAATTTAAGGCTTTGGAAAATGACGATCATCACCATGGTATTGACGCCAAAGACTTGAGTCTGGTTCCAGATTTGGTACTTCCTCATAAGTTTAAGATGCCAGAATTTGAGAAGTACAATGGGACTAGTTACCCTGAAGCCCACATCATTATGTTCTGTAGACGCATGACTGGTTATGTGAACAATGATCAACTTTTAATTCATTATTTCCAAGACAGTTTAGTGGGGGCAGCATCCAGGTGGTACAATCAACTTAGCCGCACTAATATTAGCTCTTGGAGAGACTTAGCCCAAGCCTTCATGAAGCAGTATAATCATGTTACAGACATTACGCCTGATAGAATCAGCTAGCACTTTCAAAGAGGTCCAAAATGAGGGATTCTACACACGAAGTGGGAGGCGTTACGACTCGGTAAATGTTAGAACAGAACCAGTAAGATCAAAGACTGTGGCAATTAAACCAGAGAAAGGACCTGGCGCCCTTATCAACGAACATGTAAAAGAGAAAGAGGCTAAAGAATTTTTAAAATTCTTAAAGCACAGTGAATACAGTGTGGTAGAGCAGCTGCGTAAGCAACTGGCTCGTATATCGATGCTAACCTTACTTTTAAGTTCGAAAGTACATCGTGAGGCTTTGATGAAAGTGCTGAACGAGACTTACGTTACTAAAGATATATCTGTCAATAAACTTGACCGATTAGTTAGTAACATAAGTGCTGACAATTTTATTTCCTTCAGTGACGATGAAATTCCACCTGGGGGTATGGGATCAACTAAAGCTCTGCACATCACCACTCGTTGCAAGGGATACACTCTGCCAAGTGTGTTAATCGATAATGGATCAGCCTTGAATGTCTTACCATTGGTGACACTGAAAATATTACTGATAGAAAGTTCTCATATGAAGACATGCCAGAACATAGTGAGAGCGTTTGATGGCACCGAGAGAAGAGTGATGGGAAGAATCAACATACCGTTGCAAATCGGACCAAACACATATAAGGTGGACTTTCTGGTAATAAATATAAAGCCCTCTTGTTGGGAAGACCTTAGATTCATTTAGTAGAGGCAGTGCCCTCCTCCTTGCACCAAAAGCTAAAACTGGTGACAGATGGTCGGCTAGTTACTATAAACGCGGAGGAAAACATCATAGCGACTGTTACCAATGACGCGCCATATGTAGAGACAAATGAAGAGGCCATTGAGTGTTCTTTCCGGTCTTTAGAGTTCGTCAACGCAACATTCATTTCGGAAGAAAATGAAGTTCCGGTGCCTAAAATATCCAAGACCACTAGGATGGGCTTACAAATGATGGTGGGGAAGGGAGCCTTACCAGAAAAAGGACTGGGTAGATATCTCCAAGAGGAAGTTCAAGTGTCGATGCTGAAAGAGAAGTGAGACCTTTTTGGCTTGGGTTTCAGGTCAGATGCCAAACAAAGGAAGAAGGAAATCGAGAAAAAGCAAGAAAGAAGGAGAGCACGGTTGAATGGGGAAGAAGTCCAGTGGGAATCGATGACATTCCCCCACATATCCCAGACCTTTGTATCCGGATGGATAATTCACCCTGAGAGAGGGTTATTGGAAAGTCCTTACATCAATGCTATACACGGGGAAGAAGTTGAACAAAGAAACCTGTTGGGCATTCGCCCTTATGAACTTAAAAGCGTTTTGAACAATTGGACTGCAGAGGAACTTCCTGTAGTTTTTAGAGATTATACAGAGTAATATTCAGAACGCTCTTATTGTTTTTTTAGCCTAGGAACAATAAGATTTCTTTTGTGAAATAGGCTCATGTTCAGAAATTGTTGTTTCAATAAAATATATTTTTGATAATTAACTTGAGCAAATATTCTTTCATTTCATTCTTTTGACTTTCTAAATTCATTCCAAATTTTATATTTTTCATTCATATCATGTGAATAGTTGTCCTCGAATTCATTGGTTCTTTGTACATTCTTTGGTACCCATCACAGGTCACTAGATATCAATGATGTGAGCAACGATAATACAGATCCAAAGGTCCACTTTGAGCAAGACATGTGTTTAGAGGAATCTCATGATTTTGAAGGTGATCGAGATTGTGATTTATCTCCAGATTTGTTAAGAATGGTAAAGCAAGAGGAGAAACAGATCTTACCCCATGAGGAGGAGGTAGAGAACATAGCCTTGGAGGAAGGAAAGGTTGTGAAAATTGGGACGCGCATAGCCGAGGTGACAAAACAAGACCTTGTTGAGTTACTACAGGAATTCAAAAATGTCTTTGCATGGTCGTACCAAGATATGCCTGGGCTAAGTACCGACATTGTAGTACATCGTCTTCCCATAAGAGAGGATTGCAAACCAGTTCAGCAAAAGCTACGAAGGATGAGGCCTGATGTAGTGTTGAAAATAAAATAAAAGGTCCAGAAACAGTTTGATGCTGGTTTTTTACAAGTGGTCAAATACTCAGAGTGGGTTGCCAACATTGTTCCTGTCCCTAAGAAGGATGGAAAGGTTCGGATGTGTGTAGACTATAGGGACCTAAACAAGGCTAGCCCAAAAGACAATTTCCCTTTGCCTCATATTGACACATTGGTGGATAATATGGCGGGATATTCACTATTTTCCTTCATGGATGGTTTTTCAGGATACAATCAAATCAAGATGCACCCTGAGGATATGGAGAAAACTACTTTCATAACCTTATGGGGTACCTTTTGTTATAAGGTGATGCCATTTGGGCTAAAGAATGCAGGAGTAACATATCATAGGGCCATGGTAACCTTATTCCATGACATGATGCATAAAGAGATCGAAGTGTATGTTGATGACATGATCGCCAAATCTCGAACAGAAAAAGAACACATTGAGGTTTTGAAGAAATTATTTTTGAGGTTGAGAAAATTTCAATTGAAGCTCAACCCGGCAAAGTGTACTTTCAGAGCTCAGTCAGGGAAATTACTGGGTTTTGTGGTCAGTGAGAGAGGAATCAAAGTTGACTCGAATAAAGTCAAAGCAATACAAGAATTGCCTCCACCACGCACTCAAAAAGAAGTTAGAGGCTTTCTCGGAAGATTAAACTACATTGCTCGGTTTATTTCACAATTAACTGAAAAATGTGATCCCATATTTCGTCTTCTCAAGAAACACAACCAGGGTGTATGGGACAATGAGTGCCAGAAAGCTTTTGACAAAGTCAAACAATATTTTTCGAACACCCCAGTACTGTCTCCACCTAATCCAAATAGACCATTGATATTGTATTTGTCAGTATGCAATAACTCTATGGGATGTGTGCTTGGCCAACATGACGAGTCAGAAAGGAAAGAAAAGGCGATATACTATCTCAGCAAAAAGTTCACTGAATGTGAAATGAGATATTCGTCGATTGAAAAATTGTGTTGCGCCCTGATTTGGACAACTCGGAGATTGAGACAGTACATGCTATATCACACTACCTGGTTAATTTCGAAGCTTGATCCGTTAAAGTATATGATGGAGTCCACTACTTTGAATGGAAGGATGGCTAGGTGGCAGATTTTGCTGCCTGAGTTCGATATAGTCTATGTGAACCAAAAGACTATAAAAGGGAATGCAGTAGCAGAATTTTTTGCTAGCAGAGCTTTGGAGGATTATGAACCTTTGAGCTTTGATTTCCCAAATGAAGAGCTGATGTATGTAGCAAATACTGAAGATTGTCCGTGGAAGCTAAACTTTGATGGAGCATCAAATGCTGTGGAAAATGGGATTGGGGCAATCTTGGTATCCCCTAGTGGTGATTATTATCCATTCACATGCAAATTGAATTTTGATTGCACAAATAACATGGCAGAATATGAAGCCTGCATTATGGGAATTCGAGCAGCCTTAGAACGTAAGATCAAAGTGCTAGAAGTATATGGAGATTCTGCCTTAGTAATCTACCAGCTTAAATGAGAGTGGGAGACAAGAGATCCCAAACTATTTGATTACCGAAAAATAGTTTTGGGATTGATTGAGGATTTTGATGACATTACTTTCAATTATCTCCCACGCGATGAAAACTAGATGGCGGATGCTTTGGCGACCCTGGCTTCTATGATCAAAGTAAACAAACCAGAGGATATGAGACCTATTCAGATGAGTATCTTTAAAGTTCCAGCTCATTGTTATAATGTGGAAGAGGAGAAAAAAGATGATCACCCTTGGTATCAGGATGTATTACGATATGTAAAAAATTGTGAATACTCGGAGCATGCCACTGAGAATGAGAAAAGGACTTTAAGAAGATTGGCCTCTGACTATGTTTTAGACGGGGATATCTTGTACAAAAAGAGAAAAGATCAAGTATTATTGAGATGCGTCGATATTGTTGAAGCTAAAAAAATCCCCGAAGAGGTTCATGAGGGTGTTTGTGGAACACACGCTAATGGATTCACAATGGCCAGACAAATAATGAGATTTGGATATTATTGGTCCACTATGGAAGGTGATTGTATCAACTATGGTAAGAGATGTCATAAATGCCAGATTTACGGAGATGAAATTCATGTGCCTCTGTCATCTTTGCACGTTATGACTTCCCCATGGCCATTTTCCATGTGGGGCATGGACGTTATTGGATCAATCTCACCAAAAGCTTCGAATGGACATCGATTCATCTTCGTGATAATTGACTACTTCACGAAATGGGTAGAGGCTGCTTCATATGCTAGCGTCACTAAGTCAGCAGTTAGTCGTTTCTTAAAAAAGGAGATCATTTGTCGATATGGAATGCCCGAGGAGGATCATATCAGATAACGCGCTGAATTTGAACAACAGCACGATAGCAAAAATTTGTAGTCAATTTGGGATCAAGCACCATAACTCGTCTCCGTATCGTCCAAAAATGAATGGGGCAGTGGAAGCGGCCAACAAAAATATCAAGAAGATAGTAGGGAAGATGACTGAGACTTATAAAGATTGGCATGAGAAACTACCGTTTGCACTCTATGCTTATCGGACGTCCGTCAGAACCTCTACTAGGGCAACGCCTTTCTCATTGGTCTATGGGATGGAGGCAGTTTTACCTATTGAAGTAAAAATACCCTCTCTTCGAGTTTTTTCAGAAATAAAGCTGGATGAGGCTGAATGGATTCAAGCTCAGTATGATCAATTGAACTTAATTGAAGAAAAAAGGCTAAAAGCTATTTGTCATGATCAGATGTACCAAAAACGAATGATGCGAGCCTACGATAAAAAAAATTGCCCAAGAGAGTTTCATGAGGGTGACCTTGTACTGAAAAAGATCCTTCCCATACAAAAGAATTTCAGAGGAAAATGGATGCCGAATTGGGAAGGACCATATGTGGTGAAGAAGGCTTTCTCTGGAGGAACACTGGTCTTGACCGAAATGGATGGGAAAAGTTTACCCAACCCTGTGAACTCTGACTCAGTCAAAAAAATATTTTGCTTGAAAAGGAGAAGAGGCCAAAGTGAAAACCCGCAAAGGGCACTTTAAGTTTCTAAAAAAAAAGAAGAGGCCTGGGCGAAAACCCGCAAAGGGCGCCTTGAGACCAAAGGGGTTTTGAGTTGAAAACCCGAAAAGGGCGGCTCAAATTCTGAATAGACACACAGTCATCTTGCTACACTTGAATCAACAATGAAATGAAGAATGTTGCATATCGGGGCATCAACAAAGTACTTTGGGTCTTCTAAACACATGTTGGGCTCAAGGCAGTCTTCATAAAATTTGTATATAGAAGCTCAATCGGCGATATCTAGGGCATCTGATTTTTGTCCTATTCATTTTACTATCTTTAAATTCTTTTTCTTCTCAAAGATATGCTCCCCAGTTAATTTTCTTTGTATTTTGGATAATTTATTCAATTTTAACTTTTTTTGAGATCAATTTATTTGTTATCCATAAATGTGTTGCATTGAAATAATGATTGACGAACTAATAATTTCACAAAAAGAAGTTCTGTATATTACTTTGGAAATTTCTAGATAAGACAAGGAACCAAAACAGGACAATTGTTTAGAATTTCCATATGCATAGAAATATTTGAGAAAGAAGAGTCTGGATAGAGACTATTTCTCTGAATTCTTTGTCCAGTTGATAATTGGACAAAATAATGAGTTGATGTGATGAAAGTAAGTGATGTCATCAGGGCATAACATTCGGGGAATGGTGTGACGAACTAAGAAACCCTGAATTATGGTGGAATGGGTTGAAGTCGAAATAAACCTTATACCCTAAAAATTACAGATGGGTCAGATTGAAAAAGTTTCAATTCCCATTATGGTAGGATGGTACAAGCCTTGTGTTCTCAAGATTCAAGCGGAATGGACTCTGAAATTACAGCGGGGTAAGCTTGATGAGAAGAATATGATCGTTACTTTGGGTTTTCTGTCAAAGATACCAGCTGAACGAGAAAGCAGGGTAACGCATCAGTGATAGAACCTTGATGAACTATGAGCAATGACAACCCAAGCATTAAAAAGGGATCATTCTCATGCATACACTTCCAATTAGGAGCATTTGATTCATTTCGATCATTGTATCCTAATCGTTGTACATAAAAGAAAAAAGAAGAATATCATTCTCATGACATTCTGCATTCATGCAAATGTCATCCCTAATATCATTTAGTTAGGAGCATTAAATTCATTTCGATCATTGCATCATAATCAGGAATCATTTTCAGGACATGTTACATTCATGTTACTTATAACACATGTAGCTAGAAGCATTTGATTCATTCTGATCATAGCATCTTAGTCATGTGACATAAACATATGGAACCGAGTCTACAAGACATGTCCTTCAGTGGACGGTGTAGCAATATCGGTGAATTTGCAGATCTCATCTTCCTGAAATTGTAGGAAGCAGATCAAAGGCACTTTCAGTCTTATCTCCCTGAAGTTGCGGTGGAGTAGACTGAAGATAGAAGATCTTATCTTCCTGAAGTTGCAGGAAGCAGATCAAAGGCACTTTCAGTGTTATCTCCCTGAAGTTGTAGTGGAGTAGACTGAAGACAAAAGATCTTATCTTCCTGAAGTTGCAGGAAGCAGATCAAAAGCACTTTCAATCTTATCTCCCTGAAGTTGCAGTGGAGTAGACTGAAGACAGAAGATCTCATCTTCCTGAAGTTGCAGGAAGCAGATTAAAAGCACTTTCAACCTTATCTCCATGAAGTTGCGAGTGAGTAGGCGAAGACAGTAAGATCTCATCTTTACGAAGTTGCGAGAAGCGAGAACAAAGACACTTTCGCCTTATCTCCCGAAGTTGCGAGTGGAGTAGACTAAAGCACGAAGATCTCATCTTCTTGAAGTTGCAGAAGCATATCGAAGACACTTTCGACTCTTATCTCCCTGAAGTTGCAGTGGAGTAGACTAAAGACAGAAGATCTCATCTTCCTGAAGTTCCAGGAAGCAAATCAAAGCCACTTTCAGCTTTATCTCCCTGAAGTTGCAGCGGAGTAGACTGAAGACAGAAGATCTCATCTTCCTGAAGTTGTAGGAAGCAGATCAAAGATACTTTCAGCCTTGTCTCCCTGAAGTTGCAGTGGAGTAGAGTGAAGATAGAAGATCTCATCTTCCTGAAGTTGCAGGAAGCAGATCGAAGACACTTTCGGTCTTATCTCCCTGAAGTTGCAGTGGAGTAGACTAAAGACAGAAGATCTCATCTTCCTGAAGTTGCAGGAAGCAGATCAAAGACACTTTCAGCTTTATCTCCCTGAAGTTGCAGCGGAGTAGACTGAAGACAGAAGATCTCATCTTCCTGAAGTTGTAGGAAGCAGATCAAAGATACTTTCAGCCTTGTCTCCCTGAAGTTGCAGTGGAGTAGAGTGAAGATAGAAGATCTCATCTTCCTGAAGTTGCAGGAAGCAGATCGAAGACACTTTCAGTCTTATCTCCCTGAAGTTGCAGTGGAGTAGACTAAAGACAAAAGATCTCATCTTCCTGAAGTTGCAAGAAGCAGATCAAAGACACTTTCAGCTTTATCTCCCTGAAGTTGTAGCGGAGTAGACTGAAGACAGAAGATCTCATCTTTCTGAAGTTGCAGGAAGCAGATCAAAGACACTTTCAGCCTTGTCTCCCTGAAGTTACAGTGGAGTAGACTGAAGATAGAAGATCTCATCTTCCTGAAGTTGCAGGAAGCAGATCAAAGCGGAGCAGATTAAAGATAGTTGACATTACCTTCCTGAAATTGCAGTAAAGCAGATTGAAGCTATCAGACTTTTTGAAACCAAGATGAAGTTCCAATACCGTTGAAGTTGCAGCGAAGTTGGAAGCCTTTGAAGAAGACGAGGACCAAAAAGTCAAGGCTTGGCAAAGACTGGACAAAATTGGTCCTTTTATAGTTTTTGCTCTATTCTCGTTACACGATAATGAGCAAAGAGAGCAGTTGTAGTGGCCCATTTGTGCCCGGGCCCGTGTAAAGCAGAATAAAACCAAAAAAATAAAAAATAATAAAATGTCCATGTACAGTCCATTGAACAAAACCAAATTAAATAAGCCCAAAACACTCTTATAGATGGCCTAAAAATCAGATCCAACACCACAAACTAAAACCAAAGCCCGTTACACCCGAGCCCAATTACCTACTCAGACCCAGACCTAAAGACTAGCCCAACAAATCTAGACTCAAACGGCCCAAGATGGCCCAATGTTTAGGCGAAATCAGAAACATAGGGTTTCTGGAAAACCCTAGGCGCCGCAAGCAGCCCCTGTCCTCACGCCGCAGGCTTCAATCCGCCCTTCGTCAAGCCGCGATTCGCGCGCGAATAACGCCCTCGCCACCGAGACTTGCGCCACTCTCCTACACAAGAAAAGAAAGAAGACAGAAACAAAAATGGCAGGAACAAATGTTTTCCTTTTTTATTTTTATTTTCAAGGCTATAAAAGCCTGATTTACTTTGTAACACGGACACGAATACAGAAAAAAATATACAAAAACAAAAAGATATAGAAATAAAAGAACGTTTTTTTTAACGCAGAGGTGATTATTTTTTTTTCTCGCATTCTTCTTATTTTTTTTTATTTTATGCATGCATACTTTTATGAAAAATACAAAAATAGATAAAAGGAATTTTACCTTTTTGTTTTGCGCCGAAGAGATGAAATATCTGACCTCCGACCGCCATATGCGGTGGCACGTGCGGAGGCGCGTGTGACGGCCCTCCATTGGAGCCCTGGCCGAAGGCCAGAGAGAATATGGGGGGTTGTTTCTGATTTTTTTTTAAAAAAACAAGTGTTAAATGAATTTTTAACTGATTTTTTTTACTTATATAGTAATGAGGAAACGGCGTCGTTTTTGTTTAATCAAATAAGCATAAAACAGCGTCGTTCAGGGCTGAATATCCGCGCGTTGACCCGAAAACACGGGGAGGATCCGCGTGTTTTTGTTAAATGGTCTAATTGCCTTTACGGTCCTTCCACAAATTTTTTAATTTTAATTCAGTCCAACTTGCATTTTTATTTTTTATTAAATTAGCCCTAAAGTTTGTTTTTGTTCCAATTTAGTCCCTCAGACTGCTTTAAGGGCTAAAATCAGAACGACGTCGTTTTGGAAAGAATGCATAATTGCCTAATGAGTCCCTACAGTACGACGCGCGTTTTGATTTAATCCACTTTTACTTATTTTAATTGCTATTTAATCCTTATCTTTTTTAAAACCTTTTTATTTTATTTCATTTTAAATTATTTTAGCATTATATTAAAATTGTTTTATCATATTAAAATTATATTATTTTTAAAAAAAATAATTTATTAATAAAGTTTTGCGTATTGTTTTTCTTAAATACCTATTATTTTTAAATATTAAATTATTACTATTTATTATTTTATTTAATTATTTTTGTATTGTATATTATTTTATAACTTTTATGTCAGTTATTATATCATATATTTTTAAAATTTTGTTTATTATATAATATTATATTATATCATATATTACATTCTAAAATCTTATTTCGTATAAAATTCATTTATATTGTATAACATATATTTATTTTGATTGTTTATATGAAATATATATGTATTAGATTATTATATTATAAATGTAATTTTATTTAAAGTTATATGTTATTTATTCCATTAAATTTTACCTATTTTTTATTTGTTATATATATTATTTTTTATTACTCCGCATCATTTTATTATTAATTCATTTTTTTATATATATGATTCATTTTTATATTTCACATCATTTTTATTTAAAGCCATATGTCTTAATTTGCAATATCTATAATAATCCATTCTGTGTTGTTATGCATGTAAAGCTTTATATTTATTTGTTATTTACTGCCTTATATTTTATATTTGTTTATCTTTTGTTTATTTTATTTATCTATCAATTTTATATTTTTGCTTTAGTATACTTATTCTATTGTTTGCATCATTTATTATTTCTTATTATTCTTTAATTATTCATTAGTAGTAATTGTTGATATGATTTGTAGTTATGATAAACTGATATTTGTCATGTATGTTGTAATGTATTCATACAACGTATTACTCAAACCATTTTTATAAAAATACCTTTTAAATTAAAGCATTTTATTCAAATATTTTAAAAATACGGTGATATATGATATTTGAGGACTTCGAGAAGAATTGTGCCTTAACTTACTGGGTTTCAATTTTTCTCGTAGAACTTAAGGTATTAGATACCCCTTCTCTTTTAAAACTGAAACTTACCAATTTCAAATCAAAAACTTATTCTTGGGAATTCAAAACGTTGTATCCTAACTTACTGGATATGATGTTTTGTGTCTCGAAGTAGGAATTTTCTAAAATAAAGACGTGCCTAGTTTCGAAGTTATGAGATGCTATATCCTAACTTACTGGGTATAGTATTTTATTTCTTTGAGATAGGCAAGTCTTGGTATTTCTCCTAATAAAAGGATCTTATTTTAAAATTTTTCAAATTTACAACATTAGGACATGATTTTATCGATTAGGTACCAATTTTTGGGCGTTATGAGGGTGCTAACCCTTCCTCATACGTAACCGACTCCCGAACCCATTTTTCTTGTTTTTTGTGGATCAAAATCAGTATTTTGAAATAAAATGATTTTCAAGGTGATCCAATCACACCTAAGTAAAAAGGGATTGGTGGCGACTCCCATTTTCGTTTTTAAAAGTCGATCCCCGTTTTTTTAAAACTTTAAAAACGGTTTCGACATCATAAATAGAGTTTAGAAAATGATAAAAGGGCAGCATTTAAACTTCATGGTGTATCAAATGTTATCATATTTTAAAATGAATTATCATATGGTACACTAGAGTTTTTTAACACTACAACATAAGTTAAGAAACCATCATAATATGGATTTTTCTTGGCTTAAGCTTTGGACTGCTAAGTTGCCACCGAAGGTGTTGGATTTTCTGTGACGGTGTATTCGTAATTTTGTTCCTTGCAAAGGTCGTTTGAAAGACAAAGGGTGTATCGTTGATGATAGTTGGATAAGGTGAGGAGGAAGTGAATCTCTTGAACATGTACTGCTTTGGTGTCAAATGCTACAATAATCTGGAATATGATGGGTGTTGTAGTGCAAACTGATTCGGTGAAGAATTTTATTGCTTCTATGTTATCTATTTCTGATATTCGGCAACGGGACCTTATTTTGGTGGTCTTGTGGAGTCTTTGGTTCCATAGGAACCTGTTAGTTTGGAAGAATAATGACCACCCTCCTTCGAAGATTGTAGAATTCGCGGTCACGGTCCTTCGAGATTGGCTGCTGCTATTTTGCATTGGGTCCGTGGTTGAAGTGTAATGTTGACGCCTCTGTCTGTCAAGATTCGAACACTACTAGTTTTGCGGCATTTATTCTTAGTGAAGTAGGTGAGTTTGTACAAGCTTTTAGGGCTTTGTTTCGGTTGTTTATGATCCTCGTTTGGCTGAGATTTTCTCTATACAGGAAGTACTCTCTGCTGGAAAAAATGTATTTTTTAGAAACTTTGAGGCATATTTTCGATTGGTAAAGGTAGAGAGTTGAATCATAAAATTATGGTTTTATATTCTACTCCATGATATCTTTACAACGGTATACCATATGCTCAAAATGAATGAGTGATGAATGAGAAATTTATGTTCAAAGTAAGCCACTTTTGAATATTTGTTGGGAAAAAGAAAAGCTTAGATCCCACATTGGTTAAATATCAAGTGTGAGATATGTATATATATGAGAACTCATTTAAGAGTTACTGAATCACTACAGCAAAAAAGGTTTTTACCGGCGTTTTTTGGGGCCTATAGCGGCGCTGCTAAAACTATTTGCGGCGTTTTTATTAGCGCCGCTATAGACAACGCCGCTAAAATTTGCGGCGTTTATTTGAAAAAATGCCACTATAGAATGTGACCTTTAGCGGCGCGTCTCCCACAAACGCCGCTATAGAACGTGACCTTTAGCGACGCTTTCCCCACAAACGCTGCTATAGAATGTGGCCTTTAGTGGCGCTTCTTCTAAAAATGCCGCTAAATGTCGTGTTCTTTAGCGGCAGCGACGTTTTTTTTACAAACGCCGCTAACTTTAGCAGATTTCTAACATCCCATTTTCACTCATATACAACCTTTCTTGCAACAACCAAAAATAGCAAATACAAATGATACTTCAAATCCAACGAAAGATATATGATCTAAATTAATAAATGAAATAACAAAATATTCTTACAATAATATTAAAAGTTATAATGTTAAAATATTCTTACAATAAGAAAAAAAAACGTCTAAGATAGCGAATTCTGCGACTGCTGAAACATCTTCATCATATTCTGAAGTTGTTGCTGGAGTGCGTCGTATTTTCTGCTTTGCTCTACTTCCCTCGTTGCTGCTGTCGAAACCATTTTTAAAAAGGTTTATAAAAACAGAAATCGACTTTAAAAAAACGGAAATGGAGTCGCCACCAAAGCTTTTTTTGCTTAGGTGTGATCAGATACCTTATAAAACATTTTTATTTCAAAACATCAATTTTGGCCTACGAAATTCAAGAAAACAGGTTCAGGAGTCGGTTACGTACGGGGAAGGATTAGCACCCTCGTAACGCCCAAAATTGGTACCGAATTGATTAGTCATTGCCCTAATGTCGAAAATTCGAAAAGATTTGAAAACATGATCTCTTTAAAAATTTGGACAATTTGAGTTGGAATTGGAGATTCCTTTGTTCCAAAAGCATACAAACATCACGTCTAGCACGTTAGGACGTGATGTTTTAAACCCTCGTAACCAAAATCATCTCATGATTTACAAAATTTATTAAAAGGATATTTAGTTATTTGAACGAACGAAAAACCGAAACCCAGCACATTAGGGCACAATTTCTCGAACTTCCAAACACGAAACATTGCCTTGTTTTTTGAAATCCTTATCCCGAGATAACAAAATGTCATATCCAGTGAGTTAGGACACGACAATTTTGAATTCTCGGAAATAAGTTTTTATTTAACTTTTTAAAAAAAAAAGTAACAAGTTCTTTGGACTTGAAGAGAAAAATCGAAACCCAGTAAGTTAGGGTACGATTTCTTTCGAACCCTAGAACGCAGAGTATTTGCATATTTCAAAACCAAATTTTTGATGCATCAAAGAAAATATAATATGATTGTAATAAAATGAAAAATAAATCATAATGCCAATATGCTCAATGGAATAAAAGTGTGGGTGATAATATGAATAATAATAATGAAGGCAAAAATAATAAAAAAATAATAATAATAAAATGGAAATATGTTAATAAATAAATAATAATAAAAATAATATTAGCAATTATAAAATAAAAATAATAATGAAAATAATGATAAAAATAATAGCAAAAATAAAAATAGTATTAATAATAAAATAATGTAAGGATATTAAAATTAATAGTAATAATAGTATAAAAACAATAGTAGTAGTATAATAAGAATATATTAATAATAATAATAAAAAATATATGTTAATATACAAATAATAGTAAAAATAAAAACAACAATAATGAAAATAGTAATAATAATGGTGATACTAAAATAATAATAATAACAATACTAATAATGATAAATATAATAATAATAATAAATATAGCTATAGTAATAATAGTATATATATATAAAAATAATGGTCATAATAAAAAAAAATAATACAAATGAATATAATGATAATTATAAGGTTAAAAGTAAAATGATAATAATAATAATATTTAAAGTAATAATTATAATAGTCAAATAATAGTAATGTTAATAATAATATAAAAAAATTTAATAATGAAGTAACAAAAATCACAAAAGAAAATAAAAAAGATGAAATTGAACTTGAAATAAAAATTTGGGGCGAAATTGAAAATAAAATTAAAAGGAGGGACCGATTAGAACACGCTAGTAACCAGGAGGGGCTAAAAGGGAAAATGTCCCTTCTCTCCAAAACGCTGCGCTTAGTGTAGGATTAAATTGAAATCGAAATAAAATATAGGGCTAAATTAAAGAATAAAAGAAACTTAATTATAAATTAATAAAAAAAGTGGAAGGGCTAAAAGCGCAATTAGCCCTTCCAATAAAAAACACGCGGATCCTAGACGGAGCGGGTCGAATCGGGTCGGGTAGCCATGAAACGACGTCGTTTTGGCCTTGGGGATGGGCTCCAAAACGGCGTCGTTTAGCAGGTATATAAATACCACTTTTTACCCCAAAAAATTCATTTTGTTTGCTGTTTTAAAAAAAAAACAGAGAGCATTCTTTGTTTGCTCTCTCTCTGGCGATTTTCGCCACCTCATTGTAGCTCTAGCTCGACCGCCGTCCGCGCATGCATGCACACAGCACACAATGCCGAAATTCAAAAAAAAAGGTAACTTTTCCTCTCTTTTTTTTACGGTTTATTTTAATATATATGTGGTAAAAAAAAAGAAAATAGAAACAAATATTCTAGATAGACAGATTCGTGAAAAAAAAAATAAAAAATAAACCTTTGTTTAATTTGCTTTTTGATTGTATATTGTATTTCTCTGTATATTTGTGTCCTCGCTTTTACAGATCTTTGGGGTTTTTATAACCCGAAAAAGTAAAAATAAAAAGGAAATAAAAATATTTTGCCATGTTTTGTTGTGTTTTGCTGTTGTTTCTTTCTCCTTTTGCGTGTGGACGAGAGAGAACGCATGCGCGATGGGGTGATTCGCGCAAATCGCGCTTATTGGTGGCTCAGGTGCGATGCTTGCCGCGCGAAGGCTGGACACTTGCGGCGCCTAAGGTTTCCCAGAAACCCTAGGTCTCTGATTCTGCTTAAGTTTTGGGCCGTGCGAATTTGGGTTTGTGTATAATCGGGCCATGGGTAATGGGTCAGGATCTGTTTTGGGTCGGAGTGTTTGGGTAGGCTGTTTTAGGTACTGGGTCAGTAGGGTGTAACGGGTTCTGGTATTGGGTAGTCCATTTTGGGCTTGTAAATAAACTGGACTTTATTTTTTATTTATTTTTTTATTGTTTTTCTTATTTATGGGCCCGGGCTAAATTGGGTTCTTACAGCTGCCTTTGCTTCCCTCGCTGCTGCCTCCGCTTTAAGTTATAGCTGGAGTTCTTCATATTTTCTTTGAACCTTTGCTTCTCTCGATGCTGCCTCCGCTTTAAGTTGAGCAATTTGCTCAACTGTGCTCGCTTGCATCTGAGCCATCTGGTCTCTTAACCTCTAAACTTCAGCTTGAGCCTGACTCCCCGAAGGCATGTATTGCTGCTAGCTGGATCCAAAATATTGGGTTGGGTTAACAAACAATCCTTGAAATCGAACCCGACCATACCTTTCAGGACCCAAAACTTCAGTAATTATTCGGTTATCAATGTCGTCAAGATTATCAGTTTCTTCATATCTTTGCATGAATGAGGGATTTTTGCAAACGAAAACATATCTCCTAAAAACTCTAACAGCATTGTAAAAGAGTTTCCGGTCCACCCTCCCAAACATCTTAAGTGAAAAAGACGAATTTAGAAGGACATTTTTGAATATTTTGATCCCTCGTAAAGTTCTTCATTCATTTCATTAAGTAACTTGTAGAACTTCGCCGCTTCTCCATTTGGCTCTTCATCAAGTACACTTCTTCCCGTTTCGGTAAAAGCATTTCCACCAAGATTACAATCATCGGATGCAATAAAGTTAGGTGGAAACGATTGCAAACCATGACTGCGCATATTAAATGCATCCCGCAACATACCTTCCATGTCATTTTCTCTAACAGACTGATGGTAAACACTATGAGGATAAGCCGGATTAATCGTTGAAGAGATTCTACTAGGTGTACACTCTCCATGAAAAATCTATTTTTTATACCCCCGAATAAAGCCATCAACAATTAGATGTTCGTAGACAACTTCACAAAAATGCCAATTGATGTTGCCACACTTCTTACACGGGCAAAGAATCATATTCTCTTGGCTTGCATTTTGAAATGCAAAATTTAGAAAAGTTTGTACTCCATTTCGATAGTCGTTACTTACCCTTGACAAATTCATCCAACTCTTATCCATTTTGTACTTCTTGAAGTCTAAAGTTGACAATAAATTACAGTTACTTAAATATTTTCAATTGATTTAAATCATGTCATTGTACTAAAATAGATAATACATATCAAGTATCAAGTATCTAATGGGTGTAAACTAATTCAGGTAAGTTGTTTTTTTATAAGTATATATTTATGTATTACGTAAGTTATGTAAGTTATGATATATATTTATGTAAGTTATGTAAGTTATGTAAGCTATGTAAGTTATGTAAGTTATGGTTAGATTTTAATTTAATAAATACAAAAAATAACCAATTTTTTAAAGTTGAATTCAAAGTATAAATATATAAAAATAAAATATAATTCAAATGTAAATGTAGTAATCTAATAAACAATAAAATAGTAAGAGAAAATAAAAATCTAATCATTGTATATCTTAAATTTCTATTTAGAATTCTTTTTCTAAGGTATCTAGTGTTAAAGTCATTATTATCAAATCACAATATACTTTGTTTGATTTTTTTTATAATAATATAATTAAAATATTAGTCACTATATCATATCAATATTAGTTTAATTTAATTTCAAAATATAAATAAATATTTAAAGAATAATATCAATAAAAGTAAATATGTAATCAGTCTCTATATTAAATTTTCTACATGCATTTATACGTAAATTATTTAAAATATGAATATCATAATATTTTAAAATAAAAATTTATTGCTTAATTTGGTGTAATAATCTAAAAAATAAATAATTGTAAGTTCATTTTTAAATTATAACTTTTAATATAACTCAATTGGGTATTATAAAGATTATGATATTCATATAAATATAAATATAAATATATTTTACTATGTTAATAAGTTTTACTTTTTTGAATATAGGGAAAAGGTAAGCCCTCATTGATTTTCAACAAACTGGAATGTCTAAAAGAACTCTAACCCATGTAAAGGTAAGCAAGCCCCATAGATCTTGACTTGAAGCTCACCTTTGAGCAAGGTCAATGATAATATTCGATATCTATGTACTACGCATATACGGGAATGGATATAAAATATGATTCTAAAAATATTCGAAAAAAAAAACTTAAAAAAATTGAACTACCTGTATCGAACACATCTATATCTAACACTTACATCCAAGTCATCCAAGTGACAAAGTTGCTTTTGCTTTCCTACGAGTCTCTAGCATATAAAAGTTAAAAAGAGCTTTCTACCAAGGCTTAAATGCATGCATGCAACGCGACGCAGAGCGAATTGACACCCAACAAAATGGGAACCATGAATTAATGATATAGAATAAATTAAAAAAAAAATCTTTTGATGTAATGAAAACGTGGCAATATGTGGGTTCAGTTTAGCACCGGCTAGGTTTTCCTTGATAATCAAAAACTGCTCACTGACAAATTCCTCTTTCAGAACAAGTTGCAAGATTTCGGATCCAAGGCAAAATGAGGATCAAGAATCGGATCAAAATGAGCTGAAAGGAAGAAGTTGTTTACTCATGGGAATGAAACGCTGAGAGCTATGAAGACGGAACATCTACCTCTTGTGCAGTCCAATTTGTAGATCAGAAGATATGGAAATGAGAAGTGGTAAAGAGTAATGCCATACAGCTTTAAAAACTCGTTTCTGATGAGCTCTTATCGACTGGGATGGCCTCCGGGCATTATACCTAATATCAAATATGTGGATAACAGGGTCTGCTGAACCAGATGAGAGGTATAAACCATCAGGAGACCAAGCTTGATTTATCAAAGCTGATTGTGAGTCACTACTTTCTTGTTCTTGTTCAACTTGAGTTAGCTTTATTCTACTCGACTCTAGTTGTTGAACATATGCCTGTTTAAACACACACACACACACACACACACACATATATATATATATGCATCAGTTTATATGTTATGGACACGTAAGTAAGAAAACAAGCAAATGTATGTGTTTTTTCAGTGTATATATGTCTTTTTTATGTTACCTTCTTTCTAAGACGGCTTTTCTTTGCAGCTTCTCTGTTTTGAGCTAAATGCCTCAATTGTTTTCACGTTGAACCTTAATGAATTAATCTGGAACAAAAATATATTACAATCCCTAAAAACTATTACCGAATTAAGGCTAAAAAATAAATTAAGCCAATGCACAGCAATGAATTTCTGGAAAAGAAGCAATAATAAACTACTAATCTATTTCCCTACTAAAAATCAAATCGTGGAGAAAATATATTACTCACATTCTTTGGTTGAAAATGTAAACAGTCTAAACTAAAAATCCCTCTTTGATTTGTTACTTCTAAAAATCACCCTCTTCCTCTTTCAAGTTCTGTTTTCCATTTCCAGGACTGGCATTACCCACCAATTTTCCTTCTTCCATAACAATGCTAAAGCTCCTTTCACGCCCACTCTCGAACCTTCCCAAACACTCCTTCTCTTACTTCTTCTCCCACTCTGTTTCCAAGACCACTTACAACCTCTATTTTCCCCTATTTCCAAACCTCCAAAACCCAAACCAAAACCACCCGACCCAACCCCAAACCGAAACCCGACTCCTATAAAGTCAGTGATGCAGCAGAGGAGTGTATAACGAAAAAAACTTACCGTTTGGTTGCGGCAGAGGACGACGACGCAGCAGAGGGGACACTCGACGGCTATGCAAATGCTTGGGTTGGAGGTGCTGCAGCAGATGGGTGCCGATTTTGGTTTGGGGAAATTTAGGGTTTTAGAAAAATTTAAGAGATTAGGGGAAATATTTTAGGGGTAAAAAAATAGGGTTTGGGGTATATGGCTGGGATAGAATTAGAGAAGAGCAAAACCACGTAGTTTCATTTACTCAAAAATGACGGTTTGCGGCGTTTCTAATATAACACCGTTAAAGGTTGATCTTTTGCTGTGTTTTTAACATAGTGCCTCTAATGTGACTAAAAAGGCCACTCAAAACGGCACCATTTTGGTTTAGTGAAATGAATTTTTGCGGCGTATTTCTTACCTTTTGCGGCGTTTGTATCATAAACACTGCTAATGCCTTTGATACAACTATTATTTATAGTTTAATTATTTCTTAAATTCCTTTAAATGACGTTTGTTTTGTTTCAAACAATATATTTAATTTTTAAAATTTTATAATTTAAAATTACCAAGAGGTAGATTTTTGTAGAAATAATGAATTTCTCTCTCCTTTTTACTTTATTATGCTTTAGATATTAATTTAATAATATATATATTACAATGTACAAAAGTAATTAAGAAAATAATCGTATACCCTAAACCTAAACCCTAAAATAAAATGATTTCTTGTCGTTTTTAGTAACACCCTAAAATCCTAAACCCTAAAACATAAACCATAAATCATTAACCCTAAACCTTAAACCTTAAACTCTAACCATTAACATTAAACCATATCCCCTAAACCCTAAACTTTAAAACCATAAACCTTATACAACAAACCCTAAACTTTAAACCATATACCCTAAAAATACTAATTAAACATGAACCCCTAAACTATAAACCATTAACTCCAAGTCTTAAATCCTAAACCCTAAAATAACATATTTATTATGGCATTTATTATCAAAAACTAAAGGATTTAGGGAATAAATAAAGGGTTTTGTGAAAAATTTCAAGGAAATCTAATTTTGGAAAAAACTAAAGGATTTTCGGGGCTAACAAAACGACGTCGTTTAAGTCAAATTGGTATTGCAATTTTGCGGCGTTTATGAAAACGCCACTAAAACTTAATTCTCTGTAGTGAAACGACGTCGTCCAGGGCAAATTGGTATTGCAAATTTGCGGTGTTTATGAAAAACGCCACTAAAAATTAAGTCCCTGTAAAGAAACGACGTCGTCCAGGCAAATAATTTTGCGGCGTTTATAGAAAACGCCACTAATGTATAACATTTTCGGCGTTTGTTGTCAAAAATGCCACTAAAAATTTAGTGATACTATAGTGGCGTGAAAACGCCACTAATGTATTTCATATTTGCGGCGTTTCATGCAAAAACGCCACTAAAAATTTTATGCTCTGTAGTGAAACGACGCCATTTAAGTCTATTTGGTATTGCAACTTTGCGGCGTTTATGGAAAACGCCACTATAGTATCACTTTTGAGGCGTTTTCTTACAAAACGCCACTAAAAATTTAATTCCCTATATTGAAACGTTGTCGTTTAGGGCAAATTGGTATCGCAATTTTGCGGCGTTTATGAAAAACTCCACTAAAAATTTATTCCTCTATAGGGAAACGACGCCGTTTTAGTCGATTTGCTATTTAAAATTTGCGGCGTTTGTGTAAAGCGCCACTAATGTAACACCTTTGCGGCGTTTTATTCCTAAACGCCACTAAAAGTTTAATTCCCTCTTGTGAACGTCGACGTTTAATGCAAATGTGTATTGCAATTTTGCGGCGTTTTCTCAAAAATGCCACTAAAAGTTTAATGCTCTGTAATGAAACGACGCCGTTTAAGTCGAATAGGTATTGCAAATTTGCGGCGTTTACGACAAACGCCACTAACGTAACACGTTTGCCGCGTTTTAAGGCAAAACGCCACTAAATTTTTTTTTCCATGTAGTTGAACGGCGCCGTTTTGAAAAATTTTAGTACATTTTAGCGGTCTCAAACCTGTTGCGGTGTTTTCCTTTTAGCGCCACTAATGTATAAATTTAGCGGCGTTTTTAGTCCAAGCGCCACTAAAAACGCCGCTAAAAGCTTAATTTCATGTAGTGAATAACTAAATTAATATTTTCCTTTTTGCGTAGGAGGGGTTGTGAATCCAAATCCACGGGGGTTGGGGGTGCACCAGCATGAACAAATTTTTTTTCAACAAATATTATACAGAATTTGTTTTAAAAGGACAAATATCTTAATTTGATTTGATTCTCAAATTGATTTGATTTTATTCAAATTGATTTAAAGGCTCCTTTTAATGCAGATTTGTATATTTATTAATGAAATTTTTTAAAATTTCTCCATATTGAATGTCTATAAAAGCCTAAAGAATATTGCAGTAAGAGACATACAACGAATTTATTTCACTCTAAAAAATTCTTTTCTTTTTCTCTCCAAATTTTCAAACATTTCGGTAATAGAAGAAGGTAAGGTTTGTTCGGTGATCACTATAGAGGTACTACTGCCACAATCATTTTGTTGTAGTATCTTGGGAGATAGACAACCAACTTTTTTCCAAGTACAATAGGAGCAGTCGAATCTGTCTCAAGAAAACTGTGAAAACAAGTTAGTAAAACTCGATTCCCTCATTCAATTTTTGATTTTTCAATATCTTATTTATTTAATTGTTTTCAAATATGATGTTTTAAATAAATATAAATATTTATTTAATTTGTTTTGCTTAGATCTAGTGTTTTTATATAAATATAAATATAAATATTTATTTATATTATTTGTTCGGATCTTGTATTTAATATTTATATTTGTTCACTAACGTGTTTTGTCCAACACTCTCTTTGTTTAAAGGCTCAACATTTTGATAAGATAATTATTGAATTAGATTGCCTTGAGGTTTTCAATGCATTAACCTCCTCTGTTGTTAATAATTCTGAGTTTGGTATTATGGTTAGTGATTGTTTGCTATTGAAGGACTCATTTCAACATCTATCTTTCCTTTGGATGTGGCGGGATATTAAAAGGGCGGCTCATTTCCTTTTTAGGGTAGCTTTGTTCTATGCAAACAGGTATTCTTTGGATGTTGTTCCCTTTGCTATTTCTTCCATATTAATTTCCGATGCTTCTCTTAGTTCTTGTGATAAATCTCAAAGAGTTATAGGAACAGGTGTATTAGTGATCCTCAAACTTGTTTGATGTGATACTACTAAAATTTTCCATTAATTGAAACATATGTGGATCAAATTTGTCAATAAAAAGAGAGTATACTAACACAATTTATTAAGTATCAATATAAGTTAAAACTATCTTAACAGTCAATTAAACTATCATAGAGTGTGATGTATTGGACATTACTTCAAATTCGTCAATAAAAATCTAATTTCCCTTGATAAAGTTTACACATTCATCGGTATAGTATTTTTAAGGAAAAAAAAGTATAGTATTCATTATTCAAATGGTATATATAGCTAACTTTACTTTTATTTTTCCTGATCTCTAACTTTTTTCTCCCATCTCATCTTTCTATTTTTATCACATTCTTTCTATTTTCAAACCCTCACTCCCCCCCTCCAATAAACTTTGCGCAATCACTACATGAGAAGTTTCGTGTCCATAATTTGATTCATCTGCCAAGGCAGCTGCAGGTTGAATGGTGGCGAGCCCTAGGCCCGAGCCATGTGAAAATTAATGTTGATGCTGCATGGGATGCTATAGCACGAGACGAGGACAATAAGGGCTTGGGCAAAATGGCGATGAAAGCCTTTGATAGCTTCGACTCGACATGGGCGGAGGCTCGCATGACAACTTTTGAGTCTCGTTTTGACTCACGACGAAAGTTGTTTTTGAATTGCATATTTTTTTTATTTTTAAATTTTCTCATGTAATATTGGATTTATCTTTGACCAATTTATTTTAGAGTCGGATTTTGATGTTTCAGATTATTCTTTTACGTGTAGGTCAGTTAAATAAGATCATTGATATGCTTAGTTGTTTGGGCTCAAATTCTAAAAATGAGGTCTAATTTGGAGTGGGTTACTTCCATGAGCTTCATGATCTTATACTTGCGAATACTATTTGACTTGTTGAACGAAATTATCATTTTTAGCCTTCATTTCAAAAAAGAAAATAAACATGACATAATCATAGTCTTTTAATTCAACAAACTCAATATCTGAGTCATGACTCACATTTCATCTATTGAAGTCGATTCTAGTAATGATTTTAACTCAAGGGTCTAATGATGATTTTTAAAAAAATATTAATTCATTAATGATAAGTGACAAATAAGAGTGCATCAAAGAAATTTTTATAATATATATATATATATATATATATATATAACTTAGAGCTCTGACTGAAGAGATTAATTTTATAATTGATGTAACGGATATCAACTTTTAACTTATTTTGTACTTGACTCTTTCCTTCTATTAGAAGAATCATTGTGAAAACATTTCATACTTGTAGTTGGGTTTTGCAACAAAAGGGGCGTTGATTTAAGATTTTGATGATACAATTTTTAGCTAAGCCTGAGACATATTATCCTATTAAATCTAAACAAAAATACAGTAAAGGTAGAGTTGGAGGTTATCCCGTTCCATTGGATAAAAGTGGCCCGAAGCTGGTGTTGGAGATTGGGCCTATGGCTGATTTATATTGCAATGGCAAGGAACCTTGCTCTTATTACCAGAACCAAATCATAGTATCAAACCGGGAAACAGAAGCCATTGGCTGAAGCTGGGGCTGGCTTTTATAACAAATTTGTTTTCAAGCAAGTACAGACAGAAGGAAGGTGATGAGCAGCAGGATCACAAAGGGTTGCTTTATTGCTTTAAGGTCTATTTCCACGTCAGTTTCTTGAGATTAGAATAATAAGATTCGATAATCTGGTACTGAAATTAAAATTAATAGTGTAATAAATATGTTAAATTTAAATATAACAATTATAGTAAGATAAATTATAATGAAAACGAAAAATGACTATAAAGTATAATTTTTAATATATGTAATTGATTATATATGTTATTATTATATTTATTTACATAGATTAAATAAAAATATTGCATATTATTTGAAATAAATTAACTAACAATAAATATTATGAAGATATTATAAGTAAAAATGTTCAAATAAACTAGTTATTGTAATTAGAAAAGAGAAAATGTATGCTCATCAACTCAAGGAAGATAATAGGCATGATTTCTTTTTCCTGTAGTGAATGAAAAGCTAAAAAGTTGGTCAAAATATGCTTCTGATCCTTGAATTTTAACAAAACTTTAGATTTCATTGGTAAAAGCACCATGGAGGCCCTTGTACTAAGAGTTTGATTGCATTTGCCCCCTCTAATAAAAAATAGTAAATTAATCTCTATACATTAGAACAAATAGCAAATTAGTCCTTCTATTTAAATTTCATCCATTTTTACTGTTAAAAACTAGTCGCTGTACATCGACATGAGGTACACATGGCATGCCATTTGTAATTGTCTAGTTATTCCGTCAGTCATGCCTATTTTTAACAATAGAAATGGGGGAAAATTTTGAAAATCGAGCCAATTTATGATATTTATAGTAATAAACCAATTACTGAATTTGCACTTATGTTTTCAGCTAGATGGATCCTTATCCTTCCAAGCTTTCATCAAAACAACTTTCTTCACTATTCTTGTACCACGAACAACTTTGAGTGTGGCCTTGAATGATTTGAATCAAACACAAAACCAAAAATAGTTTTATTAACTTTTAGTGTGAAAACAAAAATTCTCTTCTCAAATAGAAACCGACAGAATTGTTATTCCAGAAAATAGATTTAATACTTTGATAAGAAAACTCTCTATTTTCGGGCAGAGTAACAATATCTTTTAGTTGTATTTTTAGCTCTACCGATGTCATCTATTTATAGGGAGAAGAAGTAGAACCCTTGTTGAATTGTAGAAATTTATTCAACTAGAAAAACGAACTCCTAGTCTAACCAGGAGTATAAAGGGCGACAACCCTAGTTAATAAAACTAGGGTTTGTTGTCCCCCTCATTAACATGAGGGGCTTTTGGACCTCTTCCATATCGGACCCAATTACAAGTACTTACTAAACTTTTAACCCAATACTTTATAATTCGATCCAACCCAATATTTGTTTTTCTATTTATCCATTTTCATTTTCATTTTGGAGAAAACCACATTTCATTTCTAAATGTTTCTCATTTCTCAATTTTCATTTTCATTTTGGAGAAAACCACATTTCATTTCCAAATGTTTCTCATTTCTCCATTTTCACCATTTCTATTCATTTTTGTTCATTTGATTCAACATGCAATTCATTTTTGGTTTCAATGAGCTAGCGGAGGGACCGGTTGAACATATGCGATTGGGGCTCAAATGATTTATAATTAAGTTTTAGCTTTTTGCCTATTAATTATAAACTCATTTACTTACAAAGTCATTCCACTATAGTATTATGACTGAGCTCTCCCCAACGGCATACCATTACGAAAGCAACTTGATCAATACTCGTCCAATGACCTTGTCATAAGTGTGTTTCCCTCATAGGATATCCATAATATCTTTGGGATAATATATGTTCTCTCAATATGATCCTATTTTCTCTCATGGTAATAATTACATCTTTCTTCATGAAAAGTCAATTACTATCAAATAGTAATAAAGTCATTCATCATAAAGACGAACGACTCGTGGCTACGTTTACTTTTCATCAACCATATAATGCCAATGAGAGGATATCATTTACCCATGTCTCGTGCTATGAATTCCACTGTTGTGAATGATGTTACATATTGTAGAAGTTGTATACCCAACGCACCAACTTTTGATTCCTTATATATTTGAACTCACACTTTTACTTATATCAAAGTATACGAGTCACGCATACATAGTTCATCATCCACTAAAGATTAAGGTATGTCACACTATGAACGTCACAAGTGAATAAATCTATAAACGGATTCAAGATATATTATTCTTGGGTCTAGTTCGATGTACTGTCAGCCCAGTCAGTCACATCTATGTCTTTATCTTCTAGGAGTCATCCGCTTCGATGCCCAAGACAAGGCATCTCCCAATTGGACCTGATAGACGATATATTAGTCTTTCAATCAGTTTGCTCATTTCCGATTAGACTAAAGACATGTTTAGGTTGTCTACTAATATAAGATATTTTTCTGTATTATGATTCGACCATGTAATACCGTTTACTATAGTGTAAACATTAGACAACCGATGAGCCAATATTTGCTTCTATTTTGCTTTGCATACAAAAACCACGTGAGGACAATATACAAAGGGTATTAATCTAATTCATAAATAATTTATTAACCAATCTGTTCGAAAAAAATTACAAGCATACATAGACGAAAATACTATACTTCGGGCATTAGATCCAACATTTAGACCCCTAATCCAAACACTAATCAGCAACATGGAAGTCAACCAACCGCTTGTGTGTCTTGAATTGTTGATTGCATAATTCTAACTATTTTACAATTTGGTCCTTCTTAGTGTTAGTTAATTTAGTGTAATTACCCTCCTTAATTATGATTTGTCGTAATATAATGCTTAGTGATTAGTTAGTTAGACTTCCTCCTTATATGCTTGTTGCAATTGATCACTTTTTCCCCAAACTCTCTTGGGTTCGATCCTTGGAATACTCGAGTGTTCCATTGTAACACTACAAATATTACAACTCGACCTGTCACACTTGCAACATACTGCTAGATATTTAGATTTAGTTGTGTTGATTCATAGCCCCGATGCATGCACGTCGGGGCACAGTCACCTATCTAATTTAGATCAAGAATTATTCATTCTAGACCTAAAACAAAAAGTCCTCTTCAGGTTTTTTTAGATTTTGTCAGATTAATAGTTGGTCAGACTATTATCAATAAAGAACGATAATGAATAAACAATCAAATCTCTAGCATGAATATAAAGAGATGGAAATAGAAAATAAATATTCAATTAACTTAACATGGAATCTACTGCAATTCTAGAAAGAAAACTTAGTTCATGGAGAAATTGAAAAACATCTTGAAATAAAAACAATAGTTGGCCATAGAAAAAGGAAACATGAAGAAAATGGATGGAGAAACTTAGTCTTCTTGATAAATCCGTTAATTCTTTGATGCGTGAAGGCTTTGGTGGCTTCTCCTCTTTTTATCCTCTCCTTCTTTGAGTTTAGGTCTCTTTTTCCCTTTTATATTTCCTATAAGTCGCAACTCTTGAAAATTGTTCAGGTACTTGCACTGTTCCAACGAACAAACTCTTCGCTGAAGTGGAGAGTTGCTTGCCTGCATTCGTTGGGGTGGAAAAATATTTCATTGGAGTGAAAATCTACCTTAATGGCCTATGTCCAACTATCCTTTCTCCATACTTTGTCAGCACATTAGGTAAGAAACACTAAAAATGAGTCTGATTTAACACTAATGATATATAATTCATTACAAACATAAATGAAATAAAATAAAATTCCTAAAATCTACTAAAATTAACCTACAAAATAACTTAAAATCCTACTAGAATAAAAGACAAATAACTCTAAGATATTAGAGTTATCATGACCACTCCACGGCTTTTCGTTTCATGTTTATTTGACTTTTTGGGGTTTGATTTAAGTCCCGAGCACTTCAGAAACACATTTGAATCAATTGGGCTCTTTGGCATTTGAGTTGCACTTTTAGCATTTGACTTTCCAAACATTAGTATGCCGTGCACGCTTAATTTCGGCTTTGGTTGTATGCTTTTATTTGTTTGAGTTGCTCTAGTAACGAATGCGGTGTCCTACATTCAAATCTATTGTCTAGGTCGGGTGAGGGTGTTACACATTTTTCCACATCGACAAATATTTAAAAAAACAAACAAAAAAAGAACTATATGGATAAAAATTAAAGTATATATATTAAATATCAAATTTAAAGGAAGTAAAACTGAAAATTAACTTTCTTTTATAAAATGAAAAAAAGTAACTATTTTTTAAAATGAAAAAAAAGGAAGAAGAAGAAAGAAGCATGATGAGAGAGAGTGTGTCAGCATAGTGAAATTTACTATATTTTAAAACAACCTTCATTTTATATATAAGTATATAGACGCAAAATGTATTGAATCCTCGATTAAAATATTAACTTTTTAAAGTAAAAAAAAAAAAAAAAAACCCTCAACACTCAATATAGGTTTAATTTTAAAAATAATAATAATTCATAATAGACATAGTTCATTTTTTTTTGTTTTAAAAAATGAAAAAGAATTCATTCATTATATAACAACACCTTCCTTTTTTTTAAAAAAAAAATTAATATACTAAGTACCATGCAACTATTTTTATTATTTAAAATATTTTTTATAAAAAATTATTTATTTAATTTTGACTTTTTAATTCATTCACCATGTATCCAAGAATACCTTCGATTTTTTAATCTAATTTACCATTTATCATGCAATTATCTTTTTATCATATAAAAATATTTGTATGATAAAATTATTCATTTATTTTTTTTTACTTTTTAATTGATTTACTTCTGGGAAATATTTTTTATACTATATTTCCTATGAGACTACTTGTTAAATAAAAAAATATATATATTGTGTATTTTTTTTATTCTACAAACAATCTTAAAAAAATATCATGTGTGTTTTTTTTTAATATTTTACTATATTCTTATAGAACACTTGTCAACACTCTGATTTTACTTATAAAATCTAAATCCATATATATTTACTTTTACATCTTTGTATATTTGATTCATTTCTTTTAATTAATTTACATTTTAATTTTTTTTCTATATCTTATATACTAAATTGATTTCAATGATTTTCCTACAATAATATCAAAAAATAATATTGGTCATAAATTAGTTAATCTTATAAAAACATGTAAATTTTAAAAAATTTGGCTAAAAAGAGGAATATAGAGGTAGATAGTCTATTCTTTTGACATATAGATCATTTGAATTGATGCTATGTCATACAAACATCAATTAATATTAAATTATTGAGAAAATCTTCTTATATCAGTGTTAAATTAAAGTGATTTTACACTCTTTTATATATTTTTCAACGATTAATATTTTGACAATTCAACCATTGAATTTATTATATAATTGTACTTGTTATACATATAAATTTTCGAACTGATTCGATATTTTTATTATATCGATCTAAAATGCTATATATATTAATATCTATTTAGCAGTTGAAAGTTTTTTTTAACCTAAAACAAATTGTTAGAATTTTTCAGTTTACATCAACTTTAGCATACATGATCTATATGAATGGAATATGAAATATAACAGTTGGGTCGTTCAAATATTAATCGTACAAAGATATACAAATGGATATAAAACTATTTTAATTTTACACCAATATAAGTGGATAGCTCCCAAAATTATTATTAATAAATTAAAATTTTTATGTAATTTCCTATAAATCTAATATAGCATTTATTATATACTTTGACAAGTTTGCTAATCAATTTAAAGTAATTCATTTCAAAAGAATATTTTAAATTAATCACCTACCAACCACCATAGGAAAATAAATTATAACTTTTATGTCTAAATTACAATATAGAAAAACCAAATTTGATTTGAATTATCCCTTTTTACTTGATTTAGGATTTTAAGATTTTTTTTATAACATTTGAATTATTATTAGATAAAAATTAAGGATTAGATCAGTTAGTCAAGACGGTTAGATTAAGAATCGATTGAGATATTGATTCGGAGAAGGGCATTGAGTCGGTTGAATCGGACAAAAAAATTGATTGAATCAAACGGTTAAACAAATTAAACCAAATTTTTAATAATTTATTTAATTGTTCTAACTAATTCGACTACCAATTTAATTCTAAAGACATTGATAGAAAGCATAGGATTCCAAAACTAAAGCATCTAATTATGAATGGAAGCATTACATTAAAAAATTATGAATAAATACATAATAGTATTTTTTAATAAAATACATAATAATATTTATATCATATGAATGGTTATAAATTGAAGTACATCTTGAATTTATCTTAATATTAAATTAATCATATAATTCAAATAAAATATAGATCATAAATTTTAAATCAGTCATATAATTCAATTAAAGAGATATGCTAATTGCTTCCTATCATGGTTACATCAAGCTTCCCATTGGGGTACTTTTTTTATTAAATTATAGAGTAAAAATTGTAAAGGTTGCAATGTATTTAAATTTTTTTGTACTTTTTGTATATTTAGAATTTAATCTATGTACTTTTATTTTCAAGGATTTAGTCCTTCTACTTTTCAAAACTAAAAATTTGGGTCCATTTATTAACATTGTTAAAATTATTCTATTAAATTTGTTGGCCTAATATTTTGAAATTAAGAAGAAAAAAAACTCACTTGGTATACATATAACAAAAAATGATATTGTAATGGACTTAAATTCAATAGAATTTTTTTACGGTGCGAACAATTCTTAAAAATTCACATCACCAATTAATTATAATAAAGTATTTAGACTAACTAATAATGTTATAAAAGTTGAGGTACCAAATTATGTCAAAATTAAAGTATAAAGATTAAATTTCAAATTTAAGTGAAATATAGGTGTAAGTACCCATTTTGGCCCGGCCTATAAAAACCAGAATATAAAAATCAAAAAATAAAAATAAAAATAAAGTGTCCCTGTAGTCCATTTACAAACCCAAAAATTAAAAGCCAAAACCCAATTACCCATTACCCAAATACTGACCCACTACTCAGACCTAAAACCTAAACAGACCCAGACTAAACCCAACTACCCAAGCCCGAAACAAATACACAGCCCATTTGGCCCAACATTAACCAGCCTCAGCAGAAGCCTAGGGTTTCTGGAAACCCTAGGCGCCGCAAATGTCCCAAACCGGACTCCAACGATCGCGCGCGCTCTTCACGCCTGACCAATAGTCACGCCGCGAAACTCTCGCACCGCAATCGTCGCAGCCACCAGCCCCTCATCGCGCCGCGATTCGCGCGAGTAACGTCGCCGCTCTCCTCGCCTTCAACCTGCAAAAAGGGAAATCACCAAAGCAGAAAGAGAAAAAAGGCAACAGATCGCAGTGAAAATGGAAATAAATTTGTATTTTTTTTTATGTTCATTCTTCGGGTTATAAAAACCCACAAAAATTTGTAACAGGACGGTCACTGATAGAGACCAAGAGAGTACACAGAGACAAAATACAGAAATAAAAGCACAGCTTTTCGCAATACAGAGGTTCTTTTTTATTTACGCATTCTTTATATTCTTTTCATACACACATATTTTTATAGAAAAAATATATACAAAAATAGAGAACAGTGGTTTTACCCTTCGATTCGCGTCTGAGAAATAAAGGTTCCGGCCTCTGGCCTCCGGCCTTCGGCCGCCGGCCACGGAGGCGCGTGAGGCGCGTGCGCACTCAGTCCCTGAACCCGATGGCCAAACCCCAACAGAGGATTTGAGAGTGTTTTGAAACTTTTTTTTTTAAAAACAGTTTTGAAATGTTTTTTTTATCAGATTTTACACTTATATAATAACAAGGAAACGGCGCCGTTTTGCTTAATCTGATAAGTGAAAAAACGACGTCGTTTCAATGGACGACCCGCGTGTTGACCCGACCCGCAAGGAGGATCAGCGTGTTTTTCTTTGGGTGGCCTAATTGCCATTTCAGCCCTCCTGATTTTTATTATTATTTAATTCCGTTTAATTTAAATTCTTTTTATTTTAATTTGACCCTAAAAGTTTTTTTTTATTTCAATTAAGTCCTTGGGCTCTCTAAAGGCTAAAAATCATAACGACACCGTTTTTAAAAAAAGGCTTAATTGCCACATTAGTCCCTGGGATTTAGCGCGCTTTCGGATTTAATTCTTTTATATTTGTTTTAATTGTTGTTTAACCCCTGTTTCTTTATTTGTTTTTAATTTTCTTATTTTATTTTATTTTAAATTATTTCTATTGTTTTATCATGTTAAATGTTTTATATTTATTTTCCTACATCTATTAATTTATTAATAGTTTATATATATTCTATATGTATTATTTATATATTTAATTATTATTTTAAATATTATTATATTTGTTTAATAATTTATATATTATCACATATATTTTTTTATATTATTTTTTATATTATATTTTGTATATTATATATATTATGTTACATTTATATATATATTATTTCTAAAACTTTATTTTTTTATAAAATTTATTTATATTACCGATCTATTTATATAGTTTATATTATGTATGAAAATTTATGATTAGTGTATTATATATATATATATATTATTTATTATTTTATTTTGTTTAATATTATTTTAGTTATATATTATTTTCATAAATTAGTTAATATATTCTATATTATTATTTTTTAGTCATTTTTCTACATTATTGTAAATATGAAATATTAGTATGTCTTAATTGCTTTTAATATTTATGTTAGATAGTGTATAAATACAATATTGTCACATGGTTATTGTTTAAAATAAAAATACATTTTTACAAAATTAATATTTTATTTAAAGGTTTTTAAAATAAGGCAATGTTTTGGTATTTAGAAATTCAGGAAATAATACCCAATCGTGTTGGGTGTTGATTTTCTGTTTGTCTAAATAACTAAATACCCTTTTTATAAATTTCATAAATTATGAGATGACTTTAATTATGAGGGTTTAAAAAATGTCATGTCCAATCGTGCTGGATGTGATGTTTATATTCTTTCGAATAAAAAGAAATCTCAAGTTTTAAATCATAAAAACTTATTCTTGAGAATTCAAAACGTTGTATCCTAACTTATTGGGTGTGATGTTTTGTATCTCCAGTAAGAAATTTCTAAAAAGATATATCTAGCTTCAAAGTTCTAGAGATCTCGTATCCTAACTTATTGGGTGTAGTATTCTTATTTCTTTGAGATAGGTGGTCTTAGTTTACCTTCAAATAAAAGGATCATTTTTAACTTTTTTAAAATCTCAAACATTTGGACATGATTCTATCGATTAGGTACCAATTTTTGGGCGTTATGAGGGTGTTAACCCTTCCTCATACATGTCGACTCCTCAACCTATTTTCTGGTTTTTCGTAGACTAAAATTAAATGTTTTAAATAAAATGTTTTAAAAGGTGATCCAATCACACCTAAGTAAAAATGATTGGTGGCGACTCCCGTTTTTGTTTTTTAAAGTCGATCCCCATTTTTTAAACCGATTTTAAAATGGTTGCGACAATAGGAATTAAATCTGAAATTTAACCATTCTTATAGAATGTCAAATAAAGTAGAGGGATTAGAATTGATATTTGGCCATTCGCTTCTCATGTAAAAAAAAATAAAAAAATATAGACATTGAATAGGTGTTATTTAAAAAATAGAGGGATTAGAATTGATATTTGGCAATTAACTTTTCATGTTGAAAAAAGCTATGCAAATATATATTAATTTTATTAGCCATCAAAAATAGATATTATAATTTTATTTCGTTTTCCTCCTTTTTTTTTTCTTTTATTATTATCGCGTTTCTATTATAATCTTTTTTTTTTTATTTCTTATGCATAATTGTTTTCTATTCACTAATTTACAACAATTTGCTCTCTTTTAAGATATTTTAAATATAACATTTGAAAGTTTAATTTTTAAGTAAATTAATAATTAATATTAAAAATGTTTTTTTTTTTTTATTTCAAACGAATGCCAACCTAATTAAGTTAAAGAAAAAATATTGATATGTTTTTCTTTACAATGATGATTTGAATACAAATTATTATCGGAAAAGATGAATATCCTACCAATAAATCATAACATAGATTCATAATCGTCTAAGAAATATTTGTAGCCAAAATTTTTTTTATGTTGTTCTATGAATGTGAAAACTTTAGTTAAATAGAATATCTCATGTTTAAAATTAGCGATAAAAGTGAGACTATAATTAGAAAAAGAAATTGCAAAATGTGATTTCTTTACTAAATTCAAAAAGGTTGGATTATGTGAAAACTAGGAATTAAATGAGAAACATTATTGTCTCATTCCCCTACGTAAAAATTCCGATCATAAATTGTGAGGGCGGTGGCATAGTTATCCAAGCAAAAATGATATCCCTTTTATTAACACCAGTTGGCCCTCCTCGGTGGAGGACAAAGGCTGGCCTACCCATCACCGACATTTCGGCTGCTGTCTGCAATGTCCAAAGTTTAGCTTTGTCTGTCTTGTATATTGCTGGAACTTTATCTCATCATCTCTGTGGGTACATCAGTTTAAAAGACTTGTAAGTAGAGAAGCAGCGAATAGCGACCATTCCGGCCACCCTGAATCAGATGATTATAAAGGCAAAAAAGTTCTCTTATATTTCACGTCGCTGTTTATATTAATTTTAAAAGATTAAAGAAGGCCCTACAGGATCACACGACATTGACAATGCGATGATTCTCATTTCTCATAAATTATAAATATACTCCCAGTTGTTTTAGTTTAAAGAGACATACATCACATTGACAGTTACACACACCTCCAGCAATCTCCCTATGGATGCCGAAACCACGTGCACCGTAATACGCAGTTGCAGAAAGCCACTGTCAGCGTTATACTCGCGTCCATATGTGCATTGTTTAGCACATGGATTTTCAACCCTGGCCATTAGTGTTATGCACTATTTATTGCAAACAAACAAAATTTCATCATTAATTGATATGAATTCAATTTTGGGATTTTTCCACATTATATTTGTTTTCTCACATGATAACTAATAATAACAATGATTTTTGTAATAATTTCATACGTCAAACGACAGATCAGCTTGACAATTTTTTAATATGGTCGTGTTTGTACCATTGAAGAGAAGAGATGAAAATGGCTTTTGTTTGTTTTAAAGAGAAAAACAAGTCCTAACTTAGTCGAGATACAAGATGTTTGACCTCGGCTAAGGGCCATATCGGATGACTAGCCGTCTTTAACGAAATATAGTTAGCACCCAAATTGGACTGCCCCATCCCTTGTATTCTTTCATATCTCATCACACCCTTTACAATTTATATTATGAATTTTCATCTCCACGGGAATTTTATTTTTTTTTCCATTTAGCCGCCTTTACATTTTTTTAATTTTCACTATTTGAATCTCATTTTCTTATATTTCAAGTTTTACAAGTAAACCAGCTAGGTAAATATTTGTTTATGTGATTCAATAGCTTGAATTCAATCCCTGATATTTTTATGGATTAGTATTTGATATATTGAGAGTGTATTTTTTATTCTATAAATAATCTTAAAAAATTGTCATATATTTTTAATATTTTGTTATATTATATAGGATAATTGTGGATCCCCTAACTTCACTTATAAAATCTAAAAATTTCACTAACATACCAAATATTTTTCCTATTTTTATTTCTCACCTCCAATAAAAGTTTGGCTAATAATTGTAAAATTGTCATTGAATAATTATTCAATAAATAAATACTTTGACAGCTGGAATATTCTCAATAAATAAATACCTTGAATTGAATACCTACATTTTCATTCCTAAAGGATAATCATTTTTTATTATATAATTAGTATGAGTTAACTAAAAGTAAAACAAATAACTACATAAGAGATGTTTGTTGCGAGATGATCATTCATGCAACAAACACACTTGGCGAACTCTCCAAGAATGACAAACTCCTCGAGAGTGGCAAACTCACAACACAAGGCAAACACATATGGAGGACTGAACATGGTGAACCCTTCATGTTTGACGAACCCTTAGAAACTGGCAAACCCGCCAAGACTGGCGAACCCTCTGAGATTGGTGAGCTACCTCAAATGAACAGGAAGTGGTGAGCTCATTACTTTGATGAACTGATATGCGAACTGGGGTCACAGGAAAAGATACGAGCTATTTGAAGCTAAACCTTGAAGCTGCAAAGAAACTAAATTTAAAGAACTTGCGTGCAAGTTATGTTCTATAGTTTTTTTTTTTAAAGATTTAGTATTTATTAGCATAGTATATTTGACATTTATTAGCATAAAATATTTGTTATTTATTTCCATATTTAGGAGTTTTTTTGTTATAAATACCCCTGTTTCATTGTTCAAAAATAGAGTGAAAAATATATAAAATTTTAACAGACAATTTTGTTGCTAAATTTCTCGTCTCTTCTCAGTAATTCTTTCTTCCTTAGTGTCGAAATTTCAAAAATTGGTATCAGAGCAACCTTCTTAAGGGATTTTGTTGTTCTTTCTGTGTTATACATGGCTTCCACGAGCTTTTCACCACCTTCACCGTTCGTTTTCAATGAAGAAAACTATCATATATAGGTTGTTAAGATGATGACCTACCTACAAGCTTACGACTTATGGAAGGTTGTGAATACTGATGTCGAGCTGGCACCATTGAGGGACAACACTACAATCACTCAAATCAAACACCACAATGGCGAGCGAGCTAAAAGATATAACGTGATGTCCTGTATACAAAATGGCATCTCAGATGTTATATTCACACGCATTATGGCCTACGAGACCCCAAAAGAAGCTTGGGATAAGCTAAAAGAGGAGTTTCAAGGTTCGGATAAGACCAGAAAACAACAACTCATTACTCTCATAAGAGATTTTGAGAATTTGAATATGAAGAAGGCTAAAATAGTGAAATAATACGCAGACAGGATTATGACGATCGTAAATAACATCAGGTTACTTGGGGAAGAGTTCGCAGATAGCAGGGTCATTGAGAAAGTTATAACAACACTTCCTGAGATGTATGAATCTAAGATTTCCTCACTTGAAGACTTAAGGGACCTATCGACGATCTTTTTTTCCGAATTGATAAATGCCCTGTATGCTCAAGAGGAAAGAAGAGCATCAAGGCGAGAGGAGTATGCAGAAGAAGCACTGCGAGCCCTAAGTATTGATGGTGCAAACCTCTAGAAACATAAAGGTAAGAAAGGTAAGATAAAGAAGAATGAGAGGGTGAAACAAGATGGTAGAAAGAAGAAATATTCACCATGTTCACACTATAAGAAAAACACTCACTCTGAAAAAAACTGATGGTTTAGACCAGATATAAAATGCAGATCATACAAGCAGTTGGATCACATGGAAAAGGTATGCAAGAACAAAGGGTGAACCCCTTAAAAAGATATGCAGGCTCAAGCAGTTGAGGGAGACCACATTCAGGAGGAGCAGGTGTTTGCAGCTACATGTTCGACACCAAAAAATAGAGTTGCGAGAGGTTGGTTGATCGATAGTGGATGCACCAACCATATGACCTCATATGAAAACATCTTAAGGTGAGGATTAGTAACGGCAAACTCTTAAAATTTAAGGGTAAGGGCGAAGTGGTAATCAATTCGCCATCAGGTACTAAAATAATCTCAGATGTTCTTTTAGTACCTGTGATAGATCAAAATCTCCTTAGCATTGGTCAACTGCTTGAGAAAAAATATAATATTGTCTTTAAGAACTATGGTTGCATTATATTTGACTCATTGGGATAGGAAGTTATCATAATCTCGATGAAAAATAGAATTTTTGTGTTAGACTGGAATCTGACGAACCCTAAAGCCTATTCCAGTTCTGTTGATAATGCGAACCTTTGGCACAAAAGATTGGGACATACGCACTACAAGTCCCTCAATTGAATGTGCGAGGCAAGTTTGGTTGAAGGAATAATTAGCATCAAGGGGCATAGAGGCATTTGCAAGATATGTCAACTTAGGAAATAAGCGAGGTTACCATTCCCCGCGAACAAGGCTTGGCGAGCTCATGAAAGGTTACAATTGGTTCACTCAGATGTGTGCAGAGCCATGAAAACACCCTCGTTAAATGGGTGTAGATATTTTTTCTTGTTCATTGATGACTGTACCAAGTGTAAGGCCCAATTTTTAGCCCGGAGCCCAATAAATAACAGACCCAAACAATAAACCAATACAAACAGGCCCAAACCCAAAGCCCAATAGCTATTACAACCTAAAAAAAATTTCTAGAAACCCTAGCAGTTAACAACCCGGTGCCGCCAGCAGCCCCACCGAGCCACGTCCGCTCCACGTCGCCCCGCACCTCCGCATCGTGCGCCTCCACGAGGTTGGCACCTACGAAATAGGGAAATCAGTTGTAAAGAAAAAGGCTATAAAAAGCCGAAATAAAACATGTAAAAGGGACGATTTTTTTTATATACGAGAGCAAAAACACTTTTTTTTTTACACACAATACAGATACACAACCAAAAAGAAATCAAGCAAAGGTTTATTTCTTTATTTCTTTTTCCTTTTTTTCGAATCTGCCTACATATAAAATTTTCGTTTCTTTTTTCTTTTTTTTACAATATATATATTTAAATAAACTGTAAAAAAAAGGGAAAAATTACCTGTTTTTGAATTTCGACCGTCGTGCACGGTGGTCGGCGACGGCGGTGGGCGGCGGTGGTCGGCACCGGAGTTTCGCCGGAGTCCTCGCCGGAAATCGCCCCAGGGAGAGAGAGGAAGGAGAGAAATCTGAATTTTTTTTAAGGAAAGCAGAAAGTGATTTTTTTTTAAGTTTTTTATTATTTATACTAGAAGCAAAACGACGTCGTTTTGCTTTAGTCATTTAAATGCCAAAACGGCGCCGTTTTAAGACCTCTGACCCGCGCCTTGACCCAACCCGAAGGTAGGATTCGCGCGTTTTCCCTTTGATGGGATAATTGCGCTATAGGCCCTTCCGCATTTTTATATCTTTTAATACAATTTTTTTTTATTTTCAATTTTGCCCTATAATTTTTCTTTTGTTCCAATTTAGTCCCGCACAAAGTGACGCATTTTGGAGGGAAGGGATATTTACCTTTTCGGTCCCTCCATTTCATTCGCGCACTGCGATCTGGTCCTCCCTCTCTCTTTTTATTCCCAATTTACCCCGAAATTTTATTTTTAAGTTTAATTTAGTCCTTTTTCTTATTTTCTTTTATTATTTTTGCTATCATTGTCATTATTTCATTATTGTTATTATTATTATTATTATTATTATTATTGTATTTATTATTACTTTTAATATTACTATTATTTTTTTATTTATTACTATTAATTTTAATATTGTAATTATTATTTTAATTTTACCATTACTATTATTGTTTTTATTTTTTCCCTTTTACTTTATTATTATTACCATATTCATTAGTATTATTAGTATTATTTTTTTATTACCACTATTTTATCTATATTATTATTATTATAATCATATTTTTTCTATTATATTTATTATTATTATTATTATTACTTTCAACATTCCCGTATTATTATTCCTATTTTTACTACTATTATTTTTATTTTATCACTATTATTATATATATTATTATTACTACAATTATATTTATTATTATTATATTTTTCAAAAAGCTTTCCTACTTATTTTTTTATATGCCTACTCGATATTTTAAATTAAGCCTTTACTAATATTTTTTTGGGTTACTTTATTTATTATTCCTTCTATTATTTTTGCTCATTCCATTTTTTTTATTATTGTTCTCATTATTATTGTCTTATTATATATTATCCATATTATGAACTTGCCCATTTATTTATTTACGTCTTTATATGCCTGCAAGGTTATGTTGCTCGTTATTATTATAGTGTTTACATTATCACTATTTGCTAAGTATGACAATTTTTTCGTTTTAACCGATTTTCTATTCTAAAGGTTACATTGACTTTATCTTTTATTTTTTTCCACTTTTTTACCCAAACTCATAAAAAGGGTTTTTTACAAAGGTAATATTTTGTGTTTGGAAGTTCAGGAAATCGTGCCCTAACGCGCTGGGTTTCGATTTTTCGTTCGTCCAAATGACTAAATATCCTTTTAAGATTTTGACCGTGTTTTCTTAACTTCAAAAATAAGACAATATTTCATGTTTGGAAATTCGAGGAATCGTGCCCTAACATGCTGGGTTTCGGTTTTTTCGTTTGGCCAAATAACAGAATACCCTTTCTAAAATTGCAATGCATGAATTTTGGAAATCGTGAACTGATCTTGGTGTCAAGGGTTTGAAACATCGCATCCTAACGTGCTGGATGTGATATTTCATTCTTTCGGAACGAGAGAATTTCGATATCCAATTCGAATTATCCAAGCATTTTCTAAAGGATTCGTATTTTAAAATCTCTTCCAATTTTCGATATTAGGACATTAATCAGTCAATAATGTACCAATTTTGGGCGTTGCGAGGGTGCTAATCCTTCCTCGTGCGTAACCGACTCCCGGACCTGTTTTCTTAAAATTCGTAGACCAAAATGTTTTATAAGGTGACCCAATCACACTTCAAAAAGATTGGTGGCGACTCCATGTTTTTAAAAGTCGACCCCGTTTTCCAAACAAAAAAAAATGGTTTCGACACCAAGTATTGATGGGTTTATTTTTTGAAACATAAATCTAATGTAGTTGAAGTATTTTGGAAGTTTAAAGTACAGGTTAAGAACTAGACTGATTGCTAGCTAAAGAAGGTCAGGTTTGATAATGGAACCGAGTACACCTCAAATAAGTTCCAAAACTATTTTGAAGCAGCTGAGATCTTTCACCAACTCACCAATATTTACACTCCACAGTAGAATGGAGTATGCGAGAGGAAGAATAGAACAATAATAGACATGGCGAGGTGTCTGGTGTTCGAGCAAGTTACCAAAAGAGTTTCGGGCTAAGGCAGTGAACACATCAGTCTATTTGCTGAATAGACTACCAACCAATACTGTGGAAGAAAAGACTCCATTCGAAGCATGGTTTGGAAATAAACCATTTGTTTCACACATAAAAGTTTTTGGCTGTGTTTGTTTTGCTCATATGCCACAAGTGAAACGGAGCAAGTTAAAGAGGAGGTCCTAGCCAGGTATATTCCTTGGGTATAGCTGCAATATGAATGGTTATAGAATTTATGATCTTTCCTTTAAGAGAGTTTTGGCGAGCAGGGATGTTGTGTTTGATGAAGGAAGAATATGGAACTGGGATGATACTGAAGCTAAATAAGGGATATGCGAACCGGGTTCGCAAAATCATGATGATGTTGGCGAGCTGAAATTGCAGTTTAGTGAGCTGGGGTCATAGTCTGGTGATGAGCTAACTGAAGCAGACTTTAATAACACTCCAATAAAAGGTATGCGATCCATTAATGAGATCTATCAGTGAGCTGACATAGCACTACTTGAACCTGTGAGCTTTGAAGAAGCTGAAACTATAGAAGACTGGAAAGAAGCCATGCGAAAGGAGATGAGTATTATTCACAAGAACCAAACTTGAGATCTTGTTGATAAAACATCACACAAAAAGGTCATTGGCGTTAAGTGAGTGTTCAAAACCAAATTAAGTGTTGATGGTTCACTCAACAAGCTGAATGTGAGGTTGGTTGTAAAAGGTTTCAGTCCAAAATATAGAATTGATTACTGGGAGACCTTTGCACCAGTAGCAATGCTTGACACAATTAGATTATTATTGGCCTTGGCAGCATAGATGGGTTGGAAAATTCATCAACTGGATGTTAAATCAATGTTTCAGAATGACTACTTGCAGGAAGAAATATATGTGGAGCAACCTCCTGGGTTCGCAGTTAGAGAAAAAGAAGAGAATGTATATAGGCTTAAAAAGGTCTTATATGGACTAAAAAAGGCTTCGCGAGTTTGGTATGCGAGGATAGATGAATACTCCGTGAGCTTAGAATTTGAAAAGAGCCCTAGCGAGCCTACCCTATATGTGAAGAAGATTGGCGAATTCACTTCACTGATTGTTTCATTATATGTTGATGACCTGCTTGTGATTGGCAGCAATGAAGCCTTAGTAAAAGAGTTTAAACAACAAACAGAGAACATGTTCGAAGTGTCATACCTCGAAGAACCCAGTTTTCTAAGGAAAGATGAAGCATTTCAAGATCAAGTACTATTTTGCAAAAGAAGTCGAACAGAACAAAGAAATAACCCTGGTTCACTGCAATACTGAAAATCAACTTGCAGATATTCTGACCAAACCACTTAGAAAGTCCAGGTTGAAGAAGCTGAGAAAGGAAATTGGTGTTCACAACATGGAGGCTAAGGAGGAGTGTGTTGGAAAATTAGGTTTGGAAAATGAATGAAAAATAAATTTAGGGAAAAATAAAAGTTTTAAAAAAAATCCAAAACAAGAACTTGGTTGTGATATCTAAAGTAATAAACACTTAATCAAAAATGTATCTTTTCGATTCGTCAAGGATGAACACTTCGACCGAGTAGTCTTCTCCGCTATCTTCAAGCTCACGTCTATTGAGTAGACAGTCCGATCGGTCCAGTCCAGTCACTGGTTGGACCGTCAGCCCGATTTCACATACCAGGCTCGGTTCAACCAATTTTTGGGTCTTGGTCTTAGTTTTGGGCTTCCGGGCCCAATTTACGATTTCAGATTTAATTTTCAAGTTCAATTACCCATTGGACCAATTGTCTTACTTGAAAATTAATTTCCAAAAATATCATATTAATTTTAATTAATTTGATTAATTTAATTTTGCTTGATCAAAATTAATTTTCCCAAAAAACACTTAGGTTTTCCAAATTAACTTTTCAAGAAAATTCTTTAATCAAATTCTCTAGTTGAACAATTCTTACGACCATCCAATTTAATTCCAAATCGAATAAATCGACTCAATTAAATTATTTTCAAAGTCATAAAATTTCCTTTTGATTCAAATACAGTCCAATCGAGCTTTTATTAAGCTAGCGGAGGGACCAATCGGACATATTCAATTAAGCTCTAGTAATTGCAATAATGTCCATAAGCATCGTCCCAATAATTCGCAATTACTTAATCATGGAGTCAGTCCACAAGAAGTACCATGATTGAAAGCTCATTATTGTATACTATTTACGAAAGCAATTCATCCAACTACTTTATCTAATGACCTCATCATGTGTGTGTTACCCTCATATGATATCATTGATTCCTTTGAGTTAAATCCGTTCACTTAATACAATCATATTTTAACTCATTGTCACCATTATGTCTTCTTAATGTTTAATATGATCACTGTCAACAAATGACTATGATAAATTACTCGTTTGAGAACAAGTAACCCTGGCCACGTTTCATATTTATCAATCCACTAATGTCAATGAGAGGATATCGTTAACTCTTTAATTGAGCTATGAATTCCACTGTTGCTAGTAAAGTCATGCCATACGCAAGTTATTTGCCCAACATATTGGATATCGACTCAATCATCTTTTGAGCATAAGCCTTTACTTATATCAAAGCACATGAGTTACATACGCATGGTCAGTTACTAACTCAAGATTTAGGTAAATCACACAATGAACGACACAAGTGAATTAATTCACAAACGGATTCAGAATTAATTCATTTTGGGTCTAGTCAAATGTGTCATTTTGCCAATGAATACATCTACGCCTCTACCTGTGGAGTCAACTACTCCGATAACCAAGACTATCCATCTCCTCAATTGGAATTATAGACGACATAATAACCATTCTAAGTATTTGAATCAAATGCTCACTTTGATTCTTTTATGGGATTACAGAATCGTAAGTTATCTTTCTCGTAATGTAAATGTTCTTACAGTGCCACTTATCATCAATTTGAACTTAGACAATCAATGAGCTATTATTTGTTTGTCAGAATTTCTCTATTCATGCAAAATATGAAAGAAAGAAATACTAAAGACATAATAGTGAAATGTGAAATTAATTTTATTTATTTATTCATCGTTCAAATAAATAGAAAACAGTTACATGTTTACTATAATATGGTCACATTTCCCAACAAAGTTTTGTGATATGACCATTCATGCAACAAACACACTTGGCGAACTCTCCAAGAATGGCGAACTCCTCGAGAGTGCCAAACTCACAACACAAGGCGAACGCATATGGAGGACTGAACATGGCGAACACTTCATGTTTGGCGAACTCTTAGAAACTGGCGAACCCGCCAAGATTGGCAAACCCGCCAAGATTGGAACCCTCTAAGATTGGCGAGCTACCTCAAATGAATAGTAAGTGGCGAGCTCATTACTTTGGCAAACTGATATGTGAATTGGGGTCGCGGGAAAAGATGCGAGCTGTCTGAAGCTAAACCTTGAAGCTGCAAAGAAACTAAATTTAAAGAACTTGTGTGCAAGTTATGTTCTATAGTTTTTTTTTTTAACATTTAGTATTTATTAGCATAGTATATTTGACATTTATTAGCATAAAATCTTTTTTATTTCTTTCCATATTTAGGAGTTTTTCTTGTTATAAATACCACTGTTTCATTATTCAAAAATAGAATGAAAATTTTAGCTGACAATATTTTTACTAAATTTCTCGTTTCTTCTTTATAATTCTTTCTTTCTTGCTACCGAAATTCCAACAATATCGATCACTAGTGGATGATAACAAAAGGTTGGGAAATGTATGCTACATAAAGGAAGGGATAGAAATGACAACATAGGTTAAAAAGGTAATATAAAGATGGGTAATGTTTACTTCTAATTTTTGTACGAATGTTGTTATAGATAATGGCTTTGTTACAAATAACAACTTGTAAAGCGTGTTTCGGTATCAAATTTTTTTTTACACAAAAGTTAATAATTTTTATTTTTTTTGTTATATCCTAAACTCTTTGTAGAGTTTAAAAAATTCTATGAAAAAAATTTGCTTAAAAAATATTATATTTTTAATTATATACGCAATTTTTAATGTAATAAACTTAGTCTTTTTTGATAAAGTAAATTTCCCCAAAATGCCATTTAAAAAAAAATCATTGAATTAGGCTGAATTTTCTAAAAATTACACGAACAGACTGAAAGCATTTTCAGCTGATTTGTAGGAAAGCGCTTTCAAGCGTTTTCAGCGTATTAACAGAAAAATGCTTTCAACTAGAAACTCTTTCTGTCCCCAATATTTTTTTTATACAACATTAAACTCTAACAAAATATATTTTATTATCTTTAAATGCTATACTTTTGTTTGAGATTGTTCAAATTATAATTTGAGGAGGATGGTCATTAGACAACTAATTATTATCTTTAAATTGTTAGAGATTGTTATCCTTTTGTTTGAGATTATTTTATTTTGTTAGAGTTTGTACAAAGTTTTGTGTTTAATTTTTAATAATTAAGTGTAGACCCATATCTCACACTGCTTAAGAAAAAGGAAAATGAGACTTAGGGTCTATATAAAGACATGTTTTGTAAGTTTTATTTTTACAAGAGGTGACGCACAAAAAAAAAAGATATCGAGGGCAAAAAGTGCTTCCCACCGGAAGCGTTTTCGTTATTTTAGTCTAATCCCGTAATTTAAAAAAAAAAGCCTAATCCAATAATTTTTTTAAAAAAATGGCATTTTTGAAAAATTTACCTTTATGATAAGGATCTTTTAAAAAAGATAAAAAAAAATTCATAATAAACTTAGTCATATCAATTTTTTATTTGGCCAAGCTTTTTCCTATTTCATAAATCTTATTTAGCCAATCTTATTTACCGTAATAATTTAGTGATGAATGATTTGATTAGATATAAAAGAACAAGAAATGAAGAAGGGGTGGGCTGGGCTTCCGATGGCATCACATGCTACCTCGCTAAGTTGTCCGCCACATACACATTACCCCCTATCAACATTCACTCCGTTAATGCCACACCACACAGTGTATACGCAGTAAAAACTTCCAATGCCATGGGAGGCGAAGGGACTACCTACCCGAGTGTCTGTTGCGGGCCAAGGCAATACCATCAAACTGGATATTTTCTTTTTTTCTTTTCTCTCTTTTTCTTTGCTTTCTTTTGCTTGTCTTATAAATAAAGAGTTCGTTCCATCACCAACACCACGTTTTCAATCCCCAACCAAATCTTCATCATAATATACACAGTTTTGTATTTTTTAAAATTATGGCTGGACAGTCCAGGAAATGGATGATCCTAGTGGCGGTTATTTGGATTCAAGCATTCACGGGTACGAATTTCGATTTCTCCGCTTATTCCTCGGAGATGAAGAAAGTATTGGGCATATCACAGGTGCAGTTGAATTATCTTGCGGTGGCGTCGGATATGGGGAAGGTATTCGGCTGGTCTTCTGGGTTGGCTCTCATGTATTTCCCTTTGTGGACGGTGCTCTTCATGGCTGCTTTCATGGGCCTTTTTGGTTACGGAATCCAATGGCTCGTCATTTGTAACGTCATCTCTTTGCCTTACATACTGGTATACGCCTGCTCTCACTATAAACTGCTCTTATTCTTTCCATTTTCCACTCCATTTGAATTTAATTATAAACTACTACTCCAAAAGAATATATATTGGCCTTTGCCCGCAATTTCAGAAGATTTGATTTCTGGGTTTATCTTTCTCCTTTCTCTCTCTCTCCCTCACTTGCATCTCAATTTCAGATTCATGGTGTTCTTTGTTGTAGTTCCTGGTAGATACAAAGACCACCTATGTTATCTGCTTTCTACCATCTTCAGAAATAAGTAAGCTACTAGCAGCCATCAAAACTAATGATGACGAATACTATTACTATTTTTATATTTTATTTCACTTTCAACTTTGGTTTTTGATGGTTTGATATTACAATACATACAATGCGAACAATCCAAAAGCCCACAAGTAAAATTGTGTGATTTTGATTTTTGATTCTATTTCCATACCATTCCACCCACCTCTTTCACTTTCTGGGCTTTTCTTAATTAATTAAAAATCTGCCCTCTTATGTAAGCCTGACGTGACTGATCACTGATCTACGGTTAGTATACTCTTGTATGCATTGCATTGCGGGCGCAATGCTTGCTTTATTATTACTCGTAGTACTTCTGTCTTCTGTTATTATTGGTTTGAAAGGTTCAAAGTATTTCTATACATATACATGTGGTTGAGAAGGTTTCCGTATGGATTAGCAAGTAATGATATTATATATATGTGATGAATATTGAATACAATAGGTCCCCTTTCCCACCTCTTCATAATTAATAAACACTTTTAGCACCCCAAGGCCTCTCTCCCATACCTTTCATTCCATCCCCTTCCCTACCTCCATTCCTTTAATTAAATACACTTTCCATTGGCACCACATCAGCCTTTTTTCGCCCCCCATCACTTTCACATTGAATGATTTTCTTTCTCGTATCTGAATGTTAGCAATATACCCATTTTTTTTCAATATATATGTATTTTTTGTAAGGGGCAGAGGTAAATTGTTGAGAGATCAAATTCAAGATTAGATTTGAACATAAGTCCTTTATTTTTCCTCAATAATTTGTTTGATTTTTCTAATTATTATTTTTAAACAACCTTTGATAGATATATTACTCTTTGTTATTTGTTTTTATTTTGTTTACTTAAAATTTATCGATCAACCTGAAAAAAATAAACTTTTAGGCTGCACTTTAAACAATGTGGCTGACTTTTTACTTTGTTTCTGGAAAATTCATTTTCCTGGTCATGAATCTAGCAATAATTGGTTACATAATGCTCTAGGGTGGAGGACAATTGGTAGTCGGTAATTAATTAATGGTTCTTGCCTTTTAGTCGCAACTGACAATTGTTTTCTCTCTTTTGTTTGTCATTTTTTGGGGTCATTGATGAAATCAAATCCCACTTATTGTCATTTCCATATAAAGCAATATGACGATATCTCCTCTCCACTCCTAAGGCTAAACTTAAAACATCCAAAATACACAACCGCTCTCCTCTGATCCCATTTGCAGGATACCCTGGCCCACGTTTTCGTCATTGAATAAGATCGATTCACTTTTGTTTTTTATTGGAGGAAACTTCCAGGTGTCTACATGTAATGACTTTTTGCTGCCTACTGGACAACCAAACTCTCCATTGTTAAATGGTGTCTATTTATATATGTATTCGAATAATTTAAGCCAGCTCAGTTCTATTTTCTGTCGGTTTGTGCTGTTTTTCTCTAGGGTGGGGGGTGTTTGGAACACCTGCTATGCTAGATGAAAGACAAGGGAAACTGCAGTAATTGTTTGAATCTGCAACTGCGCTCCATCCATCCGGCACAATCCAGAACGATCCTAAGGCTTGTGAACTAACTGCATACTCCCAAGACATTATGCCTGGGCCCCTGAAGTTGAATCATTACTCCCCGGTTCTGGTCATTATCCATTGGGGATTCTTCTATGAAACTTCTCAAAAATATTTAAATGGCATGCTTGCCTCAACATCTAAACAATGCATTACCAACCAACCTCATGAACCATAGCTCTTTCTCTTTCATGTTTGATCTTGGTTCAAGCACCGAGTACTAGTAGGAACTATTACCTTGAACCAAAGGGCATTGTATTGCACCTTCTAGGCATTTGGCAAAACAATGAAAGAAGATGACATCTTTGGTTTACTCGAAATATTTCATACAAGTTTGATGTCAATGATAGCTAGGCTAGCTAAGAGGTACATATATGTATGTACATGTATTTGTATAAATTATTAACTTGATTGTTTTGTTTATATATATGTGGCAGGTTTTCTTTCTATGCTTGTTAGCAGGATGTAGCATATGCTGGTTCAACACAGTTTGCTTTGTTCTTTGCATAAAAAACTTCCCGGCTAACCGAGCACTTGCTTTATCCCTCACAGTGAGCTACAATGGTGTAAGTGCAGCCTTGTACGCCCTTGCTGGTGATGCCATTAGTGCATCATCCAGTTCGCTATATCTTCTTCTGAATTCCCTTGTTCCCCTTATCGTTTCGATTGCAGCACTAGTTCCTATCCTTCGCCAACCCTCAGTGGATCCTCTTTCCCCCGAGGCAGTCCGCAGCGACTCCATTATGTTTCTACTATTGAATGTGCTGGCCGTTTTAACTGGTGTTTATCTCCTCCTTTTCGGTTCAAACACATCGGATACAAGTACATCTCGTCTCCTCCTTGGGGGAGCTATTTTTCTTCTGGTTTTCCCATTATGTGTTCCCGGTGTTGTCTATGCCCGACGTTGGTTCCATCATACCGTTCATTCTAGCTTCCAACTTAGAGGATCCGGCTTCATTCTGGTGGACGACGATGATCTTGAGCTTCATAAACGGCTGGTTAGCCGTGAGACTAGTTACAATAATCTGAATGGATCATCGTTGAGTGATGATGAGGTATGCGAATACAGATCGAGCAGCCAAAAACTGTGCAACAAAGAAGAAGACAGTGCAAGATGTTGTGAGAAAATGATGGAAAAAGATCAACTAGTAATGCTAGGTGAAGAGCACCCAGCTCATGTACTTGTGGGGAGATTGGATTTTTGGCTCTACTACATAGCATATTTCTGCGGAGGAACAATTGGACTTGTATATAGCAACAATCTAGGACAAATTGCACAATCACTGGGACACAGTTCCAATACTACCTTACTTCTCACTCTTTATTCATCCTTCTCCTTCTTTGGCCGCTTGCTTTCAGCTGCACCCGACTACGTTCGCGCGTAAGTAGTAGCAGTAGTAGTTTTACATTAACATTATTATTAACGCGTATATGTATGATGCCCATTGAACTGATTAACGCCTATCTATGCAGGAAATTTTACTTTGCAAGAACTGGTTGGCTAACCATTGCCTTGTTGCCGACCCCTGTTGCATTCTTCTTGCTGGCTGCATTAAGCAATTCAACAGCAGCATTGCGTGTAGGAACTGCATTAATCGGGTTGAGTTCGGGGTTCATATTTGCTGCCGCAGTTTCTGTTACATCAGAGCTGTTTGGACCAAATAGTGTAGGTGTGAATCACAACATTCTGATAACCAATATCCCCATAGGGTCACTGATTTACGGCGTGCTTGCTGCAGTAATTTATGATGGCAACGTGGGGAGAGGCCTGAGATTAATGTTTTCAGATTCAGTAGTATGCATGGGGAGGGACTGCTATTTCTTAACGTTTGTGTGGTGGGGTTGCTTATCCGTTGTGGGCTTAGTTTGTAGTCTGCTATTGTTTATTAGAACCAAGCATGCTTACGACGCTTTTGAACGGAATCGTGCATTGGTAGAGCCACAGAGGAACTGGTCATCAAATAGCATAGCATAGGATAACAGCTAGACCGGATACCAAATGAATTAGCAATAAATATCTCTTGATTTTGGTCCAATGTGTAATTTGACAAATGAATATTGATTTTATGTAATTATATATGTCGAAACCATTTTAAATGTTTGATTTAAAAAACGGGGATCGACTTTTAAAAACAAAAATGGGAGTCGCCATCAATCCTTTTTTACTTAGGTGTGATTGGATCACCTTGAAAATCATTTTTTTTAAATACTTATTTTGGCCCACGAAAAACAAGAAAAATGGGTTCGGGAGTCGATTACGTATGAGGAAGGGTTAGCACCCTCATAACGCCCAAAAATTGGTACCCAATCGATAATATCATGTCCTAATATTGAAACTTTGAAAAATTTAGAAAATGGGCCTTTTTAGTTGAAAAGAAAACCCAGACTTACCTATCTTCAAAGAAATAAAACACCATACCCAGTAAGTTAGGATATAACATCTCATGACCTTGAAACTAAGTACGTCTTTATTTTAGAAAATTCCTACCTCAAGACGCAAAACGTCGTACCCAGTAAGTTAGGACACAACGCTTTGAATTCCCAAGAATAGGTTTTTTGATTTGAAATTGGTAAATCTCAATTTTTTTAAAAAAGGGATATGTAATACCTAAAGTTTCACGAGAAAAATCGAACCTAGTAAGTTAGGGCAAAATTCTTCTCGAAATCCCCCAAATATCACATATCACCACCGTATTTTGAAAACCATTTGAAATAAATATTTTAATTCGAAAGGTATTTTTATAAAAATGGTTTGAGTGAATCATACATTACAACATATATGACAAATATCAAGTTTATCATAACTACAAACAATTTCTAAAGAATAATAAGAAATAATAAATGATTTAAACAATTGAAATATCATACTTTTGAACATGCAATTAAAGAATGAAAATAAACGAACATGAAGTATAGTGCAGTAAATAACCAAAAATAAAAGTTATAAGATAATGCACATACATATAAATCATGATATTAAAAATAATTATAATAAGTAATACATGTAAAATATATAAATAATTTTGAATAAAGATATTTAAAAATATAATATAAATAATATAAGTAAATCATGTTATAAAATACAAATAAATTTTACAAAAAAAAAAAAAAAAAAGATTTCATGTGACATTAATATAGTACTATATAATATATAAGATTTTAAAAATATAATATGATAACTTATGAATAAATTACAAATAATATATAATAAAATAATATTAAATGATAAGATAATAAAATATACATATATATACAAATCCTATATTATTAATATATAAATAATAAAGACAATAATATAGAATATCTAATATAACAAAATAATTTTAATATAATATTAAAATAATTAAAAATGGAATAAAATAAAAGATTTTAAAATGACAGGGATTAAATAGCAATTAAAACAGATTAAAAGGACTGAACCAAAACACGGGTTAAATTACAAGGGCCAAAGTGGCAATTATGCCAAATCTTAAAACGGCAACGTTTTGATTTTAGCCTTCAAAGAGCCCGAGGGACTAAATTGGAACAAAAATAAGATTTAGGGCTAATTTAATAAAAAATAAAAATGCAATTTGGATTGAATTAAAATTAAAAAAATTTGCGGAAGGGCCGAAATGACAATTTGACCATTAAATAAAAATGCATGGATCCTCTTCTGGATATCGGGTCAACGCGCGGGTCATCTTATAAACGACGTCGTTTTAACGCTTATTTGCTTAAGCGAAAATGGCATCTTTTTTAAGCGCTATATATGTCAATTTTCGGACAAAAATTTCATTTGGTATCCGATTTTAAAAAAAAAACTTTTGAGAAACCTCTCAATACTCTCGTCTGGGCTCCCTCACCGGACACTCGGGCCACCGTTCCACGCGCTTCACGCGCCGTCATCTTCGGCGGCGTACAGGTAAAACCTTCTCCTTTTTATTTTAATATTATTTTTTATATAAAACATGCGCGAATCGGAAAAGAAAAATAAAAAAAATGACGAGAAAATAGAATGGAAAATCACCTTTATAAACAGACTCTTTCATTTTTTATTTCTGTGATTTTTTTTGAATGTTCTCTCTGTATATCGTGTGTCCCCCATTTACAGGTTTTGTAAGGCTTTTTATAGCCTTCAAAATGAACAAATAAAAGGAAATAAAATACTGCCAAATTTGCTTTGCTGCCGTGTTTCCTTTTCTTGCAGGTGATCGAGGAGAGTACGGCGGGGCACCATTCGGGCATAGATTGAGGCGCGACTGGCGAGAGGTTGCTGGTGCTGCGCTGGGTGCGTGGGTTACGGCACGAGGGTAGGTGGCCTAGGTGCGAGGCTGCGGCGCAAGGGTTTCTGGAAACCCTAGATTTCTGCCGAAGCTGGTTTGGTTAATGGGCCATTTTGGGCCGTTTGTATTGGGTCTGGGTAGTTTGTTTGGGTTTAAGTTTGGGTCAAAGGTTTGGGTTAGGTTGGGTATTCTGTAATTGGGCTTAAGGGTGTAAGGGGGCTTTATTATTTGAGATCTGTAATGGGACAATTTAAAAACATTGGTTTATTTCAAAGCCCGATCAAAATTGGGCTCTTACAGCTGCCCCTCTTTGCTCATTGTCGTGTAACGAGAATAGAACAAAGACTATAAAAGGACCAATTTTGACCGGTCTTGGCCAAGCCTCGACTTCTTGATCCTTGTCTTCTTCAAATGACTCCAACTCCACTGCAACTTCAACGGTATTGGAACTTCATCTTGATTTCAGTAAGTTTAATAGCTTCAATCTACTTCACTGCTATCTCAAAAAGGCTTCAATCTTCAGTTTGTTCCACTACCATCTCTAGGGAACAAAATCTGAACTTTTTGGTTTACTTCCTTACTATCTTTAGGAAAACTTCAATCTTCAGTTTACTCCACTACCATCTCTAGGGAACAAAATCTGAACCTTTTGGTTTGCTTCCTTACTATCTTCAGGAAGACTTCAATCTTCAGTTTGCTCCACTACCATCTCTAGGGAACAAAATCTGAACTTTTTGGTTTGCTTCCTTACTATCTTCAGGAAGACTTCAATCTTCAGCCTGCTCCACTATCATCTCTAGGGAACAAAATCTGAACTTTTCAATTTGCTTCCTTATTATCTCAGGAAGACTTCAATCTTCAGCCTGCTCCACTATTATCTCTAGGGAACAAAATCTGAACTTTTAAATTTGCTTCCATACTATCTTCAGGAAGACTTCAATCTTCAGCCTGCCCCACTATCATATCTAGGGAACAAAATCTGAACTTTTTAATTTGCTTTCTTACTATCTTCAAAAAGACTTCAATCTTCAGCCTGCTCCACTACCATCTTGAGGGAACAAAATCTGAACTTTGCAATTTGCTTCCTTACTATCTTCAGGAAGACTTCAATCTTCAGCCTGCTCCACTATCATCTCTAGGGAACAAAATCTGAACTTTTTGGTTTGCTTCCTTACTATCTTCAGGAAGACTTCAATCTTTAGTCTGCTCCACTACCATCTCTAGGGAACAAAATCTAAACTTTTTGGTTTGCTTCCTTACTATCTTCAGGAAGACTTCAATCTTCAGTTTGCTCCACTACCATCTCTAGGGAACAAAATCAAACTTTTGGTTTGCTTCCTTACTATCTTCAGGAAGACTTCAATCTTCAGTTTGCTCCACTACCATCTCTAGGGAACAAAATTTGAAATTTTTGGTTTGCTTCCTTACTATCTTCAGGAAGACTTCAATCTTCAGTCTGCTCCACTACCATCTCTAGAGAACAAAATCTAAACTTTTTGGTTTGCTTCATTACTATCTTTAGGAAGACTTCAATCTTCAGTTTGCTCCACTACCATCTCTAGGGAACAAAATCTGAACTTTTTGGTTTGCTTCCTTACTATCTTCAGGAAGACTTCAATCTTCAGTCTCCTCTACTACCATCTCTAGGGAACAAAATCTGAACTTTCAATTTGCTACATCGTCCTCTGAGGGACATGTCCTGTAGACCCGAATGTATTATGGATGACATTTGCATGAATGCAGAATGTCATGAGAATGATGATTAAGATGCATGATCAGAATGAATCTAATGCTCCTAACTAAATGATATTAAAGATGACATTTGCATGAATACAGAATGTCATGAGAATGATTTCCTCTTTTTTTTTTATGTACAACGACTAAGATACAATGATCGGAATGAATCAAATGCTCCTAATTGGAAATGTGAGAATGATCCCTATGGGTTGTCATTGCTTATAATTCATTAAGGTTCTATCACTGATGTGCTACCATGCTTTCTCGTTCAGCTGGTATCATGGACAGAAAACCCAAAGAAATAATCATTCTGCTCAGCAAGCTTGCCCTGCTGTAATTCCAAAGTCCCTTTCCTTGAACCTTAGGACATAAAAATTTATACCTCCCACTGCAACTTTAGGGGAATAACATTTGGTTTCTTCCATCCATCCAGTTATCACTTAGAGGTATGGAATTTTCAATCAACTTGGTCTGTTACATATTATTTCCCCTGAGTATAATGACCAGATGTATGTATGTAGGGTATTTTCTTTTCCTGAGAATGATCCCCTTTTACACTTGGCTTGACATTGTTCGTCATTTGTCGAAATAATATTACCGATGAAATGTCCTATCCAATAAGAATCTGAAGAGATAATCATCCTTCAATATTTCCCAACCCTTAGGCTTGATGAGTTCTAAACAATAGTACTATTTTGAATTCACATATTATTTAGAAGCTTCCAGAGTAATATGCAAAACTCCTTTTATGAAAGTATTATTAGTCCATTAATCGTTATTTCAATATAAAATACTTGAAAAAGGTCTCAACAATGGACAACAAAGAAATTAATCAGGAGGATAGCTCGAAACAAATAAGTTAATCAAAGATAACCAAGGCAAATAAAAGAAAATTGATTTAGGTGTATTTTGAAAAGAATAAAGCAATCAAAGATAACAAATTCAAAAATGGGTAAGATAGAAGCTAGGTGCCCCAGATATCGCAGCCTGAGCTTCTCTGTTCAAACTTCTTGAGGACCATCTTAAGCTCAATATGTGTTTAGGGGATTCGGAGTACTTTGTCGATGCCCCAAGACCCAGCATACCTCCTCATTGCTAATTCAGGCATAGCAAGACTACCACTTGCCTTATCTCTGATCAAAATTTGAACCGCCCTTTTGGGTTTTCGGCTCAAAGCCCCTTTGGTCTCAAAGCGCCCTTTGCGGGTTTTCGCCTTGGCCTCTCCCCTTTTTTTTTAGATGTGCCCTTTACGGGGCTTCACTTTGGTCTTTCCTCTTTCAAGTAAAATACCTCTTGACTAAACCTGAATTCACCGGATTGGGTAAATCTTCACCATCTGTCTCGGTCAATATCAATGCTCCTAGTTCGGCATATGCTTTCCTCTAAAATCTTTTTGTAGAAGAAAAATCTTTTTCAACATCAGGTTTTTTCGTGGAATTCCCTAAGATGAACTTCTTTAACATAAGCTCGCATCATCTGGCCGTGGCAAATAGCTTTTAACCTTTCCTTCGATTAGGTTTAATTGATAAAAAAAATGCTTCAAATCTATAAACTAATGTGTAAGATGTTGCCCTGGCAAAGGTCCTGGCCAACGTTCGATAATCATAGAGAGTAGTGATAGCTTCTTATGCCAATCTTTACAAGTCTTAGCCACCTTTCATTTTTTTTTGCAACTTTTGTTGCACTGTGATATGCTACCTGATCTTTGGAAAAACTGTAAACTTTGACTTTGTACATTTATTTAAACGCAATCTTTTATAGCATTCTGCTAGCATCTTGATCTTTTTTTTTTTTGCGATTTGATGGCTATCGACTTTGTAACATTGACATATGAAGCTACTTCCACCCTCTTAGCGAAGTAGACGGTGACCATGACGGTAAATCGGTGTCAACTAGAAGCCTTTGACGAGATTGTCCTCATAATATCCATGCCACACATATAGAAAATTCTGTGAAGAAAATAGAAGAGTCACATGAATCTCGTCTTCTTTAATTCCGTATTTGCGGTATGACTGATGCAATCCCCTTCCATGGTGGATCAACAGTGCCCGATCCTCATGTTTAGCCCGTATCATAGTAGCCCAGGCATGTCCTGATGATGTCTTGCATTATTTCTGTATTAAGCTAGATTCCGATCTTTATCCATTTCCTAGGCTCATAATATTCAATGACCTTTTGTAGAGTAAGGTTTGTTTTTCATCTTGTTCTACCATCCTTAATAAATCAGGAGGTAGGTTACAATCTCTGTCATTTTCAAAGTCCTGAGATCCCTAGACCCATATCTCATTCAAAAAGGGAGTTAGTAACAACGTCACTCATGTCGTTGATATCTGGGTACCTAGGTACGAAGGCAAAAAATCCAAAGAATAAAAGATTCTAAGGATGATTATTTGCATGGTATTGTTATGAATAAAGAATGAAAGAATATTTTAAAGAACAAAAGAATGTACAACATGAAGGAAAAAAAATGCATTTTATTGAAATAAGAATTTAGGACACAAGCCTATTTCACAAAAGAGTCCTTATTGCCTCTAGGCTTAAGGCAACAAGCGTGTTTTGAATATTACTCTAGATTAGCTCTAAAAATACAGAGATCTCTTCCACAGTCCCATTATTCAAAACACTCTCAAGTATACGAGGGCTTGGAAACTTCATTCCCCGCTTCCCTCTTCGCTTTTGATTTCTTCAAAGGGTCGCAACTTTCTTGTCTCCTCTATCGATTATCGCATTTACTGCCTCATCAAAGTGATCAGGTTTTGATGAATCATCGAACTTCACAATTCCCATTTTAATGAACCTTTCAACCAACTTTTTAAACGTAATACAATTCTCAATTGAGTGACCCTTTATTCCCGCGTGGTACTCGTATTGGGCATTCTCGTTATACCATTTTGGGAACAGAGGTTGCAACGGTTTTAAATAAAATGGGGACACCACGTGTGCGTCAAACAAACTTTGATATAGCTCCTTATATGTCATTGGGATTGGCGTAAATTGAATCTTCTCAGCATTTTGTCTGGGGCCTGATTCTTGTCTTGTTGACCCCTGTTGCCCGGCAGTGATTACTTTTGGCTGATTAACAGTAACTACCTTTGAGTACCCTTTGTTGTACGTACTCGCATTGTTCACTTCATTATCTTTTTTCCTAGGAGTAGATCTCCTAGTGGTTTCTCCCACTTCGATTTTGCCACCCCTTATGGCATTTTCTATCATTTCACCCGCCATGACTATATCCACGAAGCTTTTAGTGGTGCTTCCTATCATATGAGTGATAAAAGGTACCTTTAAAGTTTTGATAAACAACATGGTGGTTTCCTTATCCAAGAGAGGTGGTTGAACTTGCATGGCAACTTCCTTCCATCTTTGCGCGTATTGCCTGAAGCTTTCATTTGGTTTTTTTTTCCATGTTTTGCAACATGATTCTATCAGGCGTCATGTCTGTAACATGATTATACTGCTTCATGAAGGCTTGAGCTAAGTCTCTCCATGAGCTAATATTAGCGCGGCTAAGTTGATTGTACCACCTAGACGCTGCTCCCGTCAAACTATCTTGGAAACAATGGATCAAAATTTGATCATTGTTCACATAGCCAGTCATGCGTCTACAGAACATGGTGATGTGTGCTTCAGGGCAACTAGTCCCATTGTACTTCTCAAATTCCGGCATCTTGAATTTATGAGGAAGCACTAGATCTGGGACCAAACTCAAGTCCTTTGCATCAATACCATGGTGATGGTCGGCATTTTCCAGAGCCTTGAACTTTTCCTCTAACCATCTACAATGATCCTCTAACCGCGCCTTGAGGATTCAGCTCTTATCCCTTCTCTCTCGCCATATCCAAATCAGGGATGACGGGATTAGCAGGGTTGTCTCCTGGATTAGATCCTGAGCCCACTTGGAAGTTCATGGGCGGTCTATTATTAGCTTGCCCCTGTTGAGGCCTAATTGTGACAGGTGGCCTTTGGGGATACTCCTCAGGTTGTACATGTGGTGGGGTGAATCCCCTAGGAAAGTCCTCATTGTCTTCAGCATTAACTAGGGGACCCTTTCCTTTGTCCATTGCCCCACTCAGCATTTGTGCCATTTGAGCCATCATATTATTTTGAGCCTCCAACATCTGGTCCCTCATCTCTTGTTGGAGTTTTTCCATTTGCTCTTGCATCTGGTCTTGCATGTCTCTTTGGAATTGTTCCAATATTTGATCCATTTTCTTCGATTTGGCGCGTGTACAGTAAGGATGTTCAGCTTCCAGATTTTCCTTCCCTTTTTCTCACTTCTCTCTCACTCTGTTATAATTTCAACTAATTAGACTCTCTCTATGGACTTAAATGCAAATGATGTTATGTAATGTAAATGCATGAATGCAAAGAAAGAGAGGCGTTGATTCTGAATTCAATTCCATTAGAAAAAACTTTTCTAGAAAGCAAATTTCTTTACATAAAACGGATCACATATACGGCCTTGGCCTCATATTCCAAGCGAAAACATCAATCCCTTTCTTCGCAAAGGTCAAATCTTACAAACTTCTAGTAGATGCCTCATCTAGCTCCTTTTTGCTTGATCTGGGCTGTGACTCACTGTTCACTTATTTCCATAAAGCTTGTTAGCCTCTTCAAGATACTCAAGACGTGGTGATCCTCGAATAGTCTTTGTCATCTTGAATCCTTGGGCAATTAAGTCTTGTATTCCTTCACGGACTATCAGTCTTCTCTCATCGTGTTTGCTTGGACCATATTCGGACGACCGTATTATAATCCACTTTATCAAAAAATCCGTTTTCTTATGACAAACTCTTCTTAGCAATCAAATTTGATTCAACACCTCTTTTCTATGATGTGAATGCAATGCAATCAAAACAAAAAAGAACATGTTAGCACAAAGAAATAAGAAAAAACAGAATAGGGCACATATCTGGGTGACCACTATGGTTTTGCATAGTTCTACCTAGGGTAAGAACTTAGGTTTTCTACATGTGGTTTAGCTCTAAAGTTGAGGTACCTGAACCAGCAGATTCCTCGATCCTCACCCATTATAGGCTCATATGGACCGAGTTTGGTTCAAGGGAATACATTTCCCTATGGCCATGCGGAAGTGAAAACTTCACGAAGACATAGGTACAGATGTATTCCGGAAGCAATCCACTAGCCCATGCGGAGGTGAAATCCTCACGAAGGCATAGTTTCTCGCTCCCACTTAAAGGTGTGACCACGACGGTCATGCAGTGCAATGCAAAGAGATATATTTTAAAATCACATGCAATAAAAGGATCATATTTTTAAAATCAAAATTTTAAATTCGAACAAAATGACATGAAATTATCGATTTTACGGCTTGACTCTCTTATTATCCCCAGTGGAGTCGCCAAGCTGTCGAAACCATTTTAAATGTTTGATTTAAAAAACGGGGATCGACTTTTAAAAACAAAAATGGGAGTCGCCACCAATCCTTTTTTACTTAGGTGTGATTGGATCACCTTGAAAATCGTTTTTTTTAAATACTTATTTTGGCCCACGAAAAACAAGAAAAATGGGTTCGGGAGTCGGTTACGTATGAGGAAAGGTTAGCACCCTCATAACGCCCAAAAATTGGTACCCAATCGATAATATCATGTCCTAATATTGAAACTTTGAAAAATTTAGAAAATGGACCTTTTTAGTTGAAAAGAAAACCCAGACTTACCTATCTTCAAAGAAATAAAACACCATACCCAGTAAGTTAGGATATAACATCTCATGACCTTGAAACTATGTCTTTATTTTAGAAAATTCCCACCTCAAGACGCAAAATGTCGTACCTAGCAAGTTAGGACACAACGCTTTGAATTCCCAAGAATAGGTTTTTTGATTTGAAATTGGTAAATCTCAGTTTTTTTAAAAAAGGGATATGTAATACCTAAAGTTTCACGAGAAAAATCGAACCCAGTAAGTTAGGGCAAAATTCTTCTCGAAATCCCCCAAATATCACATATCACCACCGTATTTTGAAAACTACTTGAAATAAATATTTTAATTTGAAAGGTATTTTTATAAAAATGGTTTGAGTGAATCATACATTACAACATATATGGCAAATATCAAGTTTATCATAACTACAAACAATTTCTAAAGAATAATAAGAAATAATAAATGATTTAAACAATTGAAATATCATACTGAAACATGCAATTAAAGAATGAAAATAAACGAACATGAAGTATAGTGCAGTAAATAACCAAAAATAAAAGTTATAAGATAATACACATACATATAAATCATGATATTAAAAATAATTATAATAAGTAATACATGTAAAATATATAAATAATTTTGAATAAAGATATTTAAAAAATATAATATAAATAATATAAGTAAATCATGTTATAAAATACAAATAAATTTTACAAAAAAAAAAAAGATTTCATGTGACATTAATATAGTACTATATAATATATAAGATTTTAAAAATATAATATGATAACTTATGAATAAATTACAAATAATATATAATAAAATAATATTAAACAGATAAGATAATAAAATATACATATATATACAAATCCTATATTATTAATATATAAATAATAAAGACAATAATATAGAATATCTAATATAACAAAATAATTTTAATATAATATTAAAATAATTAAAAATGGAATAAAATAAAAAGATTTTAAAATGACAGGGATTAAATAGCAATTAAAAAGATTAAAAGGACTGAACCAAAACACGGGTTAAATTACAAGGGCCAAAGTGGCAATTATGCCAAATCTTAAAACGGCAACATTCTGATTTTAGCCTTCAAAGAGCCCGAGGGACTAAATTGGAACAAAAATAAGGTTTAGGGCTAATTTAATAAAAAATAAAAAAGCAATTTGGACTGAATTAAACTTAAAAAAATTTGCGGAAGGGCCGAAATGGCAATTTGACCATTAAATAAAAATGCGCGGATCCTCTTCTGGATATGGGGTCAACGCGCGGGTCATCTTATAAACGACGTCGTTTTAACGCTTATTTGCTTAAGCGAAAACGGCATCGTTTTTTAAGCGCTATATCTGTCAATTTTCGGACAATAATTTCATTTGGTATCCGATTTTTAAAAAAAAAAACTTTTGAGAAACCTCTCAATACTCTCGTCTGGACTCCCTCACCGGACACTCGGACCACCGTTCCACGCGCTTCACGCGCCGTCATCTTCGGCGGCGTACAGGTAAAACCTTCTCCTTTTTATTTTGATATTATTTTTTTGTATAAAACATGCGCGAATCGAAAAAGAAAAATAAAAAAATGACGAGAAAATAGAATGGAAAATCAACTTTATAAACAGACTTTTTCGTTTTTTATTTCTGTGATTTTTTTTTGAATGTTCTCTCTGTATATCGTGTGTCCCCCATTTACAGGTTTTGTAAGGCTTTTTTTGAATGTTCCCTCTGTATATCGTGTGTCCCAACTTCTCATTGGCCTTCATGTAACGAACACCAATTTCATTTCTCAGTTTCTCAAACCTTGCTTTTCCAAGAGGCTTGGTCAGAATGTCTGCCAGTTGACTCCCTGTGCAGCAATGAACTAGAGTCACTTCTTCGCCCTGTTTGACTTCCCTCACAAAATGGTACTTAATCTTGAAATGTTTTTTCTTCCCATGGAAGACAAGGTTCTTCGCAATTGATTATTGTAGAAAATTTGTGTTGCTTCAACCTGCACAAGATTTAAGTCACTTAAAAGTTTTCTCAACCAAATTGCTTGGTTGACTGCTATTGTCCCAGCTATATACTTCGCCTTAGCTATGGGTTGAGCAATAATTGTGTAACAGCCCACCCGAAAAATATATTATCAAGTTACTGTTTGGCGCGTAGTTATATACGCTAAGGGTAGTTAATGAGTAAGCTAATAGAATATTTGTTTTGGCTATGTGTGCGGCGTATTTGTAGGATTCGCCATTTGGCAAACTCCAGGTTTTGGCAGACTCTTCTGTTAAGTTTTCCGCTAACACCAGATGTTTGGGCAAACTCGTTAGTTCGTAGTTCGATAGGTTTGTCTTTGTAGTTAGTATATGCTGTGATGATGTAATAAGTGATGCCAGAGTTTAGTTGAGACCTAGCTAGAACTGATGTAACACCCCAAACCCGGCCCATACGCCACGGCCGAATTTAGAATGCCACTGCGGAAAACATTTGAAAAATATTTTGACTTAGAGTGAAAACATAAAAATTTATTGTCTTTAATAAAACATTGTATATTTATAAATCCAAATAAAATCAAGTTGTTACAAATCCTTCGATTTGTAATTTTAACATATATCTTTAAGATATGAGTTGCTAAAAATAAAACATATCCAAATAATAAAAATTGTCAATCCACTTTAAAACATAATAATAAACTTCAAAACCTTTAAATGGCCCTTATTACAATAACCAAATATTCGCAAATTCTGAAAATATATATAATATATAAAATAAGAAAATAACTTCATGGGCCACCTCGCATCCACTCCAACTCGGTCCAAGCTTTATGCATCACACGTAAGGTTTGAGAAAAATTGGGTGAGTCACACAGACTCGATGTGCATAGTTATTACATATGTCCCCACATATGGGCTTGGCCCCCATATCCACACAAATCCACATACAAAATTATGCAAAATGAAGCCCAACCCAACCTAATTCCATCCATTACACCTACCTCGGCACACCTGCCGCCCAAGGCCGTGGCTAATCCACCGATCACCTAAGTGATCCCACATAACTTACCGGCGGACTTGCTTTGCTCAAGGCCGTGGCTAAGCCACCGATCACATAAGTGATCCCACATATCAATTAATCCACGGTGATGCACACACGGCTATCAACCGCCGAGATGGGCACCTAGCCAACACCTCCATTGATGAAGCACATAGCTAACATCAAGCGCCAATGTAGCACAAGGCTAACATCAGACCACGTACATAAAGTACACCCTTTCCTTTGATAGTCACATCCCAATTCCCATACATATATATATGTGTATCATGGCAACATATCACTTGGACAATAATGCATCACATGCCATCACATTTCATATATATCATCAATGATCATTTAATATCGTAATTCACTGACCTGAGTATTCGATCACCCACCACGGGTATTCACAAACTTAGCCATTAATTCGGCTACCATTAACATCATATCACATATATATAAATATAACACATACACACAATCAAGAGACAAAGTCGATAACTACGCTTTGCTTTGGCACAATCAATCAAATCCGAAACCCACGTCCTAACGATTTGCACTCCTATGATTGTTGAACTCCTTCCTACACAACCTAAGTTAGAATCGGCTTTAAGTAATAATCCATAAGAATGGCCCTTGGCCGAATGCTACACTTACTTACCTTGAAGAATCGAATCCAAAAGACTCCTCTATGCGAGCACTTCACACTTTAAAACGAAACTAAGAGCAAGAGATCGATGGTATCACCCTCAGAGAATCGACTTCAAGTCCCAAAGAGAAAGATTTGGCACTTGAATGGTGAAGAGAGAGAGATCACGCCAAAGTGGAGGGAGTTGAATGCTAAGAGGATTCGGCTATGGTGTTTCTTAAAATTTCAAGCAAAGACAAGAGAGAAAGAGGCTATAGGGTTCAGCCAAGCCTTACAAAAGGTGATGACAAACTCGGCTATCAAAAGGAAAAGAAGGAGTTTGAGAAAGGAGATAGATTCGGCCAAACTAGCAAATAGAGAGAAGAAGAAATCGCTAGTGACCTTAATGATCTTTGAAGTTTCAACACAAAACAAAGAGAAGGGAAATGAAACTAAATGGCTTATGCACAAAATGGCACTTTGATGGCATTAGGATTTTTGGCACCACACTAGAGAAAGAAGAATAAACCCAAAAGAAAACACCTAAACTCCTTAAGAGAAATTCGGCTACTCCTCTACTCACAAAACCGAAATGGTCATCAAAGAAATCCCCTTGGCCATCCAACTCACATATTCATCACAAATCCCACAATTTCCTCTTTATTTCCTCCTAATCCTATTCCTTCCAAAAATTCGGCCAACTCCCCCTAGTCCATGAAACCATCCATGTTCATGGACAAAATGCCATAGAAGAGTTTCCAAAACAACACTCCATAATCCATGCCTTTTGTCCCCTCATCATACCATAACCTTAAGATTCTTATCCCCAATTTCATGCTTTCCTTAAACCAATATTCAACTTACCAAAATTTGAGAGTCCAACCTATCATAAATAAGGTTTGACCGTCCATCAATGCTAGGATAAAAATAAAGTCTTCAAAAATGCTTTCCATGATACTCGAACCTCTAACCTCAAACAACCTTTCAAGCTCCTTAACCATCTTGCCACTTACTCCTCTTGTGCTTTAATTAACACTTAAATTAACTTAAGTGCTAAGCTCACTTAATCCACTTTATTAAATAAACCATACTAAAAATTATTCTATCTTCCTAAATAGAATCAAGCCTTCACAAGACTATGCTAACACACAAAAATTCATACCTGAATTAACACAAACAACAAGATGATACTCAAATTTTTCCTAAAGCCCAAGGCCCAATCGGCCCAATCCTATTAAGCCCAATTTCAGGATGTTACAACTGAACTAGGATACTGTAGATGATTTGGTACTTAATTAATACTTCTCAAATTTCTAGAGTGATCGTAGGATCCTCTGACTCCCATTATGTAATGCCCCAGTTTTTCTGTAATTTTGGCTTTTGTAAAATTGACACAACTGTTTGTCTGCTTCAGTGGTTATGTGTTCTGGGTGTGTGTGTGAGGTCCCAAGTTCAAGTCTCAACTTGGGTAAATTTTGGTAATTTTATGAATAAAACCCAAACTCTGGTTAGTAGGCTTATAAGTAAAAGTGTATAAGTAATTAACAGAATGGGCCTGCTGGTCTGGTGGTTAAGTGGAGTGTTGGGGTGAATAAGGTCTTGGGTTCGAGTCTATGGGACGGCAATGGCTTTAATTTTTGCTCCTAGTTTCGGCTAGAGTTGTGCCAAGATGGGAGACTGAGTGGTGGTTTGTGAATAGAATTAGGAGAGGATCAGACTTTCTGAGCAGTTGTGTTTTCCCAGAATCCCTCTCTGCCGAAAATTGAGTATCCTCCCCTCCCATAGCCGATTCTTCCATCTTCCTTTTCCCCTTCCCCTTTTTGTCGTTCTTTCTCTCTTCCTCGCTACTATATTTTAATTTTGATCCTCTCTGTAGTCGCCTTATTTCTGTGCAACACTCGTTTCTGCCTTGATTCGGTAAGATGAGTAGCGTAGTTTTACTTTCGTTGTTAGCTTATACTGATGTGCATCATTAATGCTGGATAGGGGAAGTTTCAGAGACTTGTAAACTCTGTTTGAACACTTAGGTTCGGGGGATTTCGGTGGCTTGATTGAAGGTAAGGTTTTGGGAGATATTGGGTTTATCATCTCAATTTAGTTTCATTTTAAACACTGATTTGGATGTTGGAATATCAATTCTTAGGTTCTGGAGTGCGCAGTGATCGTTTTAGCTTCAATCGAGACAAGGTGTGTACCCGGAAACGCAAAAAATGAGGTTTTTCTTACTGTCGATGCCACATGGGCATGTGGTCGCCCGTGTGCAAGATTGTAAGTCACCACACGGCCGTGTGATCGACGAGCCCGGCCGTGCGAGGCCATGTGCGACACACGGGCTCGACCAATTTGGCCGTGTGGGCCACACGGGCGTGTGGGCCCACACAAGTGATCCACACGGGCGTGTAAAATTTTGGTCCAGGCCGTGTAATCCACACAGCCAAGGCCAATTTGGGCCGTGTGGGCCAAACGGGCGTGTGGGCCCACACGGGTAGGCCACATGGGCGTGTGAGCCCATTTTTTCTAAAAAACTCTGTAAGGTTGCACGGGTCACCCAAGTCGACTGTGGACCTACCGTAGGGTCGGTAAGCAATACTTAGACCCTTAAACGAATGATCTGTCTGTCTAATTTCTGTATTAAGCATGTATAGTGATTTGAATATATGAGTTTTAATTGCATAACAACATGTCATTCTTGTATGTTGCATTGTATCGGGGTATGATTGGAGGAAGTATCTGAAAGGCTCTTAAGCCTGTTATCTGGCAGCTCAGCTGCAAATTTCTTATTATGTGCCGCATTTGGTACAACATGGTGTGTAGGGCTGGGTGGGTTGATTTTATCCCCACATGGTGTGTAGGGTTGGACGGAGTTGGTGTGTAGAGGCTGGTGGGTAGGACTCTGTTTTCTGCATATTCTGTCTGAAATGGGCTAAAGCCTTGTAATATGTCTGAATCTGTATCTGAGTGGGCTAAGGTCCGCACCGTTTCTATAAAGGGCTTAGACCCGAACTGTGAATATACGTCTGTTATCTGATTTTACTGTGTGTATGTTTTCTGTAGGGATTACACTCTGAGTTTGCGAAAACTCACCCTTTTCTGTTTAATCTATTCAGGTAATTCCCAGCAGTAGACGGATCGGTGCGGCGGAGGACTCGACGGTGACCACAGTTCTAGACATTTTATTATTTTTATTTTTATTTATGATTTTGATTATATATGGGTAAAATTTATGTAATATGGCCTTTTTGGATTTTTGTTTAAATTTGGGGATTTTTATTTTTATAACTGCTAGCAGTAGGATAAGACGCGAGTTTTCAAATAAACAAATGTTTTTATCAAAATGCTCACGAATTCGCATATCACTATAAAAGCTTTCGCAACGTATAATGTTTTGAAAATGGAAAACGAATAAACAAACGACACATTTTTTACGGTAGCCTAAGATATCGAAAACTGGTTTTATTGTAATTACATTTTCTAAAGCACTTTCATGTGACATCGCCAGATTCGGCCATAACGTCTAGGCCGGGTTTGGGGTGTTACATTTAGTGGTATCAGAGCCAGGTTACAAAACTCGGCTGTGGATTTGGGTTTTAAAAATTGATTTTTTCGAAATGACTTCTAAATGATTTAAAATATATTTTTTTAGACTGATTATGTGGTACACCGAGTCTCTGGCGCCGATCTTGTAAGTGTTTTGATCTCTGTTTAGAATTGTTTAAAATACTAGTTGCATGCTTGAAACAGTCAATAGGTAGTATACTGTACTGAAACACTCTAGGTAGTGTAAATCAAAACTAGCTAGCGGCCCGAAAATCGTAGTAAAACGTGATTCGCGATAACGAACTCGAACTTCGATCATCATGCATAAAATATATCATCAATAAATATCGAAACTGTAACTAATGCATAAAACTATTAATACAGATAAACCCCAAATTTATGATGAGCGCACGAGGTATCCGCGAACATGGTACTAGAGGCCGTGGTAGAGGCCGTAGAGGGGCTCGAGCGGGATCTTCATCCTCTGGATATCTACCTAATCTGGATACGAGCGAAACGCCGATCTCACCTGATACAGAGACCGGGTCTCATGATCGTGAGGCTGGGGATGAAGCACTATCTCGAGCTATGCTACAGATTTTAGAGAGGGTCACTGGGCCCAACACCGGATCTGGAGGCCGCGGGTCGGTTACGGAACGACTCCGGTCCAATGGGGATGAATTATTTAGGGGTGTCACTGGAATCGCCCCTAATGTGGCTGAATATTGGATGGAGGCCACGGAAAGAATCATGGATGATCTGGATTTTATTGCAGAGCAGAAACTTAAGGGGGCTGTTTCTCTACTTCGCGACGAAGCGTACCAATGGTGGCTGACGGTTAAGGAGGGCACTCAGCCCAACCGTTTGACTTGGGATTATTTTAAGACGACGTTCCAGAGTAAATATATGGGGGCCAGCTACATTGATGCTATGAGGCGCGAGTTTCTTAACCTCATACAGGAGGATCGTTCAATGGCCGAGTATGAGGCCGAGTTTCTGAGATTGAGCCGGTACGTCCGGGGCATGGTGGCGACTGAATATGAGCGATGCGTCCGTTTTGAGGATGGACTCATGGACAGTTTGCGAGTCTTGATAGCTTTGCAGAGGGAGCGTGAGTTTGCTAGTGGAGAAGGAGAAGATTGCTGAGGAGGTTAAACGCGCTGAGCGCCAAAACTGCGAGAAAGGAAAAAATAAGAGGGAGTCGGAGCCCTCGAATTCTGTGATGAGGCCTAAGAAGAAGGCCGGTCCGATGGGCGATGGGAGTTGGGCCTCTGTTGCACCCTCACGAGGTAGCGCTTTGTGGACACTGTGGTAGACGCCATCCGGGCGAGTGTTGGAGGACGACTGGGGCATGTTTGAGATGTGGGTCGACTGAGCATCGTGTCAGGGATTGTCCACTGAGGACCGATCAGATGCAACTGCGGATCTCGGGTATGCTGCTGCGACCACCAGAGTAGCTCAACAGCCACTTAGGGTCCGAGGGCAGGCCAGGGGTGGTAACGGCTTGGGCCGAGGACAGAGAGCATCGGGCAGAGGTGCTGGATCGAATGAGGCGAGGCAGCCTGCACTGGTTTATGCTGCCCGTCGCCGTGAGGATCGAGATGCTCCGGACGTCATTACGGGTATGTTTTTCATCTATAATGTACCTTATTTGGCACTGATAGACATAGGCTCTACGCATTCATATGTAGCTAGTACTGTGTCTGAAACTTTGGGGATTCCGGTTGAGATTACTTCGAACGAGTTAACTGTTGTGAGTCTATTGGGGCAATCTATCTGAGTTAGTAAACTATATAGAGACGTTCTGTTAGAGGTTCAAGGGACAATATTTCTGGCTGATCTGATGGAGCTTCCGTTCGGGGAGTTCGATTTGATTCTGGGATTGGACTAGCTGGTCAAGCACCAGGTAAGTCTGGATTGTACGACAAAAAGGGTGGTTTTGAGAACCGAGGAGGACAACGAGGTAGTGGTGATAGGGGAACGTCGAGACTACTTGACGAATGTGATTTCTGCGTTGGTGGTAGAGAAGTTGGTACGGAAGGGATGTGAGGCATTCTTGGCCTACATCAGTGTTTCTGATTCAATGGACTCTTCGGTTAAGGACATCAGAACCGTAAGGGACTTTCCGGATGTTTTTCCTGAGGAATTACCGGGTCTACCTTCGAGCCGAGAGGTGGAATTTGAGATTGAACTCATTTTGGGTACAGCTCCGGTGTCAATTGCGCCTTACCGAATGGCACCAAAGGAGCTTACAGAGCTTAATGCCCAAATTCAAGAACTGTTAGATCGTGGATTCATTCGTCCCAGTGTGTCTCCATGGGGAGCACCGGTGTTGTTTGTGAAGAAGAAAGATGGGACAATGAGAATGTGTATCGACTACCGGCAGCTAAACAAGCTAACAATCAAGAACAAGTACCCACTACCTAGAATAGATGATCTATTTGACCAGTTTAGAGGGGCTTTTATGTTCTCTAATATTGATCTACGATCAGGATATCACCAATTGAAGGTTAAAGAGGATGACGTACATAAAGTGACATTTAGGACTCGCTACGGCTATTACAAGTTCCTAGTGATGCCATTTGGACTGACTAATGCACCGACAGCTTTTATAGATCGATGAAACTGAGTGTTCCAGCCCTATCTGGATCGGTTCGTGGTAGTCTTCATTGACGACATTCTGGTGTATTCGAAGACTGAGGACGAACACGATGAGCATCTCCGGGTGGTATTACAGACGCCATGCGAAAAGCATTGTATCGCGAAGTTCGGTGAAGTGTGAATTACGGCCGAAGTAACCTTTCTAGGGTATGTAGTTTCTGCGGAGGGGATTCGTGTTGATCCTCGTAAGATTGATGCTGTGTTGGAGTGGAAATAGCCGAAGAATAGGTCCGAAATCCACAGCTTTCTGGGGCTGGCGGGTTATTACCGACGCTTCGTAGAAGGGTTCTCCGTGATCGCAGCACCATTGACCAAGCTTCTGCGCAAGGAAGTTCCCTTTGTCTGGACTGATAAGCAACAAGAGAGCTTGAGAAGCTCAAATCGTTCGACACAGCGCGCTGTTCGATACAACCGAATCGGTAGAGACGCATGGTGTCTGATGATGCGTCGCATGTGGGCCTGGGTTACGTTCTGATGCAGGATGGTAAAGTGGTAGCTTATGCGTCTCGTCAGCTCAAGGCGCATGAGGCCAATTATCCGACACATGATTTGGAACTGGCAGCGATAGCCTTCGCTCTAAAGATTTGGAGGCACTACCTGTATGGTGAGAAGTGTACTATCTACACTGATCACAAAAGCCTCAAATACCTTCTCACTCAGAAGGAGTTAAATCTTAGGCAGCATAGATGAGTTGAACTGCTTAAGGATTATGACTGCACCATCGAGTACCACCCTGGTAAAGCTAATATGGTGGCGGATGCTTTGAGCCGTAGGGCTATGACCGATCTGAGAGCGATGTTCGCTCGAATCAGCTTATTCGACGATAGGAGTCTGTTACCAGAACTTCAGGTTAAGCCCACATGGATTGATCAGATTAAAGGTAAACAGATGGAGGATAAGTCACTTGAGGTGTGGTTCCGTCAGGTTGAGAATGGGGATACTACTGATTTTGGGATTAACAGTGATAGGGTACTTTGTTTCCGCGGTCGAATTTGTGTACCGAGTGATGAGGAGTTACGACAGTCGATTCTGAGGGAAGCGCATAGTAGCCCTTACGCTATGCATCCTGAAGGAAATAAAATGTACCGAGATCTCCGAGAGTTGTACTGGTGGCCAGGGTTGAAGCGTAAGGTTACTGACTTCGTTGCTCGCTGTCTGACTTGTCGCGAGTTAAGTGAGCATCGATTGCCTTCGGGTTGCTTTGCGCAAATGGTGAAGATACCGATGTGGAAATGGGAGCGAGTAACGATGGGCTTCGTTAGTGGGTTGCCCTTAACACCCACTAAGAAGGATTCTGTCTGGGTCATCGTGGATCAATTGACCAAGTCTGCCCACTTCATCCCGATCAGGACAGACTTTTCTCTTCAGAAGCTGGCTAAACTGTATGTATCGGAAATAGTGAGACTGCATGGGGTTCCTGTCTCGATCATCTACGATAGGGATCCCCGCTTTATGTCTCGGTTCTGGAAGAAATTACATGAGGCTCTGGGTTCAAGGTTGGACTTCAGTACTACTTTCCATCCTCAGATAGATGGTCAGTCGGAGAGGGTGATTCAAGTACTAGAGGACATGTTGAGGAGCTGTGTTATAGATTTCCGAGGCAGTTGGGAGGAGTACTTGCTGTTGGCAGAGTTTTCCTATAACAATAGCTATCAGTCTAGCATCCAGATGGTGCCTTACGAAGCCTTGTACGGTTGTAAGTGCCGCACTCCCTTGTGTTAGACTGAGTTGGGTGAGCGACGTGTTCTGGGTCCGGAATTGGTTTTTGAAACTGAAGATAAGGTCCGATTAATTCGGGATCGACTGAAAGCGGCATCTGATAGGCAGAAGTCCTATGCTGATCTGAAGAGAAAGGATATTGAGTATTCTGTGGGGGACTTAGTTTTTCTCAAAGTCTCATAATGGAAGAAGGTCTTGAGGTTCGATCGCAAGGGTAAGCTGAGCACTCGGTTTATTGGGCCGTATCGGGTTCTGAAATGAGTGGGGCTAGTCGCGTACCAGTTGGAGCTTCCCCCAGAGTTGGATCGCATTCATGATGTGTTCCACATCTCAATGTTGAGACGCTACCTCTCTGATCCCACGCATGTGGTTCCTATTGAGGACATCGAGGTTAGACCAGATCTAACGTTTGAGGAGGAGCTGGTCCAGATCCTGGATCGCGGCATTATAGTTCTGCGAAGGAAGTCCATCCCCTTAGTGAAAGTGCTGTGGCGGAATCATAGCACGGAGGAGGCCACTTGGGAGCCGGAAGATTAGATGTATCAGTAGTATCCTCACCTTTTCTGATCAGGTAAAATTTTGAGGACGAAATTTTCTTTTAGGGGGTAGAGTTGTAACACCCCGATTTTTCTGTAATTTCGGCTTTTGTAAAATTGACACAACTGTCTGTCTGCTTCGGTGGTTATGTGTTCTGTGTGTGTGTGAGGTCCCAAGTTCAAGTCTCAACTTGGGTAAATTTTGATATTTTTATGAGTAAAGCCCAAACTCTAGTTAGTAGGCTTATAAGTAAAAGTGTGTAAGTAACTAACAGAATGGGCCTGCTGGTCTGGTGGTTAAGTAGAGTGTTGGGGTGAATGAGGTCTTGGGTTCAAGTCTATGGGACGGCAATGGCTTTAATTTTTGCTCCTAGTTTCGGCTAGAGTTGTGCCAAGATGGGAGACTGAGTGGTGGTTTGTGAATAAAATTAGGAGAGGATCAGACTTTCTGAGCAGTTGTGTTTTCCCAAAATCCCTCTTTGTCGAAAATTGAGTATCCTCCCCTCCCATAGCCGATTCTTCCATCTTCCTTTTCCCCTTCCCATTTTTTTCGTTCTTTCTCTCTTCCTCGCTACCATATTTTAATTTTGATCCTCTCTGTAGTCGCCTCATTTCTGTGCAACACTCGTTTCCGCCTTGATTCGGTAAGATGTGTAGCGTAGTTTTACTTTCGTTGTTGGCTTATACTGATGTGCGTCATTAATGCTGGATAGGGGAAGTTTCAGAGACTCGTAAACGTTGTTTGAACACTTAGGTTCGGAGGATTTCGGTGGCTTGATTGAAGGTAAGGTTTTGGGAGATATTGGGTTTATCATCTCGATTTAGTTTCGTTTTTGTAACAGCCCAAAATAGGGCCTAGCCAGAATAGTGGTTTCGAGACAACAAATCCGAAGTAAAAATATTTAATTTATGATTGTTTTAGAGTCTATGATATGTTTGGGTGATGGTGTGCAAATTTTGTTAAGTAATTTTTATTGATAAAGTGCCCAATTTTATTATTGGGATTAAATTACATTAATTGCAAAATATGAGTTCTAGAACATAAGTACTTGTTTTAAATGGGGGTTTAAACTAGAGGTCTTTAAATGGCAAATAGACCATCATATTTTGTTATGGACAAAACTAGTCATGGAAGGGTAAAAATTAAAGGTTTAGTAAAAAGGGCATTTTTGTCATTTAGGTGTTTTAAGGCATAAAAGACAAAATTGAAACCCAAAAATCTGCTCATTCTCTTCTCCATGCTGCCGAAATTTTCAAGAAGCCATGGCTAGGGTTTCAAGCTTTTTCAAAGCTCAATTGTAAGTGCATTTGAGCCCCGTTTTTCATGTTCTTCGTATTTTTGAGATCCTAGAAGCTTAACCTTTCTATGTTTACCATTTATTTGCATGAAAAATGAAGATTAAAAATTGACCCATGCTAGATATTTGTGCATTTTGATGTTTAATGGTAGAATAAGGGTGCACGAGGTTAGGAGAACGATTTTTGCTAAGTGATTTTCGTTGAAAATGGTTAAAACGGGTTAATTAGTAAAAGTTGTAAATGCTCCTAAAAGTGTGAAATAATAAGAATTTGCGATTGCTTTGGAAGAGAAAAAGGTTCGTCTGACCTTGAATTTTATAGAAATTGAATAAAAATCATATTACGAGCTTAGGGGCAAAATCGTAATTATGAAAAAGTTTAGGGGCAAAATTATATATTTGCCGTAGTATGATTTTTGTATTAAAATGAGTAATGTGAGTGATAATTAAGTGAAATGTGACATTTTAGATCAAAGAAATCGAGATTTGGACTAAGTATGGGGAAATGTCAATCAAAATGACCGATTCGCGTCGAGGTAAGTTCATATAGTTAGTCTATAGTGAACGATTATTAAATTTGAATTGAGATGGTGTATTATTTTATATATGTTTGTTATCTATTCATGACTTTATGCAAGTACGAGATTGGATTGAAGGATCAATCATGAGAAATGTAGGGTCAAGTACATTCGTACTACGACTCGTGATGAATTGACGGAAAAGGCCATGGTTGGACCATGGCAGTGAGTGTGCCAGTGTAAGACCATGTCTGGGACATGGCATTGGCCGCAAGTTGTGTCAGTGTAAGACCATGTCTGGGACATGGCATCGGCTCGAGATGAGTGCCAATGTAAGACCATGTTTGGGGCATGGCATCGGCACCGATATGTGATCCCATGTAAGACCATATCTGGGATATGGCATTGGCGTCCTACCAGGTGTACGAGATATCCCGAACATCCCTAATATTACAAGTAGTTCAATAGGAAATTCAAGGAGTATGCTCAAGATAAGTAAGAATAGGATATGTGAGTATTATGACTAGGCACAGGTATGTATACGAGACTCATAAATAATGTGCTCGGATTATGATACATTATTGATAAGGATGCAAACGAGTAAGATGTGTCTATGATCACTTGATTGTTATGTGCCAAGTTATAATATGCTTTGGTGTAAGTGTGTATAAATGAAAGTGAACACAAAGAATTAATAAATGAGTAAAATTGACATTAAAACAGTTGTGGGCAGCAGTATTAGTATAACTTTGAAAAATCACCAAAAATGATGGAAATTGAATTAAAGGCTGGGTGAGATATTAAAATAAATCTTAATGAGTCTAGTTTTTTTATAAAAGAAATAGAGTAAGCAAAAGAAGTGTGAATTATGAGATATTTGAATTTTAGTGAGACAGGGTCAGAATGAGTTTCGGAATCCCCTGTTCTAACTTTGGAAAATCAGTAAAAATTTAAAAAAAATAATTATGGAATATAATTCATATGATTGAAATCCTTAATAAGTATATTTTCAATTTAAATAAACGAGAACATCATATGAAATTTATATGAGGATAAAATTGATTTGTAGTGAAGAAGTGTCAGAACTGTTGGACAGCGAAATAGGGGTAAATTTAATGAATAAACTGTACTAATTGGCTAGGCCAAAAATTCTTAAATTTCTATGGTAAGAAGTTATGTGAGTCTAGTTTTAGGAAAAATTAACGGTTCTTAATTTGGAGCTCTGTAGCTCAAAAAATAAATAATTTAGTGACAGTGACTCAAGTAGACAGATTAATGTGAACATGAGTAATAATGTGTAAGCATGTGATATAATGATTATATCATCTTAAGAAATTATTGTGAGGATTTATCCACACAAGTTTATTAATTTCTTATTATTTGCATATGAACTTACTAAGCATTTATGGTTACTTCCCCTCTCTTTTCCCTTGCCTTGAAGTATCGCCAAGTTAGCTCGGGGATCGGTAGACGTCAGAGATTCACTCACACTATCAATTGGAACACTTGGTATATCTAGATACATTAATTTTTGGGTTATGGCATGTATAGTAGGCTTGGTCGTTTTTTCATATATGTCATATTTCTTATGGCCTAAAAGGTTGGGCCTTATTTAATAAATGTTCATTTTGATTAAGGCTATTTGGAGATGGCTAATATTGATGGTTGTTATACGCCTATGATGTGGTTATTCATGTATGTGGTAATTGCATAATTGAGATGTTGTGGATGTGGTTTACAAATGATTTCATGAATGACGATATGTATGGGAATGTGTATGCATAATTGGATATTCGGATGTCCAATTATAGCATGATACATGTTGATGAAATGGATACAAGAGAGTTTGTGTTTTAGAGTGGGGAACTGGCTTGGAAAATAGCCAACTTACAGGCCACACGGGCAGAGACACGGCCATGTGTCTCAGCCACGTGATAGACACGGTCTAAGGGCACGGGCGTGTGCCAAGGCCGTGCGACCCTATTTTGATGATGACGTCATAAACAGAGAGTTACACGGGTTAGGGACATGAGCGTGTCCCAGACCACACGGGCGTGTGACCCCTTTTTTGACAAAATTTTCTAAATTTTCCCAAAAGTTTTCAAAGTTCTCGGTTTAGTCCCGAACCATCCTAAAGGATATTTTGAGCTTTATAAGCCCATATAAGAGAAAAAATGCATGTGTTAGAAAATTTTTAAATTTGACGAAATTTTATGACCCGGTTTTACATGTTCAAGAAATTTTAAGTCCAGTAATGCCTCGTACCCTGTTTCGGCATTGGATACGGGTAAGAGGTGTTACAATTTTAAACACTGATTTGGATGTTGGAATATTAATTCTTAGGTTCTGGAGTGCGCAGTGATCGTCTTAGCTTCAATCGAGACCAGGTGTGTACCCAAAAACGCAGAAAATAATGTTTCGGCGAAAGCTGAAAACCTTACTGTCGATGCCACACGGGCGTGGTCGCCCGTGTGGTAGGCCGTGTGCAAGATTGTAAGTCACCACATGGCCGTGTGATCAACGAGCCCGGCCGTACGAGGCCATATGCGACACACGGGCTCGACCAATTGGGCCGTGTGGGCCCACGCGGGTGAACCACACGGGCGTGTGGAATTCTGAGCCAGACAGTGTAATCCACACGGCCAAGGCCAATTTGGGCCGTGTGGGCCACACAAGCGGGCCACATGGGCGTGTGAGCCCATTTTTTTTAAAAACTCTGTAAGGTTGCACGGGTCACCCAAGTCGACTGTGGACCTACCGTAGGGTCGGTAAGCAATACTTAGACCCCTAAACGAATGATCTGCCTGTCTAATTTCTGTACTAAGCATGTATACTGATTTGAATATATGAGTTTTAATTGCTTAACAGCATGTCATTCTTGTATGTTGCATTGCATCGAGGTGGGTTGATTATGATTGGAGGAAGTATCCAAAGGCTCTTAAGCTCATTATCCGCGGCTACAGTGCAAATTTCTGATTATGTGCCGCATTCGGTACAACATGGTGTGTAAATTGGGTGGGTTGATTTTATCCCACATGGTGTGTAGGGTTGGACGGAGTTGGTGTGTAGAGGTGGTGGGTAGGATGTTTTTCTGCATATTCGCATGCGAAATGGGATAAGGCCTGTAATATGTCCGAATCAGTGTCTGAGTGGGCTAAGGTCCACACTGTTTCTGTAAAGGGCTTAGACCCGAACTGTGAATTTACGTCTGTTATCTGATATTACTGTGTGTATGTTTTCTGTGGGGATTACACACTGAGTTTGCAAAAACTCACCCTTTTTTGTTTAATCTGTTCAGGTAATCCCCAGCAGTAGACGGATCGGTGCGGCGGAGGACTCGGCGGTGACCACGGTTCTAGACATTTTATTATTTTTATTTTTATTTATGGTTTTGATTATATCTGGGTAAAATTTATGTAATATGCCCTTTATGGATTTTTGTTTAAATTTAGGGATTTTTATTTTTATAACTGCTAGCAGTAGGATAAGATGCGAGTTTTCAAATAAACAAATGTTTTTATCAAAATGCTCACGAATTCGCATATCACTATAAAAGCTTCTGCAACGTATAATGTTTTGAAAATTGAAAATGAATAAACAAATGACACGTTTTTGACGGTAGCCTAAGATATCAAAAACTAGTTTTATTGTAATTACATTTTCTAAAGCACTTTCATGTGACGTCGCCAGATTCGGCCATAATGTCTAGGCCGGGTTTGGGGTGTTACACATTAAGTTTTGTTCCTGAGTGTCTCTTCTATATAAGGACATCAAGCTAGCATGTTTGTACGTTTTGCTTCTACTTATTCTTCTTCCTTGCAATTTTACTAAAGCTTTAGAAATTCTAAGTTAGAGTCAGTAGCGAGGAGTTCCAACTTTTAGCTAACACCATTGTTATCACTAGATTACTGGTAATTTATGGTAAACCTTTAGGTCATTATCAAAGGAAATTACATGTTTACAGTAATGCATGCATAGGTTTTAGAATGGTTCTTGAGGAAGGAAACTTTCTGATTCTGGGTTACATGCTACCAAATGGGTTGCATGTTACTGATTCATGCATGCATGTCAAATTTCCATGTTTGATGATTTGATAGATATATTTGTCTCTCTTTTAGCTCAAGAAGCTAACGAAGGTCTCAACAACAAGGGCAAATGACCTGCTGAGTAGATTACTGAACAAGATTTTTTGGTGAGTTCCTTTTTACTTCCATATGTTGTAAATTCTATTGTTGTAAGATGTAACACCCCTCACCCGTATTCAACGCCAGAATAGGGTCACGAGGTATTACCGATCCATTCACAACACATATAGCATACATTTATGCAACAATAAGTATTTATTCTAATAAATCATTCCACACAATCACATTGTAACACCCCTAACCCGTAACCGTCGCCAGACTAGGGTTAAGAGGCATTACTGAATCATTGGAACCATTTACAATCACTTCACGACACAAATTCAATCATAAATCATACAACTTCAATCACAAACATATAGTCCCTTATCGAGGCCTACGATACCTTAAACACGCTTTATAATTAGGCCGGGACTAAACCAACCACTTACGAAAATTTTCAGAAATTTAAAACTTTTTCAAAGCTGTTGAGGTCACACGCCCATGTGACCAGGCCGTGTGCCTCCCACGGCTACTAGACACGCCCATGTGTCCTGGCCGTGCCAAAATAGAGCATGTATACTGACTTATCCACACGGCTACCAGACACGCCTGTGTGTCATGGCCGTGTGAAAGTATGCTAGCTACTGACTTGGTCACACGGCCACCAGGCACGCCCGTGTGCCACGACCGTGTAACCTGCCCAGGCACACCTCGAAGTGATCCTTGAGCCACCCGGTGGAATTACACGCCCGTGTCCCTTATCCATATATGCAAAATAGGCCATTTGAAAGGCCAAAATGCCACCCATACTTGGGTCAACCCTACAAGCACATTTAAGCATATTTAAGCATACTTTCACTCACAATTTGACAACCAAAAACATGTCAAATGATCAACATATCATCTTATTCAATCTCACTTCTAAACATGTCTACTTATAAACCAAATTTCTCAACTAAACACATGCATTACCAAGCATGATTCATCCACAACATCACTAAGTTACATTAGCATCAATCCATCACTAAGCTTACCATTTATAAGACATTTTCATTGCCATCAAAACATACTTCACATGCCAAATCCACATATGCATATTTCCAACATTTATCTAGCCACATCACATGGCTATTTACACATCCCAATTGTATTTCAAAACAACTAGCCTATACATGCCATATTCAATTCGAGCTCTCACTTAACATTCACAATTCCATTATATCATACCGTTCAATTCATAACATTAAACATAGTTAAATGCATGTATTATGTCCGAACTTACCTCGGACGTCGAAATACCGAAACGGTCGATTAATCGAGTACTTTGTCTTTGCCTCGATCTCGATCCGAACCTCTTCTCTCTTGGTCTATACACATTCAAATTCAATCCATTCAATCACCAAATCATTCATTTTAGTCCAAACAGACATATTTAAGGCATTTTACATAATAGCCCTCACATTTTCACATTTCGACACTTTAGTCCCTAATTCACAAAATCACGAAATACACATAATTTCCTTTCACCCATGCCTAGCCGAATTCTCTTTTTATTCATACAAGTCCACACATCTCATTTATTTCATATTTTAGTCCCTCCATTTACACTTTTCTCAATTTAGCCCAAATAACACAAATTCATCAAAACTCCAAAGACAAACTATATTAATCAAACACATATCTTTCATTTTCCACAATCAAACATTCAAGAATCCACATGTTCATCAATGGCATATTTCAAAAACATCATCAATTCGCAAAATCAAGACATGGGTTAGCTAGAGCACAAAGCAACGATTTCAGAAACGTAGAAATTATCAAAAATTGAACAAAAATCACATACCAATTTTCACTTTAAGCTTGCCGAATGTTCAAAGCTTTAAACTTTCTTTTCTTTTCTTGGTTTTTCGGTGGAGATGGATGAACAATCCACTTCTTTTATTTGTTTTATTATAACTTATAACACACATAATACAAATTTTTAACTTATAAAAATTAATATATAAAAGCATATATATACAAATCAACATTTAATGCCGTCCACCCACTTATAAATTAGGCTAATTACAACATTAATCCTCCAAATTATAAATACAACAACAATTAAGCACTTAACAACCAGCACACAGTATTTTACCCTTTATGCGATTAAGTTTTTTCTCTTAATTCGGCACACAGTCGATAAAATTACCACACAAAATTTTCACACAGGCTATATCACATATAATCAACACCAAAAATAACATTAAAATATTATTCCGACCTCGAATTTGTGGTCTCGAAACCACTATTCTGACTAGGGTCTAAACCGGGCTGTTACAACTCTCCCCCCTTAGGGATTTTCGTCCCCGAAAATCTTACCAGTGAATAGGTGTGGATATTGCTCTCTCATAACATTCTCAAGCTCCCACGTAGCCTCTCCAACTCCGTGTTTATGCCACAATACTTTCACTAAGGAAATTCTTTTGTTTCTCAACTCTTTGGTCTCTCGTGCTAAGATTCGCATCGGTTATTCACTATACGACAAATCTGACTGAATTTCAACCTCAGTAGGAGAAATCACATGAGACGGATCAAATCGGTACCGTTGAAGCATTGACACATGAAACACATTATGAATCTTTTCTAACTCAGGTGGTAACATCAATCTATAAGCAACCGGCCCAACTCGTTCAATGATCTCATACGGCCCGATGAACCTCGGACTCAACTCGCCTTTCTGGCGAAATCGAAGTATCTTTTTCCACGGAGACACTTTCAAAAACACTTTATTACCAACTTCAAATCCGATATCCTTCCGTTTCAAGTCTGCATAAGACTTCTGACGATCTGAGGCCACTTTTAAACTGTCTCGAATCACTTTCACTTTCTGCTCAGTCTCTTTTATTATATCAACCCCGTGAATCTTGTTCTCACTCAGTTCAGTCCAATACAATGGAGTTCAGCATTTTTGACCGTAAAGAGCCTCATACGGTGCCATTTTAATGCTAGATTGAAAACTGTTGTTGTAAGCAAACTCAATCAATGGCAAATGCTTTTCCCACGAACTTTCAAATTCAAGTATACAGCATCTCAATATATCTTCCAGAATCTGAATGATTCGCTCAGACTGACCATCCGTTTGTGGATGAAATGCAGTACTGAAATGTAATTTTTTGCCTAAAGCCTCTTGGAATTTCTTCCAAAATTGCGAGGTAAATCTCGGATCTCTATCAGACACTATAGATAGTGACACTCCGTGCAATCTCACAATCTCAGCAATGTATAATTCAGCTAATCTATCGAGTGAATAATCTATTCTCACCGAAACAAAATGAGCCGATTTCGTCAATCTGTCAACTATCACCCCGATTGGATCTTTCTTTCCTGGAGGCAAAGGCAATCCCGACACAAAGTCCATCATAATTCTCTCCCATTTCCGCTCAGGAATCATGACCGGCTGTAACAAGCCGGATGGAACTTGATGTTCAGCTTTAACTTGCTGACAAACTAAACATTTCGACACAAAGTCAGAGATATCCCGTTTCATACCATGCCACCAATAAAACTGTTTCAAATCATTATACATTTTCGTACTCCCCGGGTGAACAGTCAAACGACTATTATGAGCTTCATTCAAAATTAACTGAATCAACTCTGAATTCTTCAGAACACAAATCCGATCTCTAAATCTCAAACAATCATTACTATCCACTCGAAATTCTAAATCTGAATTCAAATCACATTGAGCTCGTTTTCTTATCATCTCGTCATCACTTTTCTAGGCATCACGAATATGATGTATGAACATCGGTCTTACTTTTAATTCAGCCAAAACTGAACCATCATCACACAGATCTATTTGAGAGTTCATAGCTTGCAAAGCACATAAAGACTTCCGACTCAAGGCATCAGCTACAACATTAGCTTTTCCCGGATGGTAATCAATCATAAGTTCATAGTCTTTCAACAATTCTAACCATCTTCTCTGTCGCAAATTCAATTCTTTCTGGGTCATCAGGTTCTTCAAACTCTTATGATCAGTATAAACATGACATTTCTCACCAAATAGATAGTGACGCCAAATCTTCAATGCAAACACAACTGCGGCCAATTCAAGGTCATGCGTCGGATAGTTCTTTTCATGCGGCTTTAACTGCCTCGAAGCATAAGCAATAACTTTGCCTTCTTGCATCAGCACACAACCCAAACCATTCAACGATGCATCCCTATAAACTATGAATTCTTTGCCCGATTCAGGTTGAACTAACACTGGTGCCTCTTTCAACAATACTTTCAACCGCTTAAAACTTTGATGACACTTTTCTGACCATTCGAATTTAACATCTTTCTGTAGCAACTTCTTCAACGGAGTCGCTATCATCGAGAAGCCTTTCACAAACCGTCTATAATATCTCGCTAGTCCCAGAAAACTACGGACTTCAGACACATTTCTCGGAGGCTTCCATTCTAAAATAGCAGAGATTTTACTCGGATCAACTCGTATTTCCGTAGCTAATACAATATGCCCCAGAAATCCAACCTCATGCAACCAAAACTCACATTTGCTAAACTTAGCATACAATTGTTTCTCACGCAGAGTCTGTAACATAATTCTCAAATGCTCGGCATGTTGCGTCTCATCACATGAATAAATTAGAATGTCATCAATAAACACCACCATAAAGCGATCCAAATACGGTTTGAATATCCGATTCATCAGATCCATAAAGACTGCAGGAGCATTCGTTAGTCCGAAAGGCATCACTAAGAATTCATAATGTCCGTACCTCGTTCTGAAAGCAGTTTTTGGCACATCGAATTCTTTAACTCTCAATTGATAGTAGCCCGATCTCAAATCTATCTTAGAAAACACTGTAGCTCCTTTCAGCTGATCAAACAAATCATCGATACGAGGCAACGAGTATTTGTTCTTTATCTTGACTTTGTTCGATTGTCGATAGTCTATACACATCCTCATATTACCATCTTTCTTTTTCACAAACAACACAGGAGCACCCTAAGGCGAGAAAATCGGTCGTGCAAACCCTCTATCGGTCAACTCTTGCAACTGAGACTTTAACTCTTTCAACTCTATTGGTGCCATTCTATATGGAGCTATCGAGATAGGAGTCATTCCCGAAACTAATTCAATACCGAATTCAACTTCTCTGATTGGAGGTAATCCCGGCAATTCTTCAGGAAACACATCTGGAAACTCACTAACCACAGGCACAGATTCAACTTTCTTTTCTGACACTTTTGTATCAATCACATATGCTAGATAAGCTTTACAGCCCTTTCTCACATAGTTCAAAGCTTTCATTGCAGTTACAACAGCTGATAACCCTTGCATATCACTGGATTCAATTCGAACTATCCCACCATTCTGACTTCTCAATTTAATACTCTTTCTTTTACAATTCACAATGGCATTATGCACAGTGAGCCAATCCATACCCAGAATTATATCAAACTCATCGAATGGTAGCAACATCAAATTAGCCAGAAAACAAACATCCCGAAACATCATTGGACAGTTCTTGCACACTTTATCCACTAAGACACATTTGCCTAAGGGGTTCGATACTCTAATCACAAATTCAGTAGACTCAACAGGTAGAGTCTTACTTGATACTAGATTCACACACACATATGAATGAGTAGAACCTGGATCTATCAATGCTATCACATTAGTATCAAACAGAGTAAAAGTACCAGTGATGATGTCTGGAGATGACGCTTCCTCTCGTGCTCGTATAGCATAGGCTCGGGCAGGTGCTCTCGCCTCCGATCTCACAGCTGTATCAGTAGTCCCTCTCTGGTTTCCACTCACATTTCTGGTGTTTCTGGGTGGTCTACCCCTAGCCATCACATTACTCGATCTCACATTCTGAACGTTTTCTTCCTCAGCCATCTTTGGGCAATCTCGAATGAAGTGATCTCGTGATCCACATTTATAGCAAACTCTATTGTTGTACTTGCCCCAACATTCTCCCACATGTCGTCTTCCACACTGTCTACACTCAGGTTTGTTGCTTTTAGCACTACCAACACTTGATTCCATTGAAGCTTGAGTTCTCGGACCAATACTTAGTCTTACACGGTCTCTATTCGGATATCCAAATGAAGCATTCGGTCGATTGCTTGTATCTCTAAATCTCTTTATCGAAGGTTGAGAAAACTTACTCATCGATCTTTTTCTTTCATCACGAGCTTCAGAATCAGCTTTCTTCTTTTCTTTACTGAGCTCCTCGGCTTTGCATGCTCTTTCGACTAACACAACAAATTCATTTATGTCAAGTATCCCAACCAAAAACTTAATATCTTCATTCAATCCTTCTATGAAGCATTTACACATAGTAGCTTCGGTTGAAACACATTCCCGTGCATACTGGCTCAATCTCACAAATTCCCGCTCGTACTCAGTAACTGACAAACGACCCTGTTTCAGCTCTAGAAACTCTTTACGTTTCTAATCAATGAATCGTTGACTGATATACTTCTTTCTAAACTCAACTTGAAAGAAATCCCAGGTGATTCTCTCTCTCAAAACCACAGATGTCAACGTCTTCCACCAGTTATAAGCCGTATCTCTCAACAAAGAAACTGCACACTTAATACACTCATCAGGGGTCAACGACATCTCATCGAATATCTGAATTGTATTCTCGAGCCAAAACTTGGCTCGCTCAGCGTCGTCATCAGCTGTGGCCCTAAATTCTTCAGCCCCGTACTTACGAATCTTATCCACAAGAGGTTTATTCAATCTGATCGGATCTATCACTTGTGGCACAACATGTACTTGTGGGGGTGGAGGTTGTGGAACAGCCGGATTCATTCGAACGAACTCCGAAAACCACTCACTCATCATTCAGAAGAAGGCTTGCTTAGCCTCTCCTCCCTCACCACTATCATTCGGCCTAGATGTGGCCGGCGCTGTCCCTTGAGCGGGAGCAGGCGCATTACCCTCTACATCGTCAGCAACTGCTCGATCGAGATCCATTGCTATATGAAAACATATTTATAACTGTCAGAATTCATTACACTATCACAATTTTATATATGGATTTATAGCTAGACTCACACGTGCTACGTTAGTCCAAGAATCGACTAAACCGTAGCTCTGATACCAATAAAATGTAACACCCTTAACCCGTAACCATCGCCAGACTAGGGTTAAGAGGCATTACTGAATCATTGGAACCATTTACAATCACTTCACGACACAAAGTCAATCATAAATCATACAACTTCAATCACAAACATATAGACCCTTATCGAGGCCTACAATACCTTAAACACACTTTATAATTAGGCCGGGACTAAACCAAACACTTACAATTTTTTTTAGAAATTTAAAACTTATTCAAAGCTGTTGAGGTCACACGCCCATGTGACCAGGCCGTGTGCCTCCCTCGGCTACTAGACACGCCCATGTGTCCTGGCCGTGCCAAAACAGAGCATGTATACTGACTTATCCACACGGCTACCAGACATGCCCGTGTGTCATGGCCATGTGAAAATATGCTAGCTACTGACTTGGTCACACGGCCACCAGGCACGCCCGTGTGCCATGACCGTGTAACCTGCCCAGGCACACCTCGAAGTGATCCTTGAGCCACCCGATGGAATTACACGCCCGTATCCCTTATCCATATATGCAAAATAGGCCATTTGCAAGGCCAAAATGCCACCCATACTTGGGTCAACCCTACAAGCACATTTAAGCATATTTAAGCATACTTTCACTCATAATTTGACAACAAAAAACATGTTAAATGATCAACATATCATCTTATTCAATCTCACTTCTAAACATGTCTACTTATAAACCAAATTTCTCAACTAAACACATGCATTACCAAGCATGATTCATCCACAACATCACTAAGTTACATTAGTATCAATCCATCACTAAGCTTACCATTTATAAGACATTTTCATTGCCATCAAAACATACTTCACATGCCAAATCCACATATGCATATTTCCAACATTTATCTAGCCACATCACATGGCTATTTACACATCCCAATTGTATTTCAAAACAACTAGCCTATACATGCCATATTCAATATACACATCTTCAAAAGTACCAACATAGATTGCCAATAGTGTGATAGAGATGCTAACGATCCCCGAATCTGAGCTAACTCTGCTGACACTGTAAAACAGAGAAACAATTCACACAGTAAGCTTTCAAAGCTTAGTAAGTTCGTAACATAATACATTATACCAAAATAAAACATCACATAGATTAATTCACAATCACATATATACCATACCATCCAAAGAATATATGTTCAATTAACCTTTCATAAACTCATTATATATGTTCAATTAACCTTTCATAAACTCATTCATAGTCTCATCAACCACATAGGTTTCGAACGTACCTTATCGAATACTTAGTTATCGATTACATATGCTACTCAATACTCACTATTCCATTTTGTTCAACTTTCGTCCCTTTTTTGATTCAATCGCACACTTAGTGCCCAAATCGTTAGCCGAAGCTTAATCAACATCGCACACTTAGTGTATCTATATCAAACTGGTCTTAAACCGGTATCACACACACAGTGCCAACCACAAAGCCGAAGCTTATATATTTCACACACACAGTGCTAATCATTTCAGTTACATTTCCGAATACGCACACATAGTGCCACGTAACTCGAGCTCTCACTTAACATTCACAATTCCATTATATCATACCGTTCAATTCATAACATTAAACATAGTTAAATGCATGTATTATGTCCGAACTTACCTCGGACGTCGAAATACTGAAAGCGATCGATTAATCGAGTACTTTGTCTTTGCCTCGATCTCGATCCGAACCTCTTCTCTCTTGGTCTATACACATTCAAATTCAATCCATTCAATCACCAAATCATTCATTTTAGTCCAAACAGACATATTTAAGGCATTTTACATAATAGCCCTCACATTTTCACATTTTGACACTTTAGTCCCTAATTCACAAAATCACGAAATACACATAATTTCCTTTCACCCATGCCTAGCCGAATTCTCTCTATATTCATACAAGTCCACACATCTCATTTATTTCATATTTTAGTCCCTCCATTTACACTTTTCTCAATTTAGCCCAAATAACACAAATTCATCAAAACTCCAAAGATAAATTATATTAATCAAACACATATCTTTCATTTTCCACCATCAAACATTCAAGAATCCACAAGTTCATCAATGACATATTTCAAAAACATCATCAATTCGCAAAATCAAGACATGGGTTAGCTAGAGCATAAAGCAACGATTTCAGAAACGTAGAAATCATCAAAAATTGAACAAAAATCACATACCAATTTTCACTTTAAGCTTGCCGAATGTTCAAAGCTTTAAACATTCTTTTCTTTTCTTGGTTTTTCGGTGGAGATGGATGAACAATCCACTTACTTCTTTTATTTGTTTTATTATAACTTATAACACACATAATACAAATTTTTAACTTATAAAAATTAATATATAAAAGCATATATATACAAATCAACATTTAATGCCGTCCACCCACTTATAAATTAGGCTAATTACAACATTAATCCTCCAAATTATAAATACAACAACAATTAAGCACTTAACAATCAGCACACAGTATTTTACCCTTTATGCGATTAAGTTTTTTCTCTTAATTCGGCACACAGTCAATAAAATTACCATACAAAATTTTCACACAGGCTATATCACATATAATCAACACCAAAAATAACATTAAAATATTATTCCAACCTCGGATTTGTGGTCTCGAAACCACTGTTCCGACTAGGGTCTAAACTGGGCTGTTACACACATTGTCCCTTATAAGGGCCAACGAGGCCTTAAACATGCTTTAGAAGTGGTTCGGGACTAAACTAATATCATACGGAAATTCTGGACACTTAGAAATTTTTCATGTAAACAAGGGTCACACACTCGTTTGAACAGTCTGTGTGCCTCACACGACTAGTAGACACGCCCGTGTCTCAGGCCTTGTGAAAACAGGGTATACATACTGACTTGGGTCACACGGCTGACCACACACCCGTGTGTCTAGCCCGTGTACCATTCAAAGTGGCCACACACGCCCGTGTGCCAGGCCGTGTGTTAGGCCGTGCCAAAACTGTAGGGTATACTGACTTGTGCAACACAGCCAAGTCACACGCCCGTTGTAACACCCCTCACCCGTATTCACCATCAGAATAGAGTTACGAGGTATTACCGATCAATACACATCATTTAACATCCAATACTCATACATTTAAGCATTCATACTCAGATACCATTCAACACAATCACATTGTCCCTTATAAGAGCCTACGAGGCCTTAAGCATGCTTTAGAAGTGGTTCGGGACTAAACCGATAACATACAAAATTTTTGGAAAACTTAAAAATTTTTCATTCATTCAGGGGTCACACACCCGTGTGAATAGGCCGTGTGCCTCACACGGCTTCAGACACGCCCGTGTCACAGGCCGTGTGGAAACAGGGCATACATACTGACTTGGGTCACCGGTCGACCACACGCCCGTGTGTCTAGCCGGTGTGCCCTTCGAAGTGGCCACACACGCCCGTGTGCCAGGTCGTGTTCCATTTAGGGGGTATACTGGCTTGTGCCACACGGCCGGTCACACGCCCGTGTGTGAGACCATGTGGAGCATACTGACTTTATTTAATATCAACACCAGGGGACACACGGCCGTGTAGTATGACCATGTGTCACACACGGCTGAGACACACGCCCGTGTCTATGCCCGTTTGGACAAAAATAGCCCATTTACAAGGCCAATTTGCCATCCTTATTCATGCTCACCTAAACAACTAAAATGGTACCATTTCAACAATCAATAAGCAGCCAAAATTTATCAACCAAAAACACAATTCATACCATATCCATTTCAACCAACTTCAATACTCAATTCAATGCCAAATAACTATTCAAAATACTTATCACCTCAACTTCTAAAATCATACTTCATCAACGCATTTCTCAAGCATTAAACTCCATAAATCAATTTAACCATTTACAACTATATAACCATCACCATTTTCATTCTAAACATGCCAAAATAAGCCATCACCCATGGCTAAATATATATAACCAAAACATAAGCATTTACAAGCTATTTCTAATAGCTAAACACCCAACCATATTAACATCATTTACAAGCCAACTCTCATGGCTATATTCATAACCAAAATACCACAAATAGCCTATACATGCCATATACCATATATACACAACTCAAAAGTACCAAATAGATGTTCGATAGTGCGATGATGTTCCATAGCTTAGTAAGTTCATACTAAATATACTCAATAATTCATAAAATACAATTCATCAATTTGAACAAGTTAATGTATCATTCATGATAATATCAAACCTTTCATAAACTTATTCATACACTAATATGCAAAGTCATAATCTTTTCTATTTGATCTTCATACTTACATGTACAAACCTGTACAAATTCATAACGAACTCATACCTTCCCGTAGCACTATGAATACTCGATGTTTCGCACACTAAGTGCCATCGCATAGCCAAAGCTATTATAATTCCGCACACTAAGCGCCTTACTCGATGTTTCGCACACTAAGTGCCATCGCATAACCGAAGCTATTATAACTTTGCACACTAAGTGCTTTACATAGCCGAAGCTATATCAGTCTCACACACTAAGTGCCGTATATAGCCGAAGCTATCTCAAATCGCACACTAAGTGCTAAACATTGTCAATTTATCGTCGAACATGACCGTAGTCTTGTATATACAATTTATGCAATATCAAAGCGTTAAAAGCATAATTGTAACAATGTTTATCATGTACGAACTTACCTCGAATGCTAAAATAGTGAATTGAGTCGTTTAGTCGATCACTTTCGTTTTTCCCCGATCCTGATCTGAATTCCTCTTTTCTTGATCTAAATGTATTCAAAATTAACTTATTCAATCTCATATTCATTCAATTTAGTCCAAATCACACTTTAAAGTACTTTTACACTTTTACCCCTAAATTTTCACATTTTTACAATTTTGTCTTTATTTCACAATTACACAAAATTCACATAATTCAACAAGACCCATGCTTGGCTGAATTACCATAATGCCCCTAGTAGCCCAAAACTTTCATTTATTTCAAATTTCAACCACTCAATTTGCATATTTCACAATTTAATCCCTATTATGCATTTTTATCAAAAATCACTTTACAAAACATGTAAAACTATCATCAAGCCTTCATAAACTATCATCAAACTTCAAAGAACACATTCAAAAATGGCGACTCTCAAAATCTTTAACAATTTCAAAATCTAAGATACGGGCTAGCTAGAATACAAAGCAACAATCTCAAAAACGTAAAAATCATAAAAAATTGAGCTCAAAACATACCTAATTGCTTGAATCTTTCCTAGCCGAATGAAGAAACCTATTTCTTCTTGTTCTTGTTTTAATTTTGGTTCCAAAAGATGATAATGGAGAATCATTTTGATTTTGTTTTATTAATATTAACTTAATTTATCAAATACCAATTTTAACCTTAAATTATAACATATAAAAAACATATAATGGATGGCCATAATTGTCCACTTACACTACCAATGGTCTAATATCATCATAAGGACCTTTGGTTTAATAAATCATAGCAATTAAACACCTTTAACAAATAGAATGCTACTTTTGCATTTTACGCGATTAAGTCATTTTTCTCAGACTGAGTAATTAAACGATAAAATTCGCTCACAAAATTTTCACACATATCAAGTATCATGCTGTAAACACATAAAATAATATTAAAATAATTTTTTGACATCGAATTTGTGGTTCTAAAACCACTATTCTGATTTAGCTAAAACCGGGCTGTTACACTTACTTTGTTTATTTCCTTCAATGTTTTATAGTTAATCGAAGCTATCTCAGAACCGAGGATCGACAAGAACTTCATCGCACTATCAGACATCTATTTGGTACTTTTGAGTTGTGTAAATATGGTATATGTCATGTATAGGCTTGTGTCATTTTGGTATGTTTGGTGAATATGTAATTTGGCCATTTGGGTTGGCATAAATTGATGAACATGATGATGTTATAAATATGCAAATGAGTTCAATTTTGAGTTTGGTAAATTGACTTATGTTAGGTGATTGAAGTTGATAATTTGGAAGTTATGTGTTTGTGAATTAATGTTTGATAATGCATGTTTGAAATGAATCAGTAAATTGAATTGTATATGTGAATTATGGTAAATGAACCATATTGTTGATGTTGTTTTGGTTTATATTTGAGTAAGTGAAATAGTTGTAATTGTATAGCATGAAATGTGCATGAGTTTGGATTGATTTGGCTGCATATTTTTGCCTTGAAATGGTACCATTTGTACTTATGTAGGTATGTGCAAAATGGGGTGGAAAATTGGCTTTGCAAATGGCCTATTTTTGTCCACACGGGCGTGTGTCTCAGCCGTGTGTGACACACGGTCAAATTACACGGTCGTGTGTCCCCTGGTGTTGAAATTAAATTAAAGTCAGTATGCTCCACACGGTCTCACAAACGAGCGTGTGACTGACCGTGTGGTACAAGTCAGTATACCCCCTAAATGGCACACGGCCTAGCACACGGGTGTAACAACCCAGTTTTAGCTAAATCAGAACAGTGGTTTTGGAACCCCAATTTTGATGTCGAAAAATTATTTTAATATTATTTTATGTGTTTACAGAATGATACTTGATTTTTGTGAAAATTTCGTGAGCGAATTTTATCGTTTAATTGATTAATTTGAGAAAAAGGACTTAATCGCGTAAAATGTAAAAGTAGCATTCTATTTGTTAAAGGTGTTTAATTGCTATGAGTTATTAAACCAAAGGTCCTTATGATGATATTATACCGTTGGTAGTGTAAGTGGACAATTATGGCCATCCATTATATGTTTTTTATATGTTATAATTTAAGGTTAAAATTGGTATTTGATAAATTAAGTTAATATTAATAAAACAAAATCAAAATAATGCTCCATTATCATATTTTGAAATCAAAATTAAAATAAGAACAAGAAGAACCCGGGTTCTTCATTCGGCTAGGAAAGATTCAAGCAATTAGGTATGTTTTGAGCTCGGTTTTTAATAATTTTTACATTTTTGAGATCGTTACTTTGTATTCTAGCTAGCCCATATGTTAGATTTTGAAATTGTTAAAGATTTTGAGAGTTGCCATTGTTGAATCTATGTGTTCTTTGAAGTTTGATGATAGTTTATGAAGGCTTGATGATAGTTTTACATGTTTTGTAAAGTGATTTTTGATAAAAATGCATAATAGGGATTAAATTGTGAAATATGCAAATTGAGTGGTTGAAATTTGAAATAAATGAAAGTTTTGGGCTACTAGGGGCATTATGGTAATTCGGCCAAGCATGGGTCTTGTTGAATTATGTGAATTTTGTGTAATTGTGAAATAAGGACTAAATTGTGAAAATGTGAAAATTTAGGGGTAAAAGTGTAAAAGTACTTTAAAGTGTGATTTGGACTAAATTGAATGAATATGAGATTGAATAAGTTAATTTTGAATACATTTAGATCAAGAAAAGAGGAATTCAGATCAGGATCGGGGAAAAACGAAAGTGATCGACTAAACGACTCGATTCGCCGTTTTAGCATTCGAGGTATGTTCGTACGTGAAACATTATTACAATTATGCTTTTAACACTTTGATATTGCATAAATTGTATATACGAGACTACGGTCATGTTCAACGATAAATTGAAAATGTTTAGCACTTAGTGTGCGATTTGAGATAGCTTCGGCTATATACGGCACTTAGTGTGCGAGACTAGGATAGCTTCGGCTATGTAAAGCACTTAGTGTGCGAAGTTATAATAGCTTCGGTTATGCGATGGCACTTAGTGTGCGAAACATCGAGTAAGGCACTTAGTGTGCGGAATTATAATAGCTTCGGCTATGCGATGGCACTTAGTGTGCGAAACATCGAGTATTCGACAGTGCTACGGGAAGGTATGAGTTCGTTATGAATTTGTACAGGTTCGTACATGTAACTATGAAGATCAAATAGAAAAGATTATGACTTTACATATTAGTGTATGAATAAGTTTATGAAAGGTTTGATATTATCATGAATGATACATTAACTTGTTCAAATTGATGAACTGTATTTTATGAATTATTGAGTATATTTAGTATGAACTTACTAAGCTATGGAACATCATCGCACTATCGGACATCTATTTGGTACTTTTGAGTTGTGTATATATGGTATATGGCATGTATAGGCTATTTGTGGTATTTTGGTTATGAATATAGCCATGAGAGTTGGCTTGTAAATGATGTTAATATGGTTGGGTGTTTAGCTATTAGAAATGGCTTGTAAATGCATATGTTTCGGTTATATATATATAGCCATGGGTGATGGCTTATTTTGGCATGTTTAGAATGAAAATGGTGATGGTTATATAGTTGTAAATGGTTAAATTGATTTATGGAGTTTAATGCTTGAGAAATGCATTGATGAAGTATGATTTTAGAAGTTGAGTTGATAAGTGATGTGTCTCTAGCTAACAACGATCACAATAAAGGCAAGCGCACCTATCGAACAGTAGTATAGTTATGGTAAGACCGAAAATATCATATCCACAAGGACCAAGAGTATTAGTAATTACTATCTTTCTATTATCTAGCCTAAGAATTGGAGTGATTTCTTTTTAAACTAAATTAATTAAAAACACGATAGAGAATGAATTGGGAAAATACTTTTTAGACAACTTTATGAGATAGGTAATACCCAAGGAAGAATCCACCTAGACTTCACTTATTACTTTTGATTCATACGATTTATTCACTTGACTTAATCCATAGAAATCTCTAAATTATGTTAATATCTCTTTCAAGACTAAAAACAACTGATTCTAGGTTGATTAATTGAAATCTCTTTCTAATTAAAACCCCTATCGTCGCATTAACTCGATCTATGGATTCCCTTATTAGATTTGACTCTAATCCGACAGATTTTCGTCGCCCTATTTCTAGGGTCGCAATCAACTCCGCTTAATTGTGTTGATCTACTTTTAAACAGGGACTTTTGCTCCTCTGAATAAGCACATTCGACTTGAATCAATAACCTGAATTATCAAAACAAGAATAAGAACTCACAATTAAGAATAAGAACAAGTATTTATCTTATAAATCAAATAATAATAAGATCTGTCATAGGTTTCATCCCCTTAGGTATTTAAGGGATTTAGTTCATACTGATAGAGGGAAACATCATAGGATAGGAAAAACAAAAAAACATAAGAAAACCCAAAAACTTCAAGATAAATTGATAGGAGATCTTCAGTCTTGATGGAGATCCTTCTTCTAAGATGCTCCCGATGGCTGTATTCGAGTATTTTCTGCCTTCTACTCTGCGTGTCTTTTAGGTTACCCCCTAGGGAGTTTATATAGGCTTTGGAACGTCTTTCTTGGCCCACAAGTAGCCTATTCCGAATAGAATTAGTCTTGGATTCGACAGGGACACGCCCGTGTGACACGCCCGTGGAAGAATTCCTTCGACCGTGCTCGCTTCTGCTCGCCACACATGGCCGTGTGGTCTGCCCGTGTACGTTGATCCAAGCCATGTTGATTTCTGATGTAGGCCTATTTTGTCCATTTTTGGCCCGTTTCTCGTTCTTTTCGACTCCCTAAGCTCTCTTGAGTGTAAAACATGAAATTAAAGGATTAAGAGCATCGAATTAATCAAATCTAATGAAAATTCATCCAAAAATAAGCCAAGCATGGGGTTAAAATATGTATAAATTATGGTTTATCAAATATCTCCACACTTAAGCCTTTGCTTGTCCTCAAGCAAAATCCTCAACTCACAATTAAAATTAACTTCCTCAATTCATAATTTTCATCAATAATGTCTCATCATAATTCACAGGTAATTCATACATTGATAATTTAACTAAAAGAGTGCTAAAGATTCAAACAATCCAAGTCATAATTTTTATAACACGAAAACATAGGTGTTTCCCCTTACCTAAATAATCACATTTAATTCAAAATCGACAAGAATTGACATCCTCACTAAAGATTCACTCAAATCACTCAAAGTGTTTAAGGTTCAAATTAAGCACTCAAAAGTCAAACATGAAAAGTTAATCCCATAGGCTTGCATGAAAATCAAATCTCCACCGCTATAAAATAAGATGATACACAAATCAAAAGGTCTTAAAAATGGTTGTATACGGGGCTTGGGTTTAAGGTGTGGATAAAGGCTGAATTAGAGGGTTAGAATCGAGATCGAATTGTCAATTTACCTAACTAGAAAAATAAACTAATACTGAATAATTACAATTGAAAAATAACACGAGCTTCTTCTCAAAATGTAAAATTAAACATTTAAGCTCAAATAACATAGAACTAATAATGAATATACCTTTAAAAATTAATATTTTTTTTAAGAATAAGAACTTACAATAATAAGATAATTTAACAACTGAAATAAAGAACATAGTTAGGCAACTACTCAAATCAAATCTCGAAAAAAATGATTTAATTCATTAGGGAAAATTCTTAATGAATAAAAAAGAGTGAGTTTTGGGTTAATATTAAGGGTAAATCAAAAAACGGTTTATTAGGATTCAAAGGGGTTCAATAGGGTTAATTATGAAGGTAGGCTTTTTATGGAGTAAGTGGGTTAGATCCTAAGTGCCTTTATCATCTCTGAATATCAAATCAAAAGTGTGGTCTTGACATGCATAATTGAAGCAAATTCTAGAATAACAAATCAATATTGACACACTCATAATCAATAAAGTGAGCAATAAAAGAATATGCTCTAAAAGGCTCAAAATCTCACAAAAATTATGGTTTTTGATGTCAACCTTGCAAATTTCAAACTTCAAAGTAATATTTAAATTTAGGGCAACAACCTAATAAATTTTTAATTCTGAAAATAGACTTATCATGCTTGATTCTCTAACGTCTTAAAGTTCAAACCATCAATGCACAATTACCTACGACTTAATCCAAAACATATCAATAAAAATTATAAATCAATAGAAATTTCATTCTAATAGTAATATGAGAAAATTACTTAAGAACAAGACATGTACATTATCCTCAATGTACAAAGATAAAAAATGACAATATAGTGAGAAAATCATAAGATAAGGAGAGAAGTGAAACTTCCTAAATTTTGGATGGAGTCAATGAAAAGAAACCTGATAAAATTGGGTCGAGGTGAATGTGGGGAGGATACTCTGATAGTACCTCGAACCTTTTGAGATCGAATAAATGAAGCAGCCGGCATGAACTTATGGTATTCTAAGCTAAATCTAAATGTTATGAAGAATATGAACTAAATAATAAAGAAAATAAAAAAAAACTAAATGAAAATAAATAATGGAAAATGGATATGAGTTCAAAAATAAAGGGGAAAAAGAGTGATCAACGGTGGCAAGGATGGTGGTTGGTGTGGTGGCGATGTAAAGAAGGAATAAGGGGGAAGGGGGATAGGACAAAGAAGGAAGAAAGACAACGGGAAAAGAAAAGGGAAAAAATGGGGTTTTTAGGCTGGGGAAGAAGGGAAGAGGGAAGAAAATGGAGGAGGAGAGCAATGGTCGGAAAGGGGTGCGGTGGCTAGGGCTCGGGGGAAGGAAATTTGGGGAAGAAAGGGAACCGAAGAATGGGGTTTAAGTAGAGATTGGGACACATGGTCGCGACCCACGCCAGTGTTCCCTGGGCGTGTTAGGTCACACAGCCGAATCGCACGGCCGTGTGATGCTTCTTTCGTTTCTCCCACGCTTGTGTAGAGGTTTCCACGCCCATTTTGATTGATCAGTATCGACCACGGCCTAAAGGCACGGGCGTGTCGCACACCCGTGTGACTCATTCAGTCTCAACCACGGCTTCTGGGCACGGGCGTGTCGCACGCCCGTGTCACTTACTTAGTATTGCCCACAGTTTTAAGGCACGCCCGTGTGGGTTTATCGTAGCCCGTGTTCTATAGGCAGGTTTGACCACGGTCGCATCGCACGGCCGTGGCATTTTATCGCAGCCCGTGTTTTGGGAAAAAATTTTTTTCCTTGGCCCGCACGGTCTCCGCCACGCCCTTGTGCCTACTCGTGGTCACCACACGGCCACGGCCACGCCCGTGTGCAAGGCCGTGTGGTAAGGGAACCTTTGCCTATTAATCTGGTTAGTTTTTAGTTAGGTGCTAAAAATAAAAAATATGAAATTTAATGAGGTTAGTGCTCGGGTTGCCTCCTGAGAAGCGCTTGTTTAACGTCCTAAGCTAGACTTACCTTTCATTCGCATGGTCATGGTGGTTCCAGGAGTTGAAACTCCTCATTCCTGCTATCAATTTTGTCAAAATTAGGTTTTAGACGAGTAATATTTACCTTGAAGGTGCCGAATTTGGAATGAGTTACCTCACTGTACCGTATAGGAAAATATTAAGTACCGTGAAAAGGGTTGTTCCATTAGGTTCAGAAGTGGCAACACGAGGATCTGCATTATCCATTAGAACTCGGTCTCCAACCTTAATTTGACTCGTTTTATTCTTAGGCTCGTCATGGCTCTGCTTTGGTTCATCGTGTACTTTCACTTTCTCCTTAGACTGTGTTCGCCATTCATCTAATTTCTTGATCTGGAGCCTTCGTTCCTCATGAACAGTTCTGTTCCCAATATGAGAGCTGGACCATGGCTCTGTTATCTTTTTCTGAGGGATTTCCTGCAAAGAAGATTGAACATTAAGTTCACTTACATTAACAGGACTTGTATCATCCTGATCACTAGATATTCTGACAGAATCACGTGCTTGGAGTTTAATCATGTCATCACCTACACGAAGTATTAATTCCCCTGTACCAACATCAATAATGGTCCTAGCAATTGCTAAAAAGGGTCGTCCTAAAATTAAAGGAACGTCACTATCCTCATCCATGTCTAAAACAACAAAGTCTACTGGGAATATGAATTTATCAATTTTGACTAGCACATCTTCAATTATACCCCTAAGAAATCTAATGGTTTTATCAGCCAATTGAATGCTCATCCTAGTTTGTTTGGGTTTCCCAAGACCTAGCTGTTTAAACATTTTATAAGGCATAACATTGATACTTGCCCTTAAATCAGCTAAAGCATTATTAACAGATAAACCACCAATTAAGCAAGGAATCGTAAAACTCCCTGGATCTTTTAATTTACGGGGTAGTTTATTCTGTAAAATTGCTGAGCAAACTGCATTTAGCTCCACATGAGACGCATCGTCTAGCTTCCGTTTGTTTGCCAAAAGCTCTTTTAAAAATTTTACTGAATTAGGCATCTGCGAAAGAGCTTCAATAAACGGTAAGTTAATATGTAATTTTTTTTAAAAGTTTAAGAAATTTACCAAATTATTCATCTGTGCGGTCTTTCTTCGTCGCATTGGGGTATGGCACACGAGGTTTGTATTCTGTACTTACCAGTTTTGGTTTATTATGGCTCACCTCAACCTTACCTTTATCTACCACGTTTTCCTGCCTCGGTTTTGGTTCGTCTATCCCTTCACTATCATGAGCAGTAATGGCATGAAGTTGCTCTTTTGGGTTAGTTTCAGTGTTGCTTGGCAAGCTGCCTTGTGGTCGTTCCGAGATCAGCTTGGCAAGCTGACCTATTTGGTTTTCGAGCCCTTGAATTGATGCCTGCTGGTTTTTGAGTGCTATTTTGGTGTTTTGAAAATGAGTTTCTGACACCTAGATGAATTTTGTTAGCATCTCCTCAAGGTTCGGCTTCTTCTCCTGTGGGTAGGGTTCTTTGTTGAAAGCTTTGGAGGGGTTGTTGTCTCTGATTTCCTTGACCACCCCATGAGAAGTTTGGGTGGTTCCTCCAACCTGGGTTGTAAGTATTACTATAGGGATTATTCTGAGGTCTAGAATTATTACCCATATAGTTCATCTGTTCGCTTTCTATGCCAGGGCTATAGGATGGATATTCTGTATTGTTCGTTTCTCCTCCATTTGTATTGCACTGCATCACTGGATGTACCTGCGAGGAACCACATAAACCAACAATTTTTTTACTTAAAAGCTCTACCTGGTTTGATAGCATTGTCACTGCGTCAAGGTTGAAAACTCCGGCGGCTTTTATTGGCTTCGTCCTCATAACTTGCCACTGATAGTTATTTAGTGACAGTTCTTTAATGAATTCGTAAGCTGCTTCAGGAGTTTTGTTATTCAAGGTTCCACCGGCGGCTCCATCTATCAGTTGCCTAGTTGAGGGGTTCAAACCGTTGTAAAATGTTTAAACTTGTAACCATAGAGGTAACCCATAGTGTGGGCACCTTCTCAACAAATCCTTGTATCTCTCCCATGCGTCGTAAAGCGTTTCTAAATCCATCTGCACCAAAGAAGAGATATCATTCCTCAATTTAGCCATTTTAGCCGGCGGAAAGTATTTTAATAAAAAAATTCGGTCATCTGTTCCCATGCAGTGATTGATCCTCGTGGTAACGAGTTCAACCAGTGTTTAGCTTTGTTCCTCAACGAGAAGGGAAACAACCGAAGGTGAATGGCATCGTCAGAAATGCCATTAATCTTGAAAGTGTCGCAGAATTCCAGAAAATTCGCCAAGTGATTGTTTGGATCCTCATACTGCAAACCATCAAACTGAACAAACTGCTGAATCATCTGAATAGTGTTAGGTTTCAGTTCAAAATTATTTGTAGCAACAGCAGGTCTAACAATAATTGATTCAGTTCCTGTTAAATTAGGCTTAGCATAATCATACATAGTTTGCGGAGCAGGATTCTGGTTTACTGGATCTGCAGCGACCACAGGAGGTAGCGGATTATTAGCAGCCATCTCCTCGGTATTAGTGATATCATCTTCATGCTCTTCTTGTATGTATTGTAGGCTTCGCCTTATCTCTCTATGGTTTCTGCGAGCTGTACCCTCAATCTCACTGTCGTAAAGCAAAGGTCCTGACAGATTTCTTCTAGTCATAAACTAGAGATACCTGCCAGAAACAAAGAAAGAAAAAATTAGAAAATAAAAATAAAAATAAAAATAAATTGCGATAAAAATAAAATGGCTAAAGTAATAAAAAATTAGTGTTCCTAATATCTTAGTCCCCGGCAATGGCACCAAAAGCTTGATGTGTCTCTAACTAACTACGATCACAATAAAGGCAAGGGCATCTATCAAACAGTAGTATAATTATGGTAAGACCGGAAATATCGTATCCACAAGGACCAAGAGTACTAGTAATTACTATCTTTCTATTATCTAGCCTAAGAATTGGACTGATTTCTTTTTAAACTAAATTAATTAAAAACATGATAGAGAATGAGTTGGGAAAATACTTTTTATACAACTTTATGAGATAGGCAATACCCAAGGTAGAATCCACCTAGACTTCACTTATTACTTTTGATTCATACAATTTATTCACTTGACTTAATCCGTAGAAATCCCTAAATTATGTTAATATCTCTTTCAAGACTAAAAACAACTGATTCTTTGTTGATTAATTGAAATCTCTTTCTAATTAAAACCCCTATCATCGCATTAACTCGATCTATGGATTCCCTCATTAGATTTGACTCTAATTCGACAGATTTTCGTCGCCCTATTTCTAGGGTTGCAATCAGCTCCGCTTAATTGTGTTGATCTACTCTTAAACAGGGACTTTTGCTCCTCTGAATAAGCACATTTGACTTGAATCAATAACCTGAATTATCAAAACAAGAATAAGAACTCACAATTAAGAATAAGAACAAGTATTTATCTTATAAATCAAATAATAATAAGATCTATCATAGGTTTCATCCCCTTAGGTATTTAAGGGATTTAGTTCATACTGATAGAGGGAAACATCATAGAATAGGAAAAACAACAAAACATAAGAAAACCCAAAAACTTCAAGAGAAATTGATAGGAGATCTTCAGTCTTGATGGAGATCCTTCTTCCGAGCTGCTCCCGATGGCTGTCTTCGAGTATTTTCTGCCTTCTACTCTGCGTGTCTTTTAGGTTACCCCCTAGGGAGTTTATATAGGCTTTGGAACGTCTTTCTTGGCCCACAAGTAGCCTATTCAGAATAGAATTAGTCTTGGATTCGGCAGGGACACGCCCGTGGTGGATTCCTTCAACCGTGCTCGCTTCTGCTCGCCACACATGGCTGTGTGGTCTACCCGTGTACATTGATCCAGGCCGTGTTGATTTCTGATGTAGGCCCATTTTGTCCCTTTTTGGCCCGTTTCTCGTTCTTTTCGACTCCCTAAGCTCTTCTGAGTTTAAAACATGAAATTAAAGGATTAGGAGCATCAAATTAATCAAATCTAATGAAAATTCATCCAAAAATAAGCCAAGCATGGGGTTAAAATATGTATAAATTATGGTTTATCAATAAGTATTTTGAATAGTTATTTGGTATTGAATTGAGTATTGAAGTTGGTTGAAATGGATATGGTATGAATTGTGTTTTTGGTTGATAAATTTTGGCTGCTTATTGATTGTTGAAATGCTACCACTTTGGTTGTTTCGGTGAGCATGAAAAAGGGTGGCAAATTGGCCTTGGAAATGGCTTATTTTTGTCCACACGGGCAGAGACACGGGCGTGTGTCTCAGCCGTGTACGACACATGGTCATACTACACGGTCGTGTGTCCCCTGGTGATGCTATTAAATGAAGTAAGTATGCTCCTCACGGTCTCACACACGGGCGTGTGACCGGCCGTGTGGCACAAGTCAGTATACCCCCTAAATGGCACACGGCCTAGCACACAGGCTGTAACAGCCCGGTTTAGACCCTAGTCAGAAGAGTGGTTTCGGGACCACAAATTCGAGGTCGAAAAAAATATCTTAATATTATATTCCGTGTTTATGATATGTGATTGAGCATGTGTGAAAATTCTGTGTGAAAATTTTATCATTTGTGTGTTTAATTTGAGAAAATGATTAAATCGCATAAAATGTAAAAGTAGCCTTCTATTTGAATAATGGTCGAATTGATATGTCTTTATAAGAGGAAGTCCTTATGATATAAATTTACCATTGAATTTTTGAGTGGACAAAGATGGACAACCATTAAGTATATATATTATGTTATATTAAAGGACATTTTAGTAAATTATGCATTATTATGATTTATAGTAAAACAAAAGCTTAAAAATAAGCCATTATATTATGTTCATCCACCAAAATTACAAAGGAAAGAAAAAGAAAAAGAGTTGTTAAGTTTCGGCAAGGGTTTAGCTTGATTCAATGTATGTTTTGTTTCGGTTTTTGATAATTTCTACGTTTTTGTGATCGTTGCTTCGTGTTCTTCAAAACCCATGCTTTAATTTTAGAATTTGATGGTGATTTTGAGATATGCCATTGATGAATGTTTGAGCTTTGTGAGAGTTGATGATGAAATATGAAAGATATGTGAAAGATTAACATGTTTTGTCTTTGAATTTTTGGTTAAATTGAATAATTTGGGCTAAATTATGAAAATGAGAAATTGGAAGACTAAAATGTGAAATAAATGAAATATATGGGCTTGTATAAGCAAAAGGAAAATTTGGCTAGGCATAAGTGAAGAGAAATTTTGTGATTTTGTGAAATAGGGACTAAAGTGTCGAAATGTGAAAATGTGAGGGCTATTTTGTAAAATGCCCTAAATATGTGTGTTTGGACTAAATTGAATGAATTGGTGATTGAATGAGCTAAATTTGAATATGTATAGACCAAGAAAGAAGAGATTCAGATTGAGATCGAGGCAAAGACAAAGTGCTCGATTGATCGACTAGTCTCGGTATTTCTACGTCCGAGGTAAGTTCGGATATAATACGTGTTCTTAAATTATGTTTAGATGCTATGAAATGAATAGTTATGTGATTATTAAATTAGAAATGCTATGAATGGAATCAAGTTAGGTGGCACTAAGTGTGCGTAATTAGAAAGGAGACAGAGATGATTAGCACTGTGTGTGCGAAATAATAGAAGCTTCGGCTTTTTGATTGGCACTGTGTGCGCGATACCAAATTAATTTCAGTTTTATACTGAGGCACTAAGTGTGCGATGTTGTTCAAGCTTCGGCTATGAATTGGACACTAAGTGTGCAATTGAATTGAAGAGATAGTGAACAGTGAGCAAATTTTGGTATCGAGCATTGAATAGCAAGAACGTTAGTCAACTAAGTGTTGGCGAAGGTATGTTTCGAACCTACGTGGTTGATGATATTGTTTAAGATTGAATAGATGGATGTATGATTATATGGTAGAGGATGATATTGTGTTTAGTTGTGGATCTATCTAAGTGATGGTTTATTTATGTTTTGATATTGCATTATTGAGTAATATGTAATATATTACGAACTTACTAAGCTCTTAAGCTTACTATGTGAAGTTTTCTCTGTTTTACAGTGTCTTTAAAGCTAGCTCGGATCAGGGGATCGTCAACGACTCAATCACACTATCGGCTATCTATTTTGGTACTTTTGAAAGATGTATATATTTGGTATATGGCATGTATAGGCTAGTTGATATGTTATATTTTGAGATGTTTAAGCCTTGCCATGTGATATGGCTTGGAAGATGAATGATATTGATTATTATATATATGGGCTATGAAAATGGAAATGGTATGTTTCATGCTTAAAAGGTTGATGAGTATTGTGGTTTAAATGTGAACATGTGGTATGGATTATATGATGCTTGACTTATATGCTTTGGTATGTGAAATTTGGTATTTTGGATGGACTTATTTGAGTTGAAATTGAGTATGGATATAGATGGTATAGTTGATGGTTAATTGGTGCATATATTCGGATGTTTTGGTTGCCATTTGAGATATAAATGCTAATGGTTTGATGCTTGTTAGTGATCCTAAGTGTGGATGGCATGTTTGGCCTTGTAAATGGCCTAGAAATGCCCACACGGTTGAGCACACGGGCGTGTGGCTCGACCGTGTCATTCATGTTGGTAAATTGATACAAGTCAGACTCAACCACGGGCAAGACACACGGGCGTGTGACTGGCCGTGTGGTGCAAGTCAGTGTCGACCACAGGTGAGACACACGGGCGTGTCTTAGGCCGTGTGGACAAGTCAGTATGTATGCCCTATTTTGCTACGGCTTGGACGCACGGACATGTTCGAGGCCGTGTGAGGCACACGGCCTACCCACACGGGCGTGCGACCTCTGTAACTTAGAAAAATGTTTGATTTTTGGAAAAATTTTGTATAATTCCGGTTTAGTCCCGACCCCTTCCTAGTGCTTGTTTAAGGTCTCGTAGACCTCGTAAAGGGACTATATGTATATATTTTGATATGATTGAATGATGAAATACTTTGTGTTGTAAAATTATTGTAAAATGTTCCGATATGTTCCAGTAATGCCTCTTAACCCTAGACCGGCGATGGTTATGGGTTAGGGGTGTTACATTTTATTGGTATCAAAGCTACGATTTAGTTGATTCTAGGACTAACGTAGCGCGTGTGAGTCTAGCTATGCATGTCATATATATAATTGCGATAGTGTGATGAATCCTGACAGTTAAAAATGTGTTTTCGTATAGTAAATGGATCCCGATCGAGCAGTTGCTGATGATGTAGAGAGCAACGCGCCTGCTCCCGCTCAAGGGACAGCGCCAGCCACATCTAGGCCGAATGTTAGTAACCACGAGGGAGAGGCTAAGCAAGCCTTCTTCCAAATGATGAGTGACTGGTTTACAGAGTTTGTTTGAATGAATCCGGCTACTCAACAACCTTCACCCCTACAAGTACATGTTGTGCCACAAGTTGCAGATCCGATCTTATTGAATAAACCTCATGTGGATAAAATCCGAAAGTATGAGGCCAAAGAGTTTAGGGCCACAGTTGATGATGATGCTGAGCGAGCTGAGTTCTGGCTTGAGAATACAGTTTGAATGTTTGATGAGATGTCATTAACTCCTGAAGAATGCATAAAATGTGTTGTTTCCTTGTTGAGAGATATGGCATATAATTGGTGGAAAATGTTGATATCTGTGGTTCCGAGAGAGAGAATCACCTGGGATTTCTTTCAAGTTGAATTTCGAAAGAAGTATATCAGTCAATGATTCATAGATAAAAAACGTAAAGAATTCCTTGAGCTGAAACAGGGCCGTATGTCAGTTACTGAGTATGAACGGGAGTTTGTGAGATTAAGTCAGTATGCACGAGAATGTGTTTCAATCGAAGCTACTTTGTGTAAACGTTTTATTGAAGGGCTGAATGAAGACATTAAATTGCTAGTTGGAATACTCGACTTGAATGAATTTGTTGTGTGAGTTGAAAGAGCTTGCAAAGCCGAGGAGCTTAACAAAGAAAAGAAGAAAGCAGACTCTGAGGCTAAAGATGAAAGAAAAAGATCGATGAGTAAGTTGTCTCAACCTTCGACGAAGAGATTTAGAGATGCAAGTAATCGTTCAAATGCTTCATTTGGACATTCGAGTAGAGATCGTGCGAGACAAAGTGTTGGTCCAAAAACTCAAACTCCGATTGAATCAAGTGTTGGTAGTGTTGAAAGCAACAAGCCTGAGTGTAAATAGTGTGGAAGACGACATGTTGGAGAATGCTAGGGCAAGTACAATAATAGAACTTGTTATAAATGTGGATCACGAGATCATTTTATTCGAGATTGCCCAGAGTTAGCTGAGAAACACAATGTTCAGAGTGCGAGACCGAGTAATACGACGACTAGGGGTAGACCACCCAGAAACATTGGAAATGTGAGTGGAAGTCAAAGAGGGACCACTGATACAGCTGTGAGATCCGAGGCGAGAGCACCTGCCCGAGCCTATGCTATTCACGCTCGTGAAGAATCATCATCTCCAGACGTCATTACTGGTACTTTTACTCTATTTGATACCGATTTGATTGCACTGATAGATCCAGGGTCTACTCATTCGTATGTATGCATGAACTTAGCATCCAGTAAGACTCTATCTGTTGAGTCTACTGAGTTCGTAATTAGAGTATCGAACCCCTTAGGCAAGTGTGTTATGGTTGATAAAGTGTGCAAGAACTGTCCGTTGATGTTTCGAGATATTTGTTTTCCAGCTAATTTGATGTTGCTACCATTCGATGAATTTGATATAATTCTGGGTATGGATTGGCTTACTTTGCATAATGCTATTGTGAATTGTAAACGAAAGAGTATTGATTTGAGAAGTCAGAATGGTGAGATAGTTCAAATTGAATCCAATGATTTGAATGGGTTACCGGCTGTGATCTCAGTGATGAAAGTTCAGAGTTATGTGAAAAAGGGTTGCGAAGCCTATCTTGCGTATGTGATAGATACAAAAGTGACTGAAAAGAAAGTTGAATATGTGCCTGTAGTTTGCGAGTTTTCAGATGTGTTTCCTGAAGAATTACTGGGATTACCTCTGATACGAGAAATTGAGTTTGGTATTGATTTAGTGCCGGGGATGACTCTTATCTTAATAGCTCCGTATAGAATGGCACCAACAGAATTGAAAGAATTAAAGTCACAGTTGCAAGAGTTGACAGATAGAGGATTTGCACGACCGAGTTTCTCGCCCTGGGGTGCTCCTGTGTTTTTGAAAAAGAAAGATAGCACTATGAGGATGTGTATTGATTACCGATAGTTGAACAAGGTGACTATAAAGAATAAATATCCTTTGCCTCGTATTAATGATTTGTTTGATCAGCTGAAAGGAGCTACAGTGTTTTCTAAGATAGATTTGAGATCGGGCTATTATCAGCTACGAGTTAAAGAATCGATGTGCCGAAAACTACTTTCAGAACGAGGTACGGACACTATGAACTTTTAGTAATGCCTTTCGGACTAACAAATGCTCCTGCAGTGTTTATGGATTTAATGAACCGAATATTCAGACCTTATTTGGATCGATTCGTTGTTGTGTTTATTGATGACATTTTGATTCATTCTTGTGATGAGACGCAACATGCCAAGCATTTGAGAATTGTGTTACAGACTCTGCGTGAGAAGCAATTGTATGCAAAATTTAGCAAATGTGAGTTCTGGTTGCATGAAGTTGGTTTTCTGGGACATACTGTGTCAGCATCTGGTATACGAGTTGATCCGAGCAAAATTTCAGCTATTTTGGAGTGGAAGCCTCCAAGAAATGTGTCTGAAGTTTGTAGTTTTCTGGGGCTAGCGGGATATTATAAGCGGTTTGTGAAAGACTTCTCGATGATTGCGACTCCGTTGACAAAATTGCTACAGAAAGATGTTAAATTTGAGTGGTCGAGAAAGATGTCGTGAGAGTTTGAAACAGATTGAAAACATTGTTGATAGAAGCACCAGTGTTAGTTCAACCAAAATCAGGTAAAGAATTCATAGTTTACAGTGATGCATCGTTGAATGGTTTGGGCTGTGTGTTGATGCAAGAGGGCAAAGTTATAGCTTATGCTTCGAGACAGTTAAAGCCTCATGAAAAGAATTACCCAACGCACGATCTTGAATTAGCTGCAATTGTATTTGCATTGAAGATTTGGCGTCATTACCTATTTGGTGAGAAATGTCACATTTATACTGATCACAAGAGTTTGAAATATTTGATGACTCAAAAAGAATTGAATTTGAGACAACGAAGATGGTTAGAATTACTAAAAGATTATGAATTAGTAATTGATTATCCTCCGGGAAAAGCTAATGTTGTTGCTGACGCCTTGAACAGAAACATATCCAAATTTAACTAATGAAACACATACAATCTCAATTCTATCCATCAATTAAACAAATGCACAATTAAGTTCAATTATACGAACTTACCTCGTATACGGAAATGACGGATCGAGTCGACTACTCGATAACCTTGCTTTTTCCCCGATATAAATCCAAATTCTTTCTTTCTTGATCTATATGAATTCAAAATTAACTTATTCAATCACATATTCTTTCAATTTAATCCATATCACACTTTAAAGCACTTTTACACTTTTGCCCCAAGTATTTAACAACTTTTACAATTTAGTCTTTATTTCACAAAACACAAAATTCTCATAATTTCAATAAAACCCATGCTTGGCCGAATTGCATATAGGTCCCTAGCAGCCCAAAACTTTCATTTATTTCACATTCCAACTACTCAATTTGCACTTTTCACAATATAATCCCTATTATGCATTTTCATCAAAAATCACTTAACAAAACATGTAAAACTATCATCAAGCTTTCATATTCTATCATCAATCATCAAAGTACTCAAGTAGTCAACAATGACAACATGTTAAATCTTTAACAATTTCGAAATCTAAGGTACGAGCTAGCTAGATTAAGCTGCAACGATTACAAAAACATAAAAATCATCAAAAACCGAGTAAAAATTACTCACCAATTAGACCATGCAATAGTCGAACCTTAGAAAGCTTCAATGGCTTCTCCAAACATGAAATTTCGGTGGTGGAAGATGATAATATGAACTTAATTGTTTTGTTTTATTTTAATTAAGCTTTTAATTACCAAATTACCTAATTAACCTTATTATTAATTCAGTATTTCCATAATGCCAAACCAATATCATCCACTATCAAATTATTGGACTATTTATTACATAAGGACCTCAAATTTAAGGTTCTATAGCTATTTGACACCTTTAGCTAATAGAACAGCACTTTTGCATTTTACGCGATTTAGTCCTTTTTCTCAAATTAACCAACCAATTGATAAAATTAGCTCACGAAATTTTTCACACATATCAAATAACATACTGTAAATACCGAAAATAATATTAAAATAATTTTTCAACATCAGATTTGTGGTTTCAAAAACACTATTCTGATTTAGCTAAAACTGGGCTGTTACAACTCTCCCCCTTTAGAGATTTTGGTCCCCGAAAATCTTACCAGTGAATAGGTTTGGATATTGTTTTCTCATAGCATCTTCGGGTTCCCATGTAGCTTCTTCAAACCCGTGTAGATGCCATAATACTTTCACTAACACTATTTTCTTATTTCTCAGCTCTTTGATCTCACGAGCTAAAATTCGAATCAGTTCTGCAGCATATGACATATCAGATTGAATTTCCACCTCGGTCAAAGAAATGACATGTGAAGGGATGGATCGATATCGTCGAAGCATCGACACATGAAATACATTATGTATCTTTTCTAACTCAGAAGGTAAGGATAGCCGATATGCCACTGGCCCAACTCGCTCAGTAATTTCATACGGTCCGATGAATCGCGGACTCAATTTCCCTTTCTCACCAAACCACAATATCTTTTTCCACGGCGACACTTTCAAAAACACTTTATCTCCTATCTGGAACTCAATATCTTTCCGTTTCAAGTCTGCGTATGATTTTTGTCGATCCGAAGCTGCTTTCAAACTATCACAAATTACTTTCACTTTTTCTTCAGTCTCTCTGATCAGATCAACCCCGTGAATCTTATTTTCTTTAAGCTCAGTCCAGTACAACGGTGTTCTACATTTACGACCGTATAGAGCTTCGTGCGGTGCCATATTTATACTCGATTGGAAACTATTATTATAAGCAAATTCAATCAGTGGTAGATATTTCTCCCAGTTACCTTCAAACTCAAGAATGCAACAACGCAACATATCCTCAAGTATTTGAATAACTCGTTCGGATTGACCATGTAACATCCTGAAAAGGGCCTATGCATTTTTGGTTTAATTGTAGGAAATGACATATCTTATGTGTTATGAATATATTTGAACACTTTTGGAAACCTGGAAATGTATGGAAATGTTAAGTTTAAAAGAGGAAAGTGAACTTTTTTAGAACCTTGGAAATGTAAGGAAATGTCTTGTAAGGAAATGTCATGGAAATGTAAGGAAATGTCTTGGAAATGTAAGGAAATGTCTTGTAAGGAAATGTCATGGAAATGTAAGGAAATGTCAAGTTTACAGAGCCGATCGAAAATTTTGGAAACTTAGAAATGACCTAGAAATGACGAGTTTTAAGGTTTAAAAGGGAAATTAAGGCAAGGTGGCCTTAAAAGAAAAAGTTTGTGAAATTGACACACAAACAGGCTTGGAAAAGTGGTCTGAAGATGCCACTTAGGGCCTATGGAAATGGCACCATATGCAAGAGGAATGGGCACGAGTTCGAGTCACTTGGGAAGCAAATAAAGGAGGTTTTATTTTTGCTTCCAGAAGACCGAGGTGGACGGCACATGGCTATAAATTAGGAGCTTTTATTATTTTATAAATAGTGGATAAATAAAGGGATTTATTTATCATTATTTTCAAGAGATAATTGTTGGATTAAATTCTTTTAATTTGAATAAAGAAATAAAGAGGAAAATAAGGGAGAAGTGATGGCCAAGTAAGGGACTTTGAGTTTAATAATTTCGGCTAAGTAAGGATAGTTGCTGAATTATCTTTTATTTTAAGTGATAATTAAAGGATAAAGTTATCAGATAGAGGAGTGGTGGCCAAGTAAGGGACTCCTTAGATGAAAATTTCGGTTATAAAAGGAAGGAATGAGGGCTACTCATCAATTTGTGCTTCCTCCTTTCTCTGTCGAATTCTCTTCACCAAATCTTCTTCTTCTTTTATTTTTGCCAAGCCGAAATACCTTGTATTCTAGCCGAATCCTCCATCTTTATTCTTCCTTTTCTTTTCTTTCCAATCCATCAAAAGCCGAATCTTGGAAGGGCTTCAGGCATAGGTGCTGTCGATTTTTTCAAAGGTAAGAACAAGTTTGATTCCCTTTCTTTTCTTTTAGATTAGCCGAGAGATAATCTAACCCCATACATATTATGGTTACCGAATATGGAAGGACCTTTCGGGATTATCAGAGTAGTCGACTAAAAGGAGGAGTATTCAGGATTTCTAAGATTAAGGTAAGACATGTGAATATTTGGCCAAAGGCCTTGATTTATGTTTGATGATTAAGATTAAGTCTAACGTAAGGTTTTAGGGATTTTTGACATTCCTAGTGAAACAAGGAACAGTTTCGAGATTTGTTGGTGTTCCAATTGACAACAAGGTAAGAATACTAATCCTACTAGGATTTGGAGTTTTGGCCGAATGGCTTTTTATTAAGGTAATAAGTGATAAATCAATGTAGGGATTAAGGATCTAAGCATTAGATCAAGCTTTTCGGGATCTCAAGGAAATTTTAAGCGAATCAGGTGTGTACCCCACACTAATTCTTAATATGTTTTATGGCTGTGTTTAATTAAAATATGTGATATTAAGAATATGAAAGTGGCTAGGGTACCATGTTATGGTACAAAGTACTCAGGTACGTTTCCTACTCCTATTAGGATTACGAAATATGTTATATTTAACATGTGAAATATGATAAGAATGTGAATTTAAGTATGATATGCATGATATGAATAATATGGGTCATTCAGGATATATGAAAAAGGGAAGTGAAGGTGATGACTACGGTCTCACTATCTCAATGTGGTGACTTCGGTCACATTATCGAATGTGGTAACTTCGGTTACATTATCTCGAATGTGGTGTCTCATGACACAATTATCTCGGTGGCTATGCCACAAATTTTATATGGGCGATGAGCACGTCGACTGCAGCGACTGCCTTCGATGGTGTGTAGCGGATGGAGGGTTGACTTAGTAGTCCCCACGGTGTGACTGGAAGGTACGGGGGTGTGTAGCGGATGGACAACTAGGTTTGGGTTTGGGAATGCATCATAACCTGTATTCTATGTTTTGAATGTGTAATATGTGATATGCCTGATTCTATTATGATTTAGTGTCGTGTACACATTGAGTCTGTTTGACTCACCCCGTTGGAGAACATTTTTCAAGTGATGAACCGTGATGGACCGGGACGGCAGAACTTGTGGTGGCCATGCTCAACATGAAGTTTATGTTTTTGAGGACTCTTGAATTTATTTTAGTACTTTGAATTATTTTGGGAATTATTTGATGTAATAAGGCCATAAGGCCATAGTTGAATTACTTTACACTTATTTTTATTTATTATGATTATGAATTTTATCTATTAAAATTTAATTAAAATTTCTTTTAAACTAAACCCTAAATATTTTGTCACTTAAGATAAAAGGGATTTCAATATAAAACAGACTCTGTTTTCAACACAAGCCCAACCCAAAACAATATTTTCTTAAAATCACACAAGTTTTCCTAAGAACAAAAGAATTTTGAACCGGTTTACTTGAGGAACATACCAAATCTGGTCAAAGCTCGTGGGCCGGGTTTGGGGTGTTTCAGTTTGGTATCAGAGCCCAGTTTTAAACTCTCGGCCTGTGGGCTAAGGCCCAAAACGTTTTCAAATCGAGCCAAGTAAGCTTTTTGAAAGGATTTTATGAAATAAACAGGTTTTCTGGCATGGCACCTAAGTATCCGACCCGCAGTCCACCAGGTAAGTACCCCTAACCATTTTTGTGATTATGTGGTTTATGTTATGAATTATAGAAGGGTAGAAGAGGAATGGAACGTAGAATAGCATGATAGGAACTTGAACCCTAGGACTAGTTTACTCAAACACAAACACATAAGACTTAATTCCATTAAACAAACCTATGACTAAGACGCCGAGTTAGGGTGTGGTAACCATTGTGCGCATGTCTAGGATTGGATCCGAAGAGCACAGTACTTAAGCGATCCTAGTGACTCACCTCCTCTTGGCTGGAATCCTACAGTGTGCGTAGCTTCGGTTCACCCTAACCAAGAGGACTCGGTCATAGGCTAAACACAATGACTAAAACCCGAAAGGGAGCTAGCCGTGTTTTTATAAACCCTAGTTTTAAAACTCTTAAAATTACCTTTTTAATTTGTGAGAACTATTTTTACAAAATTCTTTCGAAAAATTTTTGATTTATAAAATTACAAAAATACCCCTAGTGGTAAATTACAAAAATACCTTTGGTTTATGAAGTTCCCAAAATACCCATAGTTCTTATCAAAATTTTCATTACTTTATAAAATGTTCAAAAACCCTAATTTGTAAATTATCAAAAATACCTTGATTTGGAGAAAAATTACGAAATTGCCCTTAACTCACAAAATTACCAACCAAACTAAAACACCCCCGAGGTGCAAAATCACCGAAATGCTCCTAGATTTCAAAATTTTTCCAAAATACCCCAGGAATTTAAAAATACAAAAATACTTTGTGACGAAATCACCAAGGAACTCTTTCTTTTGGAAAAATTTACGAAAATACCCCTGTAGGACACATTACGAAAATACCCCTAGGTAGTGGAAAAACAACAACAATAAAAACTACAACATTTCTCTGAATGAACGAAAGTTCATAATTGGTTGATGAATGTGAACGTGACTTTCTGAATAGTGAATTTGAGTTGAGAACTTTGTTTGATCAAAAGAACTACTTCTGAACATCTCTTTTCATAAAACTGTTCGCGAATAATCAGTGGAACAAAATTTTTGATGCATAAAACTTTTTAATCAGATTAAATCGCGACGTTAGAAAAGAGTTCTAGGGGACGTGAACCTAGAGAATGTGCCTAGAAAGTGTGATAGTTCTTTAAGATCAGAGTGCGCAGCAATAGCGTAGTGGGGTGAGTTAGACCGTACGATTGTTCGTTAGTAAGTAATTTCGAGGACGAAATTATTTTAAGGGGGGTAGAACTGTAACATCCTGAAAAGGGCCTATGCATTTTTGGTTTAATTGTACGAAATGACATATCTTATGTGTTATGAATATATTTTGAACACTTTTGGAAACCTGGAAATGTATGGAAATGTTAAGTTTAAAAGAGGAAAGTGAACATTTTTAGAACCTTGGAAATGTAAGGAAATGTCTTGTAAGGAAATGTCATGGAAATGTAAGGAAATGTCTTGGAAATGTAAGGAAATGTCTTGTAAGGAAATGTCATGGAAATGTAATGAAATGTCAAGTTTACAGAGCCGATCGAAAATTTTTGGAAACTTAGAAATGACCTAGAAATGACGAGTTTTAAGGTTTAAAAGGGGAAATTAAGGCAAGGTGGCCTTAAAAGAAAAAGTTTGTGAAATTTGACACACAAACAGGCTTGGAAAAGTGGTCCAAGATGCCACTTAGGGCCTATGGAAATGGCGCCATATGCAAGAGGAATGGGCTCGAGTTCGAGTCACTTGGGAAGCAAATAAAGGAGGTTTTATTTTTGCTTCCAGAAGACTGAGGTGGACTGGCACATGGCTATAAATTAGGAGCTTTTATTATTTTATAAATAGTGGATAAATAAGGGATTTATTTATCATTATTTTCAAGAGATAATTGTTGGATTAAATTCTTTTAATTTGAATAAAGAAATAAAGAGGAAAATAAGGGAGAAGTGATGGCCAAGTAAGGGACTTTGAGTTTAATAATTTCGGCTAAGTAAGGATAGTTGCTGAATTATCTTTTATTTTAAGTGATAATTAAAGGATAAAGTTATCAGATAGAGGAGTGGTGGCCAAGTAATGGACTCCTTAGATGATAATTTCGGTTATAAAAGGAAGGAATGAGGGCTACTCATCAATTTGTGCTTCCTCCTTTCTCTGCCGAATTCTCTTCACCAAATCTTCTTCTTCTTTTATTTTTCCAAGCCAAAATACCTTGTGTTCTAGCCAAATCCTCCATCTTTATTCTTCCTTTTCTTTTCTTTCCAATCCATCAAAAGTCTGAATCTTGGAAGGGCTTCAAGCATAGGTGTTTGTCGATTTCTTCAAAGGTAAGAACAAGTTTGACTCCCTTTCTTTTCTTTTAGATTAGCCGAGAGATAATCTAACCCCATACATATTATGGTTGCCGAATATGGAAGGACCTTTCGGGATTATCGAGTAGTAGTCGACTAAAAGGAGGAGTATTCGGGATTTCTAAGATTAAGGTAAGACATGTGAATATTCGGCCAAAGGCCTTGATTTATGTTTGATGATTAAGATTAAGTCTAACGTAAGGTTTTAGGGATTTTTGACATTCCTAGTGAAACAAGGAACAGGTTTGGGATTTGTTGGTGTTCCAATCGGCAACAAGGTAAGAATAATAATCCTACTAGGATTTGGAGTTTTGGCCGAATGGCTTTTTATTAAGGTAATAAGTGATAAATCAATGTAGGGATTAAGGATCTAAGCATTAGATCAAGCTTTTCGGGATCTCAAGGAAATTTTAAGTGAATCAGTGTGTACCCCACACTAATTCTTAATATGTTTTATGGTCATGTTTAATTAAAATATGTGATATTAAGAATATGAAAGTGGCTAGGGTACCATGTTATGGTACAAAGTACTCAGCACGCGTTTCCTACTCCTATTAGGATTACGAAAATATGTTATATTTAACATGTGAAATATGATAAGAATGTGAATTTAAGTATGATATGCATGATATGAATAATATGGGTCATTTGGGATATATGAAAAGGGGAAGTGAAGGTGATGACTACGGTCTCACTATCTCGAATGTGGTGACTTCGGTCACATTATCCGAATGTGGTAACCGGTTACATTATCTGAATGTGGTGTCTCATGACACAATTATCTGTGGCTATGCCACAAATTTTATATGGGCGATGAGCACGTCGATCGCAGCGATCGCTTCGATGGTGTGTAGCGGATGGAGGGTTGACTTAGTAGTCCCCACGGTGTGGTACCGGCAGTGCGGGGGTGTGTAGCGAATGGACAACTAGGTTTGGGTTTGGGAATGCATCATAACTCGTGTATTCTATGTTTTGAATGTGTAATATGTGATATGCCCGATTCTATTATGATTTAGTGTCGTGTACACATTGAGTCTGTTTGACTCACCCTGTTGGGAACATTTTTCAGTGTGATGAACCGTGATGGACCGGGACGGCGAGAACTTGTGGTGGCCATGCTCAACATGAAGTTTATATTTTTGAGGACTCTTGAATTTATTTTAGTACTTTGAATTATTTTGGGAATTATTTGATGTAATAAGGCCATAAGGCCATAGTTGAATTACTTTACACTTATTTTTATTTATTATGATTATGAATTTTATCTATTAAAATTTAATTAAAATTTCTTTTAAACTAAACCCTAAATATTTTGTCACTTAAGATAAAAGGGATTTCAATATAAAACGAACCTGTTTTCAACACAAGCCCAACCCAAAACAATATTTTCTTAAAATCACACAAGTTTTCCTAAGAACAAAAGAATTTTGAACCGGTTTACTTGAGGAACATACCAAATCTGGTCAAAGCTCGTGGGCCGGGTTTGGGGTGTTTCAGACCATTCGTTTGTGGGTGAAACGTAGTGTTAAAATGCAATTTAGTACCCAAAGCTTCTTGTAATTTCTTCCAAAATCTCGATGTAAATCTTGGATCTCTATCCGAAATAATTGATAGGGGAATACCATGTAATCTCACAATTTCGGAAATATACAGCTCAGCTAATTTATCAAGCGAGAAATCTGTATGTACTGGAATAAAATGAGCTGATTTCATCAATCTATCAACAATGACCCAGATCGCATCTTTGTTTTTTGGAGATAAGGGAAAACCCGATACGAAATCCATTGTTACTCTATCCCACTTCCACTCAGGAATCACAATAGGCTGTAATAAACCTGACAGCACTTGATGCTCAGCTTTAACTTGCTGACAAATCAAACATTTTGAAACAAATTCTGAGATATCACGTTTCATGCCGTGCCACTAATAAAGTTGTTTCAAATCGTTATACATTTTCGTGCTTCCCGGATGTACTGATAAACAACTACTGTGTGCTTCGTTTAGAATTTTCTGAATGAGCTCAGAATTTCTTGGAACACATATTCTATCACGAAACATCAAACAGTCATCAGGCCCTATTCAAAACTCTGAATCAGAAGTCGACTCACACTGAGCTCGTTTTGCTTACAAATCATTATCAAATTTTTGAGCCTCACAAATCTGCTGTAGAAATAACGGTCTCGCTTTCAACTCGGCTTCTATCGAACCGTCGTCAGACAAATCTATTTGTGTGTTCAAAGCACGTAAAGAAAATAATGACTTTCGGCTTAAAGCATTAGCAACTACATTAGCTTTCCCCGGATGATAGTCAATCACTAATTCATAGTCTTTTAACAATTCTAGCCATCTTCGCTGTCGCAGATTCAAATCTTTCTGAGTCATCAGATATTTCAAACTTTTGTGGTTGGTATAAACATGGCATCTCTCACCAAACAAATAATGACGCCAAATTTTCAATGCGAACACTATCGCGGCTAACTCTAGATCGTGCGTTGGATAATTCTTTTCGTGCGGCTTCAACTGTCTCGAGGCATGAGCTACAACTTTGCCTTCCTGCATCAAAACACAACCCAAGCCATTTAACGATGCATCACTAAAAACTATGAATTCTTTACCCGACTCAGGATGAACTAACATCGGTGCCTCTATCAATAATGCTTTTAATTGATCGAAACTTTGTTGACATTTCTTGATCCATTCAAACTTCACATCTTTCTGTAGTAATCTGGTCATCGGCGTAGCAATCATCGAGAACCCTTTAACAAAGCATCGATAATAACCAGCCAATCCCAGAAAAATTCTAACCTCGGATTCATTTCTAGGTGGTTTCCAATCAATAACTGCAGAAATCTTGCTCGGATCAACTCGAATACCATCCACCGAGACTATGTGTCCTAAAAATCCAACTTCCCGGAGCCAGAACTTACATTTGCTAAATTTAGCATACAGTTGCTTATCTCTCAAGATTTGCAATACAATCCTCAAATGCTCGGTATGCTCAGACTCATCTCGTGAATAGATCAGAATGTCATCAATGAACACAACAACAAATTTGTCTAAATAAAGTCTAAAAATCCGATTCATCAAATCCATAAAAATGGCAGGAGCATTAGTCAATCCAAAAGGCATAACAAGGAATTCATAATGTTCGTACCTCGTTCTGAATGTAGTTTTCGGCACATCTGAGTCTTTTACTCGCAACTGATAATAACCCGATCTCAAATCAATCTTTGAAAACACTGTTGCACCTTTCAACTGGTCAAACAAATCATCTATTCTCGGCAACGAATACTTATTCTTTATGGTAACTTTGTTGAGCTGACGATAATCTATACACATTCTCATTGACCCGTCTTTCTTTTTAACAAACAATACTGGCGCACCCCAGGGTAAAAAACTAGGTCGTGCAAAACCTCTATCTGTTAACTCTTGTAAATGAGCTTTCAACTCTGTCAGAGCCATTTTGTACGGAGCTATTGATATCGGCGTTGTTCTCGGTACTAATTCAATACCAAACTCAACTTCTCTAATAGGTGGCAATCCCGATAATTCTTCAGGAAATATATCTGAATATTCACAAACGACTGGCACTAATTCAATCTTTGATTCTGACACCTTTATATCCAGTACATATGCAAGGTATGCATCACAACCCTTTTTTCATACATTTCTGAGCTAACATAGACGATATAACAGCAGGTAATTCATTCGAATCATCAGACTCAATCCGAAGAATTTCACCATTCTGACATTTCAATTTGATAATCTTTCGTCTACAATTCAAAACTGCATCATGCATAGTCAGCCAGTCCATACCCAGAATCACATCAAACTCGTCAAACGGTAAAAGCATCAAGTCAGCCGGAAAACAGTAACCCCAAGTCATCAAAGGACAATTCTTACATAATTTATCAACAAAAACACATTTGCCTGAGGGGTTCGATACTTTAATCACAAATTTAGTAGACTCTACAGGCAAAGTCTTACTAGATACTAAATTCATACATATATAAGAATGAGTTGATCCCGGATCTATCAATGCAATCACATTAATATCATAGAGAGTGAAAGTACCGGTGATAACATCTGGAGATGATGCTTCTTCGCGAGCGCGAATAGCATAGGCTCTAGCAGGTGCTCTGGCCTCGGATCTCATAGTAGTATCTCGTGTCGCACCTCTACCACCACTCACATTTCCAGCATTATGGAATGGTCTTCCTCTCGCAGTCGTGTTTCTTTGTCTTGCACTCTGAGATTTATCTTTCTCATCTAACTCAGGACAATCTCGAAAGAAGTGTTCGTGCGAACCACATTTAAAACAAGCTTTATCATTCAATCTATACTCTCAAAAATGTCGTTTTCCACATCGTCCACATTCAGGTTTGTTCGGTCTAACATTAACCACACTTGCCACTGACATAACTGAAGTTTTTGAACCCGTAATTTGCTTCCCACGATCTCTATTAGAGTACTCCACTAGTGCATTTGATTGATTATATGAATCTCAAAATTTCTTTGATGAAGAGTGATAGGGTTTATTCATCAATCTGTTTCTCGAATCTCTAGCTTCCGAATCAGCCTTTCTCTTTTCTTTGCCCAGTTCTTCAGCTTTACAAGCACGTTCGACTAACACAACAAATTCTTTTAAATCTAATATTCCGACCAGAAGTTCAATGTCTTCATTCAACCCATCAACAAACCGCTTACACATTATCTCTTTAGTAGAAACATATTCTCGAGCATACTTGCTCAATCGTACAAATTCTCTTTCATATTTAGTTACGATCATACGGCTCTGTTTCAATTCTAGAAATTCTTTATGCTTTTGGTCAAGGAATCGTTGACTGATGTATTTCTTACGGAACTCGGTCTGAAAGAATTCCCAGGTCACTCACTCTTTTGGCATTACCAACACTAAAGTATTCCACCAATGATACGCAGAGTCTCTCAGAAGAGAAATAGCGCACTTTAAGCATTCAGCTGGCGTACACAAAAGTTCATCAAACACTCGGATAGTATTTTCAAGCCAGAAGTCAGCTCTCTCAGGGTCATCATTAACATTAGCCCTGAACTCTTCAGCCCCGTGTTTACGGATCTTATCAAATGGAGGCTTATTCAATCTTAAAAGCTCGACTCCTTAAGGAGCTATAGGTACAGTTTGGGGAATAGGATGGGGTAGAGGTTGTTGAGCAGCCGAATTTTTCCGGACATATTGAGTGAACCACTCATTCATCATATGGAAAAAGGCTTCTTTAGCCTCAACTCCGTGACTACTAGGCACGGGTCTAGATTTGGAAGGCGCTGTCCCTTGAGCGGGAGCGGGCGCATTACTCTCTACATCATCAGCTATCACTCGTTCGAGATCCATTACTATACGAAAACACAATTTAATCTGTCAGGAATCATCACACTATCACAGAGTATATTTGCCATGTATAGCTAGACTCTCACACATGCTACGTTAGTCCTAGAATCGACTAAACCGTAGCTCTGATACCAATAAATGTAACACCTCTCACCCATATTCAACACCGGAATAGGGTTACGAGGTATTACCTATCCATTCACAACACATATAGCATACATTTATGTAAAAATAAGTATTCATTCTCATAAATCATTCCACACAATCACATTAATCCTTAAAAGGGCCAACGAGCCCTTAAACATGCTTTAGAAGTGGTTCGGGACTAAACCGATACCATAAAAAAATTCTAGACACTTAGAAATTTTTCATGTAAACAAGGGTCACATGCCCGTGTGAATAGGCCTTGTGCTTCACACGGCTAGTAGACACACCCGTGTCTCAGGGCATGTGAAAACAGGGCACACATACTGACTTGGGTCACACGGCCGACCACACGCCCGTGTGTCTAGCCCGTGTACCCTTCGAAGTGGCCACACACGCCCGTGTGCCAGGCCGTGTGTTAGGCCGTGCCAAAACTGTAGGGTATACTGACTTGTGCAACACAGCCAAGTCACACACCCGTGTGCTAGGCCATGTGCCATTTAGAGTGTATACTGACTTGTACCACACAGTCAGTCACACGCTCGTCTGTGAGACCGTGTGGAGCATACTGACTTTAATTTAATTTCAACACCAGGGGACACATGGCCGTGTAATTTGACCGTGTGTCACACACGGTTGAGACACACGTCCGTGTCTCTGCCCGTGTGGACAAAAATAGGCCATTTGCAAAGCCAATTTGCCACCCCATTTTGCACATACCTACATAAGTACAAATGGTACCATTTCAAGGCACAAATATGCAGCCAAATCAATCCAAACTCATGCACATTTCATGCTATATAATTAAAACTATTTCACTTACTCAAATATAAACCAAAACAACATCAAAAATATGGTTCATTTACCATAATTCACATATACAATTCAATTTACTAATTCATTTCAAACATGCATTATCAAACATGAATTCACAAGCACATAACTTCCAAATTATCAACTTCAATCACCTAACATAAGTCAATTTACCAAAATCAAAATAGAACTCATTTGCATATTTATAACATCATCATGTTCATCAATTTATGCCAATCCAAATGGCCAAATTACATATTCACCAAACATACCAAAATAACACAAGCCTATACATGCCATATACAATATTTACACAACTCAAAAGTACCAAATAGATGTCCGATAGTGCGATGAAGTTCCTGTCGATCCCCGGCTCTGAGATAGCTTCGATTAACTATAAAACATAGAAGGAAATAAACAAATTAAGCTATAAAGCTTAGTAAGTTCGTATGTAAATATGAAATAATCTCAACATTTATTAGCATTTCCAAAACGAATAACATAGTTAAAATTTAGAGAATTAATCAACGAGTTAACATATAGTTAAACCACATCGTGACTCATAAGTTCTCAACATCTTCTAACACGTTACTTGAGAATTTTTCCGTACATACCTGTACTGATACTTATCTATCTTTCGACAATTCTCTTATCAAACCACTTTGGCTTATAAATACTTATGATACAAATTCATCGATTTTCCGATGCCATAGTCCAACTATGGTCTTATACGTACATTTCCAAGACCCTACCGTGGTCTTACATTCATATGCCATAACCCAGTTATGGTCTTATTTTCCAATTTGCCATAGCCCCGCTATGGTCTTATTCAGCAACTCGTATGCTTAAATCGTACATTTAAATTTAATATCTCCAAATTTAACTAATGAAACACATACAATCTCAATTCAATCCATCAATTAAACAAATGCACAATTAAGTTCAATTATACGAACTTACCTCCTATACGGAAATGACGGATCGAGTCGACTACTCGATAACCTTGCTTTTTCGCCGATCTAAATCCAAATTCTTTCTTTCTTGATCTATATGAATTCAAAATTAACTTATTCAATCACATATTCGTTCAATTTAATCCATATCACACTTTAAAGCACTTTTACACTTTTGCCCCAAGTATTTCACAACTTTTACAATTTAGTCCTTATTTCACAAAACAAAAAATTCACATAATTTCAGTAAAACCCATGCTTGGAAGAATTGCACATAGGTCCCTAGCAGCCCAAAACTTTCATTTATTTCACATTCCAACCACTCAATTTGCACTTTTCACAATTTAATCCCTATTATGCATTTTCATCAAAAATCACTTAACAAAACATGTAAAACTATCATCAAGCTTTCATATTCTATCATCAATCATCAAATTACTCAAGTATTCAACAATGAAAACATGTTAAATCTTTAACAGTTTCAAAATCTAAGGTACGGGCTAGCTAGATTGAGCTGCAACGATTATAAAAACATAAAAATCATCAAAAACCGAGTAAAAATTACTCACCAATTAGACCATGCAATAGTCGAACCTTAGAAAGCTTCAATGGCTTCTCCAAACATGAATTTTCGATGGTGGAAGATGATAATATGAACTTAATTGTTTTGTTTTATTTTAATTAAGCTTGTAATTACCAAATTACCTAATTAACCTTATTATTAATTCAATATTTCCATAATGCCAAACCAATATCATCCACTATCAAATTATTAGACTATTTTTCACATAAGGACCTCAACTTTAAGGTTCTATAGCTATTTGACACCTTTAGCTAATAAAATAACACTTTTGAGTTTTACGCGATTTAGTCTTTTTTCTCAAATTAACCAACCAATTGATTAAATTAGCTCACGAAATTTTTCACACATATCAAATAACATGCTGTAAATATCAAAAATAATATGAAAATAATTTTCTAACATCAAATTTGTGGTTTCGAAACCACTATTTTGATTTAGCTAAAACTGGGCTGTTACATAAGAATTGTGTAAGGTATGTATTCCTTCTCAATAACGTATGTGTAGTGTTTGATCTTGAGGTGTTCAACTAGTGTTGTTAGTGTAGGTATGGTCTGTTTATGTTTCGATGTTAAACACCCCCTTTACTGTACAAGTCTATACCATCAATATGTGATATGTGATTTATGAGATGTGATGATGAATAAGGGGGATATGTTTGTGATGCCTCCGGTAGGGCAGCTATATTGCAAACCGGACTGGCAGATCATGAGAAAACATACTCGACTGAATAGAAATGATGTGAGGAGTTAAGGGGGGTGTGCATATGGATATGACTGACCAATATGACTCTTACTCTAAATTCTGGGTACGAGGCTGGCATGAGGATATGTTGTGTAAATGTTATAGTTAAGGTGCAGATTGTAACCACCTATGTTTCGTGTTAAGTTAGTGTATCAAGTATGTTAGTATTTTTTGAACGCCATTGGGTGTACTATGATTATGATGTATGAACCTCTCTGAAATGTTGGGTATTCTTACGGTATTAAAGCTTTTTCATCAGTAGTATCATTGTATATTAGTTGTGTTCTCTTTATGGAACTCACTAAGTTCATTTTAACTTACTCTGTTATCCTTTCCTTTTCAGGCGTGTGACTGAAGGAAGAGATTCTGTTGAAGGGACTACGCTAGAGAACTGTTGATAGTGAACCATCTGTTTAATTTTGTATCACGCATGACCTTTTTGGTGGTGGCGTCTAGATCTGTTTTATAATTAGCTTGTATAATGATTTGCAACTTTTTTTAAGACATTATTATTTAAGAACTTTTGTAAACTCTTGAAGTATGTATTTTAATCTAAGAAATCGTGGTTTGTAAAAGTGTCTTTTTGACATATACACCAAATTGTTTGAACGTTGTTTTAACCGCCAATGATACACTTGAAACTATTGTAAGGAATATAATTCATCTTGTGATTTATATAATTTATCAACTTATATAAGGCTTCAGCCAAATATTTTTAACTAAAAATGTTTTACTTGGTGTACTACTAATTTTATTGTTTTTCATTGTCTTAATGAGGTTTATGCCAAGACCTCGACACTTTAAAAAATTTTCAACTGTTTTTATTAAACTTGAATGGTTTTATGCAACTAACCTCCTTAAAGGTTTAGCTTTACATGCTCAAGGTAAAAAAAATAAATATAGCAATGGAAAACAAGGCAGCCATGAAAGTAAAGCTTGAGAAAAATATAAAAGTTGAGATTTTTATGCAAGAAAACTTAAATAGCATGAAACCAAAAGCATTTAATAGATCAATCTGAAGGAAGAAACATAAAAGTAACAAGCTTTAACAGATTTAAAGTAAAATAAACTGAAATACATTAAACTAAAGCTTAGAGAGTCTTGAAAGTAAAGTACAAGGACTAGAAATGTAAATAAACCTTAGCTACAGTGTTAACCAACTTAACTAACATAAAGAACAAGAATAAGAAGTAAATGCAGAAAAATAAACTCTAATCTAAGGTAGAAGAAGAGACAAATAAAAACCCTAAAAAAAGTGCAAAGAAAAACTAAAGAAACCTAGAAAAAACTAAACCTAATCTAAGCTAATGTGTGTCTCTCTCCTCCTCAACAATTTTTGGCTATTTTGAAGTGTATTCTGATGACTTTTTTATGCCAAAAATGCCCCTACACGGGCCTTGTATGATTGGTGGGCCGAGTAAACAAAGGTTTCCCTTTTTGTCGAAGTTTATCCCCCTGAAAAAAGTGATATTGCGATACCCAGAAGAGGATATCGCGACTTCTTAAGCAGCGTTGAAACTTTAGGTCTTCCTTGGGAGGTGGATATCACTATACCCAAGGGGATATGTAACAATCCGGTTTAGACCCTAGTCAGAATAGTGGTTTTGAGACCACAAATCCGAGTCAAAAAATATTTTAATATTATTTTCTGTGTTTACAGTATGTGAATTGACATGTGTGAAATTTTCGTGATTTAATTTGATCGTTTGTGTGCATAGTTTGATAAAAGGACTTAATCACATTAAATGCAAAAGTGGCTAATTATTTGTTAAAGTGCTAAAGTGCTATGTCTTTTTAATGTGGGGTTCCTTAAGTTGATATTATACCATTCAAATATTGGATGGACATAAAAACCAATGGTTAGTGGATTTTAAATGAAAATAAAAAGGCTAAAATGGTAATTAATGTATTAATATGTAATAAACTATAATAAAACAAAAGTTTAGTGGAGTTCATCTTGGTTCTTCCCGAAATTTAAGAAAGAAAACCTAAAGTTCTTGCATTTTGATATTCGGCTACTTCCAAGTTTGATTAAAGGTTCGTTTTTGTTCGATTTTTGATAATTCTTATGTTTTTGAGATCGTTGCTTTGAATACTAGCTAGCCCATGCTTGAATTTTTGAATTTGATGATGAATTCATGAATTGATATCGATGATAGTTTGTGATTTTTATTGTTTGATGATGGAAAATAAAAGATATGTGATAGATTAAAAGGTTTTGTCTTTGGATTTTTGATGAATTTGAGTAAATTGGACTAATTTGTAAAAATGTTATTTTGAAGGACTAAAATGTGAAATAAATGAAATATGTGGGGTTATATGAACTAGAGGAAAATTCGGCTAGGCACTTGTATAAAGAAATTTTGTGAATTTTGTGTTTTGTGAAATAGGGACTAAATTGTGAAAAATTTTAAATGTCAGGGGCAAAAGTGTAATTAGCCCATTTATGTGTTTTTGGATGAATTTGATTGAATATGTGATTAAATAAGTTAAATTTTTACTAATTTAGACCAAGAAAAGAAGAAATCGAAATTGGATCGGGGGAAAGCTAAAGTTGTCGAATAGTTGTCTCGGTTCGTTCATCTCTGTCTGAGGTAAGTTCATAAGTAAATAAATTTCGTTAAATTCGATTGTATTTATTTTAATAGTGCCGAATTGAATTATTACTTGTGTATATGTGTATATGGCGAATTGAATTAAGCATGGGAGCAATATTTACGAGCTTGAATCGATCGAGTTACGACGTCCGAAAGCCCTGTACGAACCTTAGGAATAGTTAGGATACATATGTCATGACATAGGATTCTGATATGTGTTTTCGTGTAAGACCATATCTGGGACGTTGGCATCGACTTGTGTTTATGTGTAAGACCATGTCTGGGACATCGGCATCGTATTTGGTTCGTGTAAGACCCTATCTGGGACAGTGGCATCGATATGTGATTACATGTAAGACCACGTCTAGGACGTTGGCATTGTACGAGATTTCCGACTATCCGAGTATCCTTTTTAATTTCGAATGATTCAACGGGCATTATCGAAATAAGATCGAATGTGAAAAATGAACTAAAAGGTTCAGGTACGTGCTATGTTATATGAATATGAAAGTAAGGTAATTATATGTTTGAGATGAATATATGAATTAGATATGATAAAAGAGATATTTATATGTGCTTATGAGTATATGTGCATTCGACCATTGATGTTGTAATGCTATTGTATATGTGACAATGTTTGAGTTTGCAAGTATAATAAATATACATTTGGTTAAGGTTTGTTTGATTTGGCTAGTTGATTTAATGTTTATTAGATCATTATTTGCTTATGACTTACTAAGCTATGAAAGCTTACTCTGTGCGTGTGTTTGTTCATTGTTTTATAGATTATCAAAGCTACAGAAAGCTCGGGGATCATCGAGGATCATCACCATACTATCGAACTATATTTTGGTACCTTTTGAAAATGTACATATTGAAGTATGGCATGTATAGGCTAGAGAACTTTGATTATGTTTTGAAAAATGTAAATATAGCCATGTGATATGGCTTGATAATGAATGTGCTTATGAATGAGTTTAGTTCATGCTATATGATGCAAAAGTTGGTATGTTTTGATGTGCTCATGAATGGCCAAATGAAATGGTCAATATTGGTAAGTTTTATGATTGATTTTGGGAGATTGATATGATGAGAAATGCTATGAATTGATATGGATTAAAATGATGTAAGATTCATAGGTTTTTAATATGAAGTTGATGCTTTGAATTGGTATGTTTGAGTTGGATTTGTGTATGGAAATGATGATATTGTTAAGGGTCAAGTTGTGCATGATTTGGTATGTTTTTGGTTGCCTTTGGGACATGAATTGGGGTTTGTTAGATGCTTGTAGGTTTGACCCAAATTTTGGGTGGCAAATTGGCCTTGCAAATGGCCTATATTAGCCCACATGGTTGTGCACATGGGTGTGTGTCTCGACCGTGTCTCTTAAGGTTGCATTTAGAAATAAGTCAGGAAGTCACATGGGCTGGACACACGGGTGTGTGACTGGCCGTGTGAGCAAGTCAGTAACCTCAAGAATTTCACACGGCCAGGCACACGGGCGTGTCTTATGGCCGTTTGGACAAGTCAGTATGTATGCCCTGTTTTGCCACGGCCTAGACACACGGCCTGCCCACACGGGCGTTTGACCTTTGTAACTTTGAAAAATGTTTAATTTTCAGAAAATTTTTTATGTGCTCGGTTTAGTCCCGACTCCTTCCCAATGCATGTTTAAGGTCTCGTAGACCTTCTAAAGGGACTATATGTGTATTTTTCATTATGGAATGCTTGTGAATGTTTGATGTTAATGAAATGTTTATGTTTTGATCTGATATGTCCGGTAACGCCTCTTAACCTTAGTCCGACGACAGATATGGGTTAGGGGTGTTACAGGATATCACGATAACACTGAAGGTAGTCCTTGGTCTTTTATACTGTTGAGGGTGTCATGATCCCAAGGGTTGGATATTGTGATACCTTGCCCTAGGTGTCATTCTCGCTCATTTTCGACCTCTGACATGTCCCTACAACACTCAAACACGCGTTAGGCTTCCAAATGTCACTAGCGGCCAATTTGGGTAAAAAAAAAGACAAATTAAGACATTTTCACTGATTATTCAAAAATATGAAAATAATGAAAATAACGAAAAAAATATGCTAAAAACTCTTTTTTTCTCGAGAAAAAGCTCCTTAAGTATGTTCGAAAAGCCTAATTCGCCACGTCGATTTGTGGCAGACCACTAAACCAATTATATACATAACATCAGGTCGTGTTGTTGTCAATTGAAACAAGAAACCAATGAGACTTTTTTAATTCCTATCATCGATCCTCTCAAAATCTTCTTTGATGTTAATCTTTTCACCAAGTGCCACGGGCATGCTTGCTGATTTTCACCTTTCCATACAAAACCTTTTCAAGATCTTTGAGGTAAAGCTTCGCTAACTAATGTATATCCCTTCCTAAAATTGTTCCACTTCTATGCCCAAAAAGTATCTCATTTCTCTGAGGTTTGTCATCACAAACATTTTCTCCATCTCCATCTGCAGCTTGAATTCTTTTACCAAATCATCATAGCTCCCAACTACTAGCAGGTCATCAACATACAAAGAGACTATCAATGTTGTGGCTTTCTCAAGCTTCTTTACATAGAAAGTTAGCTCGCTGAGGCTTTTCTCAAATCTTAAAATTTGCAAGTAATCATCAATTCTTGCATACCTTATCTTCTTTTCCTTTAACAGTGAAGCTAGGAGGCTGATCCACATAAATTTGTTTTTGCAAGTAGTCATTCAAAAAAGCTTACTTAACATCAAGTTGATGGATTCTCCATCCCATGTGTGCCGCCAAAGCTATCAGCAGTTTAATCATATCCAGTCTTGCTACTGGTGCAAATGTCTCCAAGTAATCAATCCCATATTGCTGACTAAAACCCTTTACAACCAGCCTTGCCTTTAGTCTGTTGAGCGAATCATCGAGGTTGAATTTGGTTCTGAACACCACTTGGTGCTAACAACCTTTTTGTGTGATGGTCTATCAACAAGTTCTCACTTTTGGTTCTTGCGGATCATATTCAATTCAACTTGCATAGCTTCTTTCTAGCCTTTTGTTGCTTCAGCTTCTTCGAAGTTCGTAGGTTCAAGAATTGCTACCTCTGCTCTCTGATAAATTTCAACAATTGGTCATGTGCCCCTAAATGATATATCATCGAAGTCTTCTTCTTCAACTTCATTATCACCAGGTTGCGACCCCAGCTCAAGCTCTCCTTGGTCAAGCATCTCAGCTTCAGTAGCATCCCATTTTCATGTTCTTTCTTCATCAAACACAACATCCTTGCTTAAAATGATCGTCTTGGGGATTGGATCATAAATTCTGTATCACTTTTTGTTACTGCTATAACCAAGGAAAGTTTCAGGCTGTGATATCTTCTCTAATTTGCTACTTTTCACATGTTGTACATGAACAAAAAAAATATAGCCAAATAATTTCAGGTGAGAAACAGAAGGTTTGTACCCGTACCAAGCTTCAAATGGAGTCTTTTCCTTCACAACATTGGTTGGCATCCTGTTCAACAAATAGATTGAAGTGTTTACTATTTTAGCCCAAAATTCTTTTGGCAACTTACTTTCGAACAATAGGCAACTCGCCATGTCCATCATGGTCCTAGTTTTCCTCTCACACACTTCATTTTGTTGCGGAGTGTAAATGTTGGTGAGCTGGTGATGGATCCTAGCTTCTTCACAGTAGCTTGCGAACTTGTCTGAAGTGTACTCGGTTCCATTATTAGATTTGATCATCTTCAGCTTGTTGTCAATATGATTTTTGACCTGTGCTTTAAACTTCCAAAAAACTTCAGCTATTAGCAATACCTTGTATAATCATCAATAAACAAGATGAAGTATCTACTACCATTCAAGAAAGGTGACTTCATGGGTCCGCATACATCGGTATGAACCAAATAAAGCTTTTCATTGGCATGCCAAGCTTTATTTGCTGGAAATGGAAGCCTTACCTACTTCCCAAGTTGACAAAATTCGCAAATGCCAATCTGTTCTTCGATTCTGGCCATATTCACAACCAAATTTGTCATGCTCATTTGACTAAGGGACTTATAGTTCGCATGTCCCAATCTTTTATGCCAAAGTTTTGTTTTATCAACTGAACTAGTACAAGCTCTTGAGATCGCCAAGTTCAAGTCCAATACAAAGCTTCTACCTTTCATTGAGACTGTAATAACTTACTCTGTAACACCCCTCACCCATATTCAACGTTGGAATAGGGTTATGGAGCATTACCGAGCTTATTACACAAACGAACATACATTTCTCATACAATTATCAAATTCAATTACAAGTCATTCATAATCATTCATCAAGTCCCTAATACGAGCCTACGAGGCCCAAAACATACATTCGGGGTGGTTCGGGACTAAACCGATAACTCAGGAAATTTTTAGAAAACTTAGAAAATTTTTCCAAATATAGGGGATACACGCCCGTGTGGCCCGGTCGTGTGTTTCACACGGCCAAAGACATGCCCGTGTCACAGGCCGTGTGGACTTTCGAAATGGGATCACATGGCCGTGTCCCAGCCCGTGTCTGACCCCGTGTAACTCACTAACTTGAGTCACACGGCCAACCACACGCCCGTGTGTCTAGCCCATGTGCCCTTCGAAATGGCCACGCACGCCCGTGTGCCAGGCCGTGCCAAACCTGTAGGGTATACTGACTTATGCCACACGGCCAAGTCACACGCCCATGTGCTAGGTGGTGTGGAGAATACTGAATTGATTTCTAAATACACACCAGGGGACACACAGCCGTGTAACCTGACCGTGTGTCACACACGACTGAGACACACGCCCGTGTCTCTGCCCGTGTGGACAAAAATAGGCTATTTACTAAGCCATCTTGCCACCCAAATTTGCATATACCTACACCAAACCAAATGGCACATAATATGGCATAAATATGCATTCAACACACCTCAACCAAGCATAATTCATACCATTTCCATACCAAAAACAACAAGGCACACAAGTACCACATTAGGCTATTCAATTTTATGCCAAATTCACATTTTCAATTCACTTAACTAATTAACTTCATATATGCACTATCATTTATACATCACTTTACCTAAATCACAAGCACACCAATTCTCAACTATCAACTTTATGGTACCCAAATTACCAATTCACAAACAACCATTTACCACAAGAATTTATATATCAATTACCAAATGCATAACCAAGGCCATTTACACATATATATACACACCCAAATCAACCAAAATAAGCCAACTCTCATGGCTATATACAAGCCAAACACTTAATATTTACAAGCCATTTCAAATGACTAAATTCATTACCAAACCATAACCAAAAAGACCATACTTCCTATACGTGCCATATACCAAAAATATAGATTCAAAAGTACCATAGTAATAGTTGGATAGTGTGATGCGATCTCCGACAATCCCCAAATCCGAGCTAGCTTCGATTTCACTATAAACACAGGAAAATAAACAAAGTAAGCTATAAAGCTTAGTAAGCTCGTCTGCTGAATAAGTAAAACTTACCAACCAACAATTCAATAACATAAACATCATATAATGCAATTCAAATTTGAAACGTAACTTAACATATGTATTCAATCCAAAATTAAGCACAATTTCCATCAAATTCTTTGATTCAATGATCGTATAGTTCACGTACATACCTGTACAAGCTCGTATTGATCTCATACTCATCCATATCTTTGATATACCCGTTGAACCATTCAAAATACTATAGGATACCCGGGAATCTCGCACACTAAGTGCCACATATATAGCCGAAGCTATCTCAATCTCATATCACATATAATGCTCACTCTCGAGCTATCAATGGGTCTGCTCACACAAGCTGACGGTCATGACGAAGCTACACAGTGATGCTCGCACAAGCTGACGAGAATCTGCAACACATGCCGGATAACTCAGCCACCGGTAGAACGTACGGACCAGCACCCAATCACATAACCCCTAATGACATGTCATTTGTATCCTAATCTATTCTTAAGTTTCAACCGGGATTTTACACTTGCCGAATCGTCGTCAAATATATCCGTAAGGTCGTATTCACAATTTATGCAATATTAAAGCATTTAGGGGGTATACTGACTTGTGCCACACGGCCGGTCACACGCCCGTGTGTGAGACCGTATGGAGCATACTGACTTGAATTCAATATCAACACCAGGGGACACACGGCCGTGTATCATGACCGTGTGTCGTACACGGCTGAGACACACGCCCGTGTCTCTGCCCGTGTGGAAAAGAATAGGCCATTTGCAGGGCCAATTTGCCACCCTTTCTCATGCTCACATAAACAACCAAAATAATACTATTTCATCACATTTATAGGCAACCAAAACATGCTATTTCATATACAAATCATGCCATTTAAAATCCATCTATTTCAATAATCAAATCATAATAAAAAACTTACTAAAACAATATGCCATTACCAACAATTTTAATCTATTTCAAACATGTATCTTTTTACCAATACACACCATAAAATCAAGCCTCAAGATCATACCAATTCAACATCTCAATTTCATACCAATACATGCCATTTCTTAAACCACATTGTTACCACATTTCCATTCCAAGCCAAACCACAAATACATATCATAAGCCAAATACACATTTTATGCCAACCATGCCAAAACATAAGCCACATTATATCCATCAATCAAAATCATTATTAAGCCATTTCAAATGACCATATACATGCCATATAACCAATATCACAAAGCTTATAAATACCAAACCATAGCTGGATAGTGTGATGAGATCTCTGACAACTTCCAACCCGAGCAAGCCTCCAAAACTCTATAAACATAGGAAAGAAAACAAAGTAAGCTATAAACCTTAGTAAGTTCGTAAGGCATTAATCTCAACTTATTGAATAAACGCATATTAAACATTTACATAAATTATAATGTCCTCATATGCTTTCACCTTTATATCATGAATTCATTTACATAGTTAACCAAGGGTTTCACATGTTTACTCATATAATTGTTCATATAGATCTATCACATTCTCACCAATTCATTCACATTTACATGTACATGAACAAATATATATAAATAACTTTATTCAATCCAATATCAATCACATTTTATTTAGTAAAGATGAATCATGTGAAATATCATCAAATAACGGCATTTCGCACACTATGTGCCATATGTATATTTAGTTAAAACATCTATAACTCATATCTCACACATCATTCAATTCATACCTTATTATAGCCAAATAAACACATTTTTGGCATGAAACATACTTATACATAAATCTTTCTCATTTCATATACATGATACACTAAGAACTCACCAAATTACCTTCAATCGATTCTCATATAGGTTTTGTACGTACCTATTACATTTAATTCGATTGTACTTTCATTCTTGTCTTGACTATGCCCGTTGAACCATTCGGAATCACTAAGGATACTCGGGAATCACACATAGGTCATACAATGCCATATCCCGGATATGGTCTTACATGTAATCTCATATCGATGCCAATAGCCCAGCTATGGTCTTACACGATTCGTATCGATGCCATATCCCAGAAATGGTCTTACACATAATATCATACCGATGCCATATCCCAGATATTGTCTTACACGTATTCTCATCTCGGTAACCCTAATGTCATGACATTTGTATCCTATACTATTCCTAAGGTTCGTATGGGACTTTCGGACGTCGTAACTCGGTCGATTTCGGCTCGTAATCATGACCATTCAGCATTCAATTCAATTCAATAATAAATAAGCGTTTATAACACAATTTAAGTACGTTTATTAGCATACGAACTTACCTCGTTCGCTGTAACGACGAATTAGACCGACTAATCCGATACTTTGTTTCCCCCGTTCTAGATCCGAATCTCATTTTTATCAATCTATATAATAACAAATTTACTTATTTAATCAATAATTCATTCAATTTAACACAATTTAAACATTTTGGCAAAATTTCACTTTTGCCCCTATTATTTCACATTTTGGCAATTTAGTCCTTATCACATAAAATCACAATTTCATGCAATTTCATCCTACCCATGCTTAGCCGAATTCTTCTTATTGCCTTAGCAGCCCACATTTTCCAAATAATCACACTTTTAACCACATAATTTCAATATTTCACAATTTAATCCAAAATTGACATTTTTACAAAAATTCACTTTACAAAACTTGTACATCTAACAAAAATGATTTATTTTCCATCATCAACTAACAAAATACTCATGCATTAAACAATGGCAACATTCAAATACTTTAACAGTTTTGAAATCGGAGATACGGGTTAGCTAGATTAAGCTGCAACGATCTCAAAAACGTAGAAATTATTAAAAACGGGACAAAAATGGGACTTACAATTAAACCTTGAGATGGCCGAACCTTTGAAGCTATATCCATGGTGATCTTCATCTCCATATTCGGTGGTGGTTCATGGAGAAAGATGATAATCATCTTTTATTATGCTTAATTAATTAATATACATATATTTACTATTATAACCTTTGAAACACCCCACACCCGGCCCACGAGCCTAGACCGGATCTGGTATGTTCCTTAAGTAAACTGGTTACAAAATTCTGTTATTACCAGAGGAAAACTTGTGCGATTTTTAAAAACTATTGTTTTGGGTTGGGCTTGAGTTAAAAACCCATTTATCTTATTTTAAAATCTAATTAATTAAGATGAAAAAACAATTAGGGTTTATTTTTAATGAAATAAATTTTACTTAACTTTAATTGAAAATAATTCGTAACATAGTAATTAAAAATAAAAGTAAAGAAATGTAACTTATGGCCTTATTACATAAAGTAAAATCCCAAAATAAAATTCTAAAATACTTAAATAAATTTAAATATCCATATTGAATAAAACTTCAAGCTGAGCATGGCCATCCCTAAGCTTCCGCCGAACTCGGTCCATTATTGCTCGTCACCTGAAAAATAGTCCCACAACGGGGTGAGTCAACAGACTCAATGTGTACACAACACTAAAATTCAATAGATCAGGCATACATTTTTCATATCCAATACTTATTCATATAACAGATAAAAATGATGATGCAACCCAAACCCAAACCTAGGTGCCATCCGCTACACATCCCCGTACCAACTTTGCACACAGTGGGGACTACTAAGTCAACCCTCCATCCGCTACACACACATCGAAGCGATCATTGCGATCGACGTGCTCATCGCCCATATAAAATTTGTGGCATAGCCACCAGATAATTGTGTCATGAGACACCACATTCGAGATATTGTAACCGAAGTTACCACATTCGGATAATGTGACCAAGTCACCACATTCGGATAGTGAGACCGTAGTCATCACATTCACTTCCCCTTTTTCATATATCCCGAATGACCCATATTATTCATATCATGCATATCCTACTTAAATTCACATTCTTATAAATTTTCACATGTTATAAATAACATATTTCATAATCCTAGTGGAAGTAGGAAACGTGCACTAGTACTTTGTACCATATTATGGTACCTTAGCCACATTCTTATAAACATGCATATATTACATATTACCATCAATCTTATTAAAATTTAGTGTGGGGTACACACTGATTCGTTTAACGAAGTCCTTGAAATCCCAAGAACCGATCTACCGATTTAGATCATTAACTCCTATATTCGGCTAATCATTTAAACACATTAATAAACCTTTTTGGCTTTAAAACCAAATCCTAGTAGGATTTGTATAACAAAAACTTTGCCTTGTTGCCGATTGACTTAAGAATCAAGTCCCAAAACTTTGTTGTATTCCTTCTTGCATTCGGCCAATCATTAAAACACATCCTAGGTTAGTTTCGCTTTTGGGAATAAATCCAAATACTTAAAATAGGCTTTGGCCGAATGTCTTAAACACATACCTTTGTGATCTCAAATCCCGAAAAGTATCCTTGCTTTCCTAGGGATGTCAAAATTCCTATAATCACATGTTAGGTTTAATCTAACATTAAAACTTAAAACAAGACCTTTGGATCTTATAGTTTCTTACCTTAGATCCCGAAATATTCCTCCTTGTAGTCGACGATTGTAGAAACCCGAGAGATCCCCTTAATACTTGATCATTGCTTCCTTGCTTAGATTCACAGGGAGATTCGGCTATGGCTTCTAATGGAGAGGAAAATATTCGGCTAGGTTCCAACAATTACTTAATTTCGGCTTGACAAAAGAAAATAAAGAAAAGAAGAGAAGAGAGCACTAAGAATTCGCGAGAGAAAGGAGGAAGCAAAAATTGATGAGTAGCCCTCCTTCCTTTTATAGCCGAAATTATCATCTAAGGAGTCCCTTACTTGGCCACCACTCCTCTATCTGATAACTTTATCCTTTAATTATCATAAATAAAAGAGTTTAAATCCAACATTTATCTCTTCATAATAATCCAATTTAAAAATCCTTTATTTATCACCCTTTTTAATCGAATATTTATGAAAATAAAACACCTCCTTTCTAGAACCATGTGCCGTCCACCTCAGTCTTTTGGAAGCAAAAATAAAACCTCCTTTATTTGCTTCCCAAGTGACTCGAACTCAGGCCCATTCCTCTTGCATATGGCGCCATTTCCATAGGCCCTAAGTGGCATCTTCAGACCACTTTTCCAAGCCTGTTTGTGTGTCAAATTCCACAAACTTTTTCTTTTAAGGCCACCTTGCCTTAATTTCCCCTTTTAAACCTTAAAACTCGTCATTTCTAGGTCATTTCTAAGTTTTCAAAAATTTTCGTTCGGCTCTGTAACTTGACATTTTCTTACATTTCCAAGTTTCAGAAATGTGCGCTTTCCTATTTTGAATCATTTCCAAATCATTTCCATCCATTTCCATACATTTTCAGTTTTCAAAAATGTTCAAAATTTATTCTTAGTACATAAAACATGTTACTTCATACAATTAAACCGAAAATGCATAGGCCTTTTCCGGATGTTACTGATTCTACCCCTTAAAAATAATTTCATCCTCGAAATTTTCTAACTAAAATAATTGAGGTATTTGTTGTCGCATTGCCTCTTCTCGGTTCCCCACGAAGCTTCTTCCGATCCATGATTGCGCCATAACACTTTGACTAGAGGAACTGACTTCCTACGTAACACTTTCACATCACGTTCCAATATTTGAATTGGCTCTTCCTCATACGATAAGTCTGGCCTTAGCTCTACTTCTTCGACAGGTACCACATGAGACGGATCCGATCGGTAACGACGTAGCATGGATACATAGAATACGTCGTGCATCTGCCGCAACTCTGGTGGCAACTCCAATTGGTATGCCATTGCTCCAACTCGCTTCCGATGCTCGATAGGGCCCCTATAAACCTTGGGCTTAACTTCCTTTGCGACCAAACCTCATCACCTTCTTCCAAGGCGAGACCTTCAGAAACACTTGGTCTCCCACTTCAAACTCTATTTCCCTCCGCTTAAGGTCTGCGTACGACTTCTGCCTATCAGAGGCTTCCTTTAACCGTGCTCGAATCATCTCAACCTTCTCTTGATTTGGCCACTAATTACGGACCCAAAACTCGGCGTTCTCTAGCTCGATCCAACAAGTAGGAGTTCGACATTTCCGACCATACAATGCTTCATATGGTGCCATCCGAATGCTAGCTGATAGTTGTTGTTGTTGTAGGCGAACTCAGCTAAAGGCAAGTAGTCTTCCCAACTTCCTCGGAAATCCATCACACAGCCTCTCAACATATCCTCCAATACTTGTATAACTCATTCAGACTGCCCATCTGATTGTGGATGAAAAGCCGTAGTGAAGTCCAACTTAGTGCCTAAAGCTTGATGAAGTGCCCTCCAGAACCGAGACGTAAACCTTGGGTCTCTGTCAGAGATGATCGATACTGGTACACCATGTAACCTCACAATTTCCGCCACATATAACTTAGCCAGCTTCTGGAGAGAATAGTCAACTCTTACCAGGATGAAGTGCGCGGACTTAGTCAAACGGTCCACTATCACCCATACCGAGTCCTTCTTAGTAGGCGTAAGGGGAAGCCCACTAACGAAATCCATGGTAATTCTCTCCCACTTCCATTGGGGAATCAAGATTGGTTGAAGCAATCCCGATGGAACTTGGTGTTCAGCCTTAACTTGCTGACACGTCAAACATTTCCCCACAAATTCAGTCACTTCTTGCTTAAGATCGGACCACCAAAATTGTTCCCTTAGATCTCTATCATGCGACAATGCCTCCGGGATGCATCGTATAAGGGCTACTATCGCGCTCCCAAAGAATCCTTTGTCTTAACTCCTTGTTCTTGGCATCTGGACTTTTCCTTTGTAACACAATACTCCTTCATCATTAAAGCCATAATCCTTTAATTCTCAGTTCTATACTTGCTTTGAAACTTAGCACTTAGGTCCTTATCGACCAACTGTCCCTTTTCACCTCATTCGACCATGTGGGCTTGATTTGTAATTCGCCATGGGCTTCCATCATCATATAAACTCAAGTGAGCGAACATAGCCCTTAGATCCGACACAACCTTCCGACTTAGGGCATCAACTACCACATTCACCTTGCCCGATGATATTCTATCGAGCAGTCGTAGTCCTTCAACAACTACACCCACCTTCGTTGCCTCAATTTCAACTCCTTACGAGTCAACGGATACTTAAGGCTCCGTGGTGCGTAGTAGATCACCGACCTTTCTCCATAGAGGTAGTGCCTCCAAACCTTAAGGCGAAACCACTATTGCCGGTTCCAAGTCATGAGTTGGGTAGTTAACCTCATGAGGCCTTAGTTGCTTAGAGGCAGCATAGCGACTACTTTTCCTTCTTGCATTAGCACACATCCTAATCTCGTATGCGAAGTGTCACAATGCACCATAAAATCCTTCCCAGACCTCACGGCTGAGTGCACCTGGAGCCTCCGTCAACACCTTCTTAAGGTTGTCAAAGCTCTTCTTTGCTTATCGGACCATTCAAAGGGTACTTCCTTCCTTAGTAACTTTGTCAAAGCGCGGCTATTGACGAGAATCTTTCTATGAACCTTCATGTAGCTTTGGCAAACCTAAGAAACTTCGAATCTCAACCACGGACCTAGGTGGTTTCCAATCCAACAACGCTTGATCTTCCTAGGATCCACTCTTATTCCTTCTGCGGATACCACATGCCCTAAGAATGCCACCTCCTTAAGCCAAAATTCACACTTGCTGAATTTGGCATGAGCTTCTTCTCCTTAATACTTGTAGTACCACTCGGAGATGTTCATCATGCTCCTCTTGGACTTAGAATACACCAAAATATCGTCGATGAACACAACGACGAACCTATCCAAGTAGGGTTGAAAAACTCGGTTCATCATATCCATGAGCGCGGTGGAGCGTTTGTCAATCCAAACGGCATCACCACAAACTCATAATGGCGTATCTTGTCCTAAAAGCGGTCTTATGGATATCTGCCTCCTTCACCTTCAATCTGGTGATATCCGAGACCTTAAGTCTATCTTTGAGAATCTGCGACCCCCTTCACGGTGATCGAACAAGTCATCGATCCTTGGCAAAGGATACTTGTTCTTGATGGTCGACACTTATTCAATGACGATAATCTATGCACATACGCATAGTTCCGTCCTTCTTCTTACAAAGCAATCGGTGCTCCCCATGGAGACACACTGGGTCGTATGAACCCACGATCCAAAGAATTCTTGAATCTGAGCCTTGAGCTCAACTAACTCCTTTGGCGCCATTCGGTATGGAGCGATTGACACAGAGCCGTTCGATAGTAAGTCTATTCCAAACTCCACCTCCCTATCTGGGGTATTCACAGTAATTCCTCGGAAATACATCTTCAAAGTCTTTCACCGTTCTAACTCCACGACACCTTCTTCCTTTCCACCTAACGCACTTACGAAGGCTAAGAACGCCTTGCACCCTTTCTTAACCATTTTCTCAGCCTTCAACGCCGAAACTACGTTGGACAGGTAGTTTCTTCTCTCTCCGATCGTTACTACTACTTCATCCTCCGGGGTCCTTAGTTCCATTCGTTTAGCCACACAATCTAACACGGCTCGGTGCTCTACTAGCCAGTCCATTCCAAGTATAAGTTTAAACTCCCGAAAGGTAGTTCCATTAAGTCACCAAAAGTTCACTCCTCTGAATCTCTAGGGTACATTCCAAAGATCTTATCCACCATTACAGTTTGGCCTAATGGGCTTACTACAGTTATCTCCCTATCAGAAAGTTTAGAGTCTAGGCCTAGTGTTTCCACTACACTACATGCACCATATGAATGGGTCGAGCCCACATCAATTAAGGCATAATAAGGCTTGCCATAAATAAAGAACGTACCGGTTATAACATCCGGTGCGTCTCCGTCCTCCCTACGACGAACCGCATAAACCAAACCCAGTTGCCTTGCCTCAGCATTAGCAGCACCTCTGCCCTGTGCTCCACGTCCTCTACCAGCACCGTTACCTCGATTACTCGAACCATGACCTCGTTGAGGTTGCTGTCCTCCTCTACCAACCTGACTAACATTCTGAGCGGCTGGTCAACTTTCATCTAGTTTCTTAGGACAATCCTTGTGCATATGGTCCTTAGACCCACACCGAAAACATCCTCCCGTCTTTTTCCAGCACTCCCCTAAGTGCTTCTTCCCACAATGTTCACAAGGACGATACTGTAATCCTATACCAGCTTACTGATTTTGCGGCCCATCAAATCTAGTCCTCTTTTGAGCCTTCCCAGACGATCCAAAACCTCTTTTGGGCCTATTTCGATCCACAGTCTGCTTTGTAGAATCCTTGAGTCCTTCTGCCACTTTGGCCTTTTCTACCAAAGCAGAAAACTCCCGCTCCTGATGCGGTGCTATCAATAGTCTCAGATTATCCCTTAGCCCGTCCTCAAAACGGACTCAGCGCTCATGCTCAGTTGCCACTATTCCTCGAGCATATCAGCTCAACCTTAGGAATTCAGCCTCATACTCCGCCACGGACTTGTTCCCTTGAACCAGCCCCAGAAATGCCTTCCTTTGCTCATCAGTATACCTGGTTCCCACATACTTCTTCTGAAATGCTTCCTTAACATATTCCCAGGTCAGATCCTCAGCCGTGGCACCATCATGGACAGTCAACCACCACTGATACGCTTCATCGCGTAACAGTGCCACCATTCCTTTTAACTTCTCCTCAGAGGTCAAGTCAAGCTCATCCATGATGCGCTCTGTTGCTTCCAACCAAGACTCGGTGAGCCGGGTGCCACACGAGATACTCCACGAAGCGTTTGGCTCTATTAGCTCGGGCCGCTCGAGCCACGGAACTTACGGGTTCCCAAATTTCCTCCTACACCAGCCACCAACTCCAAAACTCGCAGCACAGCCTGCGACACAGCATCTTCTCCCGTCTGAGCTTGCTGCTCAACACCTACAGCTGGGGGTGGTGGTGGCGGTGGTATCTCATTGTCAGACCCTTGACCCGATCTAACGGGTTACGACACCGTCATCCTTCTTCTACCTCGTCCACGACGACCACGTCCCCTAGAGCTCATTTCTAACGTCAGAATCTGATTAAGAAGTTTTATGAGTTAGTGCTTCTGTTTCACTTGATTACCCGCGAAGGAATTTTATGACAAGAGTTTTAGGAGTGGTTCTTTCGTATTCATACATGTACACAGTCTTTTCATTCATTCGTACATTCATCAAACAATTATGAACCTTCGTTCATTCAGAGAAAGGTTGTAGTTTTCATTGTTATTGCTTCTTCACTACCCAGGGGTACTTTCGTAATTTTGTCCTACAGGGGTATTTTCGTAATTTTTTGAAATAAAGAGTTCCTGGGTGATTTTGTCATAAAGTATTTTGGTATTTTTAAATTCCCGGGGTATTTTGGAAAAATTTTGAAATCCAGGGGTATTTCAGAAATTTTTGACCTCGGGGGTATTTCGGTAATTTTTCATAAATCAGAAAAAATTTTGGAAAATTTTGTAAGGATGGTTTTCACAAATTTAAAAGAAAGTTTTTTAAGAGTTTTAAAACTATGGTTTTGTTGTTTTTATAAAAACACGGCTAATTCCCTTTCGGGTTTTAGTTATTGTGTTTAGCCTATGATCGAGTCATCTTGGTGGGGTGAACCAAAGCTACGCACTGAGCGAGGATTCGAGTGGAGAGGAGGTGAGTCACGCGGATGCTTAAATACCAAGCTCCCACCGAAACCATTCCTAGACATGCGCCTGCAGAGGTTGCCACACCTCACGAGCCCTGCAGGTTAGGGTGAGCGGAAGCTACGCACCGGGTGGGATTCCGGCGAAGAGGAGGTGAGTCACTAGGGCTTGCTTAAATACCGGGCTCTTCCGATCCAATCCTAGACATGCGCCACAGGGGGTTACCACACCTAACTTTCGATGACTTAGCCATAGGTTTGTTTAACATTCCTTAAGTCTTATGTGTTTGTGTTTGAGTAGACTAGTCCTAGGGTTCAAGTTCCTATCATGCTATTCTACGTTCCATTCCTTTTCTACCCTTCTATATTTCATAACACATAATCACACAAATAGTTAGGTACTTACAGTGGATGCGGGGTCGGAGACTTAGGAGCCATGCCGAAAACCTGTTTATTTCATAAAATTCTTTCAAAAAGCTTACTTGGCTCGATTTGAAAACGTTTTGGGCCTTAGCCCACAGGCCGAGAGTTTAAAGCGGGCTCGATACCAAATCTGAAACACCCCACCCGGCCCACGAGCTGGATCGGATCTAGTATGTTCCTTAAGTAAATCGGTTACAAAATTCTTTTATTACGGAGGAAAACTTGTGCGATTTTTAAAAACTATTGTTTTGAAATTTTGGGCTTGAGTTAAAAACCCATTTATCTTATTTTAAAATCCAATTAATTAAGATGAAAAAACAATTAGGTTTATTTTTAAATAAATAAATTTTACTTAACTTTAATTGAAAATAATTAAGTAACATAGTAATTAAAAATAAAAGTAAAGAAATGTAACTTATGGCCTTATTACATCAAGTAAAATCCCAAAATAAAATTCTAAAATACTTAAATAAATTTAAATATCCATATTGAATAAAACTTCAAGTGAGCATGGCCATCCCTAAGCTTCCGAACCCGGGTCCATTATTGCTCGTCACAAAAAATTGTCCCTAGCAGGGTGAGTCAACAGACTCAATGTGTACACAACACTAAAATTCAATAGATCAGGCATACATTTTTCATATCCAATACTCATTCATATAATGAGATAAAAATGATGATGCAACCCAAACCCAAACCTAGGTGCCATCCGCTACACATCCCCGTACCAACTTTTGCACACAGTGGGGACTACTAAGTCAACCCTCCATCCGCTACACACCATCGAAGCGATCATTGCGATCGGCGTGCTCATCGCCCATATAAAATTTGTGGCATAGCCACCGGATAATTGTGTCATGAGACACCACATTCGAATATTGTAACCGAAGTTACCACATTCGGATAATGTGACCGAAGTCACCACATTCAGATAGTGAGACCGTAGTCATCACATTCACTTCCCCTTTTTCATATATCCCGAATGACCCATATTATTCATATCATGCATATCCTACTTAAATTCACATTCTTATAAATTTTCACATGTTATAAATAACATATTTCATAATCCTAGTGGAAGTAGGAAACGTGCTGAGTACTTTGTACCATATTATGGTACCTTAGCCACATTCTTATAAACATGCATATATTACATATTACCATCAATCTTATTAAAAGTTAGTGTAAAGTACACACACAGATTCGTTTAACGAAGTCCTTGAAATCCCGAAGAACCGATCTACTGATTTAGATCCTTAACTCCTATATTCGGCCAATCATTTAAACACATTAATAAACCTTTTTGGCTTTAAAACCAAATCCTAGTAGGATTTGTATACTGAAAACCTACCTTGTTGCCGATTGACTTAAGAATCAAGTCCCAAAACTTTGTTGTATTCCTTCTTGCATTCGGCCAATCATTAAAACACATCCTAGGTTAGTTTCGGCTTTTGGGAATAAATCCAAATACTTAAAATAGGCTTTGGCCGAATGTCTTAAACACATACCTTTGTGATCTCAAATCCCAAAAAGTATCCTTGCTTTCCTAGGGATGTCGAAATTCCTATAATCACATGTTAGGTTTAATCTAACATTAAAACTTAAAACAAGACCTTTGGATCTTATAGTTTCTTACCTTAGATCCCGAAATATTCCTCCTTGTAGTCGACAGTTGTAGAAACCCGAGAGATCCCTTAATACTTTAGTCATTTGCTTCCTTGCTTAGATTCACAGGGAGATTTGGCTATGGCTTTTAATGGAGAGGAAAATATTCGGCTAGGTTCCAACAATTACTTAATTTTGGCTTGACAAAAGAAAAGAAAGAAAAGAAGAGAAGAGAGCATTAAGAATTCGGCAGAGAAAGGAGGAAGCAAAAATTGATGAGTAGCCCTCCTTCCTTTTATAGCCGAAATTATCATCTAAGGAGTCCCTTACTTGGCCACCACTCCTCTATCTGATAACTTTATCCTTTAATTATCATAAATAAAAGAGTTTAAATCCAACATTTATCTCTTCATAATAATCCAATTTAAAAATCCTTTATTTATCACCCTTTTTAATCGAATATTTATGAAAATAAAACACCTCCTTTCTAGAACCATGTGCCGTCCACCTCAGTCTTACGGAAGCAAAAATAAAACCTCCTTTATTTGCTTCCCAAGTGACTCGAACTCGAGCCCATTCCTCTTGCATATGGCGCCATTTCCATAGGCCACTAAGTGGCATCTTGGACCACATTTCCAAGCCTATTTGTGTGTCAAATTCCACAAACTTTTTCTTTTAAGGCCACCTTGCCTTAATTTCCCCTTTAAACCTTAAAACTCGTCATTTCTAGGTCATTTCTAAGTTTCCAAAAATTTTCGTTCGGCTCTGTAACTTGACATTTTCTTACATTTCCAAGTTTCAGAAATGTGCGATTTCCTATTTTGAATCATTTCCAAATCATTTCCATCCATTTCCATACATTTTCAGTTCCCAAAATGTTCAAAATTTATTCTTAGTACATAAAACATGTTACTTCGTACAATTAAACCGAAAATGCATAGGCCTTTTCCGAGGATGTTACATTCTACCCCCTTAAAATAATTTCATCCTCGAAATTTTCTAACTAAAATAATTGAGGGTATTGTTGTCGCATTGCCTCTTCTGGTTCCCACGAAGCTTCTTCCGATCCATGATTGCGCCATAACACCTTGACTAGAGGAACCGACTTCCTACGTAACACTTTCACATCACGTTCCAATATTTGAATTGGCTCTTCCTCATACGATAAGTCGGCGGCCTTAGCTCTACTTCTTCGACAGGTACCACATGAGACGGATCCGATCGGTAACGACGTAGCATGGATACATAGAATACGTCGTGCATCTGCCACAACTCTGGTGGCAACTCCAATTGGTATGCCACTGCTCCAACTCGCTTCAGTACTCGATAGGGCCCTATAAACCTTGGGCTTAACTTCCGTTTGCGACCAAACCTCATCACCTTCTTCCAAGGCGAGACCTTCAGAAACACTTGGTCTCCCACTTCAAACTCTATTTCCTTCCGCTTAAGGTCTGCGTACGACTTCTGCCTATCAGAGGCTTCCTTTAACCGTGCTCGAATCATCTCAACCTTCTCTTCAGTTTCGGCCACTAATTCTGGACCCAAAACTCGACGTTCTCCTAGCTCAGTCCAACAAGTAGGAGTTCGACATTTCCGACCATACAATGCTTCATATGGTGCCATCCGAATGCTAGCTTGATAGCTGTTGTTGTAGGCGAACTCAGCTAAAGGCAAGTAGTCTTCCCAACTTCCTCGAAAATCCATCACACAGCCTCTCAACATATCCTCCAATACTTGTATAACTCATTCAGACTGCCCGTCTGATTGTGGATGAAAAGCCGTAGTGAAGTCCAACTTAGTGCCTAAAGCTTGATGAAGTGCCCTCCAGAACCGAGACGTAAACCTTGGGTCTCTGTCAGAGATGATCGATACTGGTACACCATGTAACCTCACAATTTCTGCCACATATAACTTAGCCAGCTTCTGGAGAGAATAGTCAACTCTTACCGGGATGAAGTGCGCGGACTTAGTCAAACGGTCCACTATCACCCATACCGAGTCCTTCTTAGTAGGCGTAAGGGGAAGCCCACTAACGAAATCCATGGTAATTCTCTCCCACTTCCATTGGGGAATCTCGATTGGTTGAAGCAATCCCGATGGAACTTGGTGTTCAGCCTTAACTTGCTGACACGTCAAACATTTCCCCACAAATTCAGTCACTTCTTGCTTAAGATCAGACCACCAAAATTGTTCCCTTAGATCTCTGTACAGCTTAATGCCTCCGGGATGCATCGTATAAGGGCTACTATGCGCCTCCCAAAGAATCCTTTGTCTTAACTCCTTGTTCTTCGGCATACAGAATTTTCCTTTGTAACACAATACTCCTTCATCATTAAAGCCATAATCCTTTAATTCTCCGTTCTGTACTTGCTGAAACTTAGCACTTAGGTCCTTATCAGCCAACTGTCCCCTTTTCACCTCATTCAGCCATGTGGGCTTGATTTGTAATTCTGCCAACAGGCTTCCATCATCATATAAACTCAAGTGAGCGAACATAGCCCTTAGATCCGACACAACCTTCCGGCTTAGGGCATCAACTACCACATTCGCCTTGCCCGGATGATATTCTAACGAACAGTCGTAGTCCTTCAACAACTACACCCACCTTCGTTGCCTCAATTTCAACTCCTTCTGAGTCAACAGATACTTAAGGCTCCTGTGGTCTGTGTAGATCACTGACCTTTCTCCATAGAGGTAGTGCATCCAAACCTTAAGGGCGAAAACCACTACTGCCAGTTCCAAGTCATGAGTTGGGTAGTTAACCTCATGAGGCCTTAGTTGCCGAGACGCATAAGCGACTACTTTTCCTTCTTGCATTAGCACACATCCTAATCTCGTATGCGAAGTGTCACAGTACACCATAAAATCCTTCCCAGCCCTCACATTTGAATTAACACCTGAGCCTCCGTCAACACCTTCTTAAGGTTGTCAAAGCTCTTCATTGCTTATCGGACCATTCAAAGGGTACTTCCTTCCTTAGTAACTTTGTCAAAGCGCGGCTATTGACGAGAATCTTTCTATGAACCTTCCAGTAATAGCCCGGCAAACCTAAGAAACTTGAATCTCAACCACGGACCTAGGTGGTTTCCAATCCAACAACGCTTGATCTTCCTAGGATCCACTCTTATTCCTTCTGCGGATACCACATGCCCTAAGAATGCCACCTCCTTAAGCCAAAATTCACACTTGCTTTGAATTTGGCATAGAGCTTCTTCTCCTTAATACTTGTAGTACCACTCGAGATGTTCATCATGCTCCTCTTCGAACTTAGAATACACCAAAATATCGTCGATGAACACAACGACGAACCTATCCAAGTAGGGTTGAAAACTCGGTTCATCATATCCATGAACGCGGTGGGCGTTTGTCAATCCAAACGGCATCACCACAAACTCATAATGGTCGTATCTTGCCCTAAAAGCGGTCTTATGGATATCCGCCTCCTTCACCTTCAATCTGGTGATATCCCGACCTTAAGTCTATCTTTGAGAATCTCACGACCCCTTCAGGTGATCGAACAAGTCATCGATCCTTGGCAAAGGATACTTGTTCTTGATGGTCAGCTTATTCAACTGACGGTAATCTATGCACATACGCATAGTTCCATCCTTCTTCTTTACAAACAGAACTGGTGCTCCCCATGGAGACACACTGGGTCGTATGAACCCACGATCCAACAATTCTTGAATCTGAGCCTTGAGCTCAACTAACTCCTTTAGGCGCCATTCGGTATGGAGCGATTGACACGAGAGCCGTTCCCGTAGTAAGTCTATTCCAAACTCCACCTCCCTATCCGGGGTATTCACAGTAATTCCTCCGGAAATACATCTTCAAAGTCTTTCACCGTTCTAACTCCACTGACACCTTCTTCCTTTCCACCTAACGCACTTACGAAGGCTAAGAACGCCTTGCACCCTTTCTTAACCATTTTCTCACCTTCAACGCCTAAACTACGTTGGACGGTAGTTTCTTCTCTCTCGATCATTACTACTACTTCATCCTCCGGGGTCCTTAGTTCCATTCGTTTAGCCGCACAATCCAACACGGCTCGGTGCTCTACTAGCCATCCATTCTAAGTATAAGTTTAAACTCCCCGAAAGGTAGTTCCATTAAGTCAGCCCGAAAGTTCACTCCCTGAATCTCTAGGGGTACATTCAGAAAGATCTTATCCACCATTACAGTTTGGCCTAATGGGCTTACTACAGTTATCTCCCTATCAGAAAGTTTAGAGTCTAGGCCTAGTGTTTCCACTACACTACATGCAACATATGAATGGGTCGAGCCCACATCAATTAAGGCATAATAAGGCTTGCCATAAATAAAGAACGTACCGGTTATAACATCCGGTGCGTCTCCGTCCTCCCTACGGCGAACTGCATAAACCAAACCCAGTTGCCTTGCCTCAAAGATTAGCAAAGACTCCTGCGCCTGTGCTCCACGTCCTCTACCAGCACTATTACCTCGATTACTCGAACCACGACCTCGTTGAGGTTGCTGTCCTCCTCTACCAAGCTGACTAACATTCTGAGTGGCTGGTCAACTTTCATCTGGTTTCTTAGGACAATCCTTGAGCATATGGTCCTTGGACCCACACCGAAAACATCCTCCCATCTTTTTCCAGCACTCCCCTAAGTGCTTCTTCCCACAATGTTCACAAGGGCGATCATCGCAATCCTATACCACTTCACGATTTTGCGGCCCATCAAATCTAGTCCTCTTTTGAGCCTTCCCAGACGATCCAAAACCTCTTTTGGGCCTATTTCGATCCACAGTCTGCTTTGTAGAATCCTTGATTCCTTCAGCCACTTTGGCCTTTTCTACCAAAGCAGAAAACTCCCGCTCCTGATGCGGTGCTATCAATAGTCTCAGATCATCCCTTAGCCCGTCCTCAAAACGGACTCAGCGCTCATGCTCTGTTGCCACTATTCCTCGAGCATATCGGCTCAACCTTAGGAATTCAGCCTCATACTCCACCACGGACTTGTTCCCTTGAACCAGCCTCAGAAATGCCTTCCTTTGCTTATCAGTATACCTGGTTCCCACATACTTCTTCTGAAATGCTTCCTTAACATATTCCCGTGTCGATCCTCACCGTGGCACCATCCTCGGACGATCAACCACCAGCGATCGCTTCATCGCGTAATATGCTGCCACCATTCCTTTTAACTTCTCCTCAGAGGTCAAGTCAAGCTCATCCATGATGCGCTCTGTTGCTTCCAACCAGTACTCAGCTGAATTGGGTGCCACACCAGATACTCCACGAAACATTTCGGCTCCATTAGCTCTCGGGCCGCTCGAGCACTGAACTTCACGGGTTCCCAAATTTCCTCCTACACCAGCCACCAACTCCAAAACTCGCAAAGACACGCGACTGCGACAACGATCTTCTCCCGTCTGAGCTTGCTGCTCAACACCTACAGCTGGGAGTGGTGGTGGCGGTGGTATCTCATTGTCAGACCCTTGACCCGATCTAACGGGTTCTGACACCGTCATCCTTCTTCTACCTCGTCCACGACGACCACGTCCCCTAGAGCTCATTTCTAACGTCAGAATCTGATTAAGAAGTTTTATGAGTTAGTGCTTCTGTTTCACTTGATTACCCGCGAAGGAATTTTATGACAAGAGTTTTAGGAGTGGTTCTTTCGTATTCATACATGCACACAGTCTTTTCATTCATTCGTACATTTATCAAACAATTATGAACCTTCGTTCATTCAGAGAAAGGTTGTAGTTTTCATTGTTATTGCTTCTCCACTACCTAGGGGTACTTTCGTAATTTTGTCTTACAGGGGTATTTTCGTAATTTTTCGAAATAAAGAGTTCCTTGGTGATTTTGTCATAAATTATTTTGGTATTTTTAAATTCCCGGGGTATTTTGGAAAAATTTTGAAATCCGGAGGTATTTCAGAAATTTTTGACCTCGGGGGTATTTCGGTAATTTTTCACAAATCAAAAAATTTTTTGGAAAATTTTGTAAGGATGGTTTTCACAAATTTAAAAGAAAGTTTTTTAAGAGTTTTAAAACTATGGTTTTGTTGTTTTTATAAAAACACGGCTAATTCCCTTTCGGGTTTTAGTTATTGTGTTTAGCCAATGACCGAGTCCTCTTGGTCGTAGTGAACTAAAGCTACGCACTGTGCAGATTCGAGTGGAGAGGAGGTGAGTCACGCGGATCGCTTAAATACCAAGCTCCCACCGAAACCATTCCTAGACATGCGCACAGAGGTTGCCACACCTACTAAGCCCTCTGGGTTAGGGTGAACCGAAGCTACGCACCAGGTAGGATTCCTGCGAAGAGGAGGTGAGTCACTAGGACTGCTTAAATACCAGGCTCTTCCGGATCCAATCCTAGACATGCGCACAGGGGTTACCACACCCTAACTCAGTGACTTAGCCATAGGTTTGTTTAACATTCCTTAAGTCTTATGTGTTTGTGTTTGAGTAGACTAGTCCTAGGGTTCAAGTTCCTATCATGCAATTCTACGTTCCATTCCTTTTCTACCCTTCCATATTTCATAACACATAATCACACAAATAGTTAGGGGTACTTACCTGGTGGACTGCGGGTCGGAGACTTAGGAGCCATGCCAGAAAACCTGTTTATTTCATAAAATTCTTTCAAAAAGCTTACTTGGCTCGATTTGAAAACGTTTTGGGCCTTAGCCCACAGGCCGAGAGTTTAAAACTGGGCTCTAATACCAAACTGAAACACCCCACACCCGGCCCACAAGCCTGGACCGGATCTGGTATGTTCCTTAAGTAAATCGTTACAAAATTCTTTTATTACGGAGAGGAAAACTTGTGCGATTTTTAAAAACTATTGTTTTGGGTGGGCTTGAGTTAAAAACCCATTTATCTTATTTTAAAATCCAATTAATTAAGATGAAAAAACAATTAGGGTTTATTTTTAAATAAATAAATTTTACTTAACTTTAATTGAAAATAATTAAGTAACGTAGTAATTAAAAATAAAAGTAAAGAAATGTAACTTATGGCCTTATTACATCAAGTAAAATCCCAAAATAAAATTCTAAAATACTTAAATAAATTTAAATATCCATATTGAATAAAACTTCAAAGTGAGCATGGCCATCCCTAAGCTTCCGCCAAACCGGTCCATTATTGCTCGTCACACTGAAAAATAGTCCCACAACGGGTGAGTCAACAGACTCAATGTGTACACAACACTAAAATTCAATAGATCGAGCATACATTTTTCATATCCAATACTTATTCATATATGAGATAAAAATGATGATGCAACCCAAACCCAAACCTAGGTGCCATCCGCTACACATCCCCGTACCAACCTCGCACACCGTGGGGACTACTAAGTCAACCTTCCATCCGCTACACACCCATCGAAGGCGATCAGCTGCAGTCGACGTGCTCATCGCCCATATAAAATTTGTGGCATAGCCACCAGATAATTGTGTCATGAGACACCACATTCGAGATATTGTAACCGGTTACCACATTCGGATAATGTGACCGAAGTCACCACATTCAAGATAGTGAGACCGTAGTCATCACATTCACTTCCCCTTTTCATATATCCCGAATGACCCATATTATTCATATCATGCATATCCTACTTAAATTCACATTCTTATAAATTTTCACATGTTATAAATAACATATTTCATAATCCTAGTGGAAGTAGGAAACGTACCTGAGTACTTTGTACCATATTATGGTACCTTAGCCACATTCTTATAAACATGCATATATTACATATTACCATCAATCTTATTAAAAGTTAGTGTGGGGTACACACCTGATTCGTTTAACGAAGTCCTTGAAATCCCGAAGAACCGATCTACTGATTTAGATCCTTAACTCCTATATTCGGCCAATCATTTAAACACATTAATAAACCTTTTTGGCTTTAAAACCAAATCCTAGTAGGATTTGTATACTGAAAACCTACCTTGTTGCCGATTGACTTAAGAATCAAGTCCCAAAACTTTGTTGTATTCCTTCTTGCATTCGGCCAATCATTAAAACACATCCTAGGTTAGTTTCGGCTTTTGGGAATAAATCCAAATACTTAAAATAGGCTTTGGCCGAATGTCTTAAACACATACCTTTGTGATCTCAAATCCCGAAAAGTATCCTTGCTTTCCTAGGGATGTCGAAATTCCTATAATCACATGTTAGGTTTAATCTAACATTAAAACTTAAAACAAGACCTTGGATCTTATAGTTTCTTACCTTAGATCCCGAAATATTCCTCCTTGTAGTCGACAGTTGTAGAAACCCGAGAGATCCCCTTAATACTTTAGTCGACTGCTTCCTTGCTTAGATTCACAGGGAGATTCGGCTATGGCTTCTAATGGAGAGGAAAATATTTGGCTAGGTTCCAACAATTACTTAATTTCGGCTTGACAAAAGAAAAGAAAGAAAAGAAGAGAAGAGAGCACTAAGAATTCGGCAGAGAAAGGAGGAATCAAAAATTGATTAGTAGCCCTCCTTCCTTTTATAGCCGAAATTATCATCTAAGGAGTCCCTTACTTGGCCACCACTCCTCTATCTGATAACTTTATCCTTTAATTATCATAAATAAAAGAGTTTAAATCCAACATTTATCTCTTCATAATAATCCAATTTAAAAATCCTTTATTTATCACCCTTTTTAATCGAATATTTATGAAAATAAAACACCTCCTTTCTAGAAGCATGTGCCGTCCACCTCAGTCTTCTGGAAGCAAAAATAAAACCTCCTTTATTTGCTTCCCAAGTGACTCGAACTCAGGCCCATTCCTCTTGCATATGGCGCCATTTCCATAGGCCCTAAGTGGCATCTTGAGACCACTTTTCCAAGCCTGTTTGTGTGTCAAATTCCACAAACTTTTTCTTTTATGTCCACCTTGCCTTAATTTCCCCTTTTAAACCTTAAAACTCGTCATTTCTAGGTCATTTCTAAGTTTCCAAAAATTTTCGTTCGGCTCTGTAACTTGACATTTTCTTACATTTCCAAGTTTCCAGAAATGTGCACTTTCCTATTTTGAATCATTTCCAAATCATTTCCATCCATTTCCATACATTTTCAGGTTTCCGAAAATGTTCAAAATTTATTCTTAGTACATAAAACATGTTACTTCGTACAATTAAACCGAAAATGCATAGGCCCTTTCCAGGATGTTACAACCTTTTAATTTAAAACAAATTTCAACAATACCAACTCCCATAAATGTCCACTATCAATTAAATGGTCTATTTACCATCCAAGTACTTGCACAATTAAAATCTATAGCCATTTAATGCATTTTACTAATAGAACTCAAGTTTTGTATCTTACGCGATTTAGTCTTTTTTATCAAATTGAGCACTAAAACCATAAAATTTCTTTACAAAATTTTCACACTATCATATTATCAAGCAGTAGACATTAAAATAATAATAAATTAAATATTTTGACTTTGGATTTGTGGTCCCGAAACCACTATTCCGATTTGACTCAAAAACTGGCTATTACATACCAAGCCAATTTGCCACCCAAATTGCACATACCTATACAAGCTCAAATGGTACCATTTCAAGACACAAATATGCAGCCAAATATCATCAACCAATGTACAAATCATACCATATCACATGACAATATTTACAACAAACCACATAACATTTATAAGCTACCTCAAATGGCCAAAATACATTTCCATCAAACATACTAAAATGACCAAGGCCTATACATGCCATATACCATATGTACACAACTTCAAAAGTACCAAAATAGATGCCCGATAGTGCGATGAAGTCTCTGACGATCCCCGGATCCGAGCTAGCTTCGAAATACTATAAAACATGGAGAACAAAAACGAAGTAAGCTTCATAGCTTAGTAAGCTCGTATAATAATAACTTAACAATTAAACACAATTCAATCATAATAAGCAATCCCCTAACACGTATCTTCCGCCGAAATAGGGTTAAAGGCGTTACCGGACAGATCAAAAACTTTTACAGAAATTTCATAATACAAGTCACTGATCGCAATCATAGTGTCCCTTAGATAGGTCAACGAGACCTTAAGCATGCTCCAGAGAAGGGTCGGGACTAAACCGAACACATACGAAAATTCTCAAATATTTAAAACTTTTCTAAATTACAGGGGTCACACGCCCGTATGGGTAGGCCGTGTGCCTCCCACGGCTACTAGACACAACCATGTGTCCTGGCCGTGCCAAAATAGAGCATGTATACTGACTTATCCACACGGCCACCAGACACGCCCGTGTGTCATGGCCGTGCAGAATTAGGCTAGCTACTGACTTGTTCCCACGGCCACCAAGCATGCCTGTGTAACCTACTCAGGCACACTTCGAAGTGGCCCTTGAGCCACACGGAAGACACACACGCCCGTGTCTCTTGGCCATGTATGCAAAATAGGCCTTTTGCAAGGCCAAAATGCCACCCACACTTGGGTCATCCCTATAAGCATAAACAAGCATATTTCTCAATACAATGGCAATAAAAAACACACCAAATGGTCATCATTTTATCCCATTCAATCTCATTTCTAAATATGCCAATTTGCACAATCAATTCACATGAAAATCCAAGCATAACTCATCCACAATTTCACTAAATCACTATGGCATCAATTCATCAATAAGCTTACCTTTCATAAGGCCATTTCATTGCCATCAAGCAATACCAAAACATGCATCACATACCATATTCACTCATGCACATTACCAACATTTATTTAGCCAAACCACATGGCTATTTACAACTCAAACTTATACCAAATGACTAGCCTATACATGACATATTTAGCTATATTCACATATTCAAAATACCAAAACAAGTTGGAGTAGTGTGATGATGATCCTTGACGGTCCCCGAGCCTTCAGTAGCTTTGACGATCTGTTACAGAGTAAACACACACATAGAGTAAGCTTTCCAAAAGCTTAGTAAGCCATATACAAATAAACTTAGCATAAAATGCTCATAACCATATTGATACAATGACATTAATGTTTTCTCAATGCAAATTCATCACATATTCTTTGGTCCATTTGCTTAGCCATAGCTTGCCACAATTCTCAATTCAATTATCACATATACACATAGCTCATTCAAGCATATATTTACATATTATCTCATCATTTCCATATACATATTCATCTTGGTAAGTTCATATAAACACTTACCTTTCATACAAACATAGTGTACATTTCAAACGTACCTAAAACGGATATACAACTAACATAGTCGTTCATTTCTCGGACTTGCCCGTTGAACCGTTCGGAACTAAATAGGATACTCAGAGTGCTCGGAATATTCGAACAATGCCAACGTCCCAGACGTGGTCTTACATGTAATCAGATATTGATGCCACTGTCCCAGACAGGGTCTTACACGAATCAATACGATGCCAATGTCCCAGACATGGTCTTACACGTAAATCTCATATCGCTGCCAATGTCCCAGACGTGGTCTTACACGAAAACTCGAATAAATGCCAACGTCCCAGACGTGGTCTTACATGATATCACATAACGGACACCTATGTCATGACATATACTATCCTATCTATCCCTAGGTTCAAACGGGACTTCTCGGACATTATCAACTTGTCGACTTATTCGTAACTCGTATTTCATATACATTCCATCACAATGGATATTCATAGAAATTCAAATTCCATATATACACAAATGGTTCAATGCAAATACATTTATTTGTATATTGACTTACCTCAAGTTCGGTTTAATGGAAACGGATGCAGCTACTCGATTACTTTCGATTTCCCGCGATCTAAGTCCGTTTTCTTCAGTTCTTGATCTATACATATTCAAATTTAAACCTTTTATTCACCAAAACATTCAATTCAATCCAAATACACATATTTAGGGTAATTTACAAATTAGCTCTCACATTTTCACATTTGGACATTTTAGTCCCTATTTAACAAAATCACGAAATACATCAAATTCCATATTACCCATGCCTAGCCGAATTTCACTCATACTCATATGAGTCCATACATTTCATTTCTTTCACAAATTAGTCCCTCAAAACATTATTCTTTCAATTTACTCCAAATTACTCAAAATCAACAAAACTTCAAAGACAAACTATGATAATCAAACTGATATCTTTCATATTTCACTATTAAACATCACAAATCACATAAGTTCATCAAAGTCTCATTTCAAAAATATAATCAATTCTCAAAATTAAGACATGGGTTTTATAGCATACGAAGCAACGATTGCAAAAACGTAGAAATTATAAAAAATCAAAGCAAAACATACCTTGAATTTGGATCAAAAGCTAGCCGAACCTAGCTTATTCTTTCTTCTTTTCTTTGCTAATTTTTCGGCAAAAAAGATGATAAATATCCCACTTTCATGCTTTTGTTTCATTTAATTATCTTTGATTTATCAATTTACCCATTTAACCTTTAATAAGCATATAAGACAAAATAAACATTAAGGTTATTTTGTCATTTACCCAACCATTAACCTTAATATTGGCTTAATTGCCACACAAAGCCTTCATACTTATAAAGACATAACAAATAGGTATCTTTTCATAAAGCATGCAAATTTTGCATCTTTTACAATTAAATCCTTTTATCAAATTAAGCACCCAATCGAACAAATTATTTCACAGAAATTTCACACATGCTTAATCACATATCAAAGACACAGAAAATAATATTAAAAATATTTTCTAACTCTAATTTGTGTACCCGAAACCACTGTTCTGACTAGGGTTTAAACCGGACTGTTACAATTCTCCCCCCTTAGGGATTTTCGTCCCCAAAAATCTTACCGTTAAACAGATTCGGATATTGCTGTCTCATTGAATCTTTAGGCTCCCACGTAGCCTTTTCCACTCCGTGTCGATGCCACAATACTTTTACTAACGGAATTTTCTTATTCCGTTATTCTTTCACTTCTCGAGCTAAAATACGGATTGGTTCTTCTTCATATCAGATCGGAGTTCAATCTCAGACGGAGTAATCACATGTGACGGATCAGATCTATAACGACGGAGCATTAACACGTGAAATACATTATGTATCTTTTCTAGCTCAGATGGCAACAATAATCTGTATGCAACAAGTCCCATACGCTCGATGACCTTATACGGTCCGATAAACCTCGGACTCAACTTGCCTTTACGTCCGATTCGGAGCACTTTCTTCCACGGAGATACTTTCAGAAACACTTTGTCACCGACCTCAAATTCAATATCTTTTCATTTCAAGTCCGCATAAGACTTCTGACGATCAGACGTTGCTTTCAAACTATCACGGATCACTATCACTTTCTGTTCAGTCTCTTTGATCAAATTGACCCCGTGTATTTTATTTTCACTGAGTTCGGTCCAATGCAGATGTGTTCGACATTTACATCCGTACAAAGCTTCATAAGGTGCCATTTTGATGCTAGACTGAAAACTGTTGTTATAAGAAAATTCAATTAATGTAAAGTATGATTCCCACGTACTGTTAAACTCAAGAATGCAGCATCTCAACATATCCTTGAGAATCTGAATAATCCGCTTGGATTGACCTTCCGTTTGCAGATGAAAAGCTGTACTGAAATGCAATTTCGTGCCTAAGGCTTCTTGTAATTTCTTCCATAATCGTGAAGTGAACCTCGAATCTCTATCTGACACAATGGATAGTGGCACCCCGTGCAATCTCACAATCTCAGAAATGTAAAGTTCGTATAATCTATCAAGTGAGTAATCAGATCGTACGGAATAAAATGGGCGGATTTCGTCAAATGATCAACTACGACCCAAATTGCATCTTTCTTTCTCGGAGTCAAAGGCAGTCCAGAAAAAAGTCCATCGTCACTCTATCCCATTTCCAATCGGGAATTAGAATCAGTTGTAGCAAACCAGACGGAACCTGATGTTCAGCTTTAACTTGTTGACAGACTAACCATTTCGAAACAAAGTCAGAAATGTCTCGTTTCATACCAGACCACCAATAGTGTTGCTTCAAATCGTGGTACATCTTTGTGCTACCCGGATGAACAGATAGACGACTATTATGTGCTTCATTCAAAATCAACTGAATTAATTCTGGGTTTCTCGGAACACATAACCGATCTTGAAATCTCAAACAATCACTATCATCCACACGAAATTCAGAATCAGAGTTCAAACCACATTGAGTTCGTTTCGTTAACATTTCATTATCAACTTTCTGAGCATCAACAATTTGTTGTAAAAACATCGGTTTCGCTTTCATTTCAGCTAACACTGAACCATTATCAGACGGATCTAATTGAGCATTCATAGCACGTAATGTAAACAGTGATTTTCGACTCAATGCATCAGCAACAACATTTGCTTTACCCGGATGATAGTCTATCACAAGCTCATAGTCTTTCAACAACTCTAACCATCTTCTTTGTCGTAGATTCAAATCTTTCTGAGTCATCAGATATTTCAGACTTTTATGGTCTGAAAACACATGACATTTCTCACCGAACAGATACTGTCTCTAAATTTTTAATGCGAATACAATCGCAGCTAGCTCAAGGTCGTCTGTCCGATAATTCTTTTCATGCAGCTTTAGTTGTCTCAAGGCATAAGCTATAACTTTTCCTTCTTGCATCAGTACGCATCCCAGACCATTCAACGAAGTATCATTGTAAATCACAAATTCTTTGCCTGATTCTGGCTGCACAAAAATTGGAGCTTCAGTTAAAAGGGCTTTCAACTGATCAAAACTTGTCTGACATTTATCGGACCATTCAAATCTCACATCTTTCTGAAGCAATCTAGTTAACGAAGCAATCTCGTTCATATTCAGTGACAGACGTATGTCCCTGCTTCAATTCTAGGAATTCTTTTCGTTTCTGATCAATAAATCTCTGACTAATGTATTTCTTCCGGAACTCAATCTGAAAGAAATCCCATGTGACTCTCTCTTTCGAAACAACAGAAATCAAAGTCTTCCACCACTGATAGGCCGCGTCTCGTAACAAAGATACAACACATTTTATCCATTCTTCCGGTGTCAGTGACATTTCATCGATTACTCGGATAGTATTTTCTAACCAAAACTCGGCTCTCTCATCGTCATCACTGGTGGCCCTGAACTCTTCAGCCCCATACTTGCGGATTTTGTCTACCGGAGGCTTGTTCAACAGATTCGAATTCATAGTCGGAGGCATAACAGATGTCTGAGGGGGATTAGGCGGGGGCAGGGGTTGCGAAACAGCCGGATTATTTCTAACAAACTGAGTGAACCACTCACTCATCATCTTGAAGAAAGCTTGTTTAGCTTCTCCCTCTTGACCGCTCGTAGCCGGTCTCGAATCAGATGGCACTAACCCTTGAGCTGGAGCAGGCGCATTACTTTCTACATCGTCAGCTATGGCTCTTTCGAGATCCATTACTATACAAAAATCACATTTTTCACGTCAGGATTCATCACACTATCACAGTTCAGATATATGGCATGTATAGCTAGACTCTTACACGCTATGTTAGTCTGAGAATCGACTAAACCGTAGCTCTGATACCAATCAAATGTAACACCCCTAACACGTATCCGTCACCGAAATAGGGTTAAAGGAGTTACCAAACAGATCAGAAACTTTTACAGACATTTCATAATACAAGTCATCAATCGTAATCACAGTGTCCCTTAGATAGGTCAACGAGACCTTAAGCATGGTCTAGAGAAGGGTCGGGACTAAACCGAACATATACAGAAATTCTCAAAAATTTAAAACTTTTCTAAATTACAGGGGTCACACGCCCGTGTGGGCAGGCCGTGTGCCTCCCACGGCTACTAGACACAACCATGTGTCCTGGCCGTGCCAAAACAGAGCATGTATACTGACTTATCCACACGGCCACCAGACACGCCCGTGTACCATGGCCGTGTAAAATTAGGCTAGCTACTGACTTGTTCCCATGACCACCAAGCACGCCCGTGTAACCTACTCAGGCACACTTCGAAGTGGCCCTTGAGCCACACGGAAGAGACACACGCCTGTGTCTCTTGGCCATGTATGCAAAATAGGCCTTTTACAAGGCCAAAATGCCACCCACACTTGGGTCATCTCTATAAGCATAAACAAGCATATTTCTCAATACAATGGCAATAAAAAACACACCAAATGGTCATCATTTTATCCCATTCAATCTCATTTCTAAATATGCCAATTTGCACAATCAATTCACATGAAAATCCAAGCATAATTCATCCACAATTTCACTAAATCACTATGGCATCAATTAAACAAAAAGCTTACCTTTCATAAGGCCATTTCATTTCCATAAGGCCATACTAAAACATGCATCACATACCATATTCACTCATGCACATTACCAACATTTATCTAGCCAAATCACATGGCTATTTACAACTCAAACTTATACCAAATGACTAGCCTATACATGCCATATTTATCTATATTCACATATTCAAAATACCAAAACAAGTTAGAGTAGTGTGATGATGATCTTTGACCGTCCCCGAGCCTTCAGTAGCTTTGACGATCTATTACAGAGTAAACACACACACAGAGTAAGCTTTCCAAAAGCTTAGTAAGCCATATACAAATAAACTTAGCATAAAATGCTCATAACTATATTGATACAATGACATTAATGTTTTCTCAATGCAAATTCATCACATATTCTTTGGTCCATTTGCTTAGCCATAGCTTCCCACAATTCTCAATTCAACTATCACATATACACATAGCTCATTCAAGCATATATTTACATATTATCTCATCATTTCCATATACATAATCATCTTGGTAAGTTCATATAAACACTTACCTTTCATACACACATACTGTACTTTTCAAACGTACCTGAAATGGATATACAACTAACATAGTCGTTCATTTCTCGGACTTGCCTGTTGAACCGTTCGGAACTAAATAGGATACTCAGAGTGCTCGGAATAATCATACAATGCCAACGTCCCAGACGTGGTCTTACATGTAATCAGATATCGATGCCACTGTCCCAGATAGGGTCTTACACGAATCAATACGATGCCAATGTCCCATACATGGTCTTACACGTAAATCTTATATCGCTGCCAACGTCCCAGACATGGTCTTACACGAAAACTCGAATCAATGCCAACGTCCCAGACGTGGTCTTACATGATATCACATAACGGACACCTATGTCATGACATATACTATCCTATCTATCCCTAGGTTCAAACGGGACTTCCCGGACATTATCAACTTGTCGACTTATTCGTAACTCATATTTCATATACATTCCATCACAATGGATATTCATAGCAATTCAAATTCCATATATACACAAATGGTTCAATGCAAGTACATTTATTTGTATATTGACTTACCTCGAGTTCAGTTTAATGGAAACGGATGCGACTACTCGATTACTTTCGATTTCCCACGATCTAAGTCCGTTTTCTTCAGTTCTTGATCTATACATATTCAAATTTAATCCTTTTACTCACCAAAACATTCAATTCAATCCAAATACACATATTTAGGGCAATTTACAAATTAGCCCTCACATTTTCACATTTGGACATTTTAGTCCATAATTAACAAAATCACGAAATACATCAAATTCCATATTACCCATGCCTTGCCGAATTTCACTCACACTCATATGAGTCCATACATTTCATTTCTTTCACAAATTAGTCCCTCAAAACATTATTCTTTCAATTTACTCTAAATTACTCAAAATCAACAAAACTCCAAAGACAAACTATGATAATCAATCTCATATCTTTCATATTTCACTATTAAACATCACAAATCACATAAGTTCATCAAATTGTCATTTCAAAAATATCATTAATTCTCAAAATTAAGACATGGGTTTTATAGCATACGAAGCAACGATTGCAAAAACGTAGAAATTATCAAAAATCGAAGTAAAACATACCTTGAATTTGGATCAAAAGCTAGCCGAACCTAGCTTATTCTTTCTTCTTTTCTTTGCTAATTTTTCGGCAAAAAAGATGATAACTATCCCACTTTCATGCTTTTGTTTCATTTAATTATCTTTGATTTATCAATTTACCCATTTAGCCTATAATAAGCATATATGACAAAATAAACATTAAGGTTATTTTTTCATTTACCCAACCACTAACCTTAATATTGGCTTAATTGCCATATAAAGCCTTCATACTTATAAAGACATAACAAATAGGTATCTTTTCATAAAGCATGCAAATTTTGCATCTTTTACAATTAAATCCTTTTATCAAATTAAGCACCCAATCGAACAAATTATTTCACAGAAATTTCACACATGCTTAATCACATATCAAAGACACAAAAAATAATATTAAAATATTTTACTGACTCGGATTTGTGGAACCAAAACCACTGTTCTGACTAGGTTCTAAATTGGACTGTTACAATTCTCCCCCCTTAGGGATTTTCGTCCCCGAAAATCATACCGTTAAATAGATTCGGATATTGCTGTCTCATTGAATCTTCAGGCTCCCACGTAGCCTCTTCCACTCCGTGTCGATGCCACAATACTTTTACTAACGAAATTTTCTTATTCTGTAATTCTTTCACTTCTCGAGCTAAAATACTGATTGGTTCTTCTTCATATCAGATCGGAGTTCAATCTCAGATGGAGTAATCACATGTGACAGATCAGATCTATAACGACGGAGCATTGACACGTAAAATACATTATGTATCTTTTCTAGCTCAGATGGCAACAATAATCTGTACGTAACAGGTCCCATACGCTCGAAGACCTTATACGGTCCGATGAACCTCGGACTCAACTTGCCTTTACGTCTGAATCAGAACACTTTCTTCCACGAAGATACTTTCAAAAACACTTTTTCACCGACCTCAAATTCAATATCTTTTCGTTTCAAGTCCGCATAAGACTTCTGACGATCAGACGTTGCTTTCAAACTGTCACGGATCACTTTCACTTTCTGTTCAGTCTCTTTGATCAAATCGACCCTGTGTATCTTATTTTCACTGAGTTCGATCCAATACAAAGGTGTTCTACATTTACGCCTGTAAAAAGCTTCATAAGGTGCCATTTTGATGCTAGACTAAAAACTGTTGTTATAAGAAAATTCAATCAATAGAAAGTATGATTCCCACGTACCGTTAAACTCAAGAATGTAACATCTCAACATATCCTCGAGAATCTGAATAATCTACTTGGATTGACCATCCATTTGCGGATGAAAAGCTGTACTGAAATGCAATTTCGTGCCTAAGGCTTCTTGCAATTTCTTCCAGAATCCTGAAGTGAACCTTGAATCTCTATCTGACATAATGGATAGTGGCACCCCGTGTAATCTTACAATCTCATAATTGTAAAGTTCGGCTAATCTATCAAGTGAGTAATCAGATCGTACCAGAATAAAATGGGCAGATTTCATCAAATGATCAACTACGACCCAAATCGCATCTTTTTTTCTCGGAGTCAAAGGCAGTCCAGAAACAAAGTCTATCGTCACTCTATTCCATTTCCACTCGGGAATCAGAATCAGTTGTAGCAAACCAGACGGAACCTGATGTTCAGCTTTAACTTGCTGACAGACTAAACATTTCGAAACAAAGTCAGAAATGTCTCGTTTCATACCAGACCACCAATAGTGTTGCTTCAAATCGTGGTACATCTTTGTGCTACCTGGATGAACAGATAGACGACTGTTATGTGCTTCATTCAAAATCAACTAAATTAATTTTGGGTTTCTCGGAACACATAACCGATCTTGAAATCTCAAATAATCACTATCATCCACACGAAATTCAGAATCAGAGTTCAAACCATACTGAGTTCGTTTCGTTAACATTTCATTATCAACTTTCTGAGCATCTACAATTTGTTGTAAAAACATCGGTTTCGCTTTCATTTCAGCTAACACTGAACCATTATCAGACGGATCTAATTGAGCATTCATAGCACATAATGCAAACAGTGATTTCTGACTTAATACATCAGCAACAACATTTGCTTTACCTGGATGATAGTCTATCACAAGCTCATAGTCTTTCAACAACTCTAACAATCTTCTTTGTCGTAGATTAAAAATCTTTCTGAGTCGTCAGATATTTCAGACTTTTATGATCTAAAAACATATGACATTTGTCACCGAACAGATAATGTCGCCAAATTTTTAATACGAATACAATCGCAGCTAGCTCAAGGTCGTGTGTCGGATAATTCTTTTCATGCGGCTTTAGTTGTCTCAAGGCATAAGCTATAACTTTGCCTTCTTGCATCAGTACGTATCCCAGACCATTCATGTAACATCCTAGATTAGGGGTTATGCGTTCGTGCACAATTCATGAGTAGTAGGTTTTGGCAGTGTTTGGAAGTGAATTAAGGGTTTTTAAAATTCTAGGATGGAAGAGAAAGCTTTGGACAATTATTGGTTTTTAAGTTAAAAAGGGGGAGCTAGGCTAAGGTAGCCTTAAGAAAAGTTTTGGGGAGTTTAGGACACAAGAAGTGATGTGGAAAAGTGGCAAGGGACGCCACCTAAGGTGCAAGGGTGGTTGCGTCACTTGGAGTGCCAGGGGAAGAGGTTCGAGCGACGTAGGAAGCATTAGGGACTTTTATTTTTTTTAGAGTTAAAAAGGGAATTGGGCCAGGCGCTTTTGGACACAAAGAGTGCCTTGGTAAAGTGGCTGCAAGGCGCCACTTAAGGCTTGGGCAAGTGACGCCTCAAGCAATGGGTAGAGGGCCCAGGTTCGAGTTGCGAAGGAAGCAGGAAGGAGCATTTATTTTTGCGTCAATAAGGAGTCACTAAGGAGGTTTTAAAAGAAATTATGGGGAGTTGATGACACAAAAGAACCAGCAGCAAAGTGGCTTGGACGCTTGCGGCAAAGGGAGCTTCAGGAGGGCTCAAGTTCGAGTCTTGTGGGCAGCATAAGCGTGTTTTTATTTTTCCAAGTTGACGCTAAGGGAGAAGAAGGTCTTAAAAAAAATTGTTGGGGGTTTATGACGCAAAGGAGCTAGCAGCAAAGTGGCTGGTAGCGTGTGGTGACACCAGCAGGTCTCATGTTCGAATCACATGGGCAGCATAAGTGGGATTTTATTTTGCTGCTGGCATCAAAGAGAGGGGAGGAAGTGGACAGCATGTGGGCTTCCAAAAGATAAGGATTAAGTTGTTTTATTTTTTTTAAATTCGGCTGAAGAAGTAGGATAAGTGGGGATTTATTTTATTTGGTTTAAATAGGTAGATGAGGGATGATTGTGGTTTTAATTCTTTTTTTTATTAAGTGATAAATTAGGAGAAGAAAGTGTAGTAGGATAAGGGACATAGTGGTGGCCGAATAAGGGGCTCCTTGGGGTTGATGTATTCGGCCAAGTGAAAGTGGGATAAGTATGGTGTTATTTTATTTATTTTTTTGGGTAAAATAAGAGATGATAAGAAGATAATGGTGGCCTGGTGTTATTTATTTTATTTTAATAGGTGACTAAGTGATAAAAAGAAGGAGATAAGCCTTGTTTTTTTAATTCGGCTAGGATAGAAGATAATGGTTGATTTTTATTTGCTAAGTGGATGGATAAGAAATAATATAGGGGATAGATAAGGGGATAAGTGGTGTTTTATTTTATTTATTTCAAATGTGTGAAAAAGAGGAAATATAGGAGATTAATTGGGATTTGATAAGTGGAGTTGTGGTGGCGAATATAGGACTTTGGGGGCTTGCATATTCGGCAATGAAGAGGTGTTAAAGTGTCGAAATTATTTTGTTTCCTCCTAGTCTCCTTGCCGAATCTCTTTTCATTTTCTTTCCTATTCTTTTCTTAAACCTTATTTTTACATATTTTCTTGTATAGCCAAACCTCTAAAAGCCTTCTCTACTTTTGTGTTTTCTTCTTCACCATAAAAGAGCCGACCTATTCTCATTTAGTCTTCACAAGCAACAATAGTGCCAGCGTTAAGGAGTCTTAGAAGAGCCTCTTGGATTCGACTACTCAAGGTGAGTTAATGTGGTATTCGGCCATAGGCCATTCTGGTATATTATGGTAGCCGATTCTGACTTAGGTGGTGTAGGAAGGAGTTCTACAATCGCAAAGGTGCAAATCGTTAGACATGGGTTTCGGGATTTAGTCAATTGTGCTAATCAGGTGCATAGTTACCGCACTGTTCTCTTGTTCGTTTTAATGTGATATTATGTATATGTGATATGATGTGAATGGTAGCCGAAATAAGGGCTAAAATGGTGGATACCCATGATGGGTAATCGATTAACTGTGTCAAGATTCTATGACGTTAATTTACATATGATATATGTATGAAAATGTGATGGCATGTAATGTATATTTGTTTTAAGTGAAATGTTGTCATGATACATGTATGGGGCCTGGGATTTGAACAAAGAAGGACAGGGTGTGCATATTTATGTACGTGGTCTAATGTTAGCCTTGTGCTACATTAGCGCTTGATGTTAGCTACGTGCTTCATCAAGGGAGGTGTTGGCTAGGTGCCACATCTCGGCGGTTGATAGCTGTGTGTATCACCGTGGACTGAATGATATGTGGGATCACTTAGGTGGGATCGGTGGCTCAGCCACGGCCTTGAGCAGCAAGTCTGCCAAGGTAAGATATGTGGGATCACTTAGTTGATCGGTGGATTAGCCACGGCCTTGGGCAGGGAGTCTGCTAAGGTAGGAGTAACGGATGGACCCTAGGTTGGGTTGGGCTTCATAATTGCATATTTATGTGTATGGACTGTGTGGATGTGGGCCAAGCCCATATGTGGAGACATGTGAAATGACTATGCACTGAGTCTGTTTGACTCACCCAATATTTTATTAAACCTTACAGGTGATGCTTGATGCTTGGACCGGGTTGGAGCGGATACAAAGGTGGCCATGCGATGATTTTCATGCGAGAAAGATATTTTTAATTAATTAAGCATTCATATTTCCAAAGATTTTGATTATTCAATTATTGTAATAAGGCCCCTAAAAGTATTTAAAGCTTGTTTAAGTGTTTTTCATCAAGTTTATTATTATGTTTTATTATGGATTGACAATTGAGGAATTATTTGCAAACGATTTTATTTAAATCTATATATACTAAAGTTTTAATCCGGATATTTTTATAAACACCACATCTCACTTAAGAATTTTAATGAACATCGCTTTTCTAAACTTAACAAAATTTTCATGTTTTATCCTTGAGTTCAAATTTGTTTCAAACGTTTTCCGCAGCGGGCATTTCAAATTCGGCCGTAACGAATGGGCCGGGTTTGGGGTGTTTCATTTGGTATCGAGCCCGCTTTAAACTCTACACGTGGGCTAAGGCCCAAAACATTTTCAAATCGAGCCCAAATGAGTTTTATGAAAGTATTTTTGAAAATGAGCGGGTTTTTCTGGCATGGCACCTAAGTCTCCGACCATGATCCACTGGTAAGTACCCTTAACTACTCAAGTGAAATGTGTATGTGAATGTTATAAGTATGAAGGGAACGTAGATTAGTGAACTAGGATCTGTTGAACCCTAGGACTAGTCTACTCAAACACAAGATTCATAAGACTTAAGGATTATTAAACAAACCTGTGAAGTAAGTCACCGAGTTAAGGTGTGGCAACCATTGTACGCATGTCTAGGATCGGTATTCAGTAAGAGCTTGGTATTTAAGCAGTCCTAGCGACTCACCTCCTCTTTACTCGAATCCTACCTGGTGCGTAGCTACGGTTCACCTTAACCAAGAGGACTTATTCACGGGGCTAAACCCGTTAATTAAAACCCGAAAGGGACTAGCCATGCAGTTTTATAAAATCCCTAGTTTTAAAATCCCTAAATTACCCTTTTAATTGTAGTAAAGGACTATTCTAAAAAATTTTCCAAAATATCTCCGATTTATAAAATTACAAAAATGCCCATGTATTGTAAATTACTAAAATACCCTTAGTTTTTAAGATTTTCAAAAAAATACCCTCGACTTTTGCTAAAATATTTCTACTTTACAAAAATAACAAAAACTTATGTTTTACAAATATCAAGATATCCTGACTTGGAGAATTTACGAAAATGCCCCTGACTTCCAAAATTACCGAAATAACCTCGATTTCTAAAATTTTTGCAACACCTCTGATTTGGAAAACAAAATAACCCAGAGATTTTGTAAATTCTGAAATACCTTTAATTTGAAAAGTATTTTCGAATTGACCTCGATTTATTACCAAAATACCCCTGTAGGGAATATGACGAAATTACCCCTGGGATGGGAACGGGCAGAAATGTCCGGATAGTGAATGTGTGTGGTAGATACCACTGAATGAATGTGTTCTTGTTGATGAATGAATGTGTCTCTGCTCTATGAATGTGAGTGTGACTCTCAATTAGAGTGGTGAACTTGAACTGAACCCTTGTTTGATCGAAAGAACTACTTCTAAATACTTTATTTCATAAAATTGTTCGCGGTTAACAATTGGAACAAAATTCTGATGCATAAAACTTCTTAATCAGACTAAATCGAGGCGCTAGAAATGAGTTCTAGAGGACGTGGTCGTCGTGGACGTGGTCGAGGCAGAATGGCCATATCGGAACCCGTTAGATCGGGTCAAGGGTCTGAGAATGAGGTGCCACCTCCACCACCAACATTTGGTAATGAGCGATAAGATCGCATGACGGGATGATGTTTGTATCGCAAGCGGTGCTGCGGGTTCTTGAGATGGTGCCTGGAGCAGGTGGGAATATGAGAGCTAGGAAGTCTGTACCTGAGCGACTCCGAGCCAATGGAGCTGAGGTATTTCGTGGTGTATCTGGTGTGGCACCCAAAGATACCGAGTATTGGTTGGAAGCGACTGAGCGAATTATGGATGAGCTCGATTTAACTCCTGAGGAGAAAGTGAAAGGAATGGTGGTGCTTCTTCGCGACGAGGCGTATCAGTGGTGGCTCACAGTTCGGGATAGTGCTACGGCTGAGAATCTCACCTGGGAGTATGTTAAGGCGGCATACCAGAAGAAGTATGTTGGAACTCATTACATTGATGCGCAGAGGAAGGCATTTCTAGGGCTGATTCAAGGGAACAAGTCTGTGGCGGAATACGAGGCTAAATTCCTAAGGTTAAGCCGATATGCTCGAGGAGTAGTTGCGACGGAGCATGAACGATGTGTCCGGTTTGAGGACGGATTAAGGGACGACCTAAGATTGCTGATAGCTCCACATCAGGAGCGGGAGTTTGCTGTGTTAGTAGAGAAGGCTAAGGTAGCCGAAGGGATTAAGGACTCTGTAAGACAGAACATAGATAAGGATAGGAATCGGGATAAGAGGAGTGTTGGACCGTCAGAATCATCTGAGAGCTTTCAAAAAAGATCGAGGGTTGAGAATTCTATTCGTGTTACTAAGCCAGCTACTGTAAATCCGGACCGTCCGTGTGCTCAGTGTGGAAGGTATCATGTCGGCAGGTGTTGGAACTAGAATCGAGAATGTTTTAGGTGTAAGTCTAAGTCTCACTTGATTAAAGACTGTCCTCAAGATCTGAATAGGGCTCGAACAATAGGCCAAGGTTATGTGCAGCCGGGTAGGGATGGTCAGCAAGCAACAAGGGATCGTGGTCCGAACCATGGAGGAAATGGTTCCGCCGAGGTCGTGGAGCACCAAGCGAGGTCTTGAAGGTTCGGATGCAAGGCGACCAAGGCTGGTTTATGCGGTCGGCCGTCGTGAGGAGGAAGATGTGCCAGAGGTGACAACGGGTAAGTTTCTTATTTCTGGATCATCCTTCATTGCTTTGCTCGTTATAGGGTCAGTTTGTTCTTATGTTGCTAATGAAGTGTATGGAACCTTGGATGTAAACTTAGAGATTGTGCCTAGAAAGTAGGATGGTTCTATTAAGATCAGAGTGCGCAGCGTAAGCATAGTGCGATGAGTTAAGATGTATGATTATTTGTTAGTAAGTAATTTCGAGGACGAAATTATTTTTAAGGAGGGTAGAACTGTAACATCCTAGATTAGGGGTTATGCGTTCGTGCACAATTCATGAGTAGTAGGTTTTGGCAGTGTTTGGAAGTGAATTAAGGGTTTTTAAAATTCTAGGATGGAAGAGAAAGCTTTGGACAATTATTGGTTTTTAAGTTAAAAAGGGGGAGCTAGGCTAAGGTAGCCTTAAGAAAAGTTTTGGGGAGTTTAGGACACAAGAAGTGATGTGGAAAAGTGGCAAGGGATGCCACCTAAGGTGCAAGGGTGGTTGCGTCACTTGGAGTGCCAGGGGAAGAGGTTCGAGCGACGTAGGAAGCATTAGGGGCTTTTATTTTTTTTAGAGTTAAAAAGGGAATTGGGCCAGGCGCTTTTGGACACAAAGAGTGCCTTGGTAAAGTGGCTGCAAGGCGCCACTTAAGGCTTGGGCAAGTGACGCCTCAAGCAATGGGTAGAGGCCCAGTTCGAGTTGCGAAAGGAAGCGGGAAGGAGCATTTATTTTTGCGTCAATAAGGAGCTGGGCTAAGGAGGTTTTAAAAGAAATTATGGGGAGTTGATGACACAAAAACCACGAGAGCAAAGTGGCTTGGGCGCTTGCGGCAAAGGGAGCTTCGGGAGGGCTCAAGTTCGAGTCATGTGGGCAGCATAAGCGTGTTTTTATTTTTCCAAGTTGACGCTAAGGGAGAAGAAGGTCTTAAAAAAATTGTTGGGGTTTATGACGCAAAGGAGCTAGCGACAAAGTGGTCAGTAGCGTGTGGTGACACCCAGCAGTCTCATGTTCGAATCACGTGGGCGATAAGTGGGATTTTATTTTGTCACAAGGCGTCAGAGAGGGGAGGAAGTGGACAGCATGTGGGCTTCCAAAAGATAAGGATTAAGTTGTTTTATTTTTTTAAATTCGGCTGAAGAAGTAGGATAAGTGGGGATTTATTTTATTTGGTTTAAATAGGTAGATGAGGGATGATTGTGGTTTTAATTCTTTTTTTTATTAAGTGATAAATTAGGAGAAGAAAGTGGAGTAGGATAAGGGACATAGTGGTGGCCGAATAAGGGGCTCCTTGGGGTTGATGTATTCGGCCAAGTGAAAGTGGGATAAGTATGGTGTTATTTTATTTATTTTTTTTGGGTAAAATAAGAGATGATAAGAAGATAATGGTGGCCTGGTGTTATTTATTTTATTTTAATAGGTGACTAAGTGATAAAAAGAATGAGATAAGCCTTGTTTTTTTTATTCGGCTAGGATAGAAGATAATGGTTGATTTTTATTTGCTAAGTGGATGGATAAGAAATAATATAGGGGATAGATAAGGGGATAAGTGGTGTTTTATTTTATTTATTTCAAATGTGTGAAAAAGAGGAAATATAGGAGATTAATTGGGATTTGATAAGTGGAGTTGTGGTGGCCGAATATAGGACTTTGGGGGCTTGCATATTCGGCCATGAAGAGGTGTTAAAGCGCCGAAATTATTTTGTTTCCTCCCTAGTCTCCTTGCCGAATCTCTTTTCATTTTCTTTCCCTATTCTTTTTCTTAAACCTTATTTTCTACATATTTTCTTGTATAGCCGAAACCTCTAAAAGCCTTCTCTACTTTTGTGTTTTCTTCTTCACCATAAAAGAGCCGACCTATTCTCATTTAGTCTTCACAAGCAACAATAGTGCCAGCGTTAAGGAGTCTTAGAAGAGCCTCTTGGATTCGACTACTCAAGGTGAGTTAATGTGGTATTCGGCCATAGGCCATTCTCGTATATTATGGTAGCCGATTCTCGACTTAGGTGGTGTAGGAAGGAGTTCTACAATCGCAAAGGTGCAAATCGTTAGACATGGGTTTCGGATTTAGTCAATTGTGCTAATCAGTGCATAGTTACCGTGACCGTTTCTCTTGTTCGCTTTAATGTGATATTATGTATATGTGATATGATGTGAATGGTAGCCAAATAAGGGCTAAAATGGTGGATACCCATGATGGGTAATCGATTAACCAGTCCAAGATTCTATGACGTTAATTTACATATGATATATGTATGAAAATGTGATGGCATGTAATGTATATTTGTTTTAAGTGAAATGTTGTCATGATACATGTATGGGGCCAGGATTTGAACAAAAGAAGGACAGGTGTGCATATTTATGTACGTGGTCTAATGTTAGCCTTGTGCTACATTAGCGCTTGATGTTAGCTACGTGCTTCATCAAGGGAGGTGTTGGCTAGGTGCCACATCTCGGCGGTTGATAGTCGTGTACATCACCGTGGATCGATGATATGTGGGATCACTTAGGTGATCGGTGGCTCGACCACGGCCTTGAGCAAACAAGTCCGCCAAGGTAAGATATGTGGGATCACTTAGTTGATCGGTGGATTAGCCACGGCCTTGGGCAGGGAGTCTGCTAAGGTAGGAGTAACGGATGGACCCTAGGTTGTGTTGGGCTTCATAATTGCATATTTATGTGTATGGACTGTGTGGATGTGGGCCAAGCCCATATGTGGAGACATGTGAAATGACTATGCACTGAGTCTGTTTGACTCAACCAATATTTTATTAAACCTTACAGGTGATGCTTGATGCTCGGACCGGGTTGGAGCGGATACAAAGGTGGCCATGCAGAAGCAGATTTTCATGCAGAAAGATATTTTTAATTAATTAAGCATTCATATTTCTAGTACTTTGATTATTCAATTATTGTAATAAGGCCCCTAAAAGTATTTAAAGCTTGTTTAGGTGTTTTTCATCAAGTTTATTATTATGTTTTATTATGGATTGACAATTGAGGAATTATTTGCAAACGATTTTATTTAAATCAATATATACTAAAGTTTTAATCCGGATATTTTTATAAACACCACATCTCACTTAAGAATTTTAATGAACACTGTTTTCTAAACTTAACAAAATTTTCATGTTTTATCCTTCAGTTCAAATTTGTTTCAAACATTTTCCGCAGTGGCATTTCAAATTCGGTCGTAACGAATGGGCCGGGTTTGGGGTGTTTCAATTCAACAAAGCATCACTGTAAATCACAAATTCTTTGCCTGATTCTGGCTACACCAAAACTGGAGCTTTAGTTAAAAGGGCTTTCAACTGATCAAAACTTTTTTGACATTTATCGGACCATTCAAATCTCACATCTTTCTGAAGCAATCTAGTTAACGGAGTAGCTATCGTCGAAAATCCTTTTACAAACTGACGATAATAACCAGCAAGTCCCCGAAAGCTACGGACTTCAGATACATTCTTCGGAGGTTTCCATTCCGAAATAGCAGAAACTTTACTCGGATCAACTCGTATTCCAGAGGCCAATACAATATGTCCCAGAAAACTAACATCACGTAACTAGAATTCACATTTGCTGAATTTTGCATACAATTGCTTTCTCGCAAAGTTTGCAACACAATTCTCAGATGTTCAGCATGTTCAATTTCATCATGCGAATAAATCAAAATGTCATCAATGAATACGACAACAAATCGATCTAGGTACGGTCTGAAAATTATGTTCATCAGATCCATAAAAATAGCAGAAGCATTCGTTAGTCCAAAAGACATAACTAGAAACTCATAATGCCCGTACCTCATTCTGAAAGTAGTTTTTGGAATGTCTGAATCATTCACTCTCAATTGGTAGTATCTCGATCTCAGATCAATCTTTGAAAATGCAGTGGCTCCTTTTATTTGATTGAACAAATTGTAACATCCAGAATTAATGGGCTTGTGCGTCTAATGTGTAAATTTGAATGTTAGGAGTCCAAATTGGGCTCAGGTTTAGGCAGAGGCCTTGGTTAAATTGTCTGTTTGAACACTTTAGTAGAAAGCCTAATAAGATAGGGCTTAAAAGATATTATCTGGAAGTTAGGACACAAAGTGGGCTTGTGGCCCAGTGTTAGGTGGCGCTACAAAGGAGCTAGAGGGTGGCGTCACTAGTAGATGGAGAGAGAGCCCAAGTGTTGGCCACATGGAGCCCATGTCTTTGGGCCATTTTCGGTAATTAAAGGGGAGCTAGTTGGGACGGCATTGGGGCTAGAAAATAGGTGGATTAAATGACATGGATAATGGGGATAATGAGCTGATAAAGGAAGGAAGAGGTGGTGTTATCTAGGCTTCTTCTAAAGGTATGAATAGATTAAGATAAAGGAGAAAAGATAGGAGCTATCTGCTGAGTGCAGTGTTGGCCGAAATTCCATCACCTAGAGGAGGGAAGAAATCGGTTCCTTTATGACAAAGGGGTGCCAAAATTTCCCCTATTATTTGATGAGTTGTTAGTTAGCAAGAAGGGCACTTTCGGTTTTTGATAAGTAAGTGCCGAAAGTCTCTATAAATAGGGGTAGTATCTCTTCAATTCCGGTATTTAAACCCTATTCTTTTCTTCATTCTCTGTGCCGAAACTCTCAGTCATTTTCTGCAATTTCTTTTCTTTTGATTTCTTCAAAAGTCGAAACCTCCCAATTTTTCTCAACATCTTTTCTTTCAAAAGCCGAAACTCTAAACTCTATTCTCATCTCCATAGCCGAATACTTCCTATTCCCTTTTGCCGATTTCTTCACTAAAGCCGAATCTATATAGACTTCTTCCTATCATCTTTTTTTCTGATCTTCTCAAAAGCTGGAATCTCTAAGGGGTAGTCAAATTCTTTGTGCTAAGGTGAGTGCTGATTTCCTATCTCTTCACTTTCTCTTTCAGTTTTTGGGAGACAAAGCCGAAAAGCTAATGGTTTAATGGTTTTATGTATTCTCTTGTTGGGCGACATTCGGGAATTGAAGTGGATCTCTTAGATCCAAAAGCCGAAAACACTAGTCCCTGAATCTCATATCACTTTTCAGGAATATCAAGTTAAGGGATTCTCTTTAGGTTCTCGTTAGATTCGATATTGAAATCACAATCTTAACCATACGCTATGATTAATAAGGCCTTTTTTATGGAATCAAATATCGATCAGGCGAAGGAGGGGATTAGATCTGTCAAACCAATCCCTAAGTTTAAGAAACGAGCAGTGTCAGCAGTTTGGGATTGGCCATCGGGTTGTGGACCGGCTTCTGAACAACACCTTAGGCAGATAGCAATGGTGTCGGCTACGGACAGCGTCGACATAGAAAGTATCATTTTATCGGTAAACAGGTGTGTAGATCTCTAACACACTAGTTAACTGTATTATATATAATGGGCTAAAAAGCCAGAAATATCATTTAATATGTCTGTATGATTGTTGCCATAACGTATGGGCCAAGGCCCATAATGTGTTTGTGGGCCTCAAGTCATTGTGTGTTTCGGGATTTATACACTGAATCTTGGTGACTCACCCTTTCATTTTTTCTCTACTCTTTCAGATGAGCAGTAAATCGTGGACATGGGAGCCGAGGCGGACTCGAGGGGCCATCACGCCATTTAATTTCTTAAACTATTTTTCTTTTTTTTTTCAGTTTTTCTTTAAGTTTGAATTTGGGACTATTGTTTTGTAATAAGGCCTCCCTAGCTTACTGTTTTGATCTATATTTGATGACATTTACATTTATAAATGTATGTTCGAAGCTTTATTTATAGAATAAAAAAAAAAGGATTTTCAAACAAGTAATTTTGTATAGAAGAAATAAAATTATTACAAAGGCTTTCTTTAAATAACACTTATTTAACGAATACTTCAACAAACCAACTTAGATTTCAAAACATTTCAAAGCAAAGTTTTCATAATAAACCCCGTAGCATACCAGATCTGGTCGTAGCGTTTGGGCTGGGTTTGGGGAGTTACATTTTGGTATCAGAGCCTAGTTCAAAACTCGGGCTGTGAATGGGTCTAGTAGTGTTTTAAAAATTTGATGAGAATTTGAGAAAATATCTTGGATGAAGATATGGCCTTCGAGTCTACCGGCACCCGACCCACGCAGGTAAGTATTCTAACTTCTGATATGATATGCATGATTGGGCTTGATGGGCTTGATGGACGTAGACTAGTATGTTAGGCATTGATGGACCTTAGGCCTAGAATAAACAACTCTTCAATTTCATAAGATTTAATCCAACCAAATAAACCCGTGAACAAGTCACTGGGTCAGGGTGTGGCAACAGGCATACGCATGTCTAGGATTAGATTCAGGGAGAGCTTGGTACTTAAGCGGTCCTAGTGACTCACCTCCTCTTCGCTAGAATCCTACAGTGCGTAGTGGATCGCTCACCTTAGCCACGAGGACTTGTTGACGGGCCAAAATTTATAATTAAAACCCGAAAGGGACCAGCCATCCTAATTTTGAAAATTTTCCAAAATACCCCTGGGTTGTAGGAAAAAAATACTAAATTACCCCTAATTTGTAAAATGAACAAAATACCCCCGAAATGCAAAATTAACAAAATACCCCTATTTCGTAAAATCACCAAGATATCCTATTTTTTAAAAAAATTTATTTCGAAAATACCCCTGTAGGATAAAATTACGAAAGTACCCCTGGGTAGTGAAATGACGAAAATATCCTTATGTGATGAATGTGAGTTCATGGATGCTACTTGTATGTTGATGTATGATGGTTGAATGTATGTGGTTCTTGAAACTAGGAGACAAACTTGAGACTGAAACCTGTAGATATAATTTCGAAATCGAAAGAACTACTCTTAAAACTACTGTCCATAAGATTGTTCGTGGTTAATCAGTGGAAGAAATTAATAATTCATAAAATTTCTAACCAGATAAATGTGAGTCGATAGAATGAGTACAAGAGGTCGTGGACGTCGCCGCGTGGCGTGGCCGTGGTAGGGTAGTATGATGACGGTGTCGAACCGATAGGGTCCGCCATGGATCTGAAACGAGATGCCGCACCATCACCGTGGAGGAGGAATTTCAGACCGGATGGCGGAGATGATGCAATATCTCGTAATGTTAAGGGTTCTAGAGAGGTTCTTCAAGCGGCATGGGCACGAGGGCAAAAATGCATCGGAGCGACTTAGAGCCAATGGGGCGGAAGTGTTTAGTGGAATTTCTGGTATAGCCCCGAGTTCCACTGAGTATTGGTTGGAGGCAGTTGAACGTATAATGGATGATTTGGATTTTACAGAGGAGGAGAAGTTGAAAGGGGTTGTATCTCTCTTGCAGGACGAAGCTTATCAATGGTGGCTTACGGTTAAGGATGGTATGGTGGCTGACCGTATCACTTGGGATTTCTTCAAAACGGCGTTTCAGAGCAAATACATTGGGATAAGTTATGTGGATGCGCAGCGTAGAGCATTTCTGAATTTGGTGTAAGGGAGTAGGTCGGTGGCTGCGTACGAAGCGGAATTCTTACGCCTTAGCCGTTATGCTCGAGGAATGGTGGCCACAGACCATGAACGTTGTGTTCGATTTGAAGATGGTCTGAGGGATGATTTGCGTGTATTGATAGCTCCACAGCGGGAGAGGGAATTTGTTGTGCTTGTGGAAAAAGCTAAGATAGCTGAGGAGGTGAAGCAGACAGAGAAACTAAATCGGGATAGAGATAGGGGTAGAAGTAAGAGGAATTTTGGATCGTCAAGGGTAGCTGGACATACTCAGAAAAAGCATAGGTCAGACGGGCCGGGACGGGAAGAGAGACCTGCTACTATTGGTCAGACACAGAAGTGTGTTCAATGTGGTAAATTCCATGTAGGCGAGTGTTGGGCGAGCGGTGGGAAGTGTTTTAGGTGTGGATCTATGGACCACCAAGTTAGAAACCGTCCGCAAAGAACGGGCGATGAAGGCCCACGGCCAAGGGAATGCACAACCGTGAAGAGGTGGTCGGCAGCCACAGAGAGGTCGTGGTCCAACCCAGAGGTGGTAACGGTTTCGGTCCGGCCGTGGAGCACTAGGCCAAGGGCGCGTGAAACACCGAGGCGAGCCACCGGGTTAGTCTATACCGCGGGACGTCGAGAGGAGGCGATGCACCTGATGTTATAACCGTACGCGTTTTTAATTTTTAGTTTGCCTTACACCGCCTTGATTGATATTGGTTCGACGACTCTTATGTTGCTAGTGCTATAAGCGGGAACTCGAACATAGGAAATGAGACTTCTTCTAGGGAGATGACTCGTAGTAAGCCCTCTAGGACAAATCTGTAGTGGTGAATAAATCAGATAAGGATGTACCCACTGAAGTTCAAGGGGTAGCTTTTTGGCTTTGATCGATGGAACCGCCGTTTGGGGAGTTCGATTAGATCTTAGGAATGGATTGGCTAGTGAAGTATCAAGCGAACTTGGGTACATGCGAACAAGCGTATGGTGTTAAAGACTCGATGGCGGTGAAGTGTTGGTGATAGGTGAAAGGGAGAACCGCTTTGTCAATGTGGTGTCCGCCTTAAGGCGCGAAAGGATGGTGAGGAAAGGATGCGAGGCAATTCTAATGTTTGTTCGGGCTCTGGAAGCCAAGGAACTAATCTGTTAGAGATGTCGGGACAAAGAAGGAATTTCCGGATGTTTTCCCGTAAGAGCTTCCGGATTGCCCCGCATCGTGAAGTGGAGTTTGGTATTGATCTTCTTCCGAAACAACACCCGATATCTATTGCTCCGTATTGGATGGCGCCAAAGGAGTTGGTGGAATTGAAAGCGCAGATTCAAGAGTTGCTGGATAGAGGGTTTATTTGACCAAGTGTGTCGCCTTGAGGAGCGCCGGTGTTATTCGTTAAGAATAAGGATGGATCAATGCGTATGTGCATTGACTATCGCCGCTTAAATAAGTTAACCATCAAGAACAAATACCCGCTGTTTGAGGATCGATGACTTGTTCGATCAGGTTGAAGGGAGCCTCGGTCTTTTCAAAGATAGATCCGAGGCCTGGGGTACCATCAGCTTAAGGTCAAGGAGGCAGATATCCATAAGACGGCTTTTAGGACTCGCTGCGGTCACTATGAGTTTATGGTGATGCCATTTGGGTTGACTAACGCACCAGCAGCGTTTATGGATATGATAAACCGAGTATTTCAACCCTACTTGGATCGGTTCATCGTGGTATTCATAGATGATATTTTGGTTTATTCAAAATCGGAAGAGGAGCATGATTCACATCTTCGGGTGGTTCTGCAGATTCTGAGGGAGAAGCAGTTGTATGCCAAATTCAGTAAGTGCAAATTTTGGCTAAGGGAGGTTACTTTTCTAGGTCACGTTGTGTCGGTAGAGGGGATTAGGGTTGACCCTCGGAAGATTGAAGCGATGTTGGATTGGAAGCCGCCTAAGTCGGTAGTAGAAATTCGGAGTTTTCTTGGGTTAGTCGGGTATTACAGAAGTTTTGTGGAAGGATTTTCATTGATCGCGACGCCGTTAACTAAGTTGTTATGGAAAGGAGTTCCGTTTATTTGGTCTAGTAAGCAACAAGAGAGTTTCGAGAAGTTAAAAAGGATTTTAACGGAGGTCTCGGTGTTGATTCAGCCAGAGGCTGGAAAGGAATTCATGATTTACTCTGATGCTTCACACACGGGACTAGGATGCGTGTTGATGTAAGGTGGAAAAGTTGTTGCGTACGCATCTTGGCAGTTAAGACCGCACGAAGCAAACTATCCCACACATGACTTGGAATTGGCGGCGGTGGTTTTTGCCTTGAAGATCTGGAGGCATTATCTGTACGGGGAGAAATCTATCATTTATACCGACCATAAGAGCTTGAAATACCGTTGACCCGCATGAGCCGAACCGAGGCAAATGAGGTGGATCGAGTTGTTAAAGGATTATGATCGCCGATCGAGTACCATCCGGTAAAGCCAATATGGTGGCGGATGCTCTAAGTCGTAAGGTAATCTCTCGACTTGAGAGCGATGTTTGCTCACCTCGCTTTATACGATGATGGGAGGTTAGTAGCCAAACTCCAAGTAAAACCCTCATGGGTCAATCAAGTTAAGGAGAAGCAGCAGATCGATGAGTTGCTAAAGGGAAGTTTACGTAGGATCAAGTGATGGATCGGCTGCAATTTAGTATTAATGAGGAAGGGCTATTATGTTTTCAAGGGAGAGTGTGTATGCAGAAAGATCCTGAGTTGAGGCATGGGATTTTGCAAGAAGCGTATGGTAGTCCATACGCTATGCACCCGGGAGGGAGTAAGATGTATCGGGATTTGTGAGAACAGTTTTGGTGGCCGAGTTTAAAACGAGAGGTGGCCGAGTTTGTGGGAAAGTGTTTGACCTGTCAGTAGGTAAAGGCGGAACATCAGTTACCATCAGGGTTGTTGCAGCCGGTGAAGATTCCACAATGGAAGTGGGAAAGGATTACAATGGACTTTGTTAGTGGGCTACCCCTCACGCCTACTAAGAAAGATTCGGTCTAGGTAATTGTTGACCACTTGACGAAGTCTGCTCATTTCATACCAGTACGTGTCGATTACTCTCTGCAGAAATTGGCTAAGCTATACATAGCGGAGGTAGTGAGGTTGCATGGGGTACCAGTGTCAATCATATCGGATAAGGACCCTAGGTTCACCTCACGATTTTGGAAAGCGTTGCACCAAGCGTTGGGTACGAAGTTGGATTTCAAGATGGGCGTTTCATCCTCGCATCGATGGATGGACGAGCCGGTAATTCAGATATTAGAGGACATGTTAAGCGGTTGTGTCATTGACTTCAGGGGTAGTTGGGAAGAGTTCTTACCGTTGGCAGAGTTTGCGTACAACAATAGCTACCAGTCAAGTATTCAGATGGCGCCCTATGAAGCATTGTACGGGCGGAGGTGTCGTACACCTACCTATTGGACGGAATTGGGGGAACGTCGGATTTTGGGTCCGGAGTTGGTTACCGAGACCGAGGAGAAGGTTGAATTAATTCGGGCTCGATTAAAGGAAGCGTCAGACAGACAGAAGTCCTATGCTGATCTGAAGCGTAAGGACATGCAATTTGCAGTGGGTGACAAGGTTTTCTTGAAGGTGTCGCCATGGAAGAGAGTATTAAGGTTTGGTCGAAAGGGTAAATTAAGTCCCAGATTTATCAGACCATATCGAGTGTTAAAACGAGTAGGACCGGTAGCTTATCAGCTAGAGTTACCTTCTGAGCTAAGCCAGATTCACAATGTATTCCACGTCGCTATGTTAAGACGCTATCATTTGGATCCATCCCATGTCGTGTCTGTGGAAGAAATCGAAGTAAGACCCGATTTATCCTTTGAAGAGGAACCAGTAGAAATTCTGGATCGTGATGTCAAAGTATTGCGAAGGAAGACGGTTCCGTTGGTTAAAGTTCTATGGCAGAATCACAGTTCTGAGGAGGCTACTTGGGAATCGGAGGAGACGATGCGGCAGCAATACCCTCAGCTATTCTGATCAGGTAATTTCGAGGCCGAAACTTCTTTAAGGGGGGTAGAACTGTAACATCCAGAATTAATGGGCATGTGCGTTTAATGTGTAAATTTGAGTGTTAGGAGTCCAAATTGGGCTCAGGTTTAGGCAGAGGCCTTGGTTAAATTTTCTGTTTGAACACTTTAGTGGAAAGCCTAATAAGATAGGGCTTAAAAGATATTATCTGGAAGTTAGGACACAAAGTGGGCTTGTGGCCCAGTGTTAGGTGGCGCTGCAAAGGAGCTAGAGGGTGGCGTCACTAGTAGATGGAGAGAGAGACCAAGTGTTGGTCGCATGGAGCCCATGTCTTTGGGCCATTTTCGGCAATTAAAGGGGAGCTAGTTGGGACGGCATTGGGGCTAGAAAATAGGTGGATTAAATGACATGGATAATGGGGATAGTGAGCTGATAAAGGAAGGAAGAGGTGGTGTTATCTAGGCTTCTTCTAAAGGTATGAATAGATTAAGATAAAGGAGAAAAGATAGGAGCTATCTGCTGAGTGCAGTGTTGGCCGAAATTCCATCACCTAGAGGAGGGAAGAAATCGGTTCCTTTATGGAAAAGGGGTGCCAAAATTTCCCCTATTATTTGATGAGTTGTTAGTTAGGAAGAAGGGCACTTTCGGTTTTTGATAAGTAAGTACCGAAAGTCTCTATAAATAGGGGTAGTATCTCTTCAATTCCGGCATTTGAACCCTATTCTTTTCTTCATTCTCTATGCCGAAACTCTCAGTCATTCTCTGCAATTTCTTTTCTTTTGATTTCTTCAAAAGTCGAAACCTTCCAATTTTTCTCAACATCTTTTCTTTCAAAAGCCGAAACTCTGAACTCTATTCTCATCTCCATAGCCGAATACTTCCTATTTCCTTTTGCCGATTTCTTCACTAAAGCCGAATCTACATAGACTTCTTCCTATCATCTTTTCTTCTGATCTTCTCAAAAGCCGGAATCTCTAAGGGGTAGTCGAATTCTTTGTGCTAAGGTGAGTGCTGATTTCCTATCTCTTCACTTTCTCTTTCGGTTTTTGGGAGACAAAGCCGAAAAGCTAATGGTTTAATGGTTTTATGTATTCTCTTGTTGGGCAACATTCGGGAATTGAAGTGGATCTCTTAGATCCAAAAGTCGGAAACACTAGTCCCTGAATCTCATATCACTTTTCAGGAATTTCAAGGTAAGGGATTCTCTTTAGGTTCTCGTTAGATTCGATATCGAAATCACAATCTTAACCATACGTTATGATTAATAAGGCCTTTTTGATGGAATCAAATATCGATCAGGCGAAGGAGGGGATTGGATCTGTCAAACCAATCCCTAAGTTTAAGAAACGAGCGGTGTTAGCAGTTCGAGATTGGCCACCGGGTTGTGGACAGGCTTCTGAACAACACCTTAGGTAGATAGCAGTGGTGTCGGCTACGGACAGCGTCGACATAGAAAGTATCGTTTTATCGGTAAACAGGTGTGTAGATCTCTAACACACTAGTTAACTGTATTATATATAATGGGCTAAAAAGTCGAAAATAGGCTGTGTAGACAGTCAAATCAAACCCGAAAAAGGGTCTGTAAAGGATGCCAGGTACGTAATCATAGGAATCTCTATGTGTTCGATAAATAAATATATGAAAGCCTGTTTTTTTTAAAGGTGGTATGATGTCTTCAGTTTTCATGTGTGTATGCATGGGGTGGAATTATGATAATGAAGGGGAAGAGCATGATAGGTCACTTGGTGATCGGTGGTTAAACCACGAATTCAAATGTTAGGTCACATAGTGATCGGTGGCTATGCCACGTTTAATGATTCCTGATTAATAGGAATAGGCAGCGCGGCTGTCGTTATGGTGTGTAGAGAATGGAGGGTTGATTGTAGAAATCCCCGAGGTGTGATGGTTGGTACGGGTTGGTATGTAGAGGATGGACTTTTAGGATGGGTTGGGCCATTTACCATTCATCATTTAATATGTCTGTATGATTGTTGCCATAACGTATGGGCCAAGGCCCATAATGTGTTTGTGGGCCTCAGGTCGTTGTGTGTTTCGGGATTTATACACTGAGTCTTGGTGACTCACCCTTTCATTTTTTCTCTACTCTTTCAGATGAGCAGTAGATCGTGGACATGGGAGCCGAGGCAGACTCGAGGGGCCATCACGCCATTTAATTTCTTAAACTATTTTTCTTTTTTTTCGGTTTTTCTTTAAGTTTGAATTTGGGACTATTTTTTTGTAATAAGGCCTCCCTAGCTTAGTGTTTTGATCTATATTTGATGACGTTTACATTTATAAATGTATGTTCGAAGCTTTATTTATAGAATAAAAAAAGGGATTTTCAAACAAGTAATTTTGTATAGAAGAAATAAAAATATTACAAAGGCTTTCTTTAAATAACACTTATTTAACGAATACTTCAACAAACCAACTGAGATTTCAAAACATTTCAAAGCAAAGTTTTCACAATAAACCCCATAGCATACCAGATCTGGTCGTAGCGCTTGGGCCAGGTTTGGGGTGTTACACAAATCATCGATCCTGGGCAATGGATATTTGTTCTTTATTGTCACTTTGTTCAATTGACGATAGTCAATGCACATTCTCATCGTGCCATCTTTCTTTTTCACGAACAGAACGGGAGCACCCCAAGGTGGGAAACTTGGTCTTGCAAACCCTCTATCAGTCAACTCTTGTAACTGTGACTTTAACTCTTTTAACTCTGTTGGTGCCATTCTATACGGAGCTATCGAAATAGGAGTCGTACCAGGCAATAGGTCAATACCAAATTCAACTTCATGTATCGAAGGCAATCCCGGCAATTCTTCAGGGAATACATCAGAAAACTCACAAACAACTGAGACTGATTCTATTTTCTTTTCAGATACTTTCGAATCAATCACATAAGCAAAATATGTCTCATATCCCTTTTTCACATATCTTTGAGCTTTCAATACAGATATCACAGCAGGCAATCCGTTCAATTCACTAGACTCAATCTGAACTATTTCATCATTTTGACCTTTCAAATCAATGATCTTTCTTTTGCAATTCACAATAGCATCATGCAATGTCAACCAGTCCATACCCAGAATGATATCAAACTCATCAAATGGTAATAACATCAGATCAGCAGGAAAACAGATATCTCGAAACATCAACGGACAGTTCTTGCATACTTTATCAACCAAAACACTTTTACCTAAGGGGTTCGATACTTTTATAACAAACTCAGTAGACTCTACAGGCAAAGTCTTACTGGATACTAAATTCATGCATACATATGAGTGAGTAGAACCAGGGTCTATCAATGCAATCACAGAAGTATCATAAAGAGTAAATGTACCCGTTATAACATCTGGAGATGAAGCTTCCTCCCGAGCTCGGATAGCATACGCTCTGGCAGGTGCTCTAGCTCCGGATCTCGCAACAGTATCTCTCGTAGTTCTCTGACTACCACTGACATTTCTTACATTTTGAGAGGGTCTACCTCTCACAGAAACATTATCAGATCTCGGATTCTGAACAATCTCTTGTTCAACAGACTCTGGGCAATAACGGATAAAATGATCTAACGATCCACATCTGAAGCAAGCTCGATCATTCAATCTACAACTTCCTGGATGTTATTTACCACAGTGCTTGCACTCGAGTCGCTCAGATCGGACATTTCCAACACTTGCCATTGAAGTTGGTTGAGCTTTTAAGTTTGATTGCGATCTAGCTCGATCTCTACTCATTTGTCCCATATTAGCTCTTGAACGACTATGCTCATCTCTGAATTTCTTTGAAACAGACTGAAATGATTTACCCGAAAATCTCTTTCTCGCATCTCTGACTTCTAACTCAACTTTTCTTTTATCTTTCCCGAGTGCCTTAGCTTTGCACGCTCGATCTACAAGCAGTACAAACTCTTTTATTTCCAGAATTCCAACTAAAAAACGGATATCTTCATTAAGGCCATCTTCAAATCTTTTACACATTATTGCTTCTGACGATACACATTCTCAGGCATACTGACTTAGCCTCACGAACTCTTGTTCATATTCGGTGACAGAAATACGGCCCTGCTTCAATTCCAGGAATTCTTTCCATTTCTGATCAATAAATCTCTGACTAATGTATTTCTTCTGGAACTCAATCTGAAAGAAATCACATGTGACTCTCTCTTTCGGAACAACAGAAATCAAAGTATTCCACCACTGATAGGCCGCGTCTCGTAACAAAGATACAACACATTTTATCCATTCTTCCATTTCATCGATTACTCGGATAGTGTTTTCTAACAAAAACTCGGCTCTCTCAGCATCGTCATCACTGGTGGCCCTGAACTCTTCAGCCCCATACTTGCGGATTTTGTCTACCGGAGGCTTGTTCAACAGATTCGAATTCATAGTCAGAGGCATAGCAGATGTCTGAGGGGATTAGCGCGGGGCGGGGTTTGCAAAACAATGGATTATTTCTAACAAACTGAGTGAACCACTCACTCATCATCTTGAAGAAAGCTTGTTTAGCTTCTCCCTCTTGACCGCTCGTAGCCGGTCTCGAATCAGATGGCGTTGTCCATTGAGCGAGAGCAGGCGCATTACTTTCTACATCGTCAGCTACGGCTCTTTCGGGATCCATTACTATACGAAAATCACATTTTTCACGTCAGGATTCATCACACTATCACAGTTCAGATATATGGCATGTATAGCTAGACTCTTACACGCTACGTTAGTCCGAGAATCGGCTAAACCGTAGCTCTGATACTAATCAAATGTAACACCCCTAACACGTATCCGTCACTGGAATAGGGTTAAAGGCATTACCGGACAGATCAGAAACTTTTACAGACATTTCATAATACAAGTCATCAATCGCAATCACAGTGTCCCTTAGATAGGTCAACGAGACCTTAAGCATGGTCTAGAGAAGGGCCGGGACTAAACCGAACACATACGGAAATTCTCAGAAATTTAAAACTTTTCTAAATTACAGGGGTCACACGCCCGTGTGGGTAGGCTGTGTGCCTCCCACGGCTACTAGACACAACCATGTGTCCTGGCCGTGCCAAAACAGAGCATGTATACTGACTTATCCACACGGCCACCAGACACGCCCGTGTGCCATGGCCGTGCAGAATTAGGCTAGCTACTGACTTGTTCCCACGGCCACCAAGCACGTCCGTGTAACCTACTCAGGCACACTTCGAAGTGGCCCTTGAGCCACACGGAAGAGACACACGCTCGTGTCTCTTGGCCATGTATGCAAAATAGGCCTTTTGCAAGGCCAAAATGCCACCCACACTTGGGTCATCCCTATAAGCATAAACAAGCATATTTCTCAATACAATGGCAATAAAACACACACCAAATGGTCATCATTTTATCCCATTCAATCTCATTTCTAAATATGCCAATTTGCACAATCAATTCACATGAAAATCCAAGCATAACTCATCTACAATTTCACTAAATCACTATGGCATCAATTCATCAATAAGCTTACCTTTCATAAGGCCATTTCATTGCCATCAAGCCATACCAAAACATGCATCACATACCATATTCACTCATGCACATTACCAACATTTATCTAGCCAAATCACATGGCTATTTACAACTCAAACTTATACCAAATGACTAGCCTATGCATGCCATATTTAGCTATATTCACATATTCAAAATACCAAAACAAGTTGGAGTAGTGTGATGATGATCCTTGACGGTCCCCGAGCCTTCAGTAGCTTTGATGATCTGTTACAGAGTAAACACACACATAGAGTAAGCTTCCCAAAAGCTTAGTAAGCCATATACAAATAAACTTAGCATAAAATGCTCATAACCATATTGATACAATGACATTAATGTTTTCTCAATGCAAATTCATCACATATTCTTTGGTCCATTTGCTTAGCCATAGCTTGCCACAATTCTCAATTCAATTATCACATATACACATAGCTCATTCAAGCATATATTTACATATTATCTCATCATTTCCATATACATAATCATCTTGGTAAGTTCATATAAACACATACCTTTAATACACACATAGTTTACTTTTCAAACGTACCTGAAACGGATATACAACTTACATTGTCTTTCATTTCTCGAACTCGCCCGTTGAACCATTCGGAACTAAATAGGATACTCAGAGTGCTCGGAATAATCATACAATGCCAACGCCCTAGACGTGGTCTTACATGTAATCAGATATCGATGCCACTATCCCAGACAGGGTCTTACACGAATCAATACGATGCCAATGTCCCAGACATGGTCTTACACGTAAATCTCATATCGCTGCCAGTGTCCCGGACGTGGTCTTACACGAAAACTCAAATCAATACCAACGTCCCAGACATGGTCTTACATGATATCACATAACGGACACCTATGTCATGACATATACTATCCTATCTATCCCTAGGTTCAAACGGGACTTCTCGGACACTATCAACTTGTCGACTTATTCATAACTCGTATTTCATATACATTCTATCACAATGGATATTCATAGCAATTCAAATTCCATATATACACAAATGGTTCAATGCAAATACATTTATTTGTATATTGACTTACCTCGACTTCAGTTTAATGGAAACAGATGCGGCTACTCGATTACTTTTGATTTCTCGCGATCTAAGTTCGTTTTCTTCAGTTCTTGATCTATACATATTCAAATTTAATCCTTTTATTCACCAAAACATTCAATTCAATCCAAATACACATATTTAGGGCAATTTACAAATTAGCCCTCACAATTTCACATTTGGACATTTTAGTCCCTATTTAACAAAATCACAAAATACATCAAATTCCATATTACGCATGCCTAGTCGAATTTCACTCATACTCATATGAGTCCATACAATTCATTTCTTTCACAAATTAGTCCCTCAAAACACTATTCTTTCAATTTACTCCAAATTACTCAAAATCAACAAAACTCCAAAGACAAACTATGATAATCAAACTCATATCTTTCATATTTCACTATTAAACATAACAAATCACATAAGTTCATCAAAGTCTCATTTAAAAAATATCATCAATTCTCAAAATTAAGATATGGGTTTTATAGCATACGAAGCAACGATTGCAAAAACGTAGAAATTATCAAAAATCGAAGCAAAACATACCTTGAATTTGGATCAAAAGTTAGCCGAACCTAGCTTATTCTTTCTTCTTTTCTTTGCTAATTTTTCGGCACAAAAGATGAGAACTATCCCACTTTCATGCTTTTGTTTCATTTAATTATCTTTGATTTATCAATTTACCCATTTAGCCTTTAATAAGCATATGAGACAAAATAAACATTAAGGTTATTTTGTCATTTACCCAACTACTAACCTTAATATTGGCTTAATTGCCACATAAAGCCTTCATACTTATAAAGACATAACAAATAGGTATCTTTTCATAAAGCATGCAAATTTTGCATCTTTTACAATTAAATCCTTTTATCAAATTAAGCACCCAATCAAACAAATTATTTCACAGAAATTTCACACATGCTTAATCACATATCAAAGACGTAGAAAATAATATTAAAATATTTTACTGACTCGAATTTATGGTCTCGAAACCACTGTAGCGACTAGGGTCTAAACCAGACTGTTATACCATAACAATCTAAAACCTTTCTTTTGTTCAATTTATTTTTAAACATGAATTCACCATTCATTTCAATTCACAGCTCGTATAGTTTTCGTACATACATGTACCAACTCATATTAGTCTCAATACCATCCACATCTCGAATATACCCGTTGAATTATTTCAATATCACGAAATATACCCTACCTTGGATTGATACTAATAATAATAATAAGACTTTATATATTAATTCCATAATTCACTTACCAAATCATTCTGGATTTATAAATGCTTACGGTACGTGTAACACCCCAAACCCGGCCTAGAAGTTAGGCCCGAGTCCGGAATGTCACATTAAAGGCACACTCCAAAATGATTTTATAATTTAACAATTTAAGGCCCAAAAGCCCAAAACCCTTGTTACTTGTTAAGTTAAGAGGAAAAGCCCACATTTTAGGAAAAAGTTCATATGTTAAGTTATTTCGAAAACCACGTTAACTTTAATAATTTTATGAAATTTATAAAGCGGATAGTTGAAACAATAATAATAAACCCAAAATCTAAAGTCAATTAGGAGTTACATGGCCTTATTTCAATCCAATGAAAAAAACAAAGTATTAAAAACAGATTCATTTGAACAAATTAAAACATTTGATCAGCTTGTAGTGTGGCCATCTCCGAGTCCTCTCCCACGTCGAGCCGTCTATTTAGGATTACCTGAAACATTAAATTAAAAGGAGTGAGTTTCGAAACTCAGTGTGTACAACCCTTGGCAATCAAATCACATACAAATATTCACATTGGGCCTAAGCCCTATCAAAATCGGTGGTCTTGGGCCTTAGCCCACCATGACCTCATATCATATCATATCGTATCATATACAAACAAGATAATGCAAAACCCATCCCAATAATCCATCCGCTACACACACCATTTCCCTTCCAACCATTACACACCTGTGGGGATTTCTAAATCAACCCACCCATCCTCTACACACCAAAGGTACCCCGGTTGCGGTACTACCGAACGTTGCAGCAAAGCTGCTAATCATATAATGGGCTTAAAGCCTCCGGTGGATCCATGGCCATACGACTATGCGATCCTCAAATCTTCCTCCGTACCATAATTCCCACCCATATGCACCCTAAGCAAAATATCATATGAATGCATCAAACACACGAGTAACATCCATAAACTCATATTCGTCACATAGGGGTATTTTCGTCATTTCACTACCCAGGGGTATTTTCGTAATTCTGCCCTACAGTGGTATTTTGGTAATTTGGCAAAATAGGGGTATCTTGGTAATTTTGCAAGACAGGGGTATTTTGCTACTTTTACAAAACAGGGGTATTTTGGTACTTTTACAAAATAGGGGTATTTTGGTAATTTACAAATTTAGGGGTATTTTAGTAATTTTACACATATAAGGGTATTTTAGTAATTTTACAAATATAAGGGTATTTTAGTAAATTTACAAATATAAGGGTATTTTAGTAATTATACAAATATAAGGGTATTTGGTCCCTCTCGGGTTTTAGTTATAAACTTTGGCCCATAAACAAGTCCTCGCGGTTAAAGTGAACAAACACTATGCACTGTAGGATCTCGAGAAAGAGAGGAGGTGGGTCACTAGGACCGCTTAAGTACCAAGCTCTCACTAGATCCAATCCTAGACATGCATATGTCGGTTACCACACTCTAACTAATCGACTTGTCCACAGACATGTTTGATTATTAGATTAAGTCTTATGTGATTTAAAGTTGTTCAGAACTAGGCCTAAAGTCCATTAAACCCTAGCATACTTGTCTACGTCCCCCATAAAGCCCATATTACATCCTTACGGCCCTTCCTATCCTGCGACGTGCTATCCTATCCTTAGCCTTGATCCTACAACCAACCAACCTTCAATCAACCACTCATACTTAATCAAAAATATTTACTCAAAAGCTGAAACATTACCGTAACCTTACCGTGTGCCCCCGGGTTCTAATGGCCCTTCCTTAGCTGCTAATCACAAGTGTACCCTAGATCCTTGCTAACGATCCTACCACGCTTGCGATCTCTGAACCTTACCCTTGTTAATACAAGATCCACGACAATGAGAAATTAGATCGCCCTTCGGCTTTCAACAAAACGTACTAAGGGGAGTTAACAGAATACTTACCGAATCCAACCTTAGATCCTGCAGCCTACCAAACGAGATTCGGCTTTTAACCCTGACTGAGAGTAGATACCAACTAATTTGTGATAGAGAAAAACAATAAAGATTCAGCACTAATGGGGGATTTCGGCAAGAGAAGATGATGGTAATTCGGCAATAGAAAAGTTTGGCTAAGAGAGAATTTGGCAAAAAGGAATGATGGTTTTTCGGTAATGGAAGAATTCGGCAACAGAAGAACAGAATGAGGGGGAGAAAAGAAAAGATCAAATGTGCTTGTGTGAGCATAACTACAGGATATTCGGTAAAGAAAAGAAAGACTAACTTATTTGCAAAACTCTCCAAATGCCGAAAGCCACAATGAAAATTCGTAATACCCCCTAAAAGACCCAAAAACGGTACTCATTTACCCTCCTAAGCCGAATTTATACACTTCCCACTTCCCACAACTGAAACACCCCCAAACCCGGCCCACAAGCCTCGACCGGATCTGATATGTTCCTTCGGAAAACTTAACTAAATCTCGTTTCATGATTTGATAAAATATGTCGACTTATTAAAACAAGTTTGAAAATTTAGCGAGTTGGAAACTGAGTTGTAGTTCAGTTTGTATTTCTTTTAAAAAACGTTTCCTTCATTTCTAACAAATTGAAAACAATGCCTGATTTTAGAGCTTATTAAGTTGAAAACCGTAGTGGACTAAGTGTTAAAACATTTGAAGCCGATTATCGTGTGAAAAATAAAACTTAGAACATAAAACTTAAACAATTAAATAGTGGCCTTATTACAAACTTTAAAATACCAAATAAATCCCGAAAGAAAAGTATGCTACTATAACGCAAAATTCAACCATTCGAAAACCCAAAAACGCTGGGCATGGCCACCCCGTAGTCCTCACCGACCGATCCATAATACTAGGCATCACCGCAAAAAGTTAGCCCACGAAGGGTGAGTCAACAGACTCAATGTGTAACTGGCTACACCAAAAACCCAACCGATCATAGCCTTAACCATAACATTTCTAAGCAAAGCCCATTTTAGTCACCTTCACCATAAGCCCACACATAGCATATCGGATCATAGCATATCAAATAACATTTAAATAAGATGAAAATGCTCATTCCCGAGCCCACCTAGATATCCATCCTCTACACACCACCCGTACACGCCAATCACACCGTGGGGATTACTAAATCGACCCTCCATCCGCTTACACCCTCGGCGCGCGATCATGCAGACAACTACACATCGCCCTTATAATGTAGCATAGCCACTGGATAATGTGACAGAGTCACCGGATTCATAATATGTGACATAAGTCATCGGATAATGTGGTAAAACCACCTAAACACTTCCCTTTTATCATTATCACCCATATGCCCATGCATCATACAAAATATACAGATATCATGCAATATACCTTACCCTAAAGCCATAACGAAATTACACATATTTTCATATCAATGTTTATAAATATTATTAACGGAGTGTTAAGGGGTAACGTACTTGAACGCACTATACCATTGAATGGTACCCTTAGCCATGTTATTCATATTTTTATTAACACATATTTAACGTAATACTATTAATCTATCGGGAATTAGTGTAGGGTTACACACCTGATAACAGTGAGAATGACATTCTCGATACCGACACTCTCGCTATCAGGGATAACAGCGATCTGCTTATCCCTTTCCGATACTGGCCCACAACCCGGTGGCCAATCACGTACGCCAGAAACTGAGCGTTTCTTGAATCTAGAGGTAGGAGCTACCCCTTTCTCTCCTCCACGAAATAGATCTGAATCCTGAGACTCATCCTTTATCTCTGTCGAAAACCCCCTTGCTTGCTTAAATCCCGATAACTATTGTCTGCTTTTGTAGTTGTCGAAATCCCTTGTTTACCTTGAATCTCCAAAATCCCAAAAGATCTCCTTCTAATCGTCGGCTACAAAGAATCCCAAAATCCACCGAACAAGAGTGACCAAACACAATGATCACTGGCTCTAAAAAATCGACAAGAGGAGAAAGATGATCGGCTTTTAGTGCTTCAGAACAATTGGCTATAGTCCAGAGATACCTTCGACTTTTGAAAGAATCGCGAGAAGAAGAAGAGAAGAATGATGGTGTGGCTCAAGTTAGGATTCGGCTTAGGGGATTTTGGCTACTATGTGAATTCGACTTTTATCAAAAGAATGGAGAAGAGATGTTTCGGACCTTAAGAGTTGCGGCAATGGTGGGAATGAGTGAAAGAGAGGTTTCGGCCTTAGCAAAATAAAGGAGAAGAGAAGGGGTGAGGGTTTCGGTCTAAAGATGAGTAAAGTGAAGAAGAGAATGGAGAAGAGAGTGGCCTTAATGGTCTTCCCAAATTCGGCTAAAGCAAAGAAAATAAAGGAGACTTTGAAAGGTTTCTGACTACCACTTTCGGCATAAATCTAAGGGAGGAAAAGAAAGCTAAAATGTACCTAAAACCCCTTAAGCCAATTCGGCATTTAACTCCCCCTTGTATGACCGAATATGCCCCCTCTAAAGTCCCTTTACCGGCCAACTCTTCCCCTCTTCTCAAATCCCTTCTTTTTCTCCTACTTTTCCTCTTCTCCCCTCATTCAAAAGTATTTGAATGAGTCAACACTTATCTTTCTCTCTTAGCCGAATTTTCAAATGAATTTGACCAAATAAAATGCTCATCCATTCAGTGTCCCTGTACCGTCCAACATTGCACTTCCTTGCCGAAAAATAAAAGCCCAAAACGCTACCTGTGCTGCTCGAACCTAAGCCCCTTCACACTCCCTGAGGCATCACTCTCCTGTGTTCTAAGTGGCGCCTCCCTTGCCACTTTACCAGTTAAGTTCTTGTGTCTTAATCCACATACTAAACTCCTTAAGGCCTAGCTCCCTTAACTCTCCTTTAAGACTTAAAAATCCAATATTTTTCTAAGGCATCTTCCTACTCCCCAGGGTTCCCGAAGCCCCCAAAACACATACAAACCACACACAAGCATGCTACTACATACATTCAAGTTAAAACGCATAACCCCTAAATCCCAGATATTACAACAACGGCACCAACTCTTCACACTTCTCAGCTCCTAAATTTTCTCTAAGATAAGCTCCGTTATCCCTTCCTTAATTTTCTCTCATGAACACTTCCTTCAGAGTTCACATCCAACGCCACGACTAACCATCTAGAAGGCAAAAATTAAATCCCCAACAAAATACCATGCCACTACTCTAACCTTGGACTCCCTTGCCTGCTAATGACGCCACCTCCCTGCTCCCTAAGTGGCGCCACTTTGCCACTACACCACAAGCTCTTTTGTGTCATTTTTCTTCTTCATTTATTTAAAAGGCCTACTAATCAAGTCACGGTTCCTTTGGCTAAAACTAATTTTTTTCCTATACCCTTACTTGATCCCCGGATGTAACACCCCAAACCCTGTCCAATACGTTACGACCAAATCGGTATGTTACGTAAAAAAGAAGTTTTGAAATTTTCAACAGAACATCGTAATTTGGAAACTTTTCGTTTAGTGATTTTAAAAACGTGACATTTGAAAACAATGTTGAGGTTTTACGAAAATTTCTGAATTAATTAGTTATTCGCATGTTACCTTCTTGCTATCACCTTTTTAGAAAAAATGATAGTTTATGGTTTTATTTTAGAAAAACTCCATATTCGACAATTCATAAGATATGCAATAACCAATTAAAGCAAAAACCCAAATTAAAGTTATGGAGGCCTTATTACATTGCAAAATCCCAAAATTAAAAAAGTGAGTTTAATTAAGAAAACGAAAGTGTACGAGAAGAATCATGCATGGCCACCCCAAAGTCCGCCTCGGCTCCCAATTCCACGATCTAGAGATTACCTGAAAAATAAAGCAGAGGGGTGAGTCACCGAGACTCAGTGTGTAATTCCCCTTATAACGCAATCGAGCTTTAAGCCCACAGATGTACATTGGGCCTTATCCCACACAATATGGCATATTAAGAATGTATGCAATGCAAATTGACCCAATCCTAGTTTTCCATCCTCTAGGTCTCCCCGAATCACCCAAACACCCGTGGTATCAAGCCACTTTGTGGTCCCGCACCACCGTGGTCCTGCACTCACTGTGACAGAGTCACGAGAATATATATACGTGGAGCCAACCCATCGTGGTCCCAGACCACTGTGACAATATCTGATAAGTATACGTGGGGCCAACCCACTGTGGTCCCAGACCACTGAGATAATGTGGTCCCAGACCACTGAGATAAGTCACTGATAACCATATGTATTCGTGGTTCCAAACCACCGTGGTCCCAGCACCACCGTGACATAGTCACCGAATAAAATATGTAATAACCCACCGTGGTCCTGAACCACTTTGTGATGATCCACGAATCACACTTCCCCTTTCAATCTTTTCCCAAAACCCATGCAACATATTATCATACTGAGATAAATGCAACATACTTTCAATGTACAGCGGATAATTAATTCATACATGCATATATTCGAAAGTAACATCATAGCAGATTTTACCCGGTGTCTCCAACCTTACCCATGAGGGTATCTCGACTATCTATACAATGCGTTTGCTTTTCAACAACACGCTTATTAATGTAATTTAATAAAGTAAAGTGTGAGCATTACACACCTAATAACGCGTAAGACTATACACTCTAACTCGTCAACACTTTCACTAGAAGAAACAACCGTGATTTGTCTATCCCAGGCAGATGTCGGCTCTCTTCCACAACCCGGCGAAAAATCACGAACCACCAACACAGCACGTCGTTTGAAAGACGGATTAGAGACTATGAGTCCACCCCCCTCAGACTCCTTAGATGCACCCTCCTTGGATCGGCTAGCACTCATATCCATGATAAAAAACCTTGATCAATACAATACTATAGCGAATACAGGGATTGCCCCAATAAGGGGTTTGATTACGGCAGAGTAATATGAAGAATAAAAGAGAAACCCCTTACTTGGCTACCGAAAAATCTTAACAACAGATTCGGCTTGTGATTCTTGATGAATCCCTAATGAGAACCCGACGTTAAGAAAAGGCTAGAAGGGTGTGTTAGAACACCAACAGATTCGGCCATAGGAAAAGAAACACCAAAATGAGACTTTTGGCTTTTAGAACGAACAAACTAAAAGGAAGAGAACAAGAATCTATAGCAAAGAATTAAGGAAGAAGAACATTACCTTGCAAAATGCACCTACTGAATGTAGAGGATATTTCGGCAGACAGAAATTAACTACTCTGTTTCTTAAGATTCGGCTAGAGAACAAGAAATAGGGGTGCACAATGAGAAAATAAAAGATATGGGAGAAGTGCAGAAAGTATTCGGCTAGGAGAGAGAGAAGTAGAGGAGTAAAGAGTTTCGGCTTTTGAAAAGGGTGAAAGAAAAGAAAAGTGAAAGAGATGAGTAGAAGAGAACCAAAATTTGGCTAAGAGGTAGAAGAGGGTTCGGCTAAAGAAAACAAAAGAGCCAAAGGAGAAAAGAAGAAGAAAAAGGGATGCCCGAATGGTCACACTGATTTTGGCTAAGGTCAAAGAAGCAAAAGAGATGAATAGGAGAAAATTTGTGCGGTTTAGCACAAGATGAGAAGTAGGGAACCGAATGAGAGAAAAAGAGAGAACTCAAGAAGACTTTTGCACAAATCAGCACTCACCCTTAATGACCGAAAATGCCAAAAATGAAAATTGCCTAAAACATATGGGAATTTCGGCACACTCACCTCCTAACAACTAAATCGAAATCCCCCCTTCAAGCTCCCCACATTCGGCCAACACCTCCACCATCACCAGATCCCTTAATTTGCTCCTATTTTCTCTCCCCAACACCCATTCAAATTGGTTTGACCAATTCAAATTCCTTCAAGCACTCTTGTCCATCCATTTGAATACATTGACCCATTCAACCATCACCCTTGAAGAGACCCTGCCGAATCCATCTTCTCTCCTTCCTGGCCCCAAAAATAAAGCTTCATAATGAGGCTTATGGGATTTGAACTCCTCCCCTTCTGCTCCTACAAGTGACGCCACCTCCACTTGGACACAAGCTCCTTTGTGTCAACAACCACACGCAAATAAACTTAAGGCCTGCTCTTACTAGCTTTCCTCCCTAAAGTGCCCAAAACCAAAATTTTACCAAGGCTCTGGCTTGAACCTGAGCCTCACCAGGACCCCCAAACACATTTAAATAACAAGTAGAACAACCAACACACAGAAAAGCCTAACATGCAGAACCCCTAATTCTAGGATGTTACAGTTCTGCCAGGGTATTGCTGTCGCATCACATCCTCTTGCTCCCACGTGGCTTCCTCTGGCTTGAACCCGAGCCTCACTAGGACCCCCAAACACATTTAAATAACAAGCAAAACAACCAACACACAGAAAAGCCTAACATGCAGAACCCCTAATTCTAGGATGTCACAGTTCTACCCCCTTAAAGAAATTTCGGCCTCAAAATTTACCTGATCAAAAGAGGTGAGGGTATTGCTGCCGCATCACATCCTCTTGCTCCCACGTGGCTTCCTTTGAACCGTGATTCCGCAAAAGAACTTTAACCAACGGAACTGTCTTCCTTCTTAACACTTTAACATCTCGATCTAAGATCTGAACGGGTTCTTCTTCAAAGGACAAATCAGGTCTTACTTCAATTTCTTCTACCGGCACTATGTGAGATGGATCCGAATGGTAGCACCTTAACATCAAAACGTGAAATACATCATGTATCCGGCTCAATTCCGGAGGTAACTTGAGCTGATAAGCTACTGGTCCTACACATTTCAACACTCGATAAGGCCCGATAAACCTGGGGCTCAACTTGCCCTTTCGTCCAAACCTTAAAATCTTCTTCCAAGGCAAAACTTTCAGAAAAACCTGATCACCCTCTGCAAATTCTATTTCCTTATGCTTCAGATCTGCATAAGATTTCCGCCTGTCGAAAGTTTCTTTCAACCGAGTCCGAATCAACTTAACCTTTTCCTCTGTCTCTGAAACCAATTCTGAACCCAACAACTGTCGCTCACCCAACTATGTCCAGTAGGTAGGAGTACGACACTTACGACCATACAACGCTTCGTAGGGTGCCATCTGAATACTGGATTGATAGCTGTTGTTGTAAGCGAATTCTGCCAAAAGTAAGGAATCCTCCCAATTACCCCCTGAAGTCGATAACACGACCTCTCAACATATCTTCCGAATCTCGAATTACCCTCTCGATGACCATCGATGCACAGGATGAAATGTTTGTCTTTGAAATCCAGTCTTGTACCCAACACTTTATGCAACGCCTTCCAGAATCGCGACGTAAACTTGGGGTCTCTATCTGATATGATAAACACTGGTACCCCTTGTAACCTCACAATCTCTGCTACATACAGCTTGGCTAACTTCTGTAGTGAGTAATCAACACGAACTGGTATGAAGTGTGCGGACTTCGTCAACCGATCGACAATCACCCACACCGAATCCTTTCTAGTAGGCGTAAGAGGTAGCCCACTAACAAAGTCCATAGTTATCCTCTCCCACTTCCAAATTGGAATTTTCACTGACTGTAGCAACCCTGAAAGCAACTGATGTTCCGCATTCACCTGCTGACACGTCAAGCACTTACCCACAAACTTTGTAACTTCTTGCTTCAATCCTGGCCACCAAAACTGGTCACGCAAATCTCGATACATTTTACTCCCACCGGGATGCATAGCGTATGGACTACTATGCGCTTCTTGCAGAATCCTCTGTCTTAACTCGGAACCCTTCGGCATACAAGCCTTTCCACGAAAGCACAATACCCCATCACTGTTCAAACTAAAGTCTTTTGTCTCACCATCTTCCACTTGATGAAATCTAGAACTTAACGATTCATCTGACAACTACTTCTCTTTAATCTTGCTTACCCATGAAGGCTTCACTTGAAGTTTAGCTAACAAGCTTCCATCATCATACAAACTGATATGAGCAAACATTGCCCTCAGATCAGATATCACCTTACGGCTCAACGTATCCGCCACTACATTAGCTTTACCTGGGTGATACTCAATCGAGCAATCGTAGTCTTTCAACAATTCAATCCACCTCCGCTGCCTTAAGTTCAACTCTTTTTGGGTAAGGAGATATTTCAGGCTCTTATGATCTGTGTAGATAATAGACTTCTCCCCATACAGGTGATGTCTCCAAATCTTCGGAGCGAAAACTATCGCAGCTAACTCCAGATCATGAGTGGGATAGTTCACTTCATGCGGTCTTAGTTACCGAGACGCATACGCTACTACTTTCCCTTCTTGCATCAACACACATCCTAACCCTGTGTGCGACGCATCACGATGAGCGACAAACTCTTTTCCACCCTTCAGTGAATCAACACCGTGCCTCACGTCGAATCTTCTTCAACTTCTCAAAGCTTTCTTGCTGCTTATCTATCCATACAAACGGTACCCCTTTTCGTAACAACTTGGTTAAAGGTGCAGCGATCAACGAGAATCCCTCAACAAACCTTCTGTAATATCCAGCTAATCCAAGGAAACTTTGAATTTCTGTTACAGACTTCGGTGGTTTCCAATCCAAAATAGCCTCAATCTTTCGGGGATCAACCCTAATCCCCTCGGCAGACACAACATGCCCCAGAAAAGTAACTTCCCTCAACCAAAATTCACACTTGCTGAATTTGGCATACAGCTGCTTCTCTCTCAAAATCTGCAGAACAATCCGAAGATGCGAATCATGCCCCTCTTCCGTCCTTGAGTATACCAAGATATCATCTATGAATACCACGACAAACCGGTCCAGATAGGGTTGGAATACCCGATTCATCATATCCATAAATGGGTCTGGTGCATTCGTCAATCCGAACGGCATCACTAAGAACTCGAAGTGACCATAACGAGTTCGAAAAGCAGTCTTATGAATATCCACCTCCTTGACCTTAAGCTGATGATAACCTGACCTCAAGTCTATTTTTGAGAAGACCGAAGCACCTCGCAGCTGATCGAACAGGTCGTCAATCCTTGGCAACGGGTACTTGTTCTTAATCGTCAACTTGTTCAATTACCTGTAGTCAATGCACATATGCATCGACCCATCCTTTTTCTTGACGAACAACACCGGCGCTCCCCATGAAGACACACTTGGTCGGATAAAACTACGGTCCAACAATTCCTGAATCCGAGCTTTAAGTTCCACTAGCTTCTTCGGCTCCATCCTATACGGGGCAACAGACACCGGAGCTATTCCCGGAAGAAGATCAATGCCGAACTCTACCTCGCGATCCGGAGGTAACCCTGGAAGCTCATCTGGAAAAACATCTGAGAATTCTCTCACCGCTCTAGCATCTTTTACAGACAACTCCATGGCTTCCAAAGCACTAATGAAAGCTAAGAAAGCCTCACACCCTTTTCTCACCATCCTTTCAGCCTTTAAAGCAGACACCACATTGGACAGGTAACTCCTTCTCTCACCTATTACCAACACCTCCTTATCCTCGAGAGTCTTCAAGATCATGCGCTTAGCAGCACAATCCAAATTTGCACGATACTTTACTAACCAGTCTATGCCTAAAATCAAATCGAACTCACCGAACGGTAATTCCATCAAGTCAGCTGGGAAGACTACCCCTTGTACTTCTAAAGGCACACTCCTAAATAATTTGTTCACCACTACAGATTGTCCTAAAGGGCTAATCACAGTCATTTCTCTGGAAGCAACCTCAGATTCTATGTTCAAAGTTCCAGACACAATACTAGCAACATATGAATGTGCAGACCCAATATCTATCAGTGCTGTAAAGGGCAAACCAAAAATAAAGAACGTACCGGTTATGACGTCCGGTGCATCGCCATCCTCTCGGCGTCTAGCTGCATAAACCAACCCAGGCTGTCTCGCATCTGTATTCCCAGCACCTCTGCCCGGTGCTCCACGCCCTCGACCAAAACCATTTCTTCCTCTGGCCGGACCACGGCCTCTCGGTGGTTGCTGCCCACCTCCTCCAGGCTGTACATATCTCTGACCTACTGGTCGTGCCCTGTTCGGCTCTTATGGACAGCCCCTGACCAGATGATCTATGGATCCACACCTGTAACATCCTTTACTCTTTGCCCAACACTCCCCTGAATGGAAATTCCCACATCTAGCACACTGCTGAGACCGTCTAACAGCAACAGGCTTTCCAACTCGACTCGGCCCATCAAATCTAGGCCTCTTTTGGAAACCTCCAGTAGATCCTGCTGACCCAAAATTCCTTTTATTCCTACCCCTATCCTTATCCTAATTCTGCCTTTTAGACCGCTTCACCTCTTTGGCTATCTTAGCCTTCTCCACCAGAATAGCAAACTCTCTGTCCCATTGCGGAGCTATCAGTACTCGCAACTCGCCCCTCAGACCATCCTCAAATCGGACACAGTGCTCGTGCTCTGTTGTAACAATGCCCTAGGCATAACGGCTTAGACGTAGGAATTCTGCCTCATATTCAGCCACCGACTTATTCCCCTAGACCAAGTTTAAAAATGCCTTTCTCTGAGCATCCACGTAACTTGCCCCAACGTACTTTCCCTGGAACGCTGATTTAAAGAAGTCCCAGGTAATACGATCCGCGGATGTACCATCTCTAACTGTGAGCCACCATTGGTATGCCTCATCTCGAAGGAGGGACACTACTCCTTTCAACTTTTCCTCCAGCGGTATAATCAAGACCGTCCATGATTCGCTCAAGCGCTTCCGGCCCGATGCTCACGGCTACGTTAGGAGTCACACCGTAAATGCCCCTAAACATCTCAAATTTCCATTAGCTCGGAGTCGCTCGTAAATAGATTTTTGAGCTCATCGATCCGTGCTTGCTCCAAAACCCGCTCCGAACACGCAACATAGCTTGAGACACGATGATCGTCTCTACCAGTCTGATCCTAAAATCCTGCCTCAGCAATTGGTGATGCTGGCACTTCACCTTCCGGCCCATGCCCTAATTCTGAGGGTTTAGCCTCAACACCCCGGCCTCTACCCCGGCCGCGCATACCACTTCCACGTCCTCTAGCTCTCATAATTACGAAGTCGACTTAATTTGATTAAAATTTTTTATGGATTAGTACGTCTTCCACTGTTTATTAACGGATAGCTTATGTAAATAGTATTAAAAGTAATTTTTTGCCAATCGCATACCTAAGGGACTCCGTTTCTAAAGTTGTATCTCTTAAAACTAGCAATCACAGCACAACACAATATAATATTCCATACAATTCAATCAATAGTCAAAAGACTTATCGTATGGATTTGGTGCCGGAGACTCGGGTGCCATGCTTCCAGAAAACATGTATTTTTCTAAACCATATTACAAACCAACTTTTGAAAACATTTTCAAACCCCAAACCCACAGCTGAGTTTTGCAACCTAGGCTCTGATACCACAATTGTAACACCCCAAACCCGGTCAATACGTTACGACCAAATCTGGTATGTTACAGAAAAAGAAGTTTTGAAATTTTCAACAGAACATCGTAATTTGGAAACTTTTCGTTTAGTGATTTTAAAAACGTGACATTTGAAAACAATGTTGAGGTTTTACGAAAATCTCTGAATTAATTAGTTATTCGCATGTCATCTTCTTGTTATCACCTTTTTAGAAAAATGATGGTTTATGGTTTTATTTTAAAAAAACTCCATATTTGACAATTCAGAAGATATGCAATAACCAATTAAAACAAAAACCCAAATTAAAGTTATGGAGGCCTTATTACATTGCAAAATCCCAAAATAAAAAAAAAATGAGTTTAATTAGGAAAACGAAAGTGTACGAGAAGAATCATGCATGGCCACCCCAAAGTCCGCCTCGGCTCCCAATTCCACGATCTAGGGATTACCTGCAAAATTAAGCAGAGGGGTGAGTCACCGAGACTCAGTGTGTAATTCCCCTTACAACGCAATCGCGCTTTAAGCCCACAGATGCACATTGAGCCTTAGCCCACACAATATGGCATATTAAGAATGTATGCAATGCAGCCCAGCCCAATCCTAGTTTTCCATCCTCTAGGTCTCCTGAATCAGCCAAACACCCGTGGCATCAAGCCACTGTGGTCCCAGACCACTGTGGTCCAGACCACTGTGACGATCTCTGATAAGTATACGTGGGGCCAACCCACTGTGGTCCCAGACCACTAACATAAGTTACTGATAACCATATGTATACGTGGTTCCAAACCACCGTGGTCCCAGACCACTGTGACATAGTCACTGAAAAAAATATGTGGGGCCAACCCACCGTGGTCCTAGACCACTGTGACAGTCACTAAATCACACTTCCCCTTTCAATCTTTTCCCAAAACCCATGCAACATATTATCATATTGAGATGAATGCAACATACTTTCAATGTACAGCGGATAATTAATTCATACACGCATATATTCGAAAGTAACATCATAGCGAAACTTATCCGGTGTCTCCAACCTTACCCACGAGGGTATCTCGACTATCTATACAGTCGTTTCGGCTTTCAGCCAACACAGCTATTAATGTAATTTAATAAAGTAAAGTGTGAGCATCACACACCTAATAACGCGTAAGACTATACACTCTAACTCGTCAACACTTTCACTAGAAGAAACAACCGCGATTTGTCTATCCCAGCAGATGTCGGCTCTCTTCCACAACCCGTGGAAAATCACGAATCACGACACAAAGACTTCGCTTTGAGCAGCGAATTAGAGACTATGAGTCCACCCCTCTCAGACTCCTTAGATGCACCCTCCTTGGATCGGCTAGCACTCATATCCATAATGAAAAACCTTGATTAATATAATACTATAGCAAAAATAGGGATTGCCCCAACAACGGGTTTGATTACGACAGAGTAATATGAATAGAAGTTGATCACAAAGAATAAAAGAGAAACCCCTTACCTTGGCTACCGAAAAATCTTATCAACAGATTCGGCTTGTGATTCTTGATGAATCCCTAATGAGAACCCGGCGTTAAGAAAAGGCTAGAAGGGTGTGTTAGAACACCAACAGATTCAGCCATAGGAAAAGAAACACCAAAATGAGACTTCTGGCTTTTAGAACGAACAAACTAAAAGGAAGAGAACAAGAATCTATAGCAAAGAATTAAGGAAGAAGAACATTACCTTGCAAATCGCACCTACTGAATGTAGAGGATATTTCGACAGACAGAAATTAACTACTCTGTTTCTTAAGATTCGGCTAGAGAATAAGAAATAGGGGTGCACAATGAGAAAATAAAAGATATGGGAGAAGTGCAGAAAGTATTCGGCTAGGAGAGACAGAAGTAGAAGAGTAGAGAGTTTCGACTTTTGAAAAGGGTGAAAGAAAAGAAAAGTGAAAGAGATGAGTAGAAGAGAACCAAAATTTGGCTAAGAGGTAGAAGAAGGTTCGGCTAAAGAAAACAAAAGAATCAAAGGAGAAAAGAAGAAGAAAAAGGGATGCCCGAATGGTCACACTGATTTCGGCTAAGGTCAAAGAAGCAAAAGAGATGAATAGGAGAAGTCGCGCTTTAAACACAAAGTGAGAAGTAGGGAACCGAATGAGAGAAAAGAGAGAACTCAAGAAGACTTTTGCACAAATTGGCACTCACCCTTAATGACTGAAAATGCCAAAAATGAAAAATGCCTAAGACCTATGGGAATTTCGGCACACTCACCTCCTAGCAACTAAACCGAAATCCCCCCTCAAGCTCCCCACATTTGGCCAACACCTCCACCATCACCAGATCCCTTAATTTGCTCCTATTTTCACTCCCCAACACCCATTCAAATTGGTTTGACTATTTCAAATTCCTTCAAGCACTCTTGTCCATCCATTTGAATACATTGACCCATTCAACCATCACCCTTGAAGAGTCCCTGCCGAATCCATCTTCTCTCCTTCCTGGCGCCAAAAATAAAGCTTCATACTGAGGCTTATGGGATTTGAACTCCTCCCCTTCTGCTCCTACAAGTGACGCCACCTCCACTTGGACACAAGCTCTTTTGTGTCAACAACCACACGCAAATAAACTTAAGGCCTGCTCCTATTAGCTTTCCCCCCTAAAGTGCCAAAAACCAAAATTTTACCAAGGCTCTGGCTTGAACCCGAGCCTCACCAGGACCCCCAAACACATTTAAATAACAAGCAGAACAACCAACACACAGAAAAGCCTAACATGCAGAACCCTTAATTCTAGGATGTTACACCAGAACATCTCTAACACCCCTAGACACTCCAAATTCATTAACCCTCAAAGCCCACATGGCAATTGTAACATCCCAAATATGGGGTTATTTGGAATTTGATTATTTTCTTATTATGAACTGCTGTGATATTATTAATGGAATAATAGAGCTTAATTTAAGGCTTTGAGTGTGCCCGGTTTGATAGAAAAATTTCAGTTTTAACTTTAAAGGCAAGGAGCATCAGCAGGAGGGTGTTATAAGAATAGATATGGGTATTTTAACACAAAGATGAGCCTAGAATAAGTGGCAAAGTGAGCCCACTTAAGAGCTGCTTGTGACGCCACCAAGGAGCAAGGGAGAGCCTTGGTTCGAATCACAAAATCCTCTCTTTTTGCTCTTTAAGTGGACGGCACAAGGGGGAGAGACTTTCTCTCCTTAAATTCTTTTAAAAACAAGGATAATATGAGAGTTTTATTTGTTCAATTATAGTGATAATAAGGGATAATCAAGGACATTATTCTAAATGGATTATTATGTGATTATTATTCAAATTATTTGAATAATTTCAAACAAGTGGCCTAGAGTTGTTTTGGGTATTTGCCGAATTTTGAACTCTTTGTTCAAAGAGAGTGGACTACAAGGAGACTAGGAAAAGGGAGGTGCCGAATTCTTTTGAGTCTTCTTGATAATTTCGGCTAGCACCTCTTTTTGTTTTTCAAACTCTCTCAAGAAAAAACTGAAAACCATTCTTCTTTTCTTAGGTTTTTGCCGAAATTCTCTACTCACTCTCATCTTCCATTTTCCTCTTTTCTTCTCTTCCTTGAACCGAAACTCTCCTCTACTCTCTTCTTTGTCGAATCCCCAATCCTTCCTCTTCTCTTTTTCTTAGTTAGCCGAACCTACTCCCTAGCCATAGCCGAATTTTCCCTCTCCATATTTTCAAAGTTTTGGCCGAATATACCTCTCTAGAGTGCCGAAATTCCCTTCTCCTCTTTGGATGCACTTTTACCGAACCCTAAAGGTGGTATAAGACTCTTCGAGACTCTCCTTTCAATCGGTTTCAGTAGGTAAGGGGCATTACCCGAATGTGCTAATAATTTCTCTTATGTTCTGTCGATTTGGATGTGAGGAAAAGTCGAAATCCGGTATTTGGTAATAGTTCGGCTAATCTTTCTTTGAAAACGATGTCATCTAGGAATTTCGGGATCTTCCAAGCAGTGGATCTAACTCTCCAGTCTCTGTCAATTGGATTTGGGTAAGTGGTGGTAAGTGCCTACTTGTAATGGATTATTCTTCTAAGTGATTAAAAGCCGAAGGCTACTGACATTGTCCATTGACCGATTATAGTTGTGAACCAGATTCGGGAATTGAGTGCCGTGGTGAGTAGCAAAGGCAAAGGTGAGATTTCGGGTTCACAAGGAACCCCTCTCTAATATTTTGGTTTGGTCGAATAGGCCATGGTACTAATCCCATAGTTGGCCGAATATAGGAACAGTGAGATCTAGGGTGGCCGACTTCTCTTTTCGGGATTTAGAACATCCAAGGGTGACAGGTGTGTACATACACACTTATAATTAGTTAAATGTACTAAACTGTTGTGTGTGCTAACCGGATTGTGTAGATTCGGGATTGATACCATGAATGGTATAAGCAAGGAACAATAAGTCCTTGTTGACTATGAAATATTTTAAAATGCTTTTGGGAAGCATGGTGTGTCTAATACACGTTGCTTATTGTCGATGATAAAACCTGTACATGTGATTAAGTACATGGTAGCATAAATTATGTGATATAAATGTTGATGTGGGATTGACTGAGTGGAGAGGGGGCGTGATATTTCGTGGTTGTGAGCACCAAGTGTTTTGGTAACACACTGTGACTATATGTCACCAGAGGTTTGGTACCTCCGCAGGTTTGGTACCTCATAGCGACTCGTCCCCACGTGGTTAACACCACCGTGGGTTGGCCCCACTTGAGATATGGGATCGTCCGCGCTGATTTGGTATCACACGATGGGTTGGCCCCATCACCCGATTTGTGTCCACGGACACCGTGCTTTGGTAGCACAACGTGACTATATGTCACCAAAGTGGTTTGGCACCACCAGTGTTTTGGTAACACATTGTGATTACGGTCACCAAAGGGTTTGGTACCACATGGGGTAGATAAAGGCGTTTGGTTGGCTAGGTCGGTGCATGACTTAGTACATGATGATTGATTATATGTTGTGTATGAAATTGTTTAAATACGAGGAAGGGTTACATATCGAGTCTTGGTGACTCACCTTCTCCTTTAACATTTTTCAGTGACTCGTAGATGGCGGTTGAGGAGCCGGTTGGACTCGAGGTGGCCATGCAAAGGACTTGATTTAAATGAACTTTAAACTTAGTTATTTTTATTTTACTATTGGGTTTTTTTTATTTTGGTTGTAATAAGGCCTCCATAAACTTTATACATTTATTTCTTATGTGTTGGGTACTGCTTAAACTATATTATTAAAATGGAATTAAAATCACATGTTTTCTTAAATTAACACGAAAAAAAAGTTTTATCGTGCCATCGGGCACATTCGAAATTTGTATAACAACTCGACTCAATTAAATTTCCAATTAAATCTATGTACGGTTTCGGCAAGATAACCAAAAACGAGAAGTTTTCAACAAAACTCAAATTGGTTTTAAAATGGTGTCCAAGAGGTTTTCTCCGTAACAAATCAAATTTGGTCGTAATGTTTGGGCCGGGTTTGGGTTGTTACAGACTGGTATCGAGCCCCGCCAAAGCTTCTACTGTGGGGCCCAAGGCCCAAAAATGTTTTGGTAGGCCTTATGGAATGATTTTTGGTTTTTGAACAAAGATGGCCCGAGTCTCCAGCACCAATCCGCCTGTAAGTATATCTAAACCTTTTGGTGAATTATATTCGTAGAAGGGTAGGAAGCTGGAACGTAGATAGACATATAGGATTTGGTCCCTAAGGTTAGATTACTCAAACACAAACGAAGCATAAGACTTAAGGAACTAAACCAACCTATAACTCGATCAATGAGCTAGGTGTGGTAACCCCGCAGACGCATGTCTAGGATTGGATCCGAAGAGCACGGTATTTAAGCGGTCCTCGTGACTCACCTCCTCTTCGCAGTATCCTACCCGGTGCGTAGCTTCTGCTTCACCCTAACTCGTAAGGCTCAAGTGGTGTGGTAACCTCTGTGCGCATGTCTAGAAAGGTTCAAAGGAGAGCTTGGTATTTAAGCGGTCCGTGTGACCCACCTCCTCTTCACTGAATTGCGCTGGTGCGTAGCCTTGGTTCACCCCGACCGAGAGGGCTCGGTCATAGGCTAAACAAAATGATTAAAACCGAAAGGGGAATTAGCCTTGTTTTTCAAAATAGAATGAAACAACAAACCTTAATGTTTTCAAAACTTGAGCAATAACTTTCTCAAATCCTAAAACATTACTTTTACAACGTTTTTCTCGAAAAACTTGACTTGTGAAAAATTACAGAAATACCCTTAGGAGTAAAATTACCAAAATGCCCCTGACCCATAAAATATTAATTCAATGGTTTTGCCCAAAAATTTCAATGATTTTACAAACATTCAAAAACCTTGCTTTGAAAATCATCAGCAAAATATTTTGGTTCTGGAAAATTACGAAAATACCCCTGTAGGAAAAAGACGAAAATACCCCTGGGGTAGAAATGGGCAAAAATGTCCGATGAGCGAATAGGTATGGAAAGTATTAAGGAATGGATGCATGAACTTCTTTGTGTGAACTAGGAAAGAAGACTGAAACATTGTTTGCTCGAAAGAATCTCTGATTAAACCTTATCCATAAAATTTCTTCGCGAGTAATAAAGTGAAACAAATGCTAACGCATAAAATTTTTCTTAATCAGATTAAAAGCGCGGTAGATAGAATGAGTTCTAGAGGACGTGGACGCCGTGGACGTGGTAGGGGTAGGATGACGGTGTCCAAACCCGTCAGTCGACACAAGGTTCTCGAAAATGACGTACCACCGCCACCACCACCTCCTACTTTTGAGTCGAGGAGCCGGATCGGGCACGGTGGCGGCGGTATCGCAAGCTATTTTGCGAGTCTTAGAGATGGTGGCGGGATCGGGTGGAAATGTGGGAGCTCGGAAATCTGTCCCCGAGCGACTCCGATCTAACGGAGCGGAGGTATTCCGAGGTGTGTCGAGAGTGGCACCCGGTGCAAATGGAATCATCGCTAGAGTCAACCGAAAGAATCATGGATGACCTTGACTGACCGAGGAAGAAAAGTCGAAAGGCGCGTGTCGCTTCTAAAGGATGAAGCGTATCGCTGGTGGCTTACGGTTCGAGATGGGGCGACAGCAGATGATTTGACTTGGGAATATTTCGTAACCACCTATCGGAAGAAGTATGTGGGTATCGCCTACACCGACGCCAAGCAGAGAAAGGCTTTTAGGGATTAGTGCAAGGAACTAAGTCCGTGTCGGAATATGAGGCGGAAGGCTGAGTAGGTATGCGAGAGGCATCGTGTTCATCGAACATGAGCGCCGTGTCCGCTTTGAGGACGGACTCGAGATGATTTAAGGTCACTGATTGCCCCACAAAGCAGTTCGTGAGTTCTCATCTCTAGTGGAAAAGGCTAAGGTAGCCGAAGGGATCAAGGAGGTCGTGAGGCAAAGCTATAGTAGGAACAATCGAAAAAGAGGATTTGGGTCACCGGATCAAGCGGTAGTGCTCGTAAAAGGCTAGGCCAAGTGGGCCCAATCAGCGGCAAGGCCCACGACTACTAATCAGAGGCCGACTCAGTGTAATTGCTGTGGAAAGACCCATTGGGGAGGTTGTTGGACCGGTGATAAAGGATGTTTCGAGTGTGGGTCTTTGGAGCATCGTGTCGAGATTGTCCCCAAAACTAGCTAAGAAGCGCCGGAAGGGGCGTAACCGCGCTCGTGGATAGAAATGTAGGACCACGGAGGGGTCGTGGTAATGGTAGAGGAAACAACGGTCCTAACCGAGGTCGTGGAACTCAAGCCAGAGGTTCAGGCAACACAGAGGCTAGGCAGCCTGGCTTAGTTTACGCAGCGAGGTGTCGCGAGGAAGGTGACGCACCGGATGTCATAACCGGTACGTTTCTAATTTTTGGTTTTCCTTATGTTGCATTGATTGATGTGGGCTAGACGCACTCGTACATTGCTAGTAGTGTGGTAGGAACTATGGACCTAAACTCAAACCGCTTCTAGGAGATGACCAGAGTTAGCCCTTTAGGTCACTCCGTAGTAGTAGACAAACTTTATAGAGGCGTACCCCTAGAACTCCAAGGGGTAGTATTTGTTGCTGATCTAATGGAACTACCGTTTGGGGAGTTCGATTTGATCCTTGGAATGGACTGGCTGGTTAAGTATCAAGCGAATTTGGATTGCGCGGCTAAGCGCATGGTCCTTAAGACGGCTGAAGGTGAGGAAGTGGTTATGATAGGAGATAGAAGAAACTACCTATCCAGTGTAGTGACTGCCTTGAAGGCTGAAAAGATGGTCAAGAAGGGTTGTGAGGCGTATTTGGTTCAAATCTGTGCTTTGGAAGCTAAGGGGTTAGTAGTTGAAAAGGTCCGAACGGTTGGGGAATTTGCTGATGTGTTCCCGCAAGAACTTCCGGTCCGCCTCCGGATCGGAAGTCGAATTCAGATAGACTTGCTACCGGAACGGCACTGTGTCTATAGCACCATACCGAATGGCACCAAAGGAATTGGTGGAGCTAAAGGCTCAAATTCAGGAGCTCTTGGATAGAGGGTTTATTCGACCAAGTATATCTCCGTGGGGAGCACCTGTGTTGTTTGTCAAGAAGAAGGACGGTTCTATGCGGATGTGCATCGACTCACCGCCGCTTAAACAAGTTAACGATCAAAAACAAGTACCCGTTGCCTCTGATTGACGACTTGTTTGATCAACCGAAGGGTGCCTCGGTGTTTTCGAAGATAGACCTTAGGTCGTTACCATCAACTTAAGGTGAAGGAGGTTGATGTGCACAAAGCGGCATTCGTAACTCGGTATGGGCATTTCGAGTTCTTGGTGATGCCATTCGGTCGACCAACGACCGCGCGGCATTTATGGACTTGATGAATAGAGTATTTCAACAAGATTTGGACCAATTCGTCGTAGTGTTCATAGACGACATATTGGTTTATTCAAAGACGTAAGAGGAGCATGACAAGCATTTACGGATAGTTACGCAAGTATTGAGGAGAAGCGAGCTTATATGCCAAATTCGGTAAGTGCGAATTTTGGCCGAGGAAGTGGCTTTCTTAGGGCACGTGGTCTCGCGGAAGGAATTAGGTAGACCCTCGCAAGATTGAAGCAAGATTGGAGTGGAAACCACCTAGGTCGGTGGTGAAATACGAAGTTTTCGGGTTTAGCAGGTACTATCGGAGATTCGTGGAAGGATTCTCTCTAATAGCAGCGCCGTTAACTAAGTTACTAAGAAAGGAGTCCCATTTGTATGGACGGAGAAGCGACAAAGGAAGCTTTGATAAGCTAAGGAAAATTTTGACTAAGCTCCGGTTTTGTACACCTGAAGCAGGAAAGTTATTCACAGTCTATTGTGATGCATCTCACACCGGTTTGGGATGTGTGTTGATGCAGGATGGGAAGGTAGTAGCCTATGCATCCCGTCAGTTAAGACCGCATGAGGTTAACTACCCAACGCACGACTTGGAATTAGCGGCAGTCGTCTTTGCTCTGAAGATATGGAGACATTACCTGTATGGGGAGAAGTCGATAGTCTATACGGATCACAAAAGCTTGAGGTATCTTTTGACTCAAAAGGATCTGAATCTGAGACAGCGTCGGTGGATTGAACTACTAAAGGACTACGATTGTTCAATCGAGTACCATCCGGGTAAGGCTAATGTGGTAGCTGACGCATTGAGCCGGAAGGTGGTGACGGACTTAAGAGCAATGTTCGCTCGGTTGAGTCTGTATGATGATGGGAGTCTTTTGGCGGAACTCCAAGTAAAGCCGACTTGGATTGAGGAGATAAAGGAAAAGCAGTTAGTAGATGAAGGCTTGAGCGCTAAGAAGGTACAAGTTCAAGATGGTGGCTTGGAAGGGTACAGTCTGTCTAGTGATGGGGTGCTTTGTTTTCAAGGGCGAGCATGTATGCCGAAGGATAAGGAGTTGAGGCGGAAAATTCTCCAAGATGCACATAGCAGCCCATACGCTATGCATCCTGGGGGCAGCAAAATGTGTGGAGACTTGCGAAAGCAGTTCTGGTGGCCTGGGTTGAAGCGTGAGATAACTGAGTTCGTAGGGAAGTGTCTGACGTTCCAGCAGGTTAAGGCTGAGCATCAGTTACCATCGGGACTACTTCAACCGATAAAGATCCCTCAATGGAAATGGGAGAGGATCACCATGGATTTCGTTAGTGGGCTACCCCTTACGCCTAGCAAGAAGGATGCAGTTTGGGTAATTATGGATCGCCTGACTAAATCAGCTCACTTCATGCCGGTAAGAATGGATTACTCACTCCAGAAGCTAGCGAAGCTGTATGTGGGTGAAATAGTGAGGTTGCATGGTGTGCCAGTATCGATTATCTCGGATAGGGATCCCCGATTCACGTCAAGGTTTTGGAAAGCGTTGCATCAAGCTTTGGGTACACGGTTAGATTTCAGTACGGCTTTCCATCCACAGTCTGACGGACAATCGGAAAGGGTAATACAGATTTTAGAAGACATGTTAAGAGGTTGTGTTTTGGATTTTAGTGGTAGTTGGGAAGAGTACCTACCATTAGCGGAATTCGCTTATAACAATAGTTATTAAGCGAGTATTCAAATGGCTCCATACGAGGCCTTATATGGACGAAAGTGCCGTGCTCCTACATGTTGGACTCGAGTTGGGGAACGACAAGTTCTGGTCCAGAATTGGTAACTCGAGAGACTAAGACAAAGTCAAGGTGATTCGGTCTCGCCTCAAGGAAGCATCGATAGGCGTAAGACTTATGCCGATCTCAAACGCAAGGAAATGGAGTATGCAGGGGAGACAAAGTCTTTCTCGAAAGTGTCGCCTTGGAAAAAGGTGTTGAGATTTGGACGAAAAGGAAGCCGAGCCCTGTGTTCATCGGGCCATATACGATTGTAAAGCGAGTAGGACCGGTAGCTTATCGCCTAGAGTCGCTGGCAGAATCGAATCGATTCATGATGTCTTTCATGTATCGATGTTGAGACGGTATCGGTCGATCCTTCGCGACGCTGTGCCGATGAGCGAGATTGAAGTGAACTCGGATTTATCTTTTGAAGAAGAACCGGTTCGATTGTAGACCGAGATGTGAAGGTTCTACGTAGGAAGGCGGTGCCTTTAGTGAAAGTGTTATGGCGGAACCACGGAGTGGAAGAAGCTACGTGGGAGCCCGAGGAGGTGATGCGCAAAGAATACCCCCATCTCTTTTGATCAAGGAATTTTCGAGGACGAAATTTATTTTAAGGGGGTGGAATCAGAACATCCCAAATATGGGGTTATTTGGAATTTGATTATTTTCTTATTATGAACTGCATGTGATATTATTAATGGAATAATAGAGCTTAATTTAAGGCTTTGAGTGTGCCCGGTTTGATAGAAAAATTTCAGTTTTAACTTTAAAGGCAAGGAGCATCAGCAGGAGGGTGTTATAAGAATAGATATGGGTATTTTAACACAAAGATGAGCCTAGAATAAGTGGCAAAGTGAGCCCACTTAAGAGTCGCTTGTGACGCCACCAAGGAGCAAGGGAGAGCCTTGGTTCGAATCACAAAATCCTCTCTTTTGCTCTTTAAGTGGATCGGCACAAGGGGAGAGAGACTTTCTCTCCTTAAATTCTTTTAAAAACAAGGATAATATGAGAGTTTTATTTGTTCAATTATAGTGATAATAAGGGATAATCAAGGACATTATTCTAAATGGATTATTATGTGATTATTATTCAAATTATTTGAATAATTTCAAACAAGTGGCCTAGAGTTGTTTTGGGTATTTGCCGAATTTTGAACTCTTTGTTCAAAGAGAGTGGACGGCAAGGGAGACTAGGAAAAGGGGAGGGTGCCGAATTCTTTTGAGTCTTCTTGATAATTTCGGCTAGCACCTCTTTTTGTTTTTCAAACTCTCTCAAGAAAAAACTGAAAACCATTCTTCTTTTCTTAGGTTTTTGCCGAAATTCTCTACTCACTCTCATCTTCCATTTTCCTCTTTTCTTCTCTTCCTTGAACCGAAACTCTCCTCTACTCTCTTCTTTGTCGAATCCCCAATCCTTCCTCTTCTCTTTTTCATAGTTAGCCGAACCTACTCCCTAGCCATAGCCGAATTTTCCCTCTCCATATATTCAAAGTTTTGGCCGAATATACCTCTCTAGAGTGCCGAAATTCCCTTCTCCTCTTTGGATGCACTTTTACCGAACCCTAAAGGTGGTATAAGACTCTTCGAGACTCTCCTTTCAATCGGTTTCAGTAGGTAAGGGGCATTACTCGAATGTGCTAATAATTTCTCTTATGTTCTGTCGATTTGGATGTGAGGAAAAGTCGAAATCCGGTATTTGGTAATAGTTCGGCTAATCTTTCTTTGAAAACGATGTCATCTAGGAATTTCGGGATCTTCCAAGCAGTGGATCTAACTCTCCGCCTCACAATTGGATTTGGGTAAGTGGTGGTAAGTGCCTACTTGTAATGGATTATTCTTCTAAGTGATTAAAAGCCGAAGGCTACTGACATTGTCCATTGACCGATTATAGTTGTGAACCAGATTCGGGAATTGAGTGCCGTGGTGAGTAGCAAAGGCAAAGGTGAGATTTCGGGTTCACAAGGAACCCCTCTCTAATATTTTGGTTTGGCCGAATAGGCCATGGTACTAATCCCATAGTTGGCGAATATATAGAACAAAGTGAGATCTAGGGTGGCCGACTTCTCTTTTCGGGATTTAGAACATCCAAGGGTGACAGGTGTGTACATACACACTTATAATTAGTTAAATGTACTAAACTGTTGTGTGTGCTAACCGGATCTGTGTAGATTCGGGATTGATACCATGAATGGTATAAGCAAGGAACAGGTAAGTCCTTGTTGACTATGAAATATTTTAAAATGCTTTTGGGAAGCATGGTGTGTCTAATACACGTTGCTTATTGTCGATGATAAAACCTGTACATGTGATTAAGTACATGGTAGCATAAATTATGTGATATAAATGTTGATGTGGGATTGACCGAGTGGAGGGGGCGTGATATTTCGTCTTGACGAGCACCAGTGTTTTGGTAACACATCGTGACTATATGTCACGGAGGTTTGGTACCTCCGCAGGTTTGGTACCTCATAGCGACTCGTCCCTGTGGTTAACACCACCGTGGGTTGGCCCCACTTGAGATATGGGATCGTCTGCCAGTGATTTGGTATCACACGATGGGTTGGCCCCATCACCCGATTTGTGTCCACGGACACCAGTGCTTTGGTAGCACATCGTGACTATATGTCACCAGTGGTTTGGCACCACCAATGTTTTGGTAACACATTGTGACTACGGTCACCAGTGGTTTGGTACCACATGGGGTAGATAAAGGCGTTTGGTTGGCTAGGTCGGGTGCATGACTTAGTACATGATGATTGATTATATGTTGTGTATGAAATTGTTTAAATACGAGGGAAGGGTTACATACTGAGTCTTGGTGACTCACTTTCTCCTTTAACATTTTTCAGGTGACTCGTAGATGGCGGTTGAGGAGCCGGTTGGACTCGAGGTGGCCATGCAGTGGACTTGATTTAAATGAACTTTAAACTTAGTTATTTTTATTTTACTATTGGGTTTTTTTTATTTTGGTTGTAATAAGGCCTCCATAAACTTTACTTCTGTTATTTCTTATGTGTTGGGTACTCTGTTTAAACTATATTATTAAAATGGAATTAAAATCACATGTTTTCTTAAATTAACACAAAAAAAAAAGTTTTATCGTGCCATCGGGCACATTCGAAATTTGTATAACAACCTGACTCAATTAAATTTCCAATTAAATCTATGTACGGTTTCGGCAAGATAACCAAAAACGAGAAGTTTTCAACAAAACTCAAATTGGTTTTAAAATGGTGTCCAAGAGGTTTTCTCCGTAACAAATCAAATTTGGTCGTAATGTTTGGGCCGAGTTTGGGTTGTTACAGCAATTGTCATTTTCTCGCTCACTTTAAAATTTTCTGAGACCCAAAGCCCAAAGCCCAATTCTTCTAGGCCCAAATTCGGGGCGTTACAACTCACCCCTCCTAAAAGAAATTTCATCCCCAAAATTTCCAACTACCCCACCACGCTACCGCTGCGCACTCTGACCCTAATAATTTTAATACATACCCAAAACATCCACCTATCGCAAACATTCTCAAGCATACACAGAATAATTACCAAATTACGATTCAAATGTTTACAAAGCCCTAACACTTCCACAGCCTCGGCCACGGCCTCTTCCTCCTCTTCTAGCACTCATCGTTGATTCTCGTATTATCTGAATTAGGAATTTTATGAAGTTTTAGTTAGTTTCAGTAATTAAGCCGATGTTTTATGATAGTATTAAGCAAAGAGGTTGTTTACGTAAATCCTCTACAGTTTCAAGTTCCTACGGGCTTTAGTCTCTAAAAGCCTATTTTGAGTAGCCCATTATCTACACAGTTCAATAATTAAGCAATTGTAGTACAGAGAACTTACTTGGCTCGACGTCGAGGGCTCGGTGAACCACACTTTAAGAATCCTGCAAAAACTTTTAAAAACCCAAAATTTAAGGTCCATTTCACAGCCCGAACTTTACAACCGGGCTCTGATACCACTAAATATAACACCCCAAACCCGACCTAGAAGTTAGGCCTGAGTCCGAAATGTCACATTAAAGGCACACTCCAAAACGATTTTATAATTTAACAATTTAAGGCCCAAAAGCCCAAAACCCTTGTTACTTGTTAAGTTAAGAGGAAAAGCCCACATTTTAGGAAAACTTTCATATGTTAAGTTATTTCAAAAACCACGTTAACTTTAATAATTTTATGAAATTTATTAAGCGGATAGTTGAAACAATAATAATAATAATAACAATAAACCCAAAATCTAAAGTCAATTAGGAGTTACATGGCCTTATTTCAATCCAATAAAAAAAACAAAGTATTAAAAATAGATTCATTTAAACAAATTAAAACATTTGATCAGCTTGTAGTGTGGCCATCTCCGAGTCCTCTCCCACGTCGAGTCAGTCTATTCAGATTACTCAAACATTAAATTAAAGGGTGTGAGTTTCGAAACTCAGTGTGTACAACCCTTGGCAATCAAATCACATACAAATATTCACATTGGGCCTAAGCTCTATCAAAATCGGTGCTCTTGGGCCTTAGCCCACCATGACCTCATATCATATCATATCGTATCATATACAAACAAGATAATGCAAAACCCATCCCAATAATCCATCCGCTACACACACCATTTCCCTTCCAACCATTACACACTTGTGGGGATTTCTAAATCAACCCACCCATCCTCTACACACCAAAGGTAGCCCGGTTGCGGTACTACCGAACGTTGCAGTAAAGCTGCTAATCATATAATGGGCTTAAAGCCTCCGGTGGATCCATGGCCATACGATTATGCGATCCTCAAATATTCCTCCGTACCATAATTCCCACCCATATGCACCCTAAGCAAAATATCATATGAATGCATCAAACACACAAGTAACATCCATAAACTCATATTCGTCACATAGGGGTATTTTCATCATTTCACTACCCAGGGGTATTTTCGTAATTCTTCCCTACATGGGTATTTTGGTAATTTGGCAAAATAGGGGTATCTTGGTAATTTTGCAAGAGAGGGGTATTTTGGTACTTTTACAAAATAGGGGTATTTTGGTACTTTTGCAAAACAGGGGTATTTTGGTAATTTACAAATTTAGGGGTATTTTAGTAATTTTACACATATAAGGGTATTTTAGTAATTTTACAAATATAAGGGTATTTTAGTAATTTTACAAATATAAAGGTATTTGGTCCCTCTCGGGTTTTAGTTATAAACTTTGGCCCATAAACAAGTTCTCGCGGTTAAAGTGAACAAACACTATGCACCAGGTAGGATCTCAGAAAAGAGGAGGTGGGTCACTAGGACCGCTTAAGTACCAAGCTCTCACTAGATCCAATCCTAGACATCCATATGTCGGTTACCACACTCTAACTAATCGACTTGTCCACAGACATGTTTGATTATTAGGTTAAGTCTTATGTGATTTAAAGTTGTTCAGAACTAGGCCTAAAGTCCATTAAACCTAGCATACTTGTCTCACGCCCCCATAAAGCCCATATTACATCCTTACGCCCATTAGGCCCAAATCTCATTCATATGGCCTACTAGGCCAAAAACAATTCCAAATCATGTAACATGCGTGACTAACTTAATACGTATGACCAAACCAACCAATTTCATCAAACTTAGACTCAGGGCCCACGGGGCCCGTTTAGCCACTTTCGACTTTTCGGCTTTTTGGCATTGTCGATATCGTGTCTGTAGTGTTTGTACACACCTGATCACTGCGACGTGCTATCCTATCCTTAGCCTTGATCCTACAACCAACCAACCTTCAATCAACCGCTCATACTTAATCAAAAATATTTATTTAAAAGCCGAAACCTTACTGTAACCTTACCGTGTTCCCCCGGGTTCTAATGGCCCTTCCTTAGCTGCTAATCACAAGTGTACCCTAGATCCTTGCTAGCGATCTTACCACGCTTGCGACATCTGAACCTTACCCTTGTTAATACAAGATCCACGACAATGAGAAATTAGATCACCCTTCGGCTTTCAACAAAACGTACTAAGGGGAGTTAACAGAATACTTACCAAATACAACCTTAGATTCTGCAGCCTACCAAACGAGATTTGGCTTTTAACCCTGACTGAGAGTAGATACCAACTGATTTGTGATAGAGAAAAACAACAAAGATTCGGCACTAATGGGGGATTTCGGCAAGAGAAGATGATGGTAATTCGGCAATAGAAAAGTTTGGCTAAGAGAGAATTCGGCAAAAAGGAATGATGGTTTTTCGGCAATGGAAGAATTCGACAGCGGAAAAGCGTAATGAGGGGAGAAAAGAAAAGATCAAATGTGCTTGTGTGAGGGTAACTACAGGATATTCGGTAAAGAAAAGAAAGACTAACTTATTTGCAAAACTCTCCAAATGCCGAAAGCCACAATGAAAATTCGTAATACCCCCTAAAAGACCCAAAAACGACACTCATTTACCCTCCTAAGCCGAATTTATACACTTCCCACTTCCCACAATGGCACCAACTCTTCACACTTCTCAGCTCCTAACTTTTCTCCCTGATAACTCCTCAATCTCATCCTAAATTTTCTCTAAGATAAGCTCCTTTATCCCTTCCTTAATTTTCTCTCATGAACACTTCCTTCAGAGTTCACATCCAACGCCACGACTAACCATCTAGAAGGCAAAAATTAAATCCCCAACAAAATACCATGCCACTACTCGAACCTTGAACTCCCTTGCCTGCTAATGACGCCACCTCCCTGCTCCCTAAGTGGCGCCACTTTGCCACTACACCACAAGCTCTTTTGTGTCATTTTTCTTCTTCATTTATTTAAAAGGCCTACTAACTGAAGTCACAGTTCCCTTGGGCTAAAACTAATTTTTTCCTATACCCTTACTTGATCCCAGAACATCTCTAACACCCCTAGACACTCCAAATTCATTAACCCTCAAAGCCCACATGCCAATTGTCATTTTCTCGCTCACTTAAAAATTTTCTGAGACCCAAAGCCCAAAGCCCAATTCTTCTAGGCCCAAATTCGGGGCGTTACAGTACGAGTACTTCGATTTTTCGATGCTATAGTCCAACTATGGTCGTACACATACATTGCCATGGCCCTGCCGTGGTCTTAGATTCACACGCCATAACCCGGTTATGGTCTTATTTTCTGATATCCATAGCCCAGCTATAGTCTTATTTATCAATTCGTCTTACTTAAATCATACATTTAACTTAAAATTCCCAAATTTAACCAATAAGATAAATACAATCACTATACCATTTATCAATTAAATAAATACACATTTAAGTTCAATTATACGAACTTACCTCGTGTACAGAAATGACGGAACAGACCGACTATTCAATTACTTTGCTTTTTCCCCGATCTAAGTCTGAATTCCTCTTTTCTTGATCTACAAGTAATCAAAATCAACTTATTTATTCCTCTATTTATTCAATTCAATCCAAAATATACATTTGAGCTAATTTACACTTTTACCCCTAGAATTTCACAACTTTTACAATTTAGTCATTACTACACAAAATCACAAATTCATTCAAATTTCAAAACACCTATACTTAGCTGAATTACTATTATACCCTTAACAGCCCATAATTATCAATTTTTCACACATTCAACCACACATTTATCACTTTTCACAAATTAATCCCTAATTTGCATTTTTTTACTCAAAATCACTTTACCAAACTTGCACAACTATCATCAAATATTCACAATTCATCATAAATCATCAAAGAACACATATATACATCAATGGAAACTCTCACAAATTTTAACAGTTTTGAAATCGAAGGTACGGGCTAGATAGATTGAGCTACAACGAACTCAAAAACATAGAAATCACTAAAAATCGGGTCAAAAATCACTTACAATTGAAGCATGGATTAGCCGAACCTTCAAAGATCATCAATGGCTTCCTTTGCTTCTTGCTTTCGATTGGGAGAAAGATGAATGAAACAATTTTTCTTTTATTTTAATTAATTAACCTTTATTTTGTAAATTACCATTTTAACCTTAATGATAAAACATTTATATCATCCATTTCATGTCCATTAATGTCCACTTACCTTAATAATGGTCCATTTATCACTTAAAGACCTCCACATTGAATATTCATAGTCATTTAGTGCATTTAACAAATAGAATTCAACTTTTACGCTTTACGCGATTTAGTCCTTTTTACCGAATTAAGCATTCAAACGATAAAATCTATTCACAAAAATTTCACACAACCATGCTACCATGCTATAAACATTAAAATAATAATAAAATAATTATTTCAACTTCAAATTTGTGGTCCCGAAACCACTGTTCTGATTTGACTAAAAATAGGCTGTTACACCTTATTTTTAGCTTGAAAAGCTTATTCAACATGCTCCTCCTGCCTTGCAGCTCTTCTCTATTCTTGAGCGTACATGGCATTTATCAGCTCTAATAGAGAGATCGCGGACAGGCCTCTCCAGTCTTCAAGAGCGGATATTTTTTACTTGTACCTCTTAGGAAGTGTAGTGATCATCTTCTCGACTACCCTGATATCAGGAAACTTATCTCCAAGCAATATTATGTTGTTTACAACAACCATGATTCTGTCATAATACTGTTTCACAATTTAAGACACCTTCATCTTCAGGTTCTCAAAATCCCTCCTCAAGTTGATAATTTGTTGCTACCTTGTCTTATCTGTACCGTGAAACTCTTCCTTTAGCTTATCCTAAGCTTGCTTTGGAGTCTCATAGGCCATAATTCTAGTGAAAATTACATCAGAAACACCATTCCGAAGACATAACATCATCTTGAATTTTTAGCACGATCATCATTTATGTTGTCTGATTTGTGCTATCGTCAGATTGGCTCTCAATAGTGGTGGCTCTACATCTGCATTCACAACCTTCCGTAAGTTATAATCTTGTAGGTAGCTCTTCATTTTGACTACCCAAATACGGTAGTTTTCACCGTTAAAAACTGGTGGTGGAGGTGGTGTAAAGTTGGCTGAAGCCATTTTTACAAAACAACAAGGAAACAGGGGTTTTTCTTTTTTTTGAAAAAAATGCCCTTAAAGATGACTGGTTCTGATACCAATTGTTGGTTTTTCGTCTAAGAAAGAAAAAATGGATAGATCAAATTTTAGCAATCAAACTGACTTGCTGTTTTTTTTTTCATTCAAATTCATAAGTTTAAATACAAAGTACACACTTAAATAGGAAAATGTTAACCAACTGCAACTTGACAAGTTGGCATGTCTAGGTACATGGGATCACTCATTGACTGATTTCCGTCTAATTAGCACCGATTACATTAACCTATCAAATTAAAGATAAATAAAATAATTTGACAGTTTTTCTAAACAAGTTGACAACTTGTTGGCTTGTATCAATGGTTTTGGGATAGTTCGTAGTTAGACTGTCTACCACTTTAGCTTGTACTTGGGTTGTTCGCCACTTTGGCTTGTACTTTGGACTGTCTACCACTTTGGCTTGCACTTTGGAATGCCTGTCACTTTGACTTACACTTTGGACTTCTTTCCACTTTAGCTTGTACTTTAGATTGTCCGCCAAATAGTTCGCCATTCTTCTGGCGTTTATCTTGTTCGCCAAATGATAGTTTGCCATTCTGGAGTTTAACCTGTTCACCAAATGTGTGAGCTGTTGCATGGATGGCCATCTCACAACATGATCCATCTTATTATAAATGGTTTTTGGATCTTGAAAGCAAAAGATTTGGTAAATCGACAAACTTTTCATATAAGATTTTATTAGAGTCAACTTACCTCCTTCTGAGTAGCTTGGATTTTCATGAGGAAATTTTTTACTCCATTCTATTTAGGATTTCTCACTACAAATAGTTCATCATATACCAATGCTTACTTTTATTGATGATCCAATTCTGTAAGTATAAGTTGGTTTATATCAACGAATTACTTATCCGTTAGTATATGATGAACCTATCCCAAAAGATTCTATTTGTGACGCCCCACACCTGATTCAGTCACTGGATCTAAATGTGTAACATCACATTATGTTGTCGAAACAACTCAGAATATTTCAAATATTTTGATCAAACAATTTGAATTAAATCATAATAATCACAAACAATCACAATTATCAGCATAAACATGATGATTCAATATTATATGATTCTATAAATTGGGTTTCAAGTTTGTGTTCAATCAAAAATGAAGTTAATATTCAAATCCAAACTCTTTTCATCAAATTTCAGCATTATGTCTTAAAACAGGGGTCTCCATGTCTCGAGACAAGTTACAATTTATTTTTAGAATTTTTACTTTTATGATGACACATCTCACGACATTGAAATCCATGTCTCGAGACATGACTTCTCAAGTCTCGAGACTGGCTCTCGAGATAGGTCTCCCACGGTTCACTATTTTAACTTTGATGTTTGAATGTCTCGAGACAAGGTATTCATTTCTCGAGAAAAGGGGTTCCTGTCTCGAGGCCTGGAGCAAGGCTAAATGTCTTTAGCTTCGATGTTCCTATATCTCAATACAAAGACCACTCTATCTTGAGACTTAAGAAGTTTTCTCGAGACCTACCAAATTAGTCTCAAGACCAAGCTTAAAACAATGTCTCAAATGGAAAAAAAAATTCTTAGGGTCTCAAGACTTGTTCATCATGTCTCAAGACTAAATGGTAAATAACCAAAAATGCACCATTTTCAAACATGCAAAACATCCCTAATTGTACCTAAAATATACTCAAACATGTCACCCATTACATCAATTTCACACCTGTAAACACCACCAAGCTATATTAAAGCATAGCATTGTAACGGCCCGTTTTTGGGTCAAATTAGAACAGTGGTTTTAGGACCACAAATCTGAAGTTGAAATGATTATTTTATTATTTTTTATTGTTTACAACATGAATATATGATGGTGTGGAATTTTCGTAAAGAAATTTTACCATTTAAATGCTTAATTCGGTAAAAAGGACTAAATTGCGTAAAGCGTAAAAGTTGTGTTCTATAAGCTAAAGGTGTCAAATAGCTATAGAATATTAAAGTAAAGGTCCTTATGTGATAATTAGCCCAATTTTTAGTTAGTGGATGATATTTTATTTGGCATTTGTGTAAATATGAATTTATTTTAATGGCAAATTAGTAAAATGTTAAATAATGTTTAATTAAATAAAAAAACCATTTTTTTATGCTATCATCTTTCTCCATAGCCGAATATCAAAAGAAAAAGATGAGTTTGGGAGCTTTGAGCATTCAGTTCATGTATGTTTCAATTGTAAGTCCATTTTGACTCGGTTTTTGATGATTTTTATGTTTTTGTGATCGTTGCAACTAGTACTAGCTAGCCCGTGTCTTCGATTTCAAAAATATTTAAGATTTTGATAGTTTCCATTGATGAGATTATGTGTTCTTTGATGTTTAATGGTGAAATATGAATATTTGATGTTAGATTTTCATATTTTATAAAGTGATTTTTGATGAAAATGCAAATTAGGGATTGAATTGTGAAATATTGAAATTATGTGGTTAAAAGTGTGATTATTTGGAAAATGTGGGCTGCTAAGGCAATAAGAAGAATTTAGCTAAGCATGGGTAGGATGAAATTGCGTGAAATTGTGATTTTATATGATAAGGACTAAATTTCAAAAATGTGAAATATTAGGGGCAAAAGTGTAATTTTGCCAAAATGTGTAAATTGTGTTAAATTGAATGAATTAATGATTAAATAAGTAAATTTTTTTATTATATAGATTGAGAAAAATGAGATTCGGATCTAGAACTGGGGAAAACAAAGTATCGGATTAGTCGACCTAATTCATCGTTACAGCGAACGAGGTAAGTTCGTAAGCTAATAAACGTACTTAAATTGTGTTATAAATGCTTATTTATTATTAAATTGAATTGAATGCTGAATGGTCATGATTACGAGCTGAAATCGACAGAGTTACGACGTCCGAAAGTCCCATACGAACCTTATGAATAGTATAGGATACAAATGTCATGACATTAGGGTTACTGAGATGAGAATACGTGTAAGACAATATCTGGGATATGGCATCGGTATGATTTTACGTGTAAGACCATGTCTGGGACATGGAATCGATACGAAATTTCATGTAAGACCATAGTTGGGCTATTGGCATCGATATGAGATTATATGTAAGACCATATCTGGGATATGGCATTGTACGACTTATGTGTGATTCTCGAATATCCTTAGTGATTTCGAATGGTTCAACAGGCATAGTCAAGACGAGAATGAAATTACAATTGAATTAAGTGTAACAAGTACGTACAAAATCTATATGAGAATCGAATGAAGGTAATTTGGTGAGTTCTTAGTGTATCATGTGTATGAAATGAGAAAGATTTATGTATAAGTATGTTTCATGCCAAAAATGTGTTTATTTGGCTATAATGAGGTATGAATTGAATGATGTGTAAGATATGAGTTATATATGTTTTAACTAAATATACATATGGCACATAGTGTGCGAAATACCGTTATTTGATGATATTTCACATGATTCATCTTTACTAAATAAAATGTGATTGATATTGGATTGAATAAAGTTATATATATATATATATATTTTCTTATGTACATGTAAATGTGAATGATTGGATAAGAATGTAATTGATCCACACGAGCAAAGAAATGAATAAACTTGTGAATCTTTTGGTTAACTATGTGATTGGATTTATGGTATAAAGGTGAAAACAAATAAATTACATTATAGTATTTTTAAATGCTTAATATGTGCTTATTCGGTAAGATGAGTTTAATATCTTACGAACTTACTAAGCTTTATAGCTTACTTTGTTTTCTTTCATATGTTTATAGAGTTTCGGAGGCTTGCTCAGGTTGGAAGTTGTAGGAGATCTCATCACACTATTTAGCTATCATTTCGGTACTTTAAAAGCTTTGTGAAGTTGGTTATATGGCATGTATAAGCTAAGTGATGATATGAAGTGTATATGTTAATTTGGCAATTGATGCCTATGTATTTGATTGGTAATTAGCCATGTGATTTGGCTTAAATGTGGTGTATGTGGTAGTAAATAATTATATGAGTATATGAGTTGTGATGTTTAGTCTATGATTTCTATATTAATACTTTGATTGTGAATTGGTGATTTGAATCGGCATATTTAGGTATGGAGTTGGATGTTCAAATGGTTAAGGATAAGTGATGAATATGTGTAATTGTGTTATGCTTGATTTAGGCTTTGTAAATGAATGCCAAGATGGTTGGATAAATATTTAATTGTGGTATGTGCTCATATGTGGTTTAAAATTGATATAGGTGATGATTTTGGTTGAACATAGATTAAGTATTATTGGGGAATTATGGTTGATGGATCATGATATACATGGTATGCATTTGGCTAAGTAAATGATAGTGATTTGAGATTTGGAATAGATGAATTTATAATGGTATGAATGGTGCATTTGGTTGATGATTTTGGCTGCTTATTGTATGATGAAATGGTACCATTTGGCTTTGTGTAGGTACATTGAAGTTGGGGTGGCAAATTGGCCTTGCAAATGGCCTATTTTTGTCCATACGGGTAGAGACACGGGCGTGTGTCTCAGCCGTGTGTGACACACAGTCATGTTACACGGTTGTGTGTCCCTTGGTGTTGAAATTGAATTGAAGTCAGTATGCTCCACACGGTCTCACACACGGGCGTGTGATTGGCCGTGTGGTACAAGTCAGTATACCCCCTAAATGGCACAGGCCTAGCACACAGGCGTGTGACTTGGCCGTGTTGATAAGTTAGAATACAGTTTTGGCATGGCTTGACACACGGGCATGTGTGGCCATTTCGAATGGCACACAGGCTAGACACACGGGCATGTGGTTGGCCGTGTGACCCAATTCAGTATGTATGCCCTGTTTTCACACGGTCTAAGACATGGGCGTGTCTACTAGCCATGTGAGGCACACGGCCTGTTCACAAGGGCGTGTGATACTCGAAATGTTGAAATTTTTATAAGTTTCCAAAATTTTCATATGTTACCGATTTAGTCCCGAATGCATGATTTAAGCTTTGTATGCTCGATTTAAGTACATATTGAATGTGAATGAATGATATTTATTGAAATGCGATGATATTTGATAAATAATTGTTCTGAATTGAGTTACAAGTTCGGTAATGCCTCTTAACCTATTCCGGCGACGGTTACGGGTCAGGTGTGTTACAAGCATTCAATGCATCGTATCACATTTCATTATGTAACACCCTAAAAATCCGAGTCTTGATATATTGCATGTTTTGGTGATTAGTTTAAAAAAAAAATTTCTTATTACTTTTCGTGCCTATGATAGTCCTGAAGAAGAGTATAGAATTATTCGGTTATGGAATAATTTTTAGTTTTGAGAATTTACTGAAGTGGAGCAAGTGGCATTGACACTTAAGTTAATTTAAGTGTTAATAAGTGACATAAGATGAGTAATGGCAAGGTGGTGTTGGCGCATGGGTTATAGCTTGAGGGGAGTGGTTCGAATCCCTTGGATGGCATTTTGACAACTTTTATTTTGCTCTTCTATGGTAAGTGTCGGCCAAGCTTATTTATGGTAAGTGTTGACCTTGTTATTTTGATTAGTATATCAAAGGAATAAGGTAAGAGTGAATTTATGGTAGGGAATCAAGAAAGTATGGAAAGATATGGAGACATAGGGCAAGTATCAAGGAAAGTGTTTTGGAAACAAATTCATGGTCATTTGACCAATGAATTTGGGCGGCAATATGGCTAGGGGGAAGGTTGGCCGAATTTTGCTAGTAGCTTGGTAAGGTTTAGGAGTTTGCTTTTGGTCATTTTAGTTTTTGTGCAAAATTTTGCATTTCCTCTTCTCAACTTTTCCCTTTGGCCGAAATTGATCTTTTGGTAAGCCTTGATTATTTTGACCATTTGGTCATTTTTGCTTTTCACTTTAGTGTTCAATTTTGTGCCTTTCTCATAGTGCCGATTCTACCAACACCAAAAAGCCATTCTTTACTTTTCTTCTTCCCATTGCCGAATATACATTGCTCCCAAAACTCATCTCTTTCTTTCTTTCTCTTTTATTCTCTTTGAAAATTGAAACAACATCATCATTATTCTTCTCTCATCTTTTATTCTTGATACTCATACTTTCTCTATTATTTTCTCTCATGGCGAATGTTGATGTACCCATAGCCGAATCTTTTTCTATTTTTTTGGTCATATAGCCGAATCCTCCATCTTGCACAAAAATCTTTCTCAATCGTCTCTTTCCAATCGTGGATAATAGTGCGATAGCGGAAGATCGGAAATCAAGTGTTCGTGGGTATCTTAGAACGTTGGAATCGATTTAAGGTGATAAAGGAACGTTTGATCGATTCTCATATTTTGGAACAAGGATCTTTGTGGTAAGCAAATTTCACCCTTAAACCCTTAGTCATATTTCGATGTAATATTAGATTGGATTAACGATCTTTTGTCTTTGAAGACAATCAAAATAGGGAAGAAAAGGGCGGTGAATAGTGTTCGGAAGAGGGGTGGTTCCGTTATTCCCCCTAAGTTTAAGCGAATGACTGCTTTCAAAGAATCAGGGATTTCCCATCGGGTTGCGAGGCGCGTTCATCCGAGGAGAGAATCAACTGTTCAAGTCGTTCGTACTCCCGAACCATTATTTGTTCGTGGATTTGATTCGGTTAACGAACCATCAATCGGGAGAAACCGCAAGTAGAAGTAGTTCGAAAACCGAGGGTAAAATTTTAGATCGTTATTTTTAGATCGATTTCATTAATAAATTATAGTGTTCTAATTATCGTGATACGTATAGGTGTTGACGAGCGGGAAAGTCTAGTTCTCACTATAACCAGTGTGTGTAACTTCACACTTATCTTTCGGGTTAGATACTAAACCGTAAGAAATTTGATAAATCGTAAAAATGGCCAAATCGGAATGTTGTAGTAATTAGTACTTTTGTGTAAATGCATGAAAACGGCTAAACCGAGAAATTTACGAAAAAGCGCTAGATCGATAAATTGGGCCATAAAACGCTAGATCGATAAATTGGGCCATAAAATCGCTAGATCGATAAATTGGGCCATAAAACGCTAGATCGATAAATTGGGCCATAAAATCGCTAGATCAATAAATTGGGCCATAAAACGCTAGATCGATAAATTGGGCCATAAAATCGCTAGATCGATAAATTGGGCCATAAAACGCTAGATCGATAAATATGGGCCAAAGTTTGCTAGATCACTAATGGGCCAAAACCCCTCTAGTTCGAGATTTGGGCCAAAGTTTAATACTATATTGTTAATAGGCCCAAATGAAAGGTTTTATTAAAGACTCATTTGTGTTATGGGTTACTTGATAAAATTTTTATGATTTAAAGTTTGTTATTCATACATAATTGCATGGGATGGGAATTGATGAAGAGAAGAAAGGCACATGTGTACGTATCTAGTTCGATGGCTCGCCACAAATTTTGGCTTAATGCCTCTAGTTCGGTGACTATGTCACAATCTAGTTCGATGAGTGCACTACAATATTATTAAAAGGCTTAATGCCTACGATTGGTGTGTTTGGCGGGGTGGGTTGACTTGATCCCCACAGTGTCTTTGGTTGGTATGGGGTGTGTAGTGGATGGAAAATTAGGCTTGGTTTGGGAAATTCATTTTTACATGCATTTTATATATTTATTTCATATTTATATCGTTGAAATTTGTAATTGGGCTCAAGCCCAAATTAATGCCTTGATGGTCCGCCCAACAACGGTGGTAAGTGGGTTACACACTTGAGTTCTTTGTAACTCACCCGTTTATTACCCATTTCGTAATGGAAATTGATGTGGACTTGGGCCGGGGATGACTTGGTGGAGGCCATACTAGGAGCATGGGTTTTATAAACTATGAACTTTATTTAAGTTATTCATTTTATTTACTATTTTGGGTATGATGTAATAAGGCCTCTAACTATGTTTTTATGGATTTTTATGTGTGGATGGATTTAATTTTGTTTAAGACTCTCATTATGGGCTTATGCTAAATTTTTAAAGTTTTCTTAAACATTGCGTTTTATAACATTTTGAAACACCTAAATTACTCTTTCAAAACCTTTCAAGTTCTTTTAAAATTACTTAAAGGTTTTGACAAATATATTTTTAAATAATAAGATTTTCAAACGAGTAGTTTCTTAAATCATCAATTTTGAATTATCGTACTAAATTTTTGTTAACCTCTATTTCCAAAAGGTTTTGGTAGTAATGTTTTACTTTAATCACTAGAGAATTAAATGAATATTCGATTGGTATCTCGTCTAAATGCATAGACCTAGTTTGGGGTGTTACATTTAATGGTATCAGAGCAAGTTTCAAAACTCGGCTGTGGTTTGGGTTCAACAAAGATATTTGTTTGAGAAACAACTCAAATTTCTAGACTTTTTTGATTTAAAGGTAGTATGGCACCATGAGCATCCCGCGCCAAGTCAAGTAAGTATCTGTATATTGATTGTTTATTATCATTGTGATATGATCATAAGAAACACTCTAGAACTTCTAGTTTTAGGTGTTGAAACCGTGAGAGATTGAGACAATAGGATATGATTGCGGAAAACTCTATCTCTTTTATATCATAAAACATCGTTAATAAACACTTTGAAATAGTATTCGATTCATAAAACTCTTAATCGTTAAATCGAGTTAGTCATTATGAGCACTAGAGGACGTGGTCGTGGGCCCAGCGGTAGAGCGTGGCCATGGTAGAGGACGAGGTGTTAGAGGCGCAACTGAAACGCCGGATCATATGCCGGAAATGGATGCACCTGCGTCACTCAAAAGTGAGACGGGATCACATGATCATATGGAAGAAGATAATGCGGTGACACGAGCAATGCTGCGAGTCCTTGAAAGGGTCATTTGGAGCTAGAACCGGGCCAACAGCTCGTGGGTCGATGTCGGAACGATTGAAATCAAGTGGTCCCGAGGTTTTCGAGAGGTGTCTCGGTGTAGCTCCAAATGTCACCGAATATTGGCTTGAGGCGATGGAGCGAATTATGGGCGATCTTGAGTGCACGGTGGAACAAAAACTAAGGAGTGGTGTCCTTGTTAAGGGACGAAGCATACCAATGGTGGCTTCTTGTCCGAGAAGGCATTGAAGTCGCATTAGTTAATTGGGAATTCTTTAAAGTTTCCTTCCAAGGAAATATGTAGGAACGAGTTATGTTGATGCCGGAAGGAAGGAATTCTGAATCTGGTCCAAGGAATAAGACGGTGGCGACATATGAAGTCGAGTTTTTGCGCTTGAGTCGCTATGCTCGAACAATAGTGGCAACGGATCATGAGCGTTGTATGCGCTTTGAGGATGGCTTAAACGATGAATTGCGGGTTTTGATAGCCCCACAACAAGTTAGAACTTTTTCCACGCTTGTGGAAAAGGCCAAGATAGCTGAAGAGGCTAAGAACTCTAACGTCGAGAATCGGGAACGAGCTAGAAGCAAGAGAGATATGAAGTATTTGGGTTCTTCAAAAAGGTTTCAAGAGGCCTCGGAATGATGAACCACTCAAGGTAGAACACCAATCGTGAATTAGAGTCGAGATTGTGCTGATTGTGGGAAAAGGCATTACGGAGAGTCTGGAAGAAAACGGGTGTTTGCTATAAATGCGGGTCGATGGATCATCAATATAGGAATTGCCCTCGTCGAATGGATACAACTCGGGAAGCTCGTAATACCGATGCACCACCGCAAAGGAATTCAAAGAACCACCGAGAGGTCGTGGACCAGTCGTGGTGGTAATGGGGCCGGGCGTGGTCAAGGTGCAATGGTCGAGGCAATGGTCCTAGAGGCAACACGGATGCAAGACAACGGCCCGGATTGGTATATGCAGTTAGACGCCGTGAGGATGGCAATGCACCTGATGTGATAACCGGTATGTTCTTCATCTTTGATGTACCTGTTATTGCTTTGATAGATATTGGTTCTACCCATTCGTATATTGCTAGCACCATATCTGGAAACTTGAATTTAGACTACTCAAATTTCCGATAGTGAGATGAAGGTAATTAGTCCTTTAGAATGATCGGTGTTGGTAAATAAACTGTTTAGAGATGTGCCCTTAGAAATTCAAGGAGAAATATTTTTGGCGAATTTGATGGAATTGCCTTTCGGCGAGTTTGATTTTATTTTTGGCATGGATTGGTTGGTTAAGCACCGGGCGAAATTGGATTGTGCTGAAAAGCGGATGTCAATAAGGACGGTGGAGGATAAAGAAATAGTTATGATAGGCGAACGAAGGAATTACTTGGCAAATGTGGTATCTGCGTTAAAGGTAGAAAAGTTGATGCGGAAGGGGTATGGAGCATTTCTAGCTTTTATTAGTGCTTTAGATGCCAAAGAGTTGTCAGTGGAAGATGTGAGAACAAAGTGAAGGAATTTCCGATGTATTTCTGAAGAACTTCCCGCATACCTCCGGATCGGGAAGTGGAATTTGGTATTGAGCTCTTGCCGAGCGGCTCCAAAGTGTCCATTGCTCCTTATAGAATGGCACCGAAGGAGTTGGCGGAGCTTAAAGCTCAAATTCAAGAATTGTTGGATCGGGGTTTTATTCAACCGAGTGTGTCTCTGTGGGGAGCACCGGTTTTGTTTGTTAAGAAGAAAGATGGGTCGATGCGTATGTGTATTGACTATAGGCAATTAAATAAATTGACGATCAAGAATAGGTACCCTCTCGCCAAGAATTGATGACTGTTTGATCAAATGAATGGAGCTTCGCTTTCTCCAAAATTGATTTGAGATCGGGTTATCACCAAACTTAAGGTGAAAGAAGCGGATATTCACAAGACGGCTTTCCCCAACTCGTTATGGACATTATGAGTTTTTGGTGATGCCGTTTGGGTTGACCAATGCACCAGTTGCATTTATGGATATGATGAACCGGGTCTTTCAACCATATTTAGACCGGTTTGTGGTGGTATTCATAGATGACATTCGTATATTCAAGGAATGAAGAGGAGCATGACTCGCATTTGCGAATTGTATTGCGATTACTTGAGATAATCAATCAGATGCCAAATTCGATGAAATGTGAATTACAGTTAAGGGAAGTGACTTTTTGGGTCATGTGGTATCACCAGGAAGGAATAAGGGTGGATCCTCGGAAGATTGAGGTCAGTATTGGATTGGAAAACACCAAAGTCGATGAATTGAGATTCGGAGTTTCTTGGGTTTGGTGGTTACTATAGACGCTTTGTTGAGGGTTTTCGTTGATTGCACTTCTAACTAAGCTTTTGCGAAGGGAGTACCATATATATGGACCGATAAACAGCAAGAAAGTTTCGAGAAATTGAAAAGATTTTAACTAAGCGCCAATCTTCGATTCAACTTGAGGTTTGGAAAGGAGTTTATAGTTTACTTCGATCGTCACACACGGCTTAGGATGTGTATTGATGCAAAGTGGGAAAGTGGTGGCTTATGCTTCTCGTCACCGAGACCGCCTGACGAAGTAAACTACCCTACTCATGACTTGGAGTTAGGCTGCAGTAGTGTTTGCTTTAAAGATTTGGAGGCATTACCTCTACGGTGAAAAGTCTATCATCTATACGGATCACAAGAGTCTTAAGTATCTTCTTACTCAGAAGGAATTAAACTTGAGACAACGAAGATGGGTGGAGCTGTTAAAGGACTATGATTTCTCAATCGAGTATCATCCTGGAAAAGCTAATGTGGTAGCAGACGCGTTAAGTCGTAAGGTGGTATCTGATTTGAGAACAATGTTTGCCCATTTGAGTTTGTACGAGGATGGTAGTCTGATAGCGGAACTTCAGGTGAAGCCTCTGTGGTTAGAGCAAATCAAGGAAAAACAGATATCAGATAAGAAGTTGGGACTTTTAATTCAACAAGTTGAAAATGGTGGAATAGAGGATTTTAGCATAAACGCGGAAGGTGTGTTATGTTTTCGTGGGAGGATTTTCTACCATTGGCAGAATTTGCTTACAACAATAGCTATCAGTCTAGCATTCAGATGGCACCCTACGAGGCATTATATGGTCGTAGGTGTCGTTCTCCTAGTTGTTGGACTGAATTGGGCGAACGATGATGTTAGGTCCTGGTGATCTCTCTCAAACGGAAGAAAAAGTAAAAGCTATTCGAGCACGGTTAAAGGAAGCTTGGATAGATAAAAGTCGTATGCAGATCTGAGCGTAGAAGTATCGAGTATGCCGTGGGGATCAAGTTTTCTTGAAGGTCTCACCTTGGAAGAAGATTTTCGGTTTGGGAAGAAGGGCAAGTTGAGTCCTAGATACATTGGACCATATCGTGTGGTGAAGCGTGTTGGTCCAAAGTGGCCTATCGAGATCGAATTACCTTCTGAGTTGAGTCGATTCATAATGTTTTTCATGTTTCCATGCCGAGCGCTATAGATCGGATCCTTCGCACATAGTACCGGTAGAAGAAGTGGAGTTGAATTCGGACTTGTCTTTTGAGGAGGAACCAAAGGAAATCTTAGACCGAGATGTTAAGGTGCTAAGAAAGAAAACCGTGCCGTTGGTCAAGGTTTTATGGCGTAATCATGGAGTGGAGGAAGCTACGTGGGAGCTGAAAGATGCAATTCGGCAACAATACCTCACCTTTTTAACTGTAAATTTCGAGGACGAAATTTTCTTTTAGGAGGGTAGAGTTGTAACACCCTAAAAATCCGAGTCTTGATATATTGCATGTTTTGGTGATTAGTTTAAAAAAAAAATTTCTTATTACTTTTCGTGCCTATGATAGTCCTGAAGAAGAGTATAGAATTATTCGGTTATGGAATAATTTTTAGTTTTGAGAATTTATTGAAGTGGAGCAAGTGGCATTGACACTTAAGTTAATTTAAGTGTTAATAAGTGACATAAGATGAGTAATGGCAAGGTGGTGTTGGCGCATGGGTTATAGCTTGAGGGGAGTGGTTCGAATCCCTTGGATGGCATTTTGACAACTTTTATTTTGCTCTTCTATGGTAAGTGTCGCCAAGCTTATTTATGGTAAGTGTTGACCTTGTTATTTTGGTTAGTATATCAAAGGAATAAGGTAAGAGTGAATTTATGGTAGGGAATCAAGAAAATATGGAAAGATATGGAAACATAGGGCAAGTATCAAGGAAAGTGTTTTGAAACAAATTCATGGTCATTTGACCAATGAATTTTGACTACAATATGGCTAGGGGAAGGTTGGTAGAATTTTGCTAGTAGCTTGGTAAGGTTTAGGAGTTTGCTTTTGGTCATTTTAGTTTTTGTGCAAAATTTTGCATTTCCTCTTCTCAACTTTTCCCTTTGGCCGAAATTGATCTTTTGGTAAGCCTTGATTATTTTGACCATTTGGTCATTTTTGCTTTTCACTTTAGTGTTCAATTTTGTGCCTTTCTCATAGTACCGATTCTACCAACACCAAAAAGCCATTCTTTAATTTTCTTCTTCCCATTGCCGAATATACACTGCTCCCAAAACTCATCTCTTTCTTTCTTTCTCTTTTATTCTCTTTGAAAATTGAAACAACATCATCATCATTCTTCTCTCATCTTTTATTCTTGATACTCATACTTTCTCTATTATTTTCTCTCATGGCCGAATGTTGATGTACCCATAGCCGAATCTTTTTTCTATTTTTTTTTTGGTCATATAGCCGAATCCTCCATCTTGCACAAACATCTTTCTTAATCGTCTCTTTCCAATCGTGGATAATAGTGCGATAGCGGAAGATCGGAAATCAAGTGTTCGTGGGTATCTTAGAACGTTGGAATCGATTTAAGGTGATAAAGGAACGTTTGATCGATTCTCATATTTTGGAACAAGGATCTTTGTGGTAAGCAAATTTCACCCTTAAACCCTTAGTCATATTTCGATGTAATATTAGATTGGATTAACGATCTTTTGTCTTTGAAGACAATCAAAATAGGGAAGAAAAGGGCGGTGAATAGTGTTCGGAAGAGGGGTGGTTCCGTTATTCCCCCTAAGTTTAAGCGAAGGACTGTTTGAAAGAATCCGGGATTTCCCATCGGGTTGCGGGCGTTCATCCGAGGAGAATCAATCGCTCAAAGTCGTTCGTACTCTGAACCATTATTTGTTCGTGGATTTGATTCGGTTAACGAACCATCAATCGGGAGAAACCGCAAGTAGAAGTAGTTCGAAAACCCGAGGGTAAAATTTTAGATCGTTATTTTTAGATCGGTTTCATTAATAAATTATAGTGTTCTAATTATCGTGATACGTATAGGTGTTGACGAGCGGGAAAGTCTAGTTCTCACTATAACCAGGTGTGTAACTTCACACTTATCTTTCGGGTTAGATACTAAACCGTAAGAAATTTGATAAATCGTAAAAATGGCCAAATCAGAAATGTTGTAGTAATTAGTACTTTTGTGTAAATGCATGAAAACGGCTAAACCGAGAAATTTACGAAAAACTGCTAGATCGATAAATTGGGCCATAAAACTGCTAGATCGATAAATTGGGCCATAAAACTGCTAGATCGATAAATTGGGCCATAAAACTGCTAGATCGATAAATTGGGCCATAAAACTGCTAGATCGATAAATTAGGCCATAAAACTGCTAGATCGATAAATTGGGCCATAAAACTGCTAGATCGATAAATTGGGCCATAAAACTGCTAGATCGATAAATTGGGCCATAAAACTACTAGATCGATAAATATGGGCCAAAGTTTGCTAGATCGCTAATGGGCCAAAAACCCTCTAGTTCGAGGTATAGGCCAAAGTTTAATACTATATTGTTAATAGGCCCAAATGAAAGGTTTTATTAAAGACTCATTTGTGTTATGGGTTACTTGATAAAATTTTTATGATTTAAAGTTTGTTATTCATACATAATTGCATGGGATGGGAATTGATGAAGAGAAGAAAGGCCTGTGTGGCCACGTATCTAGTTCGGTGGCTCACCACAAATTTTGGCTTAATGACTCTAGTTCGGTGACTATGTCACAATCTAGTTCGATAGTGCACTACAATATTATTAAAAGGCTTAATGCCTACGATTGGTGTGTTTGGCGGGGTGGGTTGACTTGATCCCCACAGTGTCTTTGGTTGGTACGGGGGTGTGTAGCGGATGGAAAATTAGGCTTGGTTTGGGAAATTCATTTTTACATGCATTTTATATATTTATTTCATATTTATATCGTTGAAATTTGTAATTGGGCTCAAGCCCAAATTAATGCCTTGATGGTCCGCCCCAACAACGGTGGTAAGTGGGTTACACATCGAGTTCTTTGTAACTCACCCCGCTTTATTACCCATTTCGTAATGGAAATTGATGTGGACTTGGGCCGGGATGACTTGGTGGAGGCCATACTAGGAGCATGGGTTTTTATAAACTATGAACTTTATTTAAGTTATTCATTTTATTTACTATTTTGGGTATGATGTAATAAGGCCTCTAACTATGTTTTTATGGATTTTTATGTGTGGATGGATTTAATTTTGTTTAAGACTCTCATTATGGGCTTATGCTAAATTTTTAAAGTTTTCTTAAACATTGCGTTTTATAACATTTTGAAACACCTAAATTACTCTTTCAAAACCTTTCAAGTTCTTTTAAAATTACTTAAAGGTTTTGACAAATATATTTTTAAATAATAAGATTTTCAAACGAGTAATTTCTTAAATCATCAATTTTGAATTATCGTACTAAATTTTTGTTAACCTCTATTTCCAAAAGGTTTTGGTAGTAATGTTTTACTTTAATCACTAGAGAATTAAATGAATATTCGATTGGTATCTCGTCTAAACGCATAGACCTGGTTTGGGGTGTTACACATTATTTTTTTCATATCCTAACCTATAAGAACAAACATAATTAACTTCTAGTTTAGAGGATAAAATTCAACTTTAAGAACATTATAGGTCAACCATCAAGTATACCAAAATATCAAAACCAACACCAAATCAACAACCTAAGTTCATACTTTAACCATTCAACAAGGCATGCAGCTTTAACATAATTACAAAAATCAAAATACCATAAGGACTTCTAGAATACTTCCTAATAACTTAGGTACATGTCACACGTATTAAACATAGTAAAAACTCTACAATAGATTGTTGAGCTGAGTATTGATCGCTTGGATGCTGACAACTCACGATCACTCCAAAAACCTATGAGACTTGCACACAGAAGCAAACAAATCTATACACTGAGTATTGATTACTCAATGGTACGAACACTATTTAAGGTTAAACATGAAAGAAATTAAAATAACAAGAATATAATTATCACATTTAAATAAATCATTTTCATAATAACTTACTATAGTCAGAATCAGAATGATGATCATTTATTATAATCAGAATGACATTTATTCACAAATCAAAATTAACATATCATTTTCAGAATTAGGATGACATAATAAACATTTATTTATAGCCCCTATTAACTAAATGCAAACATAAGTATAGGTACATATTTAACCCCTAACACTCAACAATAAGCACCGAAAGGCTAATCAGACAGAAATGCATTGATCCCCCTAACACTCCACAAAATTTAATGCACTGAAGTGACAGAATCAATTGTACTGTAATGTCAGAATGAGTTGCACTGTAGTACTAGATGCTCCGACCAATACATATACAAATCCTATAGCATGTCAACTATACCTTGACTATGTCTAGCATCATTTAATAGGGCAATCTCATGCTTTGCAATATCGAAATGTATATCTTACCATGTACTTCTCAATATCAAAACCAAGTTACTAATCATTTTAATACCATAATGAAATTCGTAAACATAAACATACTTGATAGGGATGAGTGCGGAAGAGGATCGTAAGTTTGTCCAAGTCATGGATTTGACTTAAGGCTCTAGATGTTCGAAAAGAAACTTGGATTTTGACACAACCTGAAACACAAACGAATCCAAGTCAGAATTAAATAACTAAGATAAATAAAACAGAACAATAAATCAAAAATTAGAACAATAAAGAAGATAGATGGAAAAGATGGAACGTGATGTGTAGAAGTCCTAAGGAGCCTTGGAAACAAGAAGAATCCACAACCCCCTTCAAACGGATCTAGTTTCCCCTTCAAGAAAGAAAACTTGGCAAGAAAAAGTTTGAAGATGATCCCCCACAATCTGAAAAAATTGTTAAAACTCTTCTAAAAGAAAACTCAAGAAAAATTCTTGAAAAGAAAAACTCAAAGATAATTTATTAACTCAAAAGAGAAGTTGTTGAATAATAATGAATTGATTTTCGTACAATGAAAAGACCTTTATATAGGCTAGCTAAATAAATCTATAAGTATACTAGAACTCTAATTAACCTAAACAAGAAGTAGTTTTAAACTAAACTTTCTTATTGATATAAAACTCCTAAATAAGTTAATGTAACACCCCAAACCCGGCCCATTCGTTACGACCGAATTTGAAATGCCACTGCGGAAAAACGTTTGAAGACTGATTTCACTTTTGGGAAAAACATTAAAAATTTTGTCATTTGAAAACCATGTCCAGTTAAAAATTCTAAATAATATAAGCTTGATAAAAATATCCAAATTAAAACTTTATTATAAGCTTTTAAAATATAAGTTGCCAAAATTAAAAGCACTTCCCAATAATAATTTAATGGTCGTCTAGCTTAAACATAATAAAAATGTTCAATCACTTTAATGGGCCTTATTACAATAAACACTTAATCAAAATACTGAAAATATAACTACTTAAGTAATTAAAATATCTTTCTGCATGGAAATCGCTTCGCATGGCCACCTTTGTATCCACTCCAACCCGGTCCAAAAATCACGATCACCGCGATGTTTAATAAAAATTGGGTGAGTCATACGCACTCGATGTGTAATTAGTCCACTTTGAATTCCACCCACATGTTAACCACATATTAACTCATATATCGGATATCAATTATCAAATTCACTTGTTATCACATTACGGGCTTGGCCCATATTCATATCACATTCATCTAATAGGTAGTTACCCACATAATTTCCACATACCGGGCTTAGCCCATTTCCACACCGATCCACATTCATATCTCGGGCTTTGCCCATTTCCACATTAATCCACATATCATATTGGGCTTGGCCCATTTCCACATATGTTCACATACAAAATCATGCAATTATGAAGCCCAACCCAAACCTAGGGTCCATCCGCTACACACCCCTTATCCAAATTACCACACACGGGGATTATCAAATCACCCTCTCCTTTTCACTCCAAAGGCAATCATCACTGTCCACGTGCAATTAAGCACAATAGTCCACAACGACCTCGATCGGCGCCAATCCACGATGTAGCCGTAGCTAACACCAAAACCACGATGGGACACATAGTCACTCATCAACCACGATATGGCACATAGCCGATATCAACCACGATGAGGCACATAGCCACTCATCAAGCCACGCGAACTAAATCGCAATTAATCCATAACGTGACCTCGGTCCAACGTCAATCCACGATGTAGCTCAAGGCTAACATCAAACCACGTACTCGAAGTACACCCGTACCTTCTTTCATATCATATCACACCCATGCACATGCCACATAAAATAATGATACAATGTAATGATGCATGAGCATGTTCATCAAGCATATTATCACATATTCATATTAATAATCACATATCATCAGGTTTGGTACTTACCGGATTATCGACATACCCCTTGAGGGTATCCTTATCACAATTTCCACTGCACTAGTTAGCACATTCATAACACATACACATTTCACATACATATCATATACCCGGAAAACGGTGGGTTAATCACACACAATACTATTTAGCGAAATCCCGAACTACTTGAATCTAACACGATGAACGGGGTTTTTCCTCCTCCCTAAATGCCGATTTGGTCTCCTACCAAATCCCGAAGGCTTTGCTTATTCCTGTCGATTAGCCCCTAAACCATCATAGTCATAATCGGTCATCACTTAACAACTAATAAAATGGCCTTTGGCCGAATACTTACACTGCTTACCTTACTAACTAAATCTCGAAAGATCACTTCCACAAACGTTGGCTATAAGAATCCCGAAAGATCTCTTGCGCTGGGTTGTATCTTCCCCTACAATCGGTCTTAACACATTTAATAAGAGTTATAGGGCCATTCGGCCAACCTTGGAAATTAGAGCCTAAACTCTTGATTTCGGCACGCTTATGAAGAAAACTCAAAATCGATTATCAAAGGAGAGAACACTTACCACCACCACACGAATCGTCCACTAGCTCTAAATGTCGACGGATATAAAGGGATGTTGACTTTCGCTTTTGAAACTTGCGATAGAAGGAAAAGAATACGCCTCCTTTGAGATTCGGCTATGGTTATTAATAAAAGAAAAATACAAATAGATGAAAAGCACTTACAAGGTTCGGCTAAGCCCTTCAAATGTTGATGGAAAAGTCGGCCACAAGAGAAAGAAAGTGTATTCACTATGATGTTTCTTTTGGGTGCCAAGCAAAGAAAAGAGAAAGGAAGCTTATAGGATTCAAGCTAATGCTAACAAATAGAGGAGAAGAAGAAACACAAATGGCCTTTTTGGCTTCTTAGAATTCGGCACAATGAGGGAGTGAGTTGAGAGGAGAATTTGGCTAAAGGAAAAATAATTGGAGAAAAGAATTCCAACAGTGATCACTCCTATTTAACTACACAATTTGGCACACCTATCTCCACTTATCAAATCCAAATCAATCTCTTATTTCCCTCTTCAACACTTATTCAAAATAAATTGAATAAGTCAACATTTATCCATCTCCTATTTAATCTTAAGCTTATTCAAAAATAACTAAATTAAAACAATTATTATCTTCTCCTTAATCTTCTATCTATCTATCTAAATAAAATAAAATAAAACTTCAATTATCAAATCCCAATTTAATCTCTTATTTTATCTCTTTTACACATATTCAAAATAACTAAAATAAATCTTCAATTATCCTACCCATCTAAAATAAATAAATAAAAAAACAATTATCTATTATCTACCAACTTAAAATAAAATAAAACCTTAATTATCTTCTTATCTCACATTAAAAATAAACAAATTAAATTCACATATATCCTACACTTAGCCAAAATTAAAAAGGATTAACCAAGCCTTTATCTTCATCCAAAGAAGTCCACATGCTGTCCACCACCTTTCCAGTCTGACGCAAAATAAAAATAAAACGCTCATTGCCGCTCACCAGCCTCGAACCCAAGACCTGCTGGAGCAAGCTTACAGGTAACGCCCCAGGCCACTCTGCCAAGGCGTTTTTGTGACATAAACCCGCCACAATTTCTTTTAAAGCCTCCCAAGCCAAGCTCCTACTTGACGCATAAAAATAAAATCCCATTCGCTTCCTCTGCAACTCAAACCAACGACTGCGCGAGCGCCACCTCCAGCCCTTAAGTGGCGCCTTGCGACCACTTTACAAAGGCTCCGCTTTATGTCCAAAGACCACTCGCATATTTCCTTAAAGCCGTCTTCATCCAACCTCCTTCTTGATGCAAAATACAAAAATAAAACACTCCCATGCTGCCCTCAAGACTCGAACTCCGGACCCTTGTTGGCGTCATTCCTGTGCCTTAAGTGGCGTCCTTAAGCCACTTTACCAAGCCCCCTTTCATGACCCAAAACGCCCACAATTTATTCTTAAGGCCTCCTCAAATTTAATTTCCTCTTTTTACACTTAAATCCAAAATTTTTCCAAAGCTTTCACCTTCATTCTAAAGTTCTAAAAACTCTTAAAACATCTCCAAATACCCTTAAAACCCACTAGCACTTGGGTTATGCTCCAAACGCATAACCCCTAATCTAGGATGTTACAGTTAAAATACTTAATAATTATAAAAAAAACTTGGAATAAAAAAATAAAAAAATAATAAGAGATGATAAATATAATATTGGGCTCATATATAATAAAAATTAAGCCTAAAACTCGAACCTAATATGATTTAAATCGAATTAAAAGCATGAAACTTGTAATTTTCGTAATAATCCCGTCAAGAAATTCTACTCACGTAGTCTTCACTAAAACAATCATAACTTGAGTTCCCGAACTCGAAATTGAGTGATTCAAAGTGAGTTTTGAAGAAAAGAGATAGATCTTCAAATTCTATGAGACATTTTATTCTAGAAATGCCTAGATCCCATCCAAATATTTTTTGCAAGTTGACTAATCTTTTCAAGTTGAAAATTGACAGCTTGGTTGAATTGACTTTAATACATTTCACCCATTCTGTGCATGTATCATTCCTCGTTTCCTCAAAAAGATTCATCCTCACATACTGGCTTTGATCGAATTTTGGTTTGATTTGCTTGACCTTTGACATTGTTGTTGGGCCTTGAGGTAGTGTAAGCCCACCACATCCATGGGCCTAAAATTGGGCCTTAAGACTCGTATCGATACCTGTCAACTTACCAATTAAGCCAACATTTAACATGATATATCTAACATAGTTTGTAATCATGTATCACTAGCAATTCAATAAGATTAGTTAATTGAACTCAAGAAAGAAAAACTAATTATATTAGTATAAATCTTTGACCGTTTTCACCTTCCCTTTATCTCTCGACGGTCTAGTTTCGTCTTTAGCTACGTTTAATAAATTAAAATACAAATACAAAGTTAAAATTACACATTCAACTAATCATACATTCAATTTAAGCATGTTATGCATTTATTCAATTTAGTCTCTATAAACTCTTATTATCTGAAATGCTCATATCTTTCAATATTCATTATCGAATTGAAATCTAACTTTGAATTTAATCACTAGAGATCTCGTACTTCCATTCTATAGTAAACTTTTCTAATAGCTTTCAATTTATTCAATTTAGTCCCTAATGTCATAAAATTAATTATAAGAGTTAGCTTAATTTCTAACTTAATCCAACTATTTGTACTACTTTTTAATATGATCTTAACATATACTAAACATATCATTCATGAATCCATTATTTTCAAGCTTCAATTTTCATCAAATCCCTATAACGACAAATTCACTGTAATTTGAAAATCTAACACTTAGTTTTTTATATCTGAGATCACTAGCTAATAATCCAATTTAAATTAAAAGAAGGAAGAGAAAAAATCTCACCATTTTAGGCTTGGAAGCTTACGGCAATGGAAGAATAAAAGACCAAACTTTTCTTTTGTTTTGGACGGTGAAGAATGATGAAAAAAAGAATAAAGTTGAAACTACGTTTTAATTCTTTTCTCTCTCCCACCATCTATATTCATTCCATTTAATCTTAATTATCTAATGAAATCAAAAATAAATCAATGGTTATGATCACTGTAATCATGATTTAGTGGAAATCTACTGTTAAAACCATACTCATCCGCTAAGCTACATATATAATGATGGTAAATTAGCAAATAAGTCCATGGCTCAATTATTCATTAAGGACTAGTTTTATTCTTAATTAAATCATATTAGTTAGTCACTTTGCAATTTAATCCCTATATTATTTATATGATAATCTAATCCATTTAATTTCTAATTAATTCCATATCTTAATCCCGTATTCAACTCACTAATTTTTTTTGTTTGAAAATTTAAACAGCTCGATTTACCCCATGTCACTGAAATCACACATTAAAATTATACTTTTTTGCCTAATTGATATATTATATTAGCTATGAATATTATCTGTCTCATGTCATTGAAATTGAACTAATTCCTTTATATTCAATGGCAATTGTCAATGATTACAATTTTTTTTTAAAAAAAAAAACCTACTAATATTTTCAACCCAAAATTATTTACATGAAAAATAAATAAAGAGATCATCAAGTCAGGAATTATGTTATCAAACATATAAGCCATGTTTCCCGGAGGAAAATCATGCATCCAAAAGAGCAAACACCATAATCTTTTTTACATATATAATTTAGATGGTTGAATTTTTCTTTTAACTTTCTTGGTGTTTATTTGTTTGTATTTCATTAGATGCTCCTCATAATTTTTTTTACATATAATTTTGTTCGATGCTGCTCATGTAATGAGCAGATTTGTTGTGTGATTTTTTTTTTTTTGAAAAAAAAACCTAATTACACTACCTACTCAAATAAAAAAATCAACTACTTTACTGTTCCACATTTTCCTAAAATATCCTCCGACTCTAAAGGGTTTCCTTTGAACGATTCTAAACCGTGCGCCATGTTGTACTGTTTCGCCCAACTAATTGAAATCTTAATAGTATCCATGAAATTCCAAGATTTTTTGTGTGATTGTAATACATCAAAACTAATCGTAACTCTTTAGTGTTATCAAAAATATGCATCGAAACTGGATTAAATTGTCTTCAACAAATTATATGCATAGTTAATTCACATGAATGTTTTTGGTGGTCTTAATTGGGAAACTTTGTTCAATCACTCAACATTTTGTCATGTCCAATATGCTTGCAGTAGTCAAAAGAGTTGGAATGACAGTGTGCTTTCTAAACAAGAAATTGAAGCCAAATTGTTAAGAAGCCAGGAGGCAATGGCCAAAAGAGAGCGTATGAAGAAATGCTCCTACTCCCATCGGGTAATTTCATCTCATATTATGTTCTACATGGCATTATTCTATTGTTTGATGATTATCAAGTAAATCAACAAGTACCAACTGTTTCCATTTTAATGACTATTCTATTCCCAAATAGTGTGCAGACTTTCGAGTATGTTTCCTATTTTTGTTCATAGATAGCTGAAAGCGTTTATTTGCCTCTCTTATTTTTCCTTCTGTTGGGGAATCGACCCATATAAACGATGAATAAGAAAAGTGCAAAAAAATGAATACAAATATTTTACGTAGAAAACCCTCAAAGAGGGAAAAATCATGGGCAAATGAGATATCGGCTTTTCAATAAATGAGTAAACAAAAAAGAGTATAATATGGAGGAAATAAACCTAAAAGTACTAAATGTACAATCCCAAACCCAAAAATAAAGTCCTAACTCGGGAACAAAATTATCTCCATAGTTACCACAGAACTCTCACCAAAAACTCATATGCGACTACATCTTGTCGCCTCTAAAATAAAAAACCCTTGCTGATTGGTCTTTTAAAACAGGGATACAATGATCCCTTTAAATAAGCTTAGATGAGAGTTCTAATCATACTAAAATATCCATGGAATATTCAAAGTCCAACTGGGAGAAACAGTCCTGCTTGAAGTCTAAAACGCGGCTGCATAACTTGGAGAAATCGCCATAACGTTGTGATGTCATCTCGTCACGATGTCGCTACCACATTCGTTTGGGGTTTCGTTGTATCTTCACAACGCCGCTTGTCTTCACGTCATGACATCGCCTCTGTTTTACCTCTTCTTTGGTAAATCATCGAACATCTTCCTAAGTGCTTGCAAAATGTCTGATAAATGCGAGGCACACCCCACACATTCAGGAGAGGCTAAATAATCATATGCTTGATGAATTTGTGCACTTCAAAGAAGCTAAAGCTATGGAAAATGAAAGGGAAAGAGTATGATTTCGAGATTGGGTGCGAGTACAAGGCTAAAAAGTGTGACAATGTTCTCTTAATTTATGTTGCTATTTAGATCTTTGTTTTTGTAATAAAAAAAATCATTGTTTCTGTATAGTTGTAATGTATATTAGTTTGGATATTTTATCAAGATTGATTATGTTCAGGTTACAATTTTTTTACTCTAAATAAAGTATATAGAATTAATATTATCATTAAAATAATATTATAAACAAACTAAAATTTTAGCAATTGGATACTTAACCTTTTAGCAACTATCTATATTGTTGCTAGAAGTTTAAGGAGTAATCCTCTTGCTACAATCACTAATGTTGTTATTTGTTTAATACATATCTTGACACTTGAAAACTATATCGAAGGTTAAATCCTTCATATAGGTATTATGAAATCAATTATATCAAATAATACCTATACCAACAAGTATTACTTTATTGACGCTCAAACCGTCGATATAAACCTTTATACTTATTCCGACGGTCACATTTTCCAAGGGTAAAAGGGTGTATCGATGCTATATGTGCCAACAATTAATTTTTCGTTGGAATAGCACTTCTAACCATCGGTATAGAGTTTTTAGATTTATATAGATGGATTTTTTATTTTAGCGACAACTTTTTAGTCGTTACTAAATGGTAATTTGTTTGTAGTGGCTTGAAAAATCTAGTTTTTTTTTTTTTTTTATGAAGCATGTCTAGCTCCACTCCCAAGTATTTACCACCTTTTATCGCTAGTTTTTCCTGCAAAATACCTGACCGCCTCCGGACATACTAAAGTCCAGAGTGTGAATATTGCAATAAAATCTGGAATGACAAGGCGGTATTCGCAAGTATACATGTCGAGTTGTAATATAGTGTTACAACGAAGTAAGTGAATACTCCGAGGATCGTAAAGGCTAGATCAATTTTAACCTACACACTAAAATATCTATTTAATACTTTAATCAAGTCATAGAATAAAAACGTCAATAAGAGATTTTTGGGATTTTTATAATACTAATAATAAAAACAAAATAACATAAAAGAAAACTAAATTTCAAGAGATAGAAAAAGCAGAAGGAATCAAATTTGATAATGGGTGATTAGCTTGCTTCAGTAATCCCAATCAACTGTTGTTTCGGGTTCCTTGTCAACCAAGTAGTCGCTACCCTAGCAGGATCTTCCGATCTTCCACTAACATAATGAGTCAACAAGGACTACTTATCTTCTGACCTCACAATCCATACTAGCTTGGGGTGAAGGTGTTTACGGATGGGCAATACTAATTTTGGGTTAATTCCCACCTTGATGACTTCCCGGGGTTGTCAGGCCTAGGGTTTGTTTCACGCTCTTCCTTTCCCAAACAATTGATCTGGTGAGTAACCCTACAAAACAATTAATAGATCATGCCTCCAATCGCTAATCCCCCATAGAAGGATTAGTTCCTCATGGCTTTCATAAACAACATGAAATAGATGGAAGAATAAAACATGTTGAATGAATTGAAGTGTAGAGTTTAAGAAAAGCCTAATTTATATAAGTAATAACACAAATCCCCAGAAGTTGATCGTCTTTACAAATCAGATCTCTTGAAGGAAAGCAACGAACAAATAAACTAAACTCTAAAAAACCAAAGAAAGAAAGAAAAACGAAACTAAATCTAAAGAGAGAATATAGGTAAAAAATGGAATACTACCTATAGCATATGCTAAAAGAGCCTATTTATAGCCTTCAGGTGGCCGTCATCCTTAACCCTAAGTCAGTTGATGTTGTGTGGACCAAAATGCCCCTATTTCGTGTTTAATTTTCGTCCCAGAGTCGATGTCACGACACAACAGAACCTGTGTCATGACATAGAATTCAATATGCTCCTCTTTGGGATGTCTTTAGGGGCATGCCGCGACATCCTTAGTCAATGTCGCAACATCAAAGGTAGTTTTGTACTTAGTCCATGTTGTGACATTGGACCTCCCGTGTTACGACATAGCATCCAATATCGACCTAAAATGCCTTCTAATGGTCTCCTGCACACTCATGAAGTATGTTAGCTCTCCCTTAGGCCTCATTCAGCCCTCAAGGTTAATAAAAGACTCAATTCACACATTTTATTATATGTAATTAAAACTAAAGAAACTTAACTAAAATGTAATGGAAATGCTTGTATTTAGGCTCTTTAAGTGCGAAAACTAGTTTAATCTACTACACCGAATTACGAAATATCAAACTCCCCAACACTTAAGTCATTGCTTGTGCTCAAGCAATATAAACAAAGACAATATGATACAAGTATTGACTTCGGAGCATATGACTTAGGCATTTCATACTTACGAATAATTTTAACATGATGAGTAGTCGACTTACCACTTTTGACCACAAACGTCTAAATTCAATATGTTACAAAATATATAAGTATGAAGGGTCTCACCTGTAGGAATCCATCAATAAATCATACAAGTACTTTGATTATCCGAGTAGAATACAAATAGTTTTTTATGCATATGTTCAGTATGATGTCCATTCATGTATAAGGATATTTTAGGTCACATAGGATTTTTCGGCTTGTAACATTCTTAGGCTTAGGACAGGTATGAAATTCAAAAATAGTAAGTATAAAAAATGGTTACAAACACGAAAATAGTTTGGCACATTGTATTGGTCACTATTCCTCCCCCTTAGTAACCCTTACCCGCTCACCGCCTTATTTCTCCTTCTATCACCTTCCTTATCTCTCCACATAGGAAATCATAGCATGACATAGTAACTACGGTTAGCCTACGAGTTTTTTGTGCACTAATGAACGAGTTTTTTTCTATTTTTGTGACTTTATCACTTTTCTTTTTCAATTTTTATAACTCAAGAATGCTTTTTGGCTTTTCAGGTACTTTTTCTACTCGTATTGATTTTATTTTTGGATTTTTCTTCTTGTTTTGCACTTTCATGCTAACCTATAATTCCCATATCACATTAATATTTCCTATTTCACTCTATTTTTACAAACTCCGCCATGATGTATCTACTTAACCCTCAATACGTATGGCTAGACATTTATAGTCATGCAGTAAAGGACCAAAGAAAAAGGGTAGATACAAATTAACGTTTTCAAGCTTAGGGCTTGTAATGTGGTTCATCAAGAAGTGCCAATAGGCTCAAGAATTGGTACTAAAGGTGAAATATAAATAGGACAATTTTTTGGCTCTGGATGTGTTTCAAACAATGCCTTAGGTCATACCTAAATATCTCATCATGCACAAATTTAATCAACCAAACAAACACAAATTCAATAATTTATCATTCATACTAGCATGCTCGTTTCCTTATATTTTCTATATCACTTGGTACAAATGATGACTTATTACCTATTCATAATGTAACATATAGAACTTTAGTAGTCTAATAATTAGAAATTGAAAATCTCCTATCATCATGCCAAACTTCTTCATAACCACAAGCAACCTATGTACATGCTCTTAACCAATCACTTGTATTTCTACAAGCTTAAGCACAAAAAAAACAAGAAAAATCAAAGAAAATGTAAAAATTTGAAGCAAATTTTCTATGTTACCCCCCCATACACACATTTTAGTTGACACATTGTCCTCAATGTGTAGCCCATAAAAAGATAAAGAAAGAAGTTACTCGATTGATCATGGTTGTTGTAACACCCCAAACCTGGCCTATAAGTTAGGCCCGAATCTGGCGTGTCACATTAAGGTGTTTTTCAAAAAATCATGTTTTCATTGAAAACCCTTCTTTAATTTAAAACCTTCTACCGTATAAAAATCCCGATTTTCGTTGCTTATTAACCAAAACAAGATTTGCTCAAAGTCATTCCCTTGCAAAAATGTTATTATTTTTAAAACCTTGTTTGTTGCGGAAGTCTGTTTTAAACAGTTGCAGAAACGTGTTATTTTGAAAATAGTAGTTATTGTTTTAAAAACCCGTGTTGAGTAGACAAGCAGTTTGCAATTAAAAGGAATACCAAATAAAAGCTAAAAAGAAAAACCCAATGGCCTTATTACAAAAATCATTAACCTAATACTTAAAATAAATTAAACTAAAATAATGTCGCTAAATTTAACCCAGAAACATATTGGACGTGTGGCCACCTCCGAGTCCCTCGCAACTCCAAATCCACTAAGGGTGGGGATTACCTGCACAGTTAAAAGATAGGGTGAGTTACGAGAACTCAGTGTGTAATCCCCTATTACGGTAATAGTCTGGGCCTAAGCCCTATTCGGTAACAATCTGGGCCTAAGCCCTATTCGGTAACAATCTCAGCCTAAGCCCTATTCGGTAACAATTTGGGCCTAAGCCCTAAATCATATCAATGCAAAACATGCATGTACCCCAACCCTGTCCAGCCAACTCTCCACCCGTACCAACCATCTCTCAATGTGGGGACCACGTCGACCCATCCAGCCAATCTCTCCAATAATGCAGCCTAGCTGCTAGTATTTATTTGGCTTTAAGCCTTCAATAGTGGTCTCATAATTAGCACATAGCCATTGTTAACTGTAATAAGATTGGCACATAGCCATCAGCTACGGTAATATAACCGGCACACAGCCACGGGTAAATATGATCGACACAAAGTCATCGATATATATGTTGGGCACATAGCCACGGGTAAATACGATTGGTACAAAGCCATAATCAAGATGGCACAGAGCCATGTTTAGGTTGGCACAGAGCCATAATCAGATTACGCGGCTTTAAGCCGTCCGTCGGTCCACAGTCGTCATGCGACCCGTGCGACCTTAACATATCAATACTGGATCCACAGTCGTCATGCGACCCGTGCGACCCTATCAAAACTTTCTCTGTATCAAAGTCCCAACCCCATGCAATATGCCGTGTATGTCATGCTCAATCATTACACGTGTATGCAAAATGGCCATGCTCAGTAACAGTCATTTACACACATATTGAAAACATATCAGCCATATAATCCCAGTCAAATAAGTTAAAACACAGTCATACATTCACAGTTAGATCAATCATAGTCCTAATCAGTCAGTTACCCGCAAGGGCAAAATAGTCATTTTACCTTATAAGGGTATTTCGGTAATCCTACCCTACAGGGGTATTTCGATAATTCTACCCTACAGGGGTATTTCGGTAATTTTACAAATTAAGGGTATTTCGGTAATTTTACAAATCAAGGGTATTCTAAAAAGAGATAACGATGCGAATGGGCCTAGAGCCCATTCTCGGCCCAAATGGGCCCACACGCTCGTGTGGCCCATTTAGCCCAAATCTAGCCACAAATATGAGATTCACATAGTCCAGTCTAATATTTACTACACAAACATACAACTTATCCGATTGGGCCTATGGGCCCATTGGCCCCACATGGCCCATCGTGGCCCAAACAGCCTAAACCCACAAGAACACTCATGATGGCCTCAACCCACACGTGCGCTCGCACGCTCGTGTGGCTACCATCGCCGTGTGACTGGCATTTCGGCATTTTCCGCTCTACAGCTAGAGTAGTGCGAAATACACACCTGATAGGAATCTGAAGTTAATCCGCCCTCTGAACACTGTTCTGCGCAGAAGCCAACAATGATCGCACCCTTGACCCCTAAGGGGTGTGTCGATCAACTTCGGTCACCACCACCGCGACCCAACGGCATACAGATCAACGAATGATCCAACGCCTAAATGAGCACGCCACAAAGCGAAAGGGATAAGCCAATAAAGGTATGCTTACTCTCCTCATGGTTTGCTCTATTTAAAGCCAGCTTCTCGCCTACTCTCATGCTAGCTTCCCGATGTGGGATCCCCCCTTCAGCAGAGTTTAAATCCAACACAAACTCTGACCGTCCAATCCGTAAAATAAACACTCCCTTGCTTGACAGGAGATACGAACCCTTGCCCTCTCCTATGCTCCAGACGCTACATGCCACCACAACACAAGCTCCTTTTGTGACTTAGAACATGCTCAACTAAATATAAGCCTATGGGCCAAAGCCTAAGTTCATTTAAAAGAAAAAAAATGAATTGCAAGTGCCAAGACTTGAACCTTGGACCCCTTGCTTCCTCTATGGCGTCACTTCCTTGTCTCCCATGTGGCGCCATTTGCCACTAGACCACAACTTCTTTTGTGTCATTTTTTCCCAAAATTTATTCTTAAAGCCTACTTACTTACCCCCAGGGCTTTATTCACCTAAAACCAATTTTTTTTCCTAAAGCCTAGGTTTGAACCCAAGACTTCATGGAAGCCCTGTAACATCCTGAAATCGGGGCTATTTGTGATTGAATTATTTTTCATGTGTTTGAACTTTTGTGTTATTAATTGTGGTGTGGTAAGGCTTAATTATGGACTTTGAGTAGGTTCGGTTTAGTAGAATAAATTTTTGTATGGTTTATTTAATGAAGTGGATTAAGTGAGCTTAGCACTTAAGTTAATTTAAGTGTTAATTAAAGCACATGAGGAATTAGTGGCAAAGTGGTTATGGTGTTTGAACTTATAGCTTGGGGTTAAGAGGTTCGAGTAGCATGTTTAACATTTTGAAGGTTTATTTTTTGAATCCTTGCATTGATGGACGGTCAAACTTATTTATGATAGGTTGGACTATTCCTTTTGGTAAGTTGAAAATTTGTTATGGAAAGCTTGAAGATAGGGATAAGAATCTTGAGTTTATGGTATAATGAGGGGACAAAGGCATGGAAGGTGGGGGATGTTTTGGAAAGAAATCCTATGCCTTAATGCATGAATGTGGACGGCATGTAAGGCTAGGGGGGAGTGGCCGAATTTTTGGTAGGTAGCTTGGAGGGGATGTTGACCAACCTTTTGTTTTGTGCATCATTTTGTGTTTGTTTTTCCTCTCCAAAAGCTCTCATCTTTGGCCGAATGTATAGGGTACTTTTGGTGCAAAAATATTTCTTTTGATGACAACTTCATTTTGTTGGAAACAAAATACCACTTTCTTTCTCTCATGTCTTTTGAACCAAACTACATTTTTGCATCTTGTGCATTTTCTTCTTTAGTAAAGTTTGTGGTGACCGAATATCATTTCTTCCATTTCTCTTTTCTTCCTTTGATCAATTCTTTTCATTCTCTTTTCAAATTTTATCAAAACCAAAAACCATTCTTTCTTTCTCTAAACTTTGGCCGAATCTCCTACACCATTATCTTTCATCTACTACTTTTCTTTTCTTCTCAAAACCGAATCCCCTATTTCTCCTTTCTTCTCAATAATTTCTTTATTAGCCAAATATACTCCTTTGGGTGTGCCAAACTCTCTTCTTCCATTTAGAAGTATCTTGGTTGAATATTGAAGGTGGTAAGGATTTATTTTAAGGGATTATTCTTTTGATTATTCAAAAGCCGAAGGCTATTATATTAATGGTTGCCGATTGTAGGGAAGTGAAGCAAGTTTCGCGTACTGGTTGCCGTAGTTAGTACTCGAAGGCGATTAGGTGAGGTTTTGGATTCAAATGATAACCCCTCGAGATTATTTTGGTTTGGCCGAATGGCCTTGGTACTAACTTTGGGTAATGGCCGAATATAGGGCAAGGGAAACTTGTGTGGCCGATTGTCTCCTTAGGGATTTAGACTATCGTTGGTGACAGGTGTGTACATACACACTTTATAATTAATTAACGTGCAAAGTATTATGTGTATGCTAATCGGATTTGTGTAAATTTGAGTTTAATACCATAAAGGTATAGCAAGGCTTGTAAGTCCTTGACAATATGATTTGCTATTTGATGCTTTTTGGGAAGCATGACATATTTGGTATATGTGACTTATAAATGATTATTTGTAAATCCTATATATGTTGCTAAATGAGTATGTTGGCATGATTTACATTAACTATCATTGATTGATGTGGGTTTTATGAGTGGAGGGGCGGTGATATTCGTATCGACGGACACCATGTTTTGGTAACACATTGTGACTACGGTCACCAGAGGTTTGGCACCTCCAGAGGTTTGGCACCTCATAGCGTCTCGTCCATGTGGCTTAGTACCACCGTGGGTTGGCCCCACATTTGAGATATGGGATTGACGCCAGTGATTTGGTATCATACGATGGGTTGGCCCCATCATTTGATTGTGACTTTGGGTCACCAAAGTGGTTTTGGTACCACAATATTGACGGATTTCGTGACTATACGTCACCGGTGGTTTGGCACCACCAAAGTGGTTTACTACCACGGGGTAGAGAAAGGCGTCACGGATGGCTAGGTTGGGTGCATATTAAACTTGTGCATATTAAATTAATTATGATTTGTGTATGATGTTACATTAAACCGGGAAAAAGGGTTACACATTGGGTCTTGATGACTCACCTTTTTCCTTTAACATTTTCAGTGACTCGTAGTTGCGGATAAGGAGCCGATGAACTCGAGGCGCCATGCAATGAAAATATGGACTAGGTGGATTTGGAACTATTTTTATTTTAATATGGGTTTGATTTATTTTGTTTAAGATGTAATAAGGCCTCCTAAAATTTGCACTTGGATTATTTTATGTTTTGATAAATTGCTTAACTATTTTATGATATTAAAATGGGTACACATGTTTTTCTCAAATTAATTCGTAAAAATGTTTTATTGTGCCATCGGGTACACTTGAAACTGTAACAACCTAACTTAGTATATTTTTAAATGACATTAAGTAATGCTTTCTTCATAACACCTCAACTGTTTTAAATCAAAACAATATCTTTGTAATATCCCGGGTTAGGGGCTATTTTGTTGTTGCATGTTTTTGCATATGTCTAGTGTGCTGCGTGGCTATTTCTATGTTTTGGGGGCTTAATCGAAGTCTAAGTGTATGCCTGAGTGAATGGGAAAATTTTGGTTTTTGGGTGTTAAGTCAGGGGAGCTGTTGGAGCTAGGGTATAAGAGTTTTATTTGGTGTTTTGTTGAACAAGAAAGGAGCTGGTGGAGTGGCAGGATAGGCGCCACTAAGGCTTGTGTGTGTGGCGTCATTTGCAGGAGGGAGAGATCTTGTGTTCAAGCTGCGGAGTGGCCACATTTTGCATCCTTTTTGACGGCATGGAGGAGGAGAGTTGTAGGCGCTTCAAACTCGCCTTGGACTTAGTCTACTCATTTGAATGGTGGGTGGAGAGTGGATTGAGGAGGAAGACTTGTTCAACTAATTTGAAATGATGGTGTGGAGTGTTTGTGGGGATTTGGCCAAATTTTAGGAGAGTTTGTGGGAGTGGACGGTTTTGGGTAGTGTGGGAGAGGAGTAGTGCCGAATTTCTTTTGGCAATTTTCTTAGTATTTTCGGTCACCATTTTGGGTAAACCGAATTCTCTCCTTTGTTAATAGCCAACCGAAACTTCATTTGTTTTCTCTCATTTTTCTTCTTAGAAACCGAAAGTGCAAGCGACATGTGCTTTGAATTAGTTTATTTCTTTTAGTTCTCGTAATAGCCAAGATGCCCTTTTGTGCCACCATTTCCACTTTGCTTTTATTTCTTTTCTTCTTGTGATTCCTTGGCCGAACCATATATCCTCCCCATCATTTCTTTTTCTTTATCATTTAGGTAAGCCGAAGCCATCATCCTTTTCCTCTCATACATTCTCTCATTTCTTGAAAACATTTGAGCCGAATCTTCCTGCAACTTGTGGCCGATTTCTCTTCTTTTCTTGAACCACACTTCTTTGTTTTGCTTTCAAGTTTATAGCCGAATCCCTTGGTATTGCCGAAATTGCCTTCTATCACTTGTTCTTATTTTGGCCGAATATCAACCCCTCCCTTTTCATCCTTTTCTTGCGCTTTCTTTCTTGGGTTAGGCCGAATCTCTCCTCTCTCTTAGTAGATCTCTTTTGGCCGAATATCAGTGAAGGGTTGATCCGGGTTGGTTGTTCAATCATTGAACAAGGTAAGTGGGTGGCCGAATGGCCATTTTCCCCTCTCTTGTTCTCTATTGATTGTGGTTTGGTTAATAGCCGATCTTGGGCATGTGTTGAAGGGGGTTAATCTTTTGTGTTGAACCGTTTTCCTGCTAGGGCCTTGGATTGTGGTGGTGATCGGGTGAAGCAGTCAATTGAAGCCTTGACTGTGAGTGACCGATTGGTAAGTTAGGGGTAAGTGATTGGTATTATTATTATTAGTTCAATCTTTTGATTTCGATTAAGTCAAAGGTGACTAAGGATTAACTATTTGTCTTAATAGGGTGTGCCGATTGTTAAAGAATAACCACTGTTGGTTCGAGGTTTGGTAGGAAACCAAACCATCTGCAAGGTAAGGATTAAGCGATACACCCTTTGGTTTAATTGGTCATAGCCGAATGGTCTTGGTTACTAACCCCTGGTTTGGCCGATTCTAGGAGCAAGTTGATCGAGGGATTTAGACGGGGTCTTTGGGATTTAGACTTGCGATTTACCAGGTGTGTAACTAACACACCCATACTTAGTGATATTGTTATTAAACCTGTTTGCCTATTAAAATCATGACAGTATGATGGATTATTGGATACCCAAACGGGGTATGTGTACGTATCCGGGTAAGTCAGTATGGTTACTAGATTACTTGATGATCTATATGGTATCATGACTATGTATGTATGTGATATGGGGCATGAGTCAAACATATTAGCATGATATGCATAATTTGTGTATGATATGCATGATTACATGAGTTGGTTTGTTGATGGGTGATATGAGTGGAGGGAGTCAGTGATATTTTGTCTTGTGAGCACCGATGTTTTGGTAACACACTTTGTGACTTTGGGTCACCAAAGTGCTTTGGTAGCACATTTGTGTCTTTGGGACACCGGAGGTTGGGCACCTCATTGCGACTTGTCCTCGTGGTTAACACCACCGTGGGTTGGCCCCACTTTGAGATATGGGATCGTGCTGCTAGTGATTGGGTATCACACGATGGGTTGGCCCCATCATTCGATTATTGTGACTACGGTCACGGTGCTTTGGTAGCACATTTGTGTCTTTGGGACACCGGAGGTTGGGCACCTCATTGCGACTTGTCCCCGTGGTTAACACCACCGTGGGTTGGCCCCACATGAGATATGGGATCGTCTACTAGTGATTGGGTATCACCACGATGGGTTGGCCCCATCATTCGATTATCGTGACTACGGTCACCGGTGCTTGGGTAGCACATTGTGTCTTTGGGACACCAGTTGTTTTAGTAACACATTGTGACTATATGTCACGGTGGTTTGGCACCACCAAAGTGGTTTGGTACCACACGGGTAGAAAAAGGAGATACGGATGGTTAGGATCGGGTTGCATTAATTATGTTGCTATGTATGATGTGTGTTAGCATGTTGTTTCATCGGGAGCGGGATTTATGCATCGAGTCATTCGACTCACCCTCTCCTTTGACATTTCAGGTGACTCGTGAGACGCGACATGGAGCCGGGATGGACTCGGGTGCTCATGCCATGCTTAATAAAGTTTTACTCCAACTCTATCATTTGGGTACTTTAATTTAATTACTTTTATTTGGGTTTTAATTTGGATTTGTAAAAGGCCTTTAAATTATGTTTTATGATGGTTATGTTTTAATTAGATTCTCAACCTGCTTAACAAATAACTTGGTATGAAATTTTACTAAAAATCGGTAAGATAATGTTTTCAAAACTATAACGCAATGTGTTTTAAAACATACCATCGGGTATCTCACCATGTTTTGCTATAAAGTAAACTCAAGTGATTTTCAAACCAAACTCGATATTCGACTAAGTCGGGAAGGTTTCAAAATAGCACTAAGAAACTATTGGAAATGCTAAATGAAATCAACTCGTTTTTAACTATATACCTCGGACAAGTTTTCAAAATCTAATCAAACAGGCCAACTCAAATTTTCTCCAAGTTCACTATGTTTTCGCCCTGCTTTTAAACGAAAAAAAATCTGATCACTCAAAGACGTTTTCCCCGTAACATACCAGATTCGGTCGTGGTGTCTTGCCCGAGTTTGGGGTGTTACAATCTTTTATCAAAATTTAAAACGACTTAAAAAGGGATTTTCAAAAGTTTTTCCTCCGTAGCATACCAAATTCGGTCGTAATGTTTGGGCCGGGTTTAGGGTGTTACAAGCCCCCTAACCTTCCAAAATCACTCACCTAATAGGTCCAACTTGCACTAGTGCCGTTTTCTTATTCCCAAAAATTTTAAACGCTCCCATTCCCAAGGCCCAATGGGCCCAATTCTACTAGGCCCAAATTCGGGGCGTTACAGTTGCTCCAACTGCTAATGATGGGTGCTTCCTCCTTTGATTGTGTTAAGCTCGAATTGTTTGTGTCTCCTTCGTGTTGGATTTTTTTTTAATATTAAACAAACTTCAAAACAAATAATTATGTTTGTATGTATCCCTAATCCTAAAAACAAATTTACATTACCCTAAAATTTAATATAATGCCTAAAATAATTATTGATTAATAAAAAGTACAAATAAAGAAATAAGCATTCAATTTTCCTAAATTCGTCTACTCATAATCCTAGTAGATTACTCTTGAATATTAGTCCTTATCCTCCTGAAATCCTCTTTTCCTCCTTTCCTCTTTTTGTTTCGTCTGTAGAAGAACAAATTGTTTGAATAAATCATCACTGAGCAATTTTCTTGGGGGATTCATGGTTTTATCCATCCGTTTAATGGGTACTCCTACCCTTTTACATAATTTCGTAATTAGATAAATGAAAAATATTCCCTTTCCTAAATTCCTTGCACAGTCAACCATGTTCTTATATATCCATGTTCTAATACATATTTACTTCTTTTAGAGAATCTCATAAGTTATGATTGCTTGAATTGGACTAATCTTGGACATCTCTGTTATAGGAAATATTCTTAAACATAGGAATTTCATCCACATATTGGCTTTTGGTGTCATTAGCTTCTGATTAAATGTTTTAGGTATTGTTGTCCCCGTTCGATATGTCCACATCTTTTTCCCTTCCGTTAGGAATCTCAATATTTCCTCTGTATCAATGTTTTTGAATTCCTTCAAATCTCTTTAATAGAGATAATCGCGATAATAATATGGTGCATCATAAATTTGGCAAATACTCATCTCAGTTACCGGAACATTAACCCCTCTGACCTTCACAAAGGAGTGTATCTCATAGAACGGTCTAGCTATTTCCCTTTGTTTTAATGCTAGATAAAATTCTTGCACCACAAGAATAATTAAGGGTTCTTCGGTTAGCAGATACAATTTCGTCCATTCCCTTTCAGTTGTGTTTTCCCATATTCCTTTGTAATTCCTCATTAAAGGGTCAAATCCCTGTTCTTTAATAAAAGTATACAACTTCAATTGTTGCAGATACTTATCCATGCCGCTTTCTTGAAACTCAATAGCTGGGCTTGAAGCGCTTGCGCTGAAACTGTCCATTTGATAATTTGTTCTTGTTATGCCTACAATTTAACCTTTGTTGCTGATAAAAGAGGTTGTTTGCAATTTAATCCTTGTTAATGATAACATAAGGTGGCCATGTGACCTATTTATAGATTAGAAAGAAAGAATAAATTATTCAAAAGTTATAATCTAGTTCTACTAAATAAGCAGTTAAAGAGCAAGAATCCTAATATAATTAAGCTACAAAAAGGTCAATAGTTAGGTTAGTTCGGAAAATAGAGTTACGCAGTGGTGTCGCGACATCCCTGGGTGATGTCCCGACATCGAGGGTAGATTCTGGAATCAAAATTTTGTTTTTTTTCGTGACAATCTGGAGTGGTGTCGCGACATGACGACCATATTCCTCTGTTTTTCGTGAAATTAACACCTAGGTTACCCTTTCCATATCATTCCTCATGTTTGTTGGTTTTCCATTAATTTCTGGGAAATCCCAAAGAGCGTTGCACTACAAGGTTTGTTCTTCTACTACGGTGTTAATAGTTCTTCCAAAATAATTTTTTACTCGTTGGCCATTAACAAGGAAGGGTTGACCCCCTTTTTCAATTAACTCTATTGCCCCATGAGGAGTTACCTTTTGTATTGTATATGAACCTGTCCATCTTGATTTAAGCCATGTCGAAGTCTACTCCTCTCATTGTACATTTTAGTATTTTCATAAGCCATAAATCGGAATTCTTCTAATTCTTGGAGTTGGAATAGTCTTTCTTTTTTTAGCTAATTCTGGATCCAAATTTAACTCTTTGATCGTCCAACATGCCTTCCTCTCCAATTCGATTGGTAAGTGACAGTTATTACCATAAACTAGCTTATATGGGGACATGCCTAAAGGAGTCTTATATGCTGTTCTGTAGGCCCGTAATTTATCGTCTAGCTTGGTTGCCTAATCTTTCCGACTTGGGTTTACTATTTTCTCCAAAATATATTTATTTCCCCATTAGATACTTCTTCTTGCCCATTAACATGTGGGTGATATGTCGTTGTCATCCTATGTCTTATGTTGTACTTAGCTAATGTTGCTTCGAACTACTTGCTACAAAAATGAGATCCTTCGTCACTGACCAGAGCTCGTGGTGTACCAAACTTGGCAAATATGTTTTTTTCCTGAGAAATCTCACTACAGATTTTGTATCATTAATAGGTAATGCGACAAATTTGACCCATTTTGAAACATAATCTATAGCCAGGAGAATATACTGATTCTTGAAAGAACTCGGAAAAGGTCCCATGAAATTAATTCCCCAGACATCAAACACTTTGACCTCGATTATCCTCGTTTGTGGCATTTCATCCCTTTTAGATATATTCCCAATTCTTTGACACCTATCACATCCTTGTACAAATTCATAAGCGTCTCTATTCATTGTTGGCCAATAAAACCCTGATTGTATTATTTTTTGAGTTGTCCTTTTTCCACCAAAATGCCCTCGACAAGGAGATGTGTGACAACCTTGTAAAATATATTGTATCTCTTCCTCTGGTACACATCGCAGGATTAATTTATCTACACATTGTCGAAACACATATGGTTCCTTCCAAACATAATTTTTTTATTCATGAGCTATCCGTTTTTTCTGTTGCCAAGATGCCTGTGCTGGGAAGATCCCCCTTGTAATGTAATTGACATAATTTGCATACCATGGTGTTAGATGCTTACCTGGTCTTGATTGATTAATGTCTACTCTGAATAATTGTTCATCTACAAAGGTCTCCTTAATTTCTTCAAGTTCTTCCTCTTGTAAATGGTTTTCAATTCTGGATAGGTGACCTACAATTTGATTCTCAGTCCCCTTCCTGTCCATTATCCATAAATCAAATTCCTGAAGTAATAAAATCCATCTCATTAGTCTCGAATGTTTCTTTTTTCTTCATGACGTATTTTAGCACAGAGTGATCAGAATACACATATACTCAATTCCCCATTAAGTAGGGTCGAAATTTTTTACACACAAACACTACTGCCAACATCTCTTTCTCAGTTGTAGTGTAGTTGCACCGTGCTGAATTTAATGTTTTGCTACCATAATGAATAGCCCCAAATAGATTATTCCACTTTTGTCCTAAAAATGTATCTACTGCAAAATTACTAGCATCACACATAATAATAAAAGGTTTTGACCAATTTAGGGTAATGATTATAGGAGCATATACGAGTTTTCTTTTATTACCTCAAAAGCTTTGATGCAGCTTTGGTCAAATATGAAAGGTGTCTCTTTTTGGAGAAGTTGATTCAGAGGTTTAGAAATATGAGCAAAATCTTTTATAAATCTTCGATAAAATCTTACATTGCCTAAAAAATTTCGAACACCTTTAACATTTTTCAGATTTGGAAGATGCTTGATAAATTCTATTTTGGCTTTATCTACTTCCAAACCTTTTACTGATATCTGATGCCCTAAGACAAGTCCTTCTTTCACCATGAAATGGCATTTTTCCTAGTTGAGCACCAGGTTAGTTTCCTATAATCTTTTTAACAATTTTTTGAGGTTATCCAGACATTCTTGAAAAGATTCCCTATATACGGAAAAATCATCTATGAATGCATCTAACCCCTCTTCCAACATATCAGCAAAGATCACGGTCATGCATATCATGAAGGTTGCTAGAGCATTACAAAGGCCAAAAGGCATTTGTAATAGCCCATTTGTGCCCGGGCCCGAACAAATCAAAAAAATAAAAAAATAATAAAAATAATAATGTCCAGTTTGCTTTTACAGTCCATTTGCAAACCCAAAACAGATTACCCAGACCCAAACCTATGCGGCCCAAAAGGGCCCAACACCTAAACAGAATCAGAAGCCTAGGGTTTCTAAAACCCTAGGCGCTGCAGCTCCCAGCACAAGCCCCTCGGTCGCGCCGCAATGAACACACGGATAGCGCTCCTTCACCGCCCCATTTTCGCCGTTCACTTGCAAAAGGAAAGAAAAAACGACAGAAAATAGCAAGTATAGCAGACAGTAGCAACAAAAATAGGATTCATGTATTTATTTTCTAATTTATTTTTGGGTTATAAAAACCCTAACGAAATCTGTGAAAAAAAGAAAAAGAATACAATACAATACACACAAAAAAAAAAGAACAGACGAGCAAAGGTTTTTTTTTCCTTTGTTATTTTTCTTCTCTTTCGAATCTGTGCCTTTTTCTTTAAGTTTCTTTTTTTTTCTTTTTTCACATATATTAAAGTTTATAATATAGTAAAAAAAAGGAGGAAAAAACTCACCTTTTGGAGTTTCGGCCACCGCGTACGGCGGCTGGAGACGGCGGCGGGTCACGCCAGAGCTTTGCCGGAGCACTGCCAGAAATCGCCCAGGAGGAGAGGACTGCAGAGAGTTTTCTTTGTTTTTTTCAGGAGAGGTTTAAATGATTTTTAGAACAAAAAAGTTGGCTTTTAGAGAAGAGTAAAACGGCACCGTTTAGTGCCTTGGGTCTGGATGCCAAAACGGCGTCGTTTTGGCTCCGACCCACGCGACCCAACCCGCTATCATAGAATCCGCGTGTTTTCTGTTAAATGGGCAATTTGCGCAATACACCCTTCCGCTTTTGCAACCTGTCCCGATGCGCTCCTCTTTCGCTTTTGATTTTGGCCTAAAATTTCCCTTCTGTTTCGATCTGTTCCTTAGGCCATTTAATGGTGGATATCAGAACGGCGCCGTTTTGGTGATAGGGTATAATTGCCCAACTAACCCCTAGGACACGACGTGTGTTTTAATTCAGTCCTCGTTTAACTTTTTTTTATTAATTATTTTACTCAAATTATCTTGTTTTATTTCATTAGGTTATTCTATTTTATGTATTTTCTACTTATTGTGTTGTAATAGGCCAATTTAGCCCGGGCCCATACAAAAAAAATAATAAACCCAAAATAATAAAACAAAGTCCAAGTCCAGTCCAAAATATATCATTTGGCCCGATCAGAATGACCCATTACTTGAAAAGATTGATGGTCCATCTACAAGCTTGACGTATATGGAAACACAATCTTCAAGGATATGTAATCTTAGATATGATATGCAATCCTATAAGATATGATATGCAATCTTAGATATGATATGCAAATCTTAGATATGATATGCAATCCTAGAAGATATGGTATGCAATCTTAGAAGATATTATTTTGTAATCTTAGAGATTTAATTTGTAGATACCTTTTAATCTTAGCCGTTGATGTAATTGATCTGTACCGTTGGATTTGGGGAGGCTCAACTATAAATAGAGGCATCTCCCTTCATTGTAAAGAACTTGAATTTTGAGTAATAAAAAACTCTTGAGAGCATTCACTCAAATTTCTATCTCTTTTACGTTCTTATTTTCTGTGGCTTGTTCCTATTTTGTTCTTCGCTCATCTCCGTTTATTTTTGAGTTGCTTCCGTTCGAGTTAGATTTTGGTGGAGGAATTTCGTTGAGTCCACATATTGCGGGAGTTAGGTTGACTTATGCGTTTTTTTAATTTTTTTTATTTATCCATTTAATTGCTTAAGCATTATTTATTCATTTATTTTAATTATTTTAAACTTGTCTTTCTTTTTTGCTTTTCCCTATTTACGTTAAATTGTTTTATCATATATATTATTATTTTTATTTGTTATATATTATCTATATATTATATATTATTTAACTTTAATCATATTATGTATTATTTGAAAATTTGTATGTTGTACATCATCTAAATTGTTTTATTATTAAGGCAAAATTTTCCATATATTGTTTATTTAAAATATGTATATTATCTATTTTTAAATGGTATATTTATATACTTATTATAAGTTATCCCTTATACATTTTTATTCAAAGTTTTTATATTTTTTTATTTAAAATATATATATTTATTTTATTATGTATATATTAACTATTTTAGATTTTGCCATCTCGTTTCTTATTTTTTTTTCATTTTTCTAAAAATTGTTATAATATTCATTAATTGTTTTGATTATATTATTTACCTTATATTATTATTTTTTTATTTGAATTTAATCTTGGGAATACTTTTTTTTTTCCTTAATTTTTTCATAGATTCTTTTAAAATTACTATTATCTACTCTATATTTTTTATTTTGATTGTTCATTTTAAAAAAAAAAATTGAATCCATTATCTTTGTTTACCTTAACATTATTATTATTGCTTGTCATTCTTTTACTTAATTGTTTATGTTAGTGCTAATTGTTAATATAATCAGAACTTTAGTAAATTGCACTTTTTGTAATAACTTAATGTTACTTTTTCAAATCTTTGTTTAAAACTATCTATCTTCTTTAATTACCACATTTTATCCAAAAGTTTTTCTTAAATAAGGCAATGTTTTGTGTTTAGAAATTGGGAAATAGTGCCCTAACGTCTTTGGGTTTTGATTTTCCGCTTGACTAAATAACTAAATATCCTTTTAATGAATTTTGTAAATCATGAGATGATTTTGGTTACGAGGGTTTAAAACATCATGTCCTAACGTCTTTGGATGTGATGTTTGTATTCTTTCTAACAAAGGAATCTCAAGTTCCAACTCAAATTGTTCAAGTTTTTAAAGAAATCATGTTTTCAAATCTTTTCGAATTTTTGACATTAGGACAATAACTAATCAATCTGGTACCAATTTTGGGCGTTATGAGTGTGCTAATCCTTCCTCGTACGCAACCGACTCCCGAACCCATTTTCTTGAATTTCGTAGGCCAAAATCAATGTTTTGAAATAAAACATTTTATAAGGTGATCCAATCACACCTAAGCAAAAAGGGATTGGTGGCGACTCCCGTTTTCATTTTTTTTTAAAGTCGATCCCTATTTTTTTAAAAAAAATTAAAGATGGTTTCGACAGCTTGGCGACTTCACTGGGGACAATAAGAAAGTCAAGCCATAAAATTGATTATTTTCTGTCCTTTGTCGGAAATTTAAAAATTCGATTTGAAAAGTTGATTTGAAAATTACGATCCTTTTGTTGCATTTGTTTGTGTCATTGCATATGATTGTTATTTTCTTGCGCACATTCATTGCATGACCGTTGTGGTCGCACCTTTAAGTGGGATTGAGAAACTATGCCTTCGTGAGGTTTTCACCTCCGCATGGGCTAGTGGATTGCTTCCGGGATACATCTGTACCTATGTCTTCGTGAGGTTTTCACTTCCGCATGGCCATAGGGAAATGTATTCCCCTGAACTGAACTCGATCTGTATGAGCCTATAATGGGTGAAGATTGAGGAATCTGCTAGTTCAGGTACCTTTTCTTTAGAACTAAATCGCATATAGTGAACCCTAAGAGCCCACCTTAGGTAGAACTATGCCAAACCCTAGTGGACACCCAGATAGGTGCCCTATTTTGTTATTTATTTCTCTTGTGCTTACGTGTTCTCTTTTGTTTTGATTGCATTGCATTCACATCATAGAAAAGAGGTGTTGATTCAAATTCGATTACTAAATAGAAGAGTTTGTCATGAGAAAATGGATTTCTTGATAAAGTTGATTATAATACGGTCGTCCGGATATGGTCCAAGTAAACACAATGAGAGAAGACTGATAGTCCGTGAAGGAATACAAGACTTTATTGCCCAAGGATTCAAGCTGATGAAGACTATTCGAGAGCCGTCACGTCTCGAATTTCTAACAAGCATTGCGAGGATAAGTGAGTAATGAGTCGCGGCCCAAGCAAAAAGGAGCTAGTGGAGGCATCTATTAGAAGTTTGCAAGATTTGACCTTTGCAAAGAAGGGGATTGATGTTTTTGCTTGGAATATGAGGGCAAGGCCGTATAAATATCCGTTTTATGTAAAGGAATTTATTTTCTAGAAAAGTTGTCCTAATGGAATTGAATTCAGAATCAACGCCTCTCTTTCTTTTTGCATTCATTTCATGCATTTGCATTACATCACATCATATGCATTAAAATCCATAGAAAGACCCTAATTAGTTGAAGTTATTTCAGAAAAAGAGAGAAAGTTAATATGGAAACTAAACATCGTTACGGTACTCGCGCTAAGACGAAAGATATGGATCAAATACTTGAACAGTTCCAAAGAGACATGCAAGACCAGCTACAAGAGCAGTTAGTAAAGATCCAACAAGATATGAGGGAACAAATGATGGAAGCCCAAAGGAATATGGTGGCTCAAATGACTCAGCTACTGAATGGGGCAATGGACAAGGGAAAAGGTCCCATGTCTAATACTGGAGAAGATAATGAGGATTTGAAACACCCCACACCTGGCCCACGAGCCTGAACCGGATCTGGTATGTTCCTTGAGTAAACCGGTTTCAAAATTCTTTGTTTCTTAGAGAAAATTCGTGTATTTTCAGGAAAATTTCATTTTGGGTTGGGCTTAGATTAAAAACCCATTTATTTAATTTTATAAATCCAATTTAATTAAGGTGACAAAAGAATTTTTGAGTTCATTTTTAAGAAAAGTAATTTTGTACTTACTTACATCCAAATTAGTTCGTGACATATTATCTAGTAGTAAAGCAAAAAGAAATAAAGAAATTCACTTGGGCCTTATGGCCTTATTACATCAATCAAAACCCAAAAATAATAAAATTTAAGTACTTGATATAAATAACATCCCAAATAATAAAAGTCTTTCCTTGCTATGCATGGCCACCTTTAGCTCCCGCCGACCCGCCATTTACCGATCATCTCTCTGAAAAATATTCCCAACGGGTGAGTCAACAGACTCAATGTGTACACAAACTAACATTCAACAATTCAGGCATACATGTTCATATCAAAGACATATTCATAAAAAGAATGATGCAACCCAAACCCAAGCCTATTTGTCCATCCGCTACACACCACCCGTACACGCCAATCACCACCGTGGGGACTACTAAGTCAACCCTCCATCCGCTACACACCATCGAAGCGCACAGCTGCGATCGACGTGCTCATCGCCCATATAATTTGTGTCATTAGACACCATATTCAAATAATGTAACCGGTTACCAAATTCGTATAATGTAACCGGTTACCATATTCAAATTTTGTGACCGTAGTCACCATATTCCGTTGGTGAGACCAAGTCAATACCTTCTTCCCTTTCACATATATCCCGAATGCCCCATATATTTTATCATCATGCATAACATACTTAATTTCTCATTATTCACATGTAACAATATACATATTCATAATCCTATCAAAAGTAGGAAACGTACCTGGGTACTTTTACCACATTTATGGTATTTAGCCACATTCACATTCTTATGCATATTCATATATTAAAAATAATTGCCATATGATATATCGAAAGTTAGTGTGAGTACACACCTAATTTGCTTATTAGATTCCTTGAAATCCCGAAGAACGATCTACCGATCTAGATCTTTAACTCCTATATTCGGCCAACCATTAAAACATATTAACAACCCTATTTGGCTTAATAACCAAATCCTAGTAGGATTTGTATTACTCACCTTGTTGCCGAATTTGAAAGATTGTAAATCAAATGCCAAAAATTGATAGTACTTCTTCCTTAAATCGGCTAGCCACCAAATCATGTAATTATGTCAGTTTCTGACTTTATAATAAATGGAGAATAATACCAAAATCACCCTAGGCCGATTGGATCTATGTACTTACCTTACAATTTCCAAGACTGAAAAGAATTCCTTGCCTTAGGTATATATATCTGTCGAGATCCCTACAATCATATGTTAAATTTGATTTAACAAATACATCATAACCTTTAATCAAATAAATTTATCTTACCTTAGATCCTCGAATTTCCCAAAATATTTTTCCTTGTATTCAATCACAGTAAAAACGATAAACCCCTTATAGATTCGGTCATAAAACAGAAATAGGGATTAGACCCTTCTCTTTCTAAGAAATAGAAAAGAAAAGAATTTGAATAGCTTAACCTTACCTTTAATGCCTTTAGCCGATTGCTTCCTTGCCTAGAGTCACAGAGATTCGGCTATGGAGATTTAACAGGATCAAAGAGTGTTTTGGCTCGACAATAGCAAAGGAGAGGAGAAGAAAAGATGGGGTTTTGCTTAGGGAAAATTTCTGAGAGAGAGGAAGAGGGCTAGGGAATTTTCTAGCACACCTAAGAAAAAGATGAGAGAATAGCCTAACTCTCCTCCTTTAGCCGAAATTACTAGGCCAAGAGTCCTTGACTTGGCCACCACTCTTCCTTGTGATAATATCCTTTCTTTTATTTAAAAATAAAAGTGTTTAATCCATCTTTTATCTCCTCAATAATTATATTAAAAGAAAATCCTTCATTTATCACTTATTATTCACATTTTAATGAGAATAAAACACCTTTATTTCTAGAAGCATGTGCCGTCCACCTCAGCCTTCTGGAAGCAAAAATATAGCCTTCACTATTTGCTTCCCAAGTGACTCGAACTCAGGCCCAACACCTTGCATGTGGCGCCATTTCCAAAGGCCCTAAGTGGCATCTTCAGGCCACTTTTCCAAGCCTGTTTGTGTGTCAAATTTTACCAACTTTTACCTTTAAGGCCCCCTTGCCTTAATTTCCTATTCTAAACTTTAAAACTCATCATTTTAGGGTCATTTCCAAGTTTCCTAAAATTTTCGATCGGCTCTGTAACTTGCCATTTTTCTTACATTTCGTGTTCCCAGAAATGTTCACTTTCCATTTTGCAACATTTCCAAAATGTTCGTGTTTCCAAAATGTTCAAGTTTCCAAAATGTTCATTTCCATTTCTATGCATTTCTAGAATTCCAAAAATACCAAAAATTTATTCATAGTGCTTAAGACTTGTCATTTCGTACAATTAAAAAAATGCATAGGCCCTTTCGAGGACGTTACAGTTCTACCCCCCTTAAACAAAATTTCGTCCTCGAAATTTCCTAACTAAACAACTGAGGGTATTGCTATCGCATTGTCTCTTCCAACTCCCACGAAGCTTCTTCCGATCCATGATTGCGCCACAATACTTTGACTAGAGGCACCGACTTCCTTCGTAGTACTTTCACATCTCGTTCTAAGATTCGAATCGGTTCTTCCGCGTAGGATAAGTCCTACCTTAGCTCCACCTCTTCAATTGGTACCACATGGGACGGATCCGAACGATAACGACGTAACATGGACACATGGAAAACATCGTGCATTTGCTTTGCAACCCCGCGGTAATTCCAATGGTATGCCATCGCCCAACTCGCTTCAATACTCTATAGGGCCCTATAAACCTTGGGCTTAGCTTCCTTTGCGATCAAACCTCATTACCTTCTTCCAAGGTGAGACCTTTAGGAACACTTGGTCTCCCACTTCAAACTCTATCTCCTTCCGCTTAAGGTCGGCGTGACGACTTTTGCCTATCGTGAGGCTTCCTTCAATCGTGCCCGAATTAACTCAACTTTCTCTTCCGTTTCAGCCACTAACTCGGACCCAAAACTCGACGTTCTCTAACTCGGGTCCAACAAGTAGGTGTTCTACACTTCCTACTGCAGTACAATGCTTCGTATGGTGCCATCCGTATGCTTGCCTGATAGCTGTTGTTGTAGGCGAACTCAGCTAAAGGCAAGTAATCTTCCCAACTTCCTCGAAAATCCACCACACAGCCTCTCAACATATCCTCCAACACTTGTATAACCCGTTCAGACTGCCCGTCTGATTGTGGATGAAAAGCCATTGAGAAGTCTAACTTAGTGCCTAAAGCTTGATAGAGTGCCTTCCAAAATCGAGACGTAAACCTTGGGTCTCGATCGGAGATGATCGATACTGGTACTCCATGCAACCTTACGATCTCCACCACATATAGCTTAGCTAATTTCTGGAGAGAATAATCAACCTTCACCGGAATAAAGTGCGCGGTCTTGGTCAAACGGTCCACTATCACCCATACCGAGTCCTTCTTAGTAGGCGTAAGGGGAAGCCCACTAACGAAGTCCATGGTAATCTTTTCCCACTTCCATTGGGGAATCTCAATTGGTTGAAGTAATCCTGATGGAACTTGGTGTTCAGCCTTGACTTGCTGACACGTCAGACACTTTCCCACAAATTCTGTCACTTCCCGCTTAAGATCAGGCCACCAAAATTGTTCTCTCAAATCTCTATACAGCTTAATGCCTCCGGGATGCATAGCATAAGGGCTACCATGCGCTTCCCAAGAATCCTTTGTCTCAACTCACCGTCCCTCGGCATGCGGACTTTTCCTTTGTAGCACACAAGAGTCCACCATCAATGATGCCATAATCCTTTACTTCTCCGTTCTGTACTTGCTGTAACTTAGCACTTAGATCCTTATCTGCCAACTGGCCCTCTTTCACCTCATATAGACTTAAGTGAGCGAACAAAGCCCTTAGATCCGACACAACCTTCCTACTCAGAGCATCGGCTACCACATTCGCCTTGCCCGGATGATATTCTATCGAACAATCGTAGTCTTTCAGTAATTCCACCCACCTTCGCTGCCTCAAGTTCAACTCCTTCTGAGTCAACAAATACTTAAGGCTCTTGTGGTCTGTGTAGATAACTGACCTTTCTCCATAAAGGTAGTGCCTCCAAACCTTAAGGGCAAAGACCACTGCTGCTAGTTCCAAGTCATGAGTTGGGTAGTTAACCTCATGAGGCATTAATTGCCGAGGCGCATACGCGACCACTTTTCCTTCCTGCATTAGTACACAACCTAACCCCGTGTGCGAAGCGTCACAATACACTACGAAATCCTTGCCCGCCTCTGGCTGAATTAACACTGGAGCTTCTATCAGCACCTTCTTGAGCTTATCAAAGCTCTCCTGTTGCTTATTAGTCCATTCAAAGGGTACTTCCTTCCTTAGCAACTTTGTCAAAGGCGCGGCTATTGACGAGAACCCTTCCACAAACCTTCCGTAATAGCTCGCTAAGCCTAAGAAACTTCAGTATTTCACCCACGGACCTAGGTGGTTTCCATTCCAACACCGCCTTGATCTTCCTAGGGTCCACTCTTATTCCTTCATGGATACCACATGTCCTAAGAATGCCACCTCCTTTAGCCAAAATTCACACTTGCTGAATTTGGCATAAAGCTTCTTTTCCCTTAACACTTCCAACACCACTCGGAGATGCTCATCATGCTCCTCCTCCGACCTTGAATACACCAAAATATCGTCGATGAACACCACGACAAACCTATCCAAATAGGGTTGGAAAACCCGATTCATCATATCCATGAACGCGCGCTGGAGCGCTCGTTAACCCAAACGGCATCACCACAAACTCAAAATGGTCGTACCTTGTCCTAAAGGCCGCCTTGTGGATAGTCGCCTCCTTCACCTTTAATCGGTGATATCCCGACCTTAGGTCTATCTTCGAGAACACAAATGCCTTTCAAATTGATCGAACAAGTCGTCTATCATTGGCAAAGGATACTTGTTCTTGATGGTCGGTTTATTCAATTGACGGTAGTCTATGCACATACGCATAGTTCCATCCTTCTTCTTCACAAACAGGACTGTGCTCCCCATGGAGACACACTGGGTCGAATGAACCCACGATCCAACAATTCTTGGATCTCGAGCCTTGAGCTCAACTAACTCCTTTGGCGCCATTCGGTATGGAGCGATTGACACGAGAGTGCTCTGGCAGCAAGTCTATTCCAAATTCCACCTCTCTATCTGGGGGTACTCCTGGTAATTCCTCCGGAAATACATCTTCAAAGTCTTTCACCGTTCTAACTCCACTGACACCTTCTTCCTTTCCACCTAACGCACTTACGAAGGCTAAGAACGCCTTGCACCCTTTCTTAACCATTTTCTCAGCCTTCAACGCTGAAACTACGTTAGACAAGTAGTTCCTCCTTTCTCCGATCATAGCTACCACTTCATCCTCCGGGGTTCTTAGCTCTATCCGTTTAGCCGCACAATCCAACACGGCTCGGTGTTCTACTAACCAATCCATTCCAAGTATAAGTTCAAACTCCCGAAGAAGTAGTTCCATTAAGTCACCCAAAAGTTTACTCCTCAATCTCTAGGGGTACATTCCGAAAGATCTTGTCTACCACTACGGTTTGGCCTAATGGGCTTACTACAGCCATCCGCTCTATCGAGAGAGTTCTCGAGTCTAGGCCTAGTGTTTCCACTACACTACATGCAACATAGGAATGGGTCGAGCCCACATCAATCGTGAGCAAAATAGGGTTTGTCGAAAATGAAGAACGTGCAGCTTATTACATCCGGTGCGTCACCATCCTCCCTTCGCGAACCGCATAAACCAATCCCGGTTGTCTTGCTTCGCACTAGTAGCACCTCGGCCTGTGCTCCACGGCCTCTGCCAAAGACCATTACCTCTGTTAGCCAGAACCACGACCCCCGCCGAGGTCGCTATCCGCCTCTACCGGTCGCTAGCATTCTCGAATCGCCATCGGCTCTCATCCGGTTGTTTGGGACAATCCTTAAGCATATGGACCTTGGATCCATATTTGAAACATCCACCGTCTTTCTCCAAAGACTCTCCTAGGTGCTTCTTTCCACAATGCTCACAAGGGCGTCATCGCGGCCGTACCCGGCTTGTTGATTTCGTGGCCCATCAACCCTAGGCCTCTTATGACCCTTTCCAGATGGTCCAAAACCTCTCTTAGGCTTATTCTTGTCCACGGCACCGCTTGGTAGCATCTTTAATTCCTCGGCCACCTTGGCCTTTTCCACCAAAGAAGAGAACTCTCGCTCCCGATGCGGTGCTATCAGCGATCTCGAGTGTCGTCTCTCACCCATCCTCAAATCGGACACGGCGTTCATGTTCGATCGCTACTACCCTCGAGCATAACGGCTCAACCTCGTAAATTACGCCTCATATTCTCGCTCTGGACTTGTTCCCTTGAACTAGCCCTGGAAAAGCTTTTCTTTGCTCGTCTGTATACCTGGTTCCCACATATTTCTTCTGGAATGCCTCCTTAACATATTCCCAGGTCAGATCCTCCGCCATAGCACCATCTCACACAGTTAACCACCACCGATACGCTTCATCGCGTAATGCTGCCACCATTCCTTCAACTTCTCCTCGAGTCAAGTCGAGCTCATCCATGATGCGCTCCGTCGCTTCCAACCAATACTCAGCTGTACTGGGTGCCACTCCCGACACTCCTCGAAACATTTTCGCTCTATTAGCTCGGAGTCGTTCAGGCACAAACTTTTGATTTCCCGAATTTCCTCCTGCACCAGCCACCAATTCCAAAACTCGCAAAGACACCGCTGCGACACAAAGATCATCCCCGTCTCCGAGTTTGCTTTGCTCAACACCAACAGTTGGGGGTGGTGGTGGCGGTGGTATTTCGTTGTCAGTCCCTTGACCCGATCTAACGGGTTCTGACACAGTCATCCTTCCTCTACCTCGTCCCCGACGACCACGTCCTCTAAAGCTCATTTCTAACGTCGAGATCTGATTAAGAAGTTTTATGAATTAGTACTTTTTGTTTCACTTGATTACCCGCGAAGAAGTTTTATGAAAAAGAATTTAGGAGTGATTCTTTCGTATTCACACAAGCACACAGTCTTTCATTCATTCATCCATCCATCAAACAATTATGAACTTTCATTCATTCAGAGAAATGTTGTAGTTTTCATTGTTATTGTTTTTCCACTACCCAGGGGTATTTTCGTAATTTTATCCTACAGGGGCATTTTCGTAATTTTTCAAACAGAAAGTTCCTCGGTGATCTTATCAAAAGTACTTTGGAAATTTTAAAGTTCTGGGGTAATTTTGGGAAAAAAAATTTGGAATCCAGGGCGTTTAGGTAATTTTTGACCTCGGAGGTATTTTGGTAATTTTCCATAAATCAGGGTAAATTGGTAAAATTTAGTAAGTTAGGGATATTCCAAAAGTTATAAAACTTTATGGGTTCTTTTTTTTTAAAAAAAAAAACATGGCTAGTTCCCTTTCGGGTTTTAGTCATTAGGTTTAGCCTATGACCGAGCCCTCTTTGGTCGTGGTGAACCAAAGCTACGCACTGTGGGATTCGAATGGAGAGGAGGTGAGTCACGCGGGATTGCTTAAATACCAAGCTCCCATCGAAACCATTCCTAGACATGCGCCTGAGAGTTGCCACACCGCCGAGCCCTCTCGAGTTAGGGTGAACCGAAGCTACGCACTGTGGGATTCTGCGAAGAGGAGGTGAGTCACTAGGATCGCTTAAATACCAGGCTCTTCCGGATCCAATCCTAGACATGCGTCTGAGGGGTTACCACACCCTAGCTCGTGACTTAGCCATAGGTTTGTTTAGTGCCTTAAGTCTTATGTGGTTCTGTGTTTGAGTAATCTAGTCCTAAGTTTCATGTTCCTATCATTCTATTCTACGTTCCATGCCTTTTCTACATAAATCACAGAATCACACATAAAGTTAGGGTACTTACCTGGTGGACTGTAACAACCCAAACCCGGCCCAAACACTACGACCGAATTTGATTTGTTACGGAGAAAAACTTTTTGAACACCATCTAGAACCAATTTAAGTTTTGTTGAAAAACTCCTCGCTTTTGGTTATCTTGCCGAAACTATACTTAGATTTAATTTGGAAATTTAATTAAGACCGGTTATTATACAAATTTCAAGTGTGCCCGATGGCATGATAAAACATTTTCGTGTTAATTTAAGAAAAACATGTGATTTTAATTCAGTTTTAATAATATAGTTTAAACAAAATATCCAACATATAAGAAATAACAAAAATAAAGTTTACTGAGGCCTTATTACAACCAAAATAAAAACAACCCAATAAAATAAAATAACTAAGTTAAAGTTCATTTAATTAAAGTCCATTTGCATGGCCACCTCGAGTCCAACCGGCTCCTCAACCGCCATCTACGAGTCACCAAAAATGTTAAAGGAGAATGTGAGTCACCAAGACTCGAGATGTAACCCTTCCTCGTATTTAAACAATTTCATACACAACATATAATCAATCATCATGCACTAAGTCATGCACCCAACCTAGCCAACCAAACGCCTTTGTCTACCCCATGTGGTACCAAACCACTTTGGTGACCGTAGTAGTCACAATGTGTTACCAAAACACCGGTGGTGCCAAACCACCGGTGACATATAGTCACGATGTGCTACCAAAGCACCGGTGTCCGTGGACACAAATCGGGTGATGGGGCCAACCCATCGTGTGATACCAAATCACCGCGCGACGATCCCATATCTCAAGTGGGGCCAACCCGCGGTGGTGTTAACCACGTGGGACAAGTCGCTATGAGGTACCAAACCTCGAGGTACCAAACCTCTGGTGACATATAGTCACGGTGTGTTACCAAAACACTTGGTGCTCGTCGAGACGAAATATCACCCCCTCCACTCGGTCAATCCCACATCGGTCCACATAAATAGATGTTACATATACTTAATCACATGTACGAGTTTTATCATCAAGAATTTGCAACGTGTATTAGACACACCATGCTTCCCAAAAGCATCTTAAAATATTTCATAGTCAACAAGGACTTACTGTTCCTTGCTTATACCATTCATGGTATTAATCCCGAATCTACACAGATCCTAAGTTAGCACACACAATAGTTTAGTACATTTAATTAATTATAAGTGTGTATGTACACACCACTGTCACCCTTGGATGTTCTAAATCCCGAAAGAAACGTTGGTCACCCTGCATCTACTTGTCCCTATATTTGGCCAATACTTGGTTAGTATTATGGCCTATTCGGCCAAATCAAATTATTTGAGAGGGGTTCCTCGTGAACCCGAATCCTTACCTACTTGCTTTGGATACTAGCTTCAGCACCCAAATCACGAATCTGGTTCACAAACTATAATCGGTCAATGGACAATGTCAGTAGCCTTCGGCTTTTAATCGAATACAAACTAAATGAAATCTTCTTACCACCACTTACCCAAGCCGATTATTAGAGAATAGGAGTTGGGATTGAGTACTTCAAAATCCCGGGATACCTAATGGAATCGGTTCCAAGGAAGAGAAATAGTTAGCCATTAGAATATCGGATTTCGGCTTTTCTCCAACCTATAAGTCGACAGAGAAAATATGGAAAGAAGGGTTTCGGCCATCACTTACCCTTTACAACTGATTGGAGAGGAAATCTTGAGAAGAACCTATGCCCACTTGATATTCGGCCAAAGTAGATCTTTTTGGAAGAAAAGAGATTTCGGCACACCAATGGAGTATGTTCGGCTAGAGAGAAAGAAAGAAATAGTGGAAAAAGGGAGATAGGGGTTTCGACAAAGAAAGGAGTAGAGGGGTTTTTGGTGTTAAGCAAAAAGAAGAAAAAGAGGAAGATGACAATGGTGGTTTCGGTTTTGAGAGAATGAGAAAGAAGTGAAAAATAGAAGATGAGAGACAGGGAAATTCGGCTATTTGCAAAGGAAAAAGAAAAAAAGAATCAAAAGATGAATAGGTGCCTTAAGAGAATTCGGCACTCTCCCCTATACTCGAGTCTCTTAGCGTCCACTCCTCTTCAACAAGGAGTTCCAAATTCGCCAACACCTAGCTTTTCTCTAGGCCACCCATTTGATTTAATTCAAATAATTTTGAATTAATAAAAATAATCCCCTAATAATCCATCAATTATCCATGAATATCCTCTTATTATTACTATAATTAAACAAATAAAACTCTCCTATTATCCCTTAATAATACTTAATAAAAGAGTTTGAAGGGAGAAAAACTCTCCCTCTTGTGCCGTCCAAATAAAGAGCAAAAAGAAAGGGAATTTTGTGACTCGAACCCAGGCTCTCCCTTGCTTGGTGTGGCGTCACATGTTAGCTCTTAAGTGGGCTTGCTTTGCCACTTATTCTAGGCTTATCTTGTGTTAAAATATCCCCATTTATTCTTATAACCCCCACTTGTTAAGGCTCCCTAACTCAAAGCTTGAAAATAATATTTTTCCCACTACTCGAGCTTACTAAAAATCCATAATTAAGCCTTAACATTCCATAAATAATATCACATCAGTTCGTAATGAGAAAAATAATTAAATTCCAAGATAACCCCATTTTTGGGATGTTACAGTTCTACCCCCTTAAAATAAATTTCGTCCCCGAAATTCCTTGATCAAAAGAGATGGGGTATTCTTTGCCGCATCACCTCCTCGGGCTCCCACGTAGCTTCTTCCACTCCGTGGTTCCGCCATAACACTTTCACTAAAGGCACTGCCTTCCTACGTAGAACCTTCACATCTCGGTCTACAATCTGAACCGGTTCCTCTTCAAAAGATAAATCCGAGTTCACCTCAATCTCTGCTACTGGCACAACGTGCGAAGGATCTCGACCGATACTGCCTCTCGATCGATACATGAAAGACGTCATGAATCGATTCGATTCTGCCGGCGACTCTAGGTGATAAGCTACCGGTCCTACTCGCTTTACAATCAGATATGGCCCGATGAACCTTGGGCTCGGCTTCCCTTTTCGTCCAAATCTCAACACCTTTTTCCAAGGCGACACTTTCAGAAAGACTTTGTCTCCCACAGCATACTCCATTTCCTTGCGTTTGAGATCGGCATAAGACTTCTGCCTATCCGATGCTTCCTTGAGACGAGACCGAATCACCTTAACTTTGTCTTCCGTCTCTGTTACCACTTCGGACCCGAACTTGTCGTTCCCCAACTCAGTCCAACATGTAGGAGTACGGCATTTTCGTTCATATAGGGCCTCGTATGGAGCCATTTGAATACTCGCTTGATAACTATTGTTATAAGCGAATTCCGCTAATGGTAGGTACTCTTCCCAACTACCACTAAAATCCAATACACAACCTCTTAACATGTCTTCCAAAATCTGTATCACCCTTTCCGATTGTCCGTCAGATTGTGGATGGAAAGCCGTACTGAAATCTAACCGTGTACCCAAAGCTTGATGCAACGCTTTCCAAAACCTTGACGTGAATCTGGGATCCCTATCCGAGATAATCGATACTGGCACACCATGTAACCTCACTATTTCACCCACATACAGCTTCGCTAGCTTCTGGAGTGAGTAATCCATTCTCACCGACATGAAGTGAGCTGATTTAGTCAGGCGATCCACAATTACCCAAACTGCATCCTTCTTGGTGGGCGTGAGGGTAACCCACTAACAAAATCCATGGTGATCCTCTCCCATTTCCATTGAGGGATCTTTATCGGTTGAAGTAATCCCGATGGTAACTGATGTTCAGCCTTAACCTGCTGGCACGTCAGACACTTCCCTACGAACTCAGTTATCTCACGCTTCAACCCCGGCCACCAGAACTGCTTTCGCAAATCTCCATACATCTTGCTTCCCCCAGGATGCATAGCGTATGGGCTACTATGTGCATCTTGGAGAATTTTTCTCGCCTTAATCCTCATCCCCCTTGGCATACAAGCTCGTCCTTGAAAACAAAGCACTCCATCACTAGACAGACTGTACCCTTCCAAACCACCATCTTGAACTTGTACCTTCTTAGCGCTCAAGCCTTCATCCACTAACTGCTTTTCCTTAATCTCCTCAATCCATGTTGGCTTTACTTGGAGTTCCGCCAAAAGACTCCCATCATCATATAGACTCAACCGAGCGAACATTGCTCTTAAGTCCGTTACAACCTTCCGGCTCAATGCGTCAGCTACCACATTAGCCTTACCCGGATGGTACTCGATTGAACAATCGTAATCCTTTAGTAGTTCAATCCACCGACGCTGCCTCGTCTCGATTCGGATCCTTCGAGTCGAAGATACCTCAAGCTTTTGTGATCCGTGTAGACTATCGACTTCTCTCCATACGTAATGTCTCCATATCTTGAGCGAAAGACGATCGCCGCTAACTCCAAGTCGTGCATTGGGTAGTTAACCTCATGCGGTCTTAACTGACGGGATGCATAGGCTACTACCTTCCCATCCTGCATCAACACACATCCCAAACCAGTGTGAGATGCATCACAATAGACTGTGAATAACTTCCCTGCTTCAGGCTGTACCAAAACCGGAGCTTCCGTCAAGATTTTCCTTAGCTTATCAAAGCTTCCTTGCTGCTTCTCCGTCCATACAAATGGGACACCTTTCCTTAGCAACTTAGTTAACGGCGCTGCTATTAGAGAGAATCCCTCTACGAATCTCTCGATAGTACCCTGCTAAACCCAGAAAACTTCGTATTTCAGCCACCGACCTAGGTGGTTTCCAATCCAATACTGCTTCAATCTTGCGAGGGTCAACTCTAATTCCTTCAGCTGACACTACATGACCTAAGAAAGCCACTTCCCTCAGCCAAAATTCACACTTACTGAATTTGGCATATAACTGCTTCTCCCTCAATACTTGCAGAACTATCCATAAATGCTTGTCATGCTCCTCCTCCGTCTTAGAATAGACCAATATGTCGTCTATGAACACCCCGACGAATTGGTCCAAGTCTTCGTTGAAATACTCTGCTTCATCAAGTCCATAAATGCCGCGGCGGTGCGTTGGTCGATCCGAATGGCATCACCAAGAACTCGAAATGCCCATACCGAAGTTCGAATGCCGCTTTGTGCACATCAACCTCCTTCACCTTAAGTTGATGGTAACTCGACCTAAGGTCTATCTTCGAAAACACCGAGGCACCCTTCGGTTGATCAAACAAGTCGTCAATCCGAGGCAACGGGTATTTGTTCTTGATTGTTAGCTTGTTCGGTTAGCGTGTCGATGTACATCCGCATAGAACCGTCCTTCTTACGGACAAACAACACAGTGCTCCCCACGGAGATATACTTGGTCGAATAAACCCTCTATCCAAGAGCTCCCGAATTTGAGCCTTTAGCTCCACCAATTCCTTTGGTGCCATTCGGTATGGTGCTATAGACACAAAGTGCCGTTCGGTAGCAAGTCTATACTGAATTCGACTTCCGATCTGAGGCGGACTGGAAGTTCTTCCGGGAACACATCAACCAAATTCCCCAACCGTTCGGACCTTTTCAACTACTAACCCCTTAGCTTCCAAAGCACGATTTGAACCAAATACGCCTTACATCCCTTCTTGACCATCTTTTCACCTTCAAGGCGACACTACTACTGCTGGATAGGTAGTTCCTTCTATCTCCTATCATAACCACTTCATCACCTTCACCCGTCCTTAAGAACCATGCGCTTAGCCGCAATCCAAATTCGCTTGATACTTAACCACCCATCCATTCCAAGGATCAAATCGAACTCCCAAACGGTAGTTCCATTAGATCACCCACAAATACTACCCCTTGAAGTTCTAGGGTACGTCTCTATAAAGTTTGTCTACTCTTACAGAGTGACCTAAAGGGCTAACTACGAGTCATCTCCTAGAAGCGCTTTGAGTTTAGGTCCATAGTTCCTACCACACTACTAGCAATGTACGAAAGTGCGTCGAGCCCACATCAATCAATGCAACATAAGGAGAACCAAAGATTAGAAACGTCACGGTTATGACATCCGGTGCGTCACCTTCCTCGCGACACCTCATTGCGTAAACTAAGCCAGTCGCCTAGCCTCTGTGTTGCCTGAACCTCTGCCTTGAGTTCCACGACCTCGGTTAGGACCGTTGTTTCCTCTGCCATTACCACGACCCCTTTGTGGTCCTACATTTCTATCCTGAGCACGGTTCTGCCCCTCTGGCTGCTTCTTAGCTAGTTTTTGGGGACAATCTCTGACACGATGCTCCAAAGACCCACACTCAAAACATCCTTTATCACCGGTCCAACAACCTCCCCAATGGGTCTTTCCACAGCGATTACACTGAGTCGGCCTCTGATTAGTAGTCGTGGGCCTTGCCGCCTGATTGGGCCCACTTGGCCTAGCCTTTTTCTAAGCACTACCGCTTGATCCAGCTGATCCAAATCCTCTCTTCTGATTATTCCTACTATAGCTTTGCCTCACAGCCTCCTTGATCCCTTCGGCTACCTTAGCCTTCTCCACTAGGGATGAGAACTCACGAACTCTTTGTGGGGCAATCAAGAACCTTAAATCATCTCGAGTCCGTCCTCAAAGCGGACACAGCAGCTCATGTTCGGTAGCCACGATGCCTCTAGCATACCTGCTCACTTTTCTTAAAAATTCCGCCTCATATTTCGACACACGGACTTAGTTCCTTGCACTAATCCCGAAAAGCCTTTCTCTGCAGCGTCGGTGTAGCCGATACCCACATACTTCTTCCGATAGGTGGTTCTCGAAATACTCCCAAGTCAAATCATCTCTCAGTAGCCCCATCTCGAACCGTAAGCCACTCTCGATACGCTTCATCCTTTAGAAGCGACACTGCCTTTTTAGCTTTTCTTCCTCGGTCAAAGTCAAGGTCATCCATGATTCTTTCAGCTTGACTCTAGCGATGATTCCACAGACTGGGTGCCACTCCCGACACACCTCGGAATACCTCCGCTCCGTTAGATCGGTCGCTCCGGACAGATTTTTTGAGCTCCCACATTTCCACCAACCCACCCACCATCTCCAAGACTCGCAACACGACTTGTGATACCGCCTGCATCACCAGGCGATCGATCCTCCTCACTCTCTAAAGTAGGAGGTGGTGGTGGCGATGGTACCTCATTTTCCGAACCTTGTCCTCGACTGACGGGTTCGGACACCGTCATCCTACCCCTACCACGTCCACGGCGTCCACGTCCTCTAGAACTCATTCTATCTACCGCGCTTTTAATCTGATTAAGAAAAAATTTTATGCGTTAGCATTTGTTTCACTTGATTAGTCGCGAAGAAATTTTATGGATAGAGTTTAATCAGAGATTCTTTCGAGCAAACAATGTTTTAGTCTTCTTTCCTAGCTCACACAAAGAATTTCATGCATCCATTCCTTAATACTTTCCATACCTATTCGCTCATCGGACATTTCTGCCCATTTCTATCCCAGGGGTATTTTCGTCTTTTTCCTACAGGGGTATTTTCGTAATTTTCTAGAACCAAAATATTTTGCTGATGATTTTCAAAGTAAGATTTTTGAATGTCTGTAAAATCATTGAAATTTTTGAGCAAAACCATTGAATTAATATTTTATGGGTCAGGGGCATTTTGGTAATTTTACTCCTAGGGGTATTTCTGTAATTTTCCACAAGTCAAGTTTTCCGAGAAAAACGTTGTAAAAGTAATGTTCTAGGATTTGAGAAAGTTATTGGACAAGTTTTGAAAACATCAGGGTTTGTGGTTTCATTCTATTTCGAAAAACAAGGCTGATTCCCTTTTCGGGTTTTAATCATTGTGTTTAGCCTATGACCGAGCCCTCCTGGTCAGGGTGAACCAAAGCTACGCACCAGTGCACTGAGTGAAGAGGAGGTGGGTCACGCGGACCGCTTAAATACCAAGCTCCCACTGAACCTTTCTAGACATGCGCACAGAGGTTACCACACCACTGAGCCTTCTGAGTTAGGGTGAACCGAAGCTACGCACCAGGTAGGATACCTGCGAAGAGGAGGTGAGTCACGAGGACTGCTTAAATACCGGGCTCTTCTGGATCCAATCCTGAGACATGCGTCTGGGGTTACCACACCTAGCTCATTGACTAAGTCATAGGTTGGTTTAATTCCTTAAGTCTTATGCTTCGTTTGTGTTTGAGTAATCTAACCTTAGGGTCTAAGTCCTATAAGTCTATCTCGTTCCATGCTTCCTACCCTTCTACAGAATATAATTCACCAAGAGGTTTAGATATACTTACAGGCGGATTGGTGCCGGAGACTCGGGCCATCTTTGTTCAAAACCAAAAATCATTCCATAAGGCCTACCAAAACATTTTTGGGCCTTGGGCCCCACAAATGAGCTTTGAACTGGGCTCGATACCAATTTTGTAACAACCCAAACCCTACCAAACACTACGACCGAATTTGATTTGTTACGGAGAAAAACTTTTGAACACCATCTAGAACCAATTTAAGTTTTGTTGAAAAACTCCTCGCTTTTAGTTATCTTGTTTAAAACTATACTTAGATTTAATTTGGAAATTTAATTAAGACCAGGTTATTATACAAATTTCAAGTGTGCCCGATGGCATGATAAAACATTTTCGTGTTAATTTAAGAAAAACATGTGATTTTAATTCAGTTTTAATAATATAGTTTAAACAAAATATCCAACATATAAGAAATAACAAAAATAAAGTTTACTGAAGGCCTTATTACAACCAAAATAAAAACAACCCAATAAAATAAAATAACTAAGTTAAAGTTCATTTAATTAAAGTCCATTTGCATGGCCACCTCGAGTCCAACTGGCTCCTCAACCGCCATCTACGAGTCACTGAAAAATGTTAAAGGAGAAGGTGAGTCACCAAGACTCGATATGTAACCCTTCCCTCGTATTTAAACAATTTCATACACAAATATAATCAATCATCATGCACTAAGTCATGCACCCAACCTAGCCAACCAAACGCCTTTGTCTACCCCATGTGGTACCAAACCACTGGTGACCGTAGTCACAATGTGTTACCAAAACACTGGTGGTGCCAAACCACTGGTGACATATAGTCACGATGTGCTACCAAAGCACCGGTGTCAAAGTGGACACAAATCGGGTGATGGGGCCAACCCATCGTGTGATACCAAATCACCGCGGGCGATCCCATATCTCAAGTGGGGCCAACCCACGGTGGTGTTAACCACAGGGACAAGTCGCTATGAGGTACCAAACCTCTGGAGGTACCAAACCTCTGGTGACATATAGTCACAGTGTGTTACCAAAACACTGGTGCTCGTCAGCACGAAATATCACTGCCCCCTCCACTCAGTCAATCCCACATCAGTCACATAAATAGATGTTACATATACTTAATCACATGTACAGGTTTTATCATCAGCAATTTGCAACGTGTATTAGACACACCATGCTTCCCAAAAGCATCTTAAAATATTTCATAGTCAACAAGGACTTACCTGTTCCTTGCTTATACCATTCATGGTATTAATCCCGAATCTACACAGATCCGGTTAGCACACACAATAGTTTAGTACATTTAATTAATTATAAGTGTGTATGTACACACCTGTCACCCTTGGATGTTCTAAATCCCGAAAAGAAACGTTGGTCACCCCAGATCTACTTGTCCCTATATTCGGCCAATACTTGGGTTAGTATTATGGCCTATTCGGCCAAATCAAATTATTTGAGAGGGGTTCCTCGTGAACCCGAATCCTTACCTACTTGCTTTGGATACTAGCTTCAAAGACCCAAATCACGAATCTGGTTCACAAACTATAATCGGTCAATGGACAATGTCAAGAGCCTTCTGGCTTTTAATCGAATACAAACTAAATGAAATCTTCTTACCACCACTTACCCAAGCCGATTATTAGAGAATAGGAGTTGGGATTGAGTACTTCAAAATCCCGGGATACCTAATGGAATCGGTTCCAAGGAAGAGAAATAGTTAGCCATTAGAATATCGGATTTTGGCTTTTCTCCAACCTATAAGTCGACAGAGAAAATATGGAAAGAAGGGTTTCGGCCATCACTTACCCTTTACAACTGATTGGAGAGGAAATCTTGAGAAGAACCTATGCCCACTTGATATTCGGCCAAAGTAGATCTTTTTGGAAGAAAAGAGATTTCTGCACACCAATGGAGTATGTTCTGGCTAGAGAGAAAGAAAGAAATAGTGGAAAAAGGGAGATAGGGTTTCACACAAAGAAAGGAGTAGAGGGGTTTTGGTGTTAAGCAAAAAGAAGAAAAAGAGGAAGATGACAATGGTGGTTTCGGTTTGAGAGAATGAGAAAGAAGTGAAAAATAGAAGATGAGAGACAGGAAATTCGGCTATTTGCAAAGGAAAAGAAAAAGAATCAAAAGATGAATAGGTGCCTTAAGAGAATTCGGCACTCTCCCCTATACTCGAGTCTCTTAGCCGTCCACTCCTCTTCAACAAGGAGTTCCAAATTCGCCAACACCTAGCTTTTCTCTAGGCAACCCATTTGATTTAATTCAAATAATTTTGAATTAATAAAAATAATCCCCTAATAATCCATCAATTATCCATGAATATCCTCTTATTATTACTATAATTAAACAAATAAAACTCTCCTATTATCCCTTAATAATACTTAATAAAAGAGTTTGAAGGAGAAAAACTCTCCCTCTTGTGCCGTCCAAATAAAGAGCAAAAAGAAAGGGAATTTTGTGACTCGAACCCAGGCTCTCCCTTGCTTGGTGTGGCGTCACATGTTAGCTCTTAAGTGGGCTTGCTTTGCCACTTATTCTAGGCTTATCTTGTGTTAAAATATCCCCATTTATTCTTATAACCCCCACTTGTTAAGGCTCCCTAACTCAAAGCTTGAAAATAATATTTTTCACACTACTCGAGCTTACTAAAAATCCATAATTAAGCCTTAACATTCCATAAATAATATCACATCAGTTCGTAATGAGAAAAATAATTAAATTCCAAGATAACCCCATTTTTGGGATGTTACATGGACTGCGGGTCGGAGACTTAGGTGCCATGCCAGAACACCTGCTTTATTTTAAAGAAAATCATTTGGGCTCGAATTAAAAACGTTTTGGGCCTTAGCCCACAGGCTGAGAGTTTAAAATTGGGCTCTGATACCAAACTGAAACACCCCACACCCGGCCCACGAGCCTGAACCAGATCTGGTATGTTCCTTGAGTAAACCGGTTTCAAAATTCTTTGTTTCTTAGAGAAAATTCGTGTATTTTCAGGAAAATTTCGTTTTGGGTTGGGCTTAGATTAAAAACCCATTTATTTAATTTTATAAATCCAATTTAATTAAGGTGACAAAAGAATTTTTGAGTTCATTTTTAAGAAAAGTAATTTTGTACTTACTTACATCCAAATTAGTTCGTGACATATTATCTAGTAGTAAAGCAAAAAGAAATAAAGAAATTCACTTGGGCCTTATGGCCTTATTACATCAATCAAAACCCAAAAATAATAAAATTTAAGTACTTGATATAAATAACAGTCCCAAATAATAAAAGTCTTTCCTTGCTATGCATGGCCACCTTTAGCTCCCGCCACCTGTCCCATTCTTCGATCATCTCCTAAAAATATTCCCCAACGGGTGAGTCAACAGACTCAATGTGTACACAAACTAACATTCAACAATTCAGGCATACATGTTCATATCAAAGACATATTCATAAAAAGAATGATGCAACCCAAACCCAAGCCTATTTGTCCATCCGCTACACACCACCCGCACTGCGCCAATCACACCGTGGGGACTACTAAGTCAACCCTCCATCCGCTACACACCATCAAGAAGCGATCATTGCGATCGGCGTGCTCATCACCCATATAATTTGTGTCATTAGACACCATATTCAAATAATGTAACCGAAGTTACCAAATCCGGATAATGTAACCGGTTACCATATTCAAATTTTGTGACCGTAGTCACCATATTCCGTTGGTGAGACCAAGTCAACACCTTCTTCCCCTTTCACATATATCCCGAATGCCCCATATATTTTATCATCATGCATAACATACTTAATTTCTCATTATTCACATGTAACAATATACATATTCATAATCCTATCAAAAGTAGGAAACGTACCTGGGTACTTTTACCACATTTATGGTATTTAGCCACATTCACATTCTTATGCATATTCATATATTAAAAATAATTGCCATATGATATATCGAAAGTTAGTGTGAGTACACACCTGATTTACTTATTAGATTCCTTGAAATCCCGAAGAACGATCTACCGATCTAGATCTTTAACTCCTATATTCGGCCAACCATTAAAACATATTAACAACCCTATTTGGCTTAATAACCAAATCCTAGTAGGATTTGTATTACTCACCTTGTTGCCGAATTTGAAAGATTGTAAATCAAATGCCAAAAATTGATAGTACTTCTTCCTTAAATCGGCTAGCCACCAAATCATGTAATTATGTCAGTTTCTGACTTTAGAATAAATGGAGAATAATACCAAAATCACCCTAGGCCGATTGGATCTATGTACTTACCTTACAATTTCCAAGACCAAAAGAATTCCTTGCCTTAGGTATATATATCTCATCGAGATCCCTACAATCATATGTTAAATTTGCTTTAACATATACATCATAACCTTTAATCAAATAAATTTATCTTACCTTAGATCCTCGAATTTCCCAAAAGATTTTTCCTTGTATTCAACTGTTGTAGAAACCTGATAAACCCCTTATAGATTCGGTCATAAAACAGGAATAGGGATTAGACCCTTCTCTTTCGGCAAATAGAAAAGAAAAGAATTTGAATAGCTTAACCTTACCTTTAATGCCTCTAGCCGATTGCTTCCTTGCCTAGAGTCACAGAGATTCGGCTATGGAGATTTAACAGGGATCAAAGAGTGTTTTGGCTCGACAATAGCAAAGGAGAGGAGAAGAAAAGATAGGGTCTTGCTTAGGGAAAATTTCGGCAGAGAGGAAGAGGGGCTAGGGAATTTTCGGCACACCTAAGAAAAAGATGAGAGAATAGCCTAACTCTCCTCCTTTAGCCGAAATTACTAGGCCAAGAGTCCTTGACTTGGCCACCACTCTTCCTTGTGATAATATCCTTTCTTTTATTTAAAAATAAAAGTGTTTAATCCATCTTTTATCTCCTCAATAATTATATTAAAAGAAAATCCTTCATTTATCACTTATTATTCACATTTTAATGAGAATAAAACACCTTTATTTCTAGAAGCATGTGCCGTCCACCTCGTTTCCGGAAGCAAAAATATAGCCTTCACTATTTGCTTCCCAAGTGACTCGAACTCGGGCCCAACACCTTGCATGTGGCGCCATTTCCAAAGGCCCTAAGTGGCATCTTCAGGCTACTTTTCCAAGCCTGTTTGTGTGTCAAATTTTACCAACTTTTACCTTTAAGGCCCCCTTGCCTTAATTTCCCATTCTAAACTTTAAAACTCATCATTTTAGGGTCATTTCCAAGTTTCCTAAAATTTTCGATCGGCTCTGTAACTTGCCATTTTTCTTACATTTCCAGGTTTCCCGAAATGTTCACTTTCCATTTTTGCAACATTTCCAAAAATGTTCAGGTTTCCAAAAATGTTCAAGTTTCCAAAAATGTTCATTTCCATTTCTATGCATTTCTAGAATTCCAAAAATACCAAAAATTTATTCATAGTGCTTAAGACTTGTCATTTCGTACAATTAAACTGAAAATGCATAGGCCCTTTCGAGGACGTTACAGGATTATCCTCCAGGTTTTACCCCGCCACATGCACAAACACAACCTGAAGCATACCCTCGAAGGCCATCTGTTACAATTAGGCTTCAACAAGGTCAAGCTGATACTGGGGTGCCCATGAATGTCCAAGTTGACTCAGGACCTGACCTAGGAGATAATCCTGTTATCCCTGATTTAGATATAATGGAGAGGGGAGAGACGAGAATTGAATTACTGAGGCAGTTAGAGGACCGTTGTAGATGGTTAGAAGAAAAGTTCAAGGCCTTAGAAAACGCTGATAATCACCATGGAATTGATGCTAAAGACTTGAGTTTGGTTCCAGATTTGGTGCTTCCTCACAAGTTTAAAATGCCAGAATTTGAGAAGTACAATGGGACTAGCTGTCCTGAAGCCCATATTACCATGTTCTGTAGACGGATGACTGGGTATGTTAATAACGATCAACTGTTGATCCATTGTTTCCAAGATAGCTTGGTAGGGGTAGCGTCCAGGTGGTACAACCAATTGAGCCGTGCTAGGATTAATTCCTGGAGAGACCTAGCACAAGCATTTATGAAACAATACAATCATATGACGACATGACGCTTTGTGTAATCACCTTGCAAAACATGGAGAAGAAATCAAATGAAAGGTTCGAGACAAAGATGCACAAAGATGGAGGAAGTTGCCATGCAAGTTCAACCACCCGCTCCTAGAAAAGGAAACTACAATGCTTTTTATCAATACCTTAAAGGCCCCATTCATTACTCACATGATAGGAAGTACCACAAAGAGCTTTGCGGATATAGTAATGGCGGGAGAAATGATTGAAAATGCCATAAGGGGTGGCAAGATAGAAACAGAGGAAAACTCCAAAAGGTCAGCTCCAAGGAAAAAGGAGAATGAGGTGAATAATACGAGTACATATAACAAAGGGTACTCGAAGTCAATTACTGTCAGTCAACCAAAAGTAACCACTAGCTACCAAGGCTCTTCAAGGCAGGAATCCAGTTCGAGGCCAAATACAGAAAAGCTCCAGTTCACACCCATCCCGATGACATATAAGGAGCTGTATCAGATTCTTTTTGATGTACATGTGGTGTCTCCGTCCTACTCGAAACCCGTTCAACCTTCGTTCCCAAAATGGTATAATGAGAATGCCCAATACGAGTACCACGCGGGAATAACGGGTCACTCAATTAAAAACTGTACTACATTTAAAAAGTTGGTCGAAAGGTTCATCAGAACCTGATCTTTGACGAGGCAGTAAATGCGATAATTGAAGGAGGAGACAAGAAAGTTGCGACTCCTTGAAGAAGTCAAAATCGAAGAGAGAACCGGGGAATGAAGTTTCCAAGCCTTTGCATACTTGGGAGTGTTTTGAATAATCGGACTATGGAAGAGATCCCTGTATTTTTAGAGCTAATCTAGAGTATTATTCAAAACACGCTTGTTGCCTTAAGCCTGGAGGCAATAAGAGCCCTTTTGTGAAATAGGCTTGTGTCCGGAATTTTTATTTTAATAAAATGCATCTTTTTGAGCAAATATTCTTTTATTTTTTCCATTTCATACTGTACAAACAATTGTATTTAGTTTTTTTTTTTTGTTTGTTCTTTGGACTTTCTTTCAAGTATTCTTTCATTCTTCATTCATGACCATACAAATAATCATTCTTTGAATCATTTATTCTTTGGAATCTTCCTTCGAACCTACAATAGGTTTCCAGATATCAATGATGTGAGCAACGCTGTTACTGAATCAGAGTCTCCTTTCGAGTAAGATATGTGTCTAGAGGGATCTCAGGACTTTGAAGATGACAGAGATTGTAACCTATCTTATGATTTGTTAAGAATGGTAGAACAAGATGAAAAATAGACCCTACTCTACAAAAGGTCAATGGATATTATGAACCTAGAAAAGAGGTGAAGATTGTAGCCTAGCAAGACATCATTGAGTTATTTTCAAGAATTCAAAGATGTTTTCGCACGACCATATCGAGACATGCCCAGGCTACTAAGGCGCCAAGCTAAACATGAGGATCGGCACCTTTGTTGGTCTACCATGGAAGGGGATTGCATCAGTTATACCACAAATACTGAATTGAAGAAGACGAGATTTATGTGACTCCTCCATTTTCTTCACAGACTTTACTATATATAGGGCATGGATGTTATAGGGTCGATCTCGTCAAAAGCTTCTAGTTGACATCGAATTATCTTTGTGGTCATTGATTACTTCATTAAGAGGGTGAATGTTACTTCATATGCCAATATTGCAAAGACGACAGTCATCAAATTTAAAAAAAAGAAAGAAAAAAGAAAAAATGAAAGGATCAGGTGTCGGCAAAGAATGCCAGAAAGGATCATGTTTAATAATGCATAACTGTACAATGTCAAAGTTTACAGTTTGTTCAAAGATCAGGCAGCATATCACAGTGCAGCAAAGGTTGCCAAAAGAAAAAATACAAAAATAAAAAAACAACAAAAAATATGAAAGGTGACCAAGACTTGTAAAGATTGGCATAAGAAGCTACTATTTACTCTCTATGCTTATCAAACGTCGACCAGGATTTTCGCTGGGACAACACTTTTCCTATTGGTTTATGGAATAGAAGTGGTTTTGCCATGAAAATCGATATTCGTTTGCTCCAAGCTTTGATTGAGTCAAGAATTGGATGAAGTAGAATGTCTCCAGTGAACTTGGCTAAAGAAAAGGGTTTGAAAGTATTCATCATAGTCAAATGTACAAAAAATGGATGAGGCTAATTTATGTCGAAAATGGTCCACCCAAGGGAATTTCATGATGGGGACCTGGTATTGAGGAAGATCCTTCTTATACAAAAGGATTTCAGAGGAAAGCAGATGTCAAACTGGGAAGGACCTTATGTAGTAAAAAGGGCCCGTTCTAGAGGAGCATTGATATTGACCGAGACGGATGGCGAAGACTTGCCCAATTTAGAAAATTCAGGTTCAGTCAAGAAGTATTTTACCTGAAAGGGGAAAGGCCAAGGTGAAAACCCGTAAAGGGCATCTTAAGATCAAATTTAAAAAAAAAAGGAGAGGCCAAGGCGAAAACCCGCAAAGGGCGCTTTGAGACCAAAGGGGTTTTGAGCGAAAACCAGAAAAGGGTGGCTCAAATTTTGATCAAAGATAGGGCATATGGTAGTCTTGCTATGCCTGAATTAACAATGAGGAAGTATGCTACGTCTTGGGGCATTGACAAAGTACTCTGGATCCTCTAAACACGTATTGAGCTCAAAATAGTTCTCAAGAAGTTTGTACAGAGAAGCTCAGGCTACGATATCTGGGGCACCTAACTTCTATCTTACTCATTTTGAATTTGCTATCTTTGATTACTTTATTCTTTTCAAGATACACCCCAATCAATTTTCTTTTATGGCCTTGGCTATTTTTGATTACTTTATTCTTTTCAAGATACACTCTAATCAATTTTCTTTTATGGCCTTGGCTATCTTTGATTACTTTATTCTTTTCAAGATACACCCTAATCAATTTTATTTTATGGCCTTGGCTATCTTTGATTACTTTATTCTTTTCAAGATACACCCCAATCAATTTTATTTTATTGCCTTGGTTAGCTTTGATTAACTTATTTGTTTCGAGTTATGCTCCTGATTAATTTCTTTCTCATCCATTGTTGTGATCTTTTTCAAGAATTTTATATTGAAATAACGATTAATGGACTAATAATACTTTCATAAAAGGAGTTTCGCATATTACTTTGGAAGCTTCTAAATAATATGAGAATCTGAAACAGGACTATTGTTTAGAACTCACCAAGCCTAAGGGTTGGAAATATTGAAAGATGATTATCTCTTTGGATTTTTATTGGTTGAACAAAAGATAAGACATTTAAATCGATGATACCTTCTCAACAAATAACGAGCAATTTCAACCCAAGTGTAAAAGTGGATCATTTCGGGAAAGAAAATGATACTCTGCGTTCATGCAAATTTCAGCATATACATCCGGTCATTACACCCGAGGAATGGTGTAATGAGATCAAATTGATTGAAGATAATACAAATTCTATACCTCTGAGTGGCAGCAGAATGGATGGAAGAAACCAAATGTTATTCCTCTAAAGTTGCAGTGGGAGGTACAAACTTTATGTCCCAAGGTTCAAGTGGAGTGGACTCAGAATTACCATGGGGCAAATTATTTGAGCAGAATATGATTGATACTTCGAGAGGAACGAGGATGAAGAACAAATGAGTGATGACACCTTAAGTAGGAATCATGCTCATAACATTTCTGCATTCATATATCATAGCGCGTCTAATTAGGAGCATTTGATTCATTTCGATCAGGGCATCCTAATCATTCGGCATAAGCATATACCCATTCTACAGGTCATGTCCTCTATAGGATAATGTAGTAGGGTAGATTGATGCTTTCAGCCTGACTTCCCTGAAGTTATAGTGGAGCAGACTAAAATAGCAGAAAGCAGATCGAAGACATTAGCCTTGTCTCCCTGAGTTTGCAGTGGAGCAGGCTAAAAGTGTAACACCCCAAACCAGGTCTATGCGTTAAGACGAGATTTGGTTTGTCACACCGAACGAACATCCAAAATTTCTCTAATGATTTAAGTAAAACAGTAATGCAAAACCTTTAGAAATAATGTTTAATAAAAACTAAGTACAATGATTAAAATTTATGAATTAAGAAAAATACTTGTTTGAAATCTTATATATATTAGTCAAAACCTTAACGTAGTTTTAAAAGAATTTGAAAGAAATTGAAAAGTAATTTAGGTGTCCAAAATTGTTATAAAACACAATATTTTTAAGAAACTTTATAGATTTAACATAAGCCCATATTAACAGTCTAAAAATAAAGTTAAATCCATCCACACATAAAAACAATCCATAAAAACATAATTAGAGGCCTTATTACAACATACCCAAAATAGTAATTAAAATAAGTAACTTAAATTAAGTTCATAGTTTATAAAACCCACGCTCGTAGTATGGCCTCCACCATGTCATCCCCGGCCCAAGTCCACATCAATTTCCATTACCTGAGATGGATAATAAAACGGGGTGAGTTACAAAGAACTCAGTGTGTAACTCACTTACCACCATTATTGGGCCAGACCATCAAGGCATTAATTTGGGTTTGAGCCCAATTACAAACTTTAACAATATAAAATGAAATAAAATATATTAAAATGCATGTAAAATGAATTTCCCAACCAAGCCTAATTTCCATCCGCTACACACCCCGCACTAACCAAAGACACCTGTGGGGATCAAGTCAACCCACCCCGCCAAACACACCAATCGTAGGCATTTAGCCTTTTAAATAATATTGTAGTGCACTCACCGAACTAGATTGTGACATAGTCACTCGAACTAGAGGCATTAAGCCAAAATTTGTGGCAGAGCCACCGAACTAGATACGTGGCCACAGTGCCTTTCTTCTCTTCCTCAAATCCCATCCCATGCATTTATGTATGAATAACAAACTTTAATCATAAATGATTTATCAAGTAACCCATAATACAAATGAGTTTTTAATAAAACCTTTCATTTGGGCCTATTAACAATATAGTATTAAACTTTGGCCATATCTCGAACTAGAGGGTTTTTGGCCCATTAGCGATCTAGCAAACTTTGGCCCATATTATCGATCTAGTAGTTTTATGGCCCAATTTATCGATCTAGCAGTCTTTCGGCCCAATTTAACAATCTAGCAGTATTTCGACTCAATTTATCGATCTAGCAATATTTCGGCTCAATTTATCGATCTAGCAATATTTCGGCTCAATTTATCGATCTAGCAATATTTCGGTTCAATTTATCGATTTAGAAATATTTCCGAATTTAACCGTTTTCATGCATTTACACAAAAGTGTTAATTATCACATAAATTTCGATTTTGCCATTTTTACGATTTATCATAATACTTACTGTTTAGTATCTAACCCGAAAGATAAGTGTGAAGTTACACACCTGGTTATGGTGAGAACTAGACTTTCCCGCTCGTCAACACCTATACATATCACGATAACTTATGATCATTATAATCTAATAATAAAACCGATCTAAACATAACGATCTAAAATTTACCCTCGGATTTTTGAACTACTTCCACTTGCGGTTTCTCCCCGATTGATGGTTCGTTAACCGAATCAACTCCACGAACAAATAATGGTTCGGGAGTACGAACTACTTCAAACAATTGATTCTCCTCGGATGAACGTCCACAACCCGGTGGAAAATCCCGGATTGCTGATACAGTCCTTTGTTTATACTTAGGGGGATTAATGGTACCACCCTTCTTCCGAACACTATATACGGCCCGTTTCTTCCCTATCTTGATTGTCTTCAAAGACAAAGATCGTTAGCACGTCCTAATCATATATATATATATATCGAGTATGACTAAAGGCTTTGAGAATGAGATTTCCTTACCACAAATATTCTTGTTCCACAAGGGAAATCGATCCAAGCGTTCTATGTCACACACGACCTCTTGATTTCCAATCTTCCGTTATCGCACTAAAGTATAACAAAAATAAACGTTAATAGAATGAACGTTTATTTTGATCTAAGAAAGCCTTCAAACCACCATCAATATTCGGCCAAATACTATAAACTAATCGAAGACGAAAAAGAACCCTTACCTATTTTCCACGGTTGAAAAGAAACGATTGAGAATGTTGCTTATGAATAGAGAGATATTCGGCTATGAAGAATCAAAGAAAAAAAGAAAATGGTTCGGTTAAGGTACACTAACATTCGGCCATGAAGAGATTAAAGGAGAAAGTATTGATTGAAAAGAAATCAAAATAAGAGAATAGGGATGATGATAATTCGGTTTTCAAAGAAAACAAAAGAGAAAGAAAGAGATGAGTTTAAGATCAAGGCACATTCGGCAATGGAGAAAAGGAGAGAAAAGAAAGGAATGGTCTTTTGATGTAGGTGATTTCGGCACTAATGAGAAAAAGGCACAAAAAGAATACCAAATGATGTGCAAAAATGACCAAATGGTCAAAATAATCAAGGCTTACCAAGGATCAAATTCGGCCAAGGGAGAGAGGTTGAGAGAATTTGCAAAACTATGCACAAAACTAAGAATGACCAAAAAGAGACTTCAAATCCTAGCAAAACTAACACCAAAAATTCGGCTCCCCCCTAGACCATATTGCCGTCCCTATGCATGGTCAAATGGCCATGATTTTATTTCCATAACCTTTTCCTTGATACTTGCCCCATATCTTCATATCTTTCCTTAATTTCTTGATTCCCTTCCATAAGTTAACAATTTCCTTAATCCTTTGATATACTAACTAAAAATAACAAGGTCAACACTTACCATATATGCACTTGGCCGACACTTGCTATACATGTGCGTAAAAATTAAAAATAAAAATTCATCTAGATGCTAAACAAGGGATTCGAACCTTCTCCTCATGCACTAACTCATGCGCCAACACCACTTTGCCATATACTCATCTTATGCTACACTTTGACACATTAATTAACTTATGTGTCAATGCCACTTGCTCCACTTCAATAAATTTTAAAACTAAAAATTATTCCATCCCGAATAATTCTAATTCTTCTTCAGACTATAATAAACATGAAAAATAATAAGAAAATTTTCCTTCATAATCTAAACACCAAATCATGCAATAATCGATACTCGAATTTTAGGGTGTTACAACTCTACCCTCCTAAAAAAATTTTCGTCCTCGAAATTTACCTCGGTTGAAAAAGGTGAGGGTATTGTTGTCGAATTGTATCCTCGAGGCTCCCACGTGACTTCCTCCACTCCGTGGTTACGCCATAAAATCTTGACCAACGGCACGGTTTTCTTTCTTAGCACCTTAACATCTCGGTCTAAGATTTCCACCGGTTCCTCCTCAAAAGACAAGTCGACTTCAACTCCACTTCTTCTACCAGGTACTATATGCGAAGGATCCGATCTATAGCGCCTCAACATGGAAACATGAAAAACATTATGAATCGACTCAACTCCGAGGTAATTCGATCGATAGGCCACCGGACCAACACGCTTCACCACACGATATGGTCCAATGTATCTAGGACTCAATTTGCCCTTCTTCCCAAACCTAAAAATCTTCTTCCAAGGTGAGACCTTCAAGAACACTTGATCCCCACAGATACTCGATACTTCTACGCTTGGATCTGCATACGACTTTTGTCTATCTCAAGCTTCCTTTAACCGTGCTCGAATAGCTTTTACTTTTTCTTCCGTTTCAGAGATCAGCTCTGGACCTAACATCTGTCGTTCGCCCAATTCAGTCCAACAACTAGGAGAATGACACCTACGACCATATAATGCCTCGTAGGGTGCCATCTGAATGCTAGACTGATAGCTATTGTTGTAAGCAAATTCTGCCAATGGTAGAAAATCCTCCCAACTACCTTTGAAGTCGATTATACAACCCCTTAACATGTCTTCCGAAATCTGAATTACTCTTTCGATTGACCATCCGACCGAGGATGAAAAGTCAGTCGAAGTTTAGCTTTGTTCCCAAAGCTTCATGCAATGCTTTCCAAAACCGTGACGTAAACCTAGGATCCCTATCTCGATATAATGAACGCGGTACCCCATGCAACCTCACGATTTCGGATACGCATGACTTAGCCAACTTCGTAACGAGTAATCCGCATTTAACCGGTAGAAAATGAGCGATCTTCGTCAAGCGATCAACAATTACCCAAACAGAGTTTTTCTTAGTAGGTGTTAAAGGTAACCCACTAACAAAATCCATTGTTATCCGCTCCCATTTCCAAAGAGGAATCTTTACTAGGGTTGTAATAATCCGACAACAATTGATGTTCCGCCTTCACTTGCCGACAAGTTAAACATTTTCCCACAAATTCGTAAATCTCACGCTTCAACCTCGCCACCAATATTGTTCACGAAGATCCCGACATCTTATTTCCTCCGGTGCATAGCATAAGGGCTACTATGCGCCTCTCGTAGAATCATTTGTCTCGGATCTGAGTCCTTAGGCATATCTGAGACTTTTCCACGAAAGCACAACACACCTTCCGTGTTTATACCAAAATCCTCTATTCCTCCATTTTCAACTTGTTGAAGTAAAGGTCCCAACTTTTCATCTAATATTTGCTTTTTCTTAATTTGCTCCAACCACGAGGCTTCACCGAAGTTCCGCTATCGGACTACCATCCTCGTACAAACTTAAATGGGCAAACATTGCTCTCAAATCGAGATACCACCTTACGACTTAACGCGTGCTCGCTACCACATTAGCTTTTCCAGGATGATACTCGATTGAGAAATCATAGTCCTTTAACAGACTCCACCCATCTTCGTTGTCTCAAGTTTAATTCCTTCCGAGTAAGAAGATACTTAAGACTCTTGTGATCCGTATAGATGATAGACTTTTCACCGTAGAGGTAATGCCTCCAAATCTTTAGAGCAAACACTCTGCAGCTAACTCCAAGTCATGAGTAGGGTAGTTTACTTCGTGCGGTCTCAACCGGCGAGAAGCATAAGCTACCACTTTCCCACTTTGCATCAATACGCAACCTAATCCCGTATCGACGCATCACAATAAACGTAAACTCCTTTCCACCTCGGAAGTTGAATCAATCCTACGCGCTCACAAAAATCTTCTTCAATTCATCGAAACTTTCTTGCTTGTTTTTCAGATCCATATAAACGGTACTCCTTTCGCAAAAGCTTAGTTAGGGTGCAAAGAATCAACGAAAACCCCTCAACAATGCGTCTATAGTAACCAACCAAACCCAAGAAACTCCGAATCTCGACCATCGACTTTGGTGGTTTCCAATCCAATACAACCTCAATCTTCCGAGGATCCACCCTTATTCCTTCTACCGACACCACATGACCCAAGAAAGTCACTTCCTTAACTGAAATTCACATTTCTTCGAATTTGGCATACGATTGATTATCTCGGTAATCGCAATACAATTCGCAAATACGAATCATGCTCTTCTTCATTCCTTGAATATACGAGAATGTCATCTATGAATACCACCACAAACCGGTCTAAATATGGTTGAAAGACCCGGTTCATCATATCCATAAATGCAAATGGTGCATTGGTCAACCCAAACGGCATCACCAAAAACTCATAATGTCCATAACGAGTTCGGAAAGTCGTCTTGTGAATATCCGCTTCTTTCACCTTAAGTCGATGATAACCCGATCTCAAATCAATTTTGGAGAAAATCAAGCTCCTTCAATTGATCAAACAGTCGTCAATTCTGGCGGAGGGGTACCTATTCTTGATCGTCAATTTATTTAATTGCACGTAGTCAATACACCTACGCATCGACCCATCTTTCTTCTTAACAAACAAAACCGGTGCTCCCCACGGAGACACACTCGGTCGAATAAAGCCTCGATCTAGCAATTCTTGAATTTGAGCTTTAAGCTCCGCCAACTCCTTCTTGCCATTCTATAAGGAGCAATGGACACTGGAGCTGCTCCGCAAAAGCTCAATACCAAATTCCACTTCCGATCCGGAGGTACACCGGAAGTTCTTCAGAAATACATCCGAAATTCCTTCACTGTTCTCACATCTTCCACTCGACAACTCTTTGGCATCTAAAGCACTAATAAATGCTAAAAATGCTCCATACCCTTTTCGCACCAACTTTTCTCGCCTTAAGTGCGGATACCACATTTGCCAAGTAATTCCTTCGCTCGCCTATCATAATTATTTCTTTATCCTCCACCGTCCTTATTGACATCCGCTTTTCAAAGACAATCCAATTTCGCCTTGCTTAACCAACCAATCCATGCCCAAAATGATATCGAACTCGCCAAAAGGCAATTCCATCAAATTTGCCAAAAATATTTCTCCTTGAATTTCTAAGGGCACATCTCTAAACAGTTTATTTACCAATCACCGATTGTCCTAAAGGACTAATTACCTTCATCTCATTATCGGAAATTTCGAGTCTAAATTCAAGTTTCCGATATGGTGCTAGCAACATACGAATGGGTAGAACCAATATCTATCAAAGCAATAACAGTACATCAAAAATGAAGAACGTGCCAGCTATCACATCAGTGCATTGCCATCCTCACGGCATCTAATCGCATATACCAATCTCGGTGCCTCGCATCCGTGTTGCCTCTAGGACCATTGCCTCGACCACGCACACCTTGACCACGTCCAAATTTCATTACCACCACGACCGGTCCACGACCTCTGGTGGTTGCTTTGAATTCCTCTTACCGATGGTGCATCGATGATTACGAGCTTCTTCCGAGTTGTATCCATTCGACGAGGGCAATTCCTATATTGATGATCCATCGACCGCATTTATAGCAAGCACCCGTTTTCTTCGGACTCTCGAATGCCTTTTCCCACAATCAAGACAATCTCGACTCGATTCGAGCTACGTGTTCTTTCTTGAGTGGTTCCTCGTTCCGAGGCCTCTTCGTAAACCTTTTTGAAGAACCCGAATACTTCATATCTCTCTTGCCTCTAGCTCGTTCCCGATTCTCGACGTTAGAGTTCTTAACCTCTTCGGCTATCTTGGCCTTTTCCACAAGCGTGGCAAAAGTTCTAACTTGTTATGGGGCTATCAAAACCCGCAATTCATCGTTCAAGCCATCCTCAAAGCGTACACAACGCTCATGATCTGTTGCCACCGTTATTCGAGCATAGCGACTCAAGCGCAAAAACTCGACTTCATATGTCGCCACCGCCTTATTCCCTTGGACCAGATTCGAAATTCCTTCCTTCCGCATTAACATAACTTTCGTTCCTACATATTTCCCTTGGAAGGAAACTTTAAAGAATTCCCAATTAACTAATGCGACTTCAAGTGCCTTCTCGAATGATAAGCCACCATTGGTATGCTTCGTCCATTAACAAGGACACCGCTCCTTTAATTTTTGTTCCACGGTGCACTCAAGATCGTCCATAATTCGCTCCACCGCCTCAAGCCAATATTCAGCGACATTTGGAGCTACACTTGAGACACCTCAAAAAACCTCGGCACCACTTGATTTCAAACGCGTTTGATATCGACCCACGAGTGTTGGCCCGGTTCTAGCTCCAAATGACCCTTTCAAGGACTCACGGCATTGCTCGCGTCACCGCATTATCTTCTTCCATATGATTATGTGATCCGTCTCACTTTCGAGTGACGCAGTGCATCCATTTTCGGCATATGATCGGTGCTTCGGTTGCGCCTCTAACACCTCGTCCTCTACCACGGCCACGTCTACCGCGTCCACGACTACGTCCTCTAGAGCTCATAATGACCGATTTAATCGATTAAGAGTTTTATGAATCAAAATACTATTTCAGCTTGTTTATTAACGATGTTTTATGATATGAAAGAGATAGAGTTGTTTTCGCAACCATATCCTATTGTCTCAATCTCTACGGTTTTCAACACCTAAAACTAGAAGTTCTAGAGTGTTTCTTATGATCATATCACAATATAAACAATCGATATCTGAGATACTTACTTGACTTGGCGCGGGATGCTCATGGTGCCATACTACCTTTAAATCAAAATCTAGAAATTTTGAATTGTTTTTCAAACAAACATCATTATTGAACCCAAACCACACCGTAGAGTTTTGAAACGTGCTCGATACCATTAAATGTAACACCCTAAACCAGTCTATGCGTTAAGACGAGATTTGGTTTGTCACACCAACGAACATCCAAAATTTCTCTAATGATTTAAGTAAAATAATAATGCAAAACCTTTAGAAATAAGGTTTAATAAAAACTAAGTACAATGATTAAAATTTATGAATTAAGAAAAATACTTGTTTGAAATCTTATATATATTAGTCAAAACCTTAACGTAGTTTTAAAAGAAATTGAAAGAAATTGAAAAGTAATTTAGGTGTCCAAAATTGTTATAAAACACAATATTTTTAAGAAACTTTATAGATTTAACATAAGCCCATATTAATGATCTAAAAATAAAGTTAAATCCATCCACACATAAAAACAATCCATAAAAACATAATTAGAGGCCTTATTACAACATACCCAAAATAGTAATTAAAATAAGTAACTTAAATTAAGTTCATAGTTTATAAAACCCACGCTCGTAGTATGGCCTCCACCATGTCATCCCCACCCAAGTCCACATCAATTTCCATTACCCGAGATGGATAATAAAACGGGGTGAGTTACAAAGAACTCGATGTGTAACTCACTTACCACCATTATTGGGCCGGACCATCAAGGCATTAATTTGGGTTTGAGCCCAATTACAAACTTTAACAATATAAAATGAAATAAAATATATTAAAATGCATGTAAAATGAATTTCCCAACCAAGCCTAATTTCCATCCGCTACACACCCCCGTACCAACCAAAGACACCTGTGGGATCAAGTCAACCCACCCCGCCAAACACACCAATCGTAGGCATTTAGCCTTTTAAATAATATTGTAGTGCACTCACAAACTAGATTGTGACATAGTCACCGAACTAGAGGCATTAAGCCAAAATTTGTGGCGAGCCACCGAACTAGATACGTGGCCACAGCCCTTTCTTCTCTTCCTCAAATCCCATCCCATGCATTTATGTATGAATAACAAACTTTAATCATAAATGATTTATCAAGTAACCCATAATACAAATGAGTTTTTAATAAAACCTTTCATTTGGGCCTATTAACAATATAGTATTAAACTTTGGCCATATCTCGAACTAGAGGGTTTTTGGCCCATTAGCGATCTAGCAAACTTTGGCCCATATTATCGATCTAGCAGTTTTATGGCCCAATTTATCGATCTAGCGATCTTTTCGCCCAATTTAACAATCTAGCAAGATTTCAACTCAATTTATCGATCTAGCAATATTTCGGCTCAATTTATCGATCTAGCAATATTTCGGCTCAATTTATCGATCTAGCAATATTTCGATTCAATTTATCGATTCAGAAATATTTCCGACTTTAACCGTTTTCATGCATTTACACAAAAGTGTTAATTATCACATAAATTTCGATTTTGCCATTTTTACTATTTATCATAATACTTACTGTTTAGTATCTAACTCGAAAGATAAGTGTGAAGTTACACACCGGTTATGGTGAGAACTAGACTTTCCCGCCGTCAACACCTATACATATCACGATAACTTATGATCATTATAATCTAATAATAAAACCGATCTAAACATAACGATCTAAAATTTACCCTCGGATTTTTGAACTACTTCCACTTGCGGTTTCTCCCCGATTGATGGTTCGTTAACCGAATCAAGTCCACGAACAAATAATGGTTCGGAGTACGAACTACTTCAAACAATTGATTCTCCTCGGATGAACGTCCACAACCCGGTGGAAAATCCCGGATTGCCGATCAAATCCTTTGTTTATACTTAGGGGATTAATGGTACCACCCTTCTTCCGAACACTATATACGGCCCGCTTCTTCCCTATCTTGATTGTCTTCAAAGACAAAGATCGTTAGCACGCCCTAATCATATATATATATATCGAGTATGACTAAAGGCTTTGAGAATGAGATTTCCTTACCACAAATATTCTTGTTCCACAAGGAAATCGATCCAAGCGTTCTATGTCACACACGACCTCTTGATTTCCAATCTTCCGTTATCGCACTAAAGTATAACAAAAATAAACGTTAATAGAATGAACGCTTATTTTGATCTAAGAAAGCCTTCAAACCACCATCAATATTCGGCCAAATACTATAAACTAATCGAAGACGAAAAAGAACCCTTACCTATTTTCCACGGTTGAAAAGAAACGATTGAGAATGTTGCTTATGAATAGAGAGATATTCGGCTATGAAGAATCAAAGAAAAAAAAATGGTTCGGTTAAGGTACACTAACATTCGGCCATGAAGAGATTAAAGGAGAAAGTATTGATTGAAAAGAAATCAAAATAAGAGAATAGGGATGATGATAATTCGGTTTTCAAAGAAAACAAAAGAGAAAGAAAGAGATGAGTTTAAGATCAAGGCACATTCGGCAATGGAGAAAAGGAGAGAAAAGAAAGGAATGGTCTTTTGATGTAGGTGATTTCGGCACTAATGAGAAAAAGGCACAAAAAGAATACCAAATGATGTGCAAAAATGACCAAATGGTCAAAATAATCAAGGCTTACCAAGGATCAAATTCGCCAAGGGAGAGGTTGAGAGAATTTGCAAAACTATGCACAAAACTAAGAATGACCAAAAAGAGACTTCAAATCCTAGCAAAACTAACACCAAAAATTCGGCTCCCCCCTAGACCATATTGCCGTCCCTATGCATGGTCAAATGGCCATGATTTTATTTCCATAACCTTTTCCTTGATACTTGCCCCATATCTTCATATCTTTCCTTAATTTCTTGATTCCCTTCCATAAGTTAACAATTTCCTTAATCCTTTGATATACTAACTAAAAATAACAAGGTCAACACTTACCATATATGCACTTGGCCGACACTTGCTATACATGTGCAGAAAAATTAAAAATAAAAATTTATCTAGATGCTAAACAAGGGATTCGAACCTTCTCCCTCATGCACTAACTCATGCGCCAACACCACTTTGCCATATACTCATCTTATGCTACACTTTGACACATTAATTAACTTATGTGTCAATGCCACTTGCTCCACTTCAATAAATTTTAAAAACTAAAAATTATTCCATCCCCGAATAATTCTAATTCTTCTTCAGGACTATAATAAACATGAAAAATAATAAGAAAATTTTCCTTCATAATCTAAACACCAAATCATGCAATAATCGATACTCAAATTTTAGGGTGTTACAACTAGATAGCAGATCCTGCCTTCCTGAGGTTGCAGTGAAGTGGATCGAAAACATCAGTCTGGCATTCCTGAGTTTGCAGTGGAGCAGACTAAAATAGCAGATCTGGCCTTCTTGAGGTTGCAGTGAAGCAGATCGAAGACATCAGCCTTGTCTCCCTAAGTTTACAGTGGAGCAGGCTAAAAGATAGCAGATCCTACCTTCCTGAGGTTGCAGTGAAGCGGATAAAAAACATCAGTCTAGAATCCCTGAGTTTGCAGTGGAGCAGACTGAAGATAGCAGATCTTATCTTCCTGAAGTTGCAGGAAGCAGATCGATGATATTAGCCTGCCTCCCTGAAGTTGCAGCGGAACAGACTGAAGACAGCAGATCTTATCTTCCTGAAGTTGTAGGAAGCAGATCGAAGATATTAGCCTGCCTCCCTGAAGTTGCAGCGGAGCAGACTGAAGACAGCAGATCTTATCTTCCTGAAGTTGCAGGAAACAGATCAAAGATATTAACCTGCCTCCCTAAAGTTGCATCGGAGCAGACTGATGACAGCAGATCATATCTTCCTGAAGTTGCAGGAAGTAGATCGAAGATATTAGCTTGCCTCCCTGAGTTTGTAGTGGAGCAGACTGAAAATAGCAGATCTTATCTTTCTGAAGTTGCAGGAAGCAGATTGAAGATATTACCCTGCCTCCCTAAAGTTGCAGCGGAGCAGACTGATGACAGCAGATCTTATCTTCCTGAAGTTGCAGGAAGTAGATCGAAGATATTAGCTTGCCTCCCTGAGTTTGCAGCAGAGCAGACTGAAAATAGCAGATCTTGTCTTCCTGAATATTGCAGTGAAGCAAGATCAAAGATACTAGTCTCACTTTCCTTAAGTTACAGTAGGATGGATTAAATCTACAAGAGCAGGTCTCATCTCCCTGAAGTTGCAGTAGAATAAGATTAAAGCTACAGATTCAATCTCCTTGAAGTTGCAGTTGGGTTAGGGACTACTGGAAGAAGATGAGGATCAAGAAATTAAGGCTTGGCAAGATCGGGCAAAATTGGTCATTTTATAGTCTTTGCTCCATTCTCGTTACACGACAATAAGCAAAAATGGGCAGCTGTAATAGGCCAATTTAGCCCGAGCCCATACAAAAAAAATAATAAACCCAAAATAATAAAATAAAGTCCAAGTCCAGTCCAAAATATATCATTTGGCCCGATCGGAATGGCCCATTACTTGAAAAGATTTAAGGTCCATCTACAAGCTTGACGTATATGGAAACACAATCTTCAAGGATATGCAATCTTAGATATGATATGCAAATCTTAGATATGATATGCAATCCTAGAAGATATGATATGCAATCTTAGATATGATATGCAAATCTTAGATATGATATGCAATCCTAGAAGATATGGTATGCAATCTTAGAAGATATGATTTTGTAATCTTAGAGATTTAATTTGTAGATACCTTTTAATCTTAGCCGTTGATGTAATTGATCATGCACTGTTGGATTTGGGAGGCTCAACTATAAATAGAGGCCTCTCCTTCATTGTAAAGAACTTGAATTTTGAGTAATAAAAAATTATGAGAGCATTCACTCAAATTTCTCTCTCTTTTACGTTCTTATTTTCTGTGGCTTGTTCCTATTTTGTTCTTCGCTCATCTTCGTTTCTTTTTTAGTTGCTTCCGTTCGAGTTAGATTTTGGTGGAGGAATTTCGTTGAGTCCACATATTGCGGGAGTTAGGTTGAATTATGCGTTTTTTTTTACTTTTTTTATTTATCCATTTAATTGCTTAATCATTATTTATTCATTTATTTTAATTATTTTAAACTTGTCTTTCTTTTTTGCTTTTCCCTATTTACGTTAAATTATTTTATCATATATATTATTATTTTTATTTGTTATATATTATCTATATATTATATATTATTTAACTTTAATCATATTATGTATTATTTGAAAATTTGTATGTTGTACATCATCTAAATTGTTTTATTATTAAGGAAAAATTTTCCATATATTGTTTATTTAAAATATGTATATTATCTATTTTTAAATGGTATATTATATACTTATTATAAGTTATCCCTTATACATTTTTATTCAAAGTTTTTATATTTTTTATTTCAAATATATTTATTTATTTTATTATGTATATATTAACTATTTTAGATTTTGCCATCTCGTTTCTTATTTTTTTTCATTTTTCTAAAAATTGTTATAATATTCATTAATTGTTTTGAGTATATTATTTACCTTATATTATTATTTTTTTATTTGAATTTAATCTTGTGAATAAATTTTTTTTCCTTAATTTTTTCATAGATTCTTTTAAAATTACTATTATTGTAACATCCTGAATTTTTGGGCCTATGCATTTAATGGGTGAATATGTGTAATGAGTTAATTTGAGCATTAGGGGTCCAAAATGGGCTCAGGATTGGGCTGAAGCCTTAGTTAAATTTTTGTTTGGGGACTATAGGGTTTAAAAGGTGGTATCTGAGTTTAAAATATCAAAATGGGCTTGTGGCCCAGTGGTCAGTGGCGCCACTTAGGGAGCAAGGAGGTGACGCCACACAAGGGAGTAAGGGGCCCAAATTTAAGTTACATGGAGCCCAACTCTTTTAATTTAAGTTAGCTAAATTTCGGCATTAGGGTTAAGTAGAGTGGACGGCAACAAGGCTCAAAAATAGGAGGATTTATGTGAATGGGATAATGTAGATAATAAAGTTGATAATATGGAAGAAAAAAAAAAAGGAGAAAAGATAGGAGCTATCTACAAGGCTAGAGTTGGCCAAATTCCATCACCTAGAGAAGTGAAGAAATCGGTTTCTTTATGGCAAAGGGGTGCGAATTTTCCCTTTTATTTGATTAATTTTTAGTTATCGGGAAGGGCATTTTCGGTTTTCATAGGTGAGTGCCAAAATTTCTATAAATAGGGAGGGTTCTCTTCTTTATTTTTCACATTTAGGGTTTCCACCTTTTTGTCTCTTCTTTCTTCTAAAAGCCGAAAACCCCATTATTCTTTTCTCTTCTTTCTCCTAAAAGTCGAAAACTCCATTATTCTCTTCTTTCTTCTAAAAGCCGAAAACTCCATTATTCTCTTCTTTCTTCTAAAAGCCGAAAACTCCATTATTCTCTTCTTTTCTTTCTTCTAAAAAGCCGAAAGCTAAAAACTCCATTATTCTTTTCTCTTCTTTCTTCTAAAAGCCGAATCTCTATAGATTTCTTCGAATCATCTTCTCTTCTGATCTTCTCAAAAAGCCGGAATCTCTAAGGGGTAGTCGAATTCTCTGTGTTAAGGTGAGTGCCGATTTTCCTATCTCTTCAATCTCTCTTTCGATTTTTAAGAGACAAGGCCGAATGGCCACTTAGTTATTAAGGCTGCCGAATGAAGCTAATATTTCCTCTCTTTTGCGTTTGGGCAGCATTCCGGGATTTAAAGGAAACCTGATCATCTAGATTTAAAAGCTGGAAATCGCTAGTATCCAATTTCTGGATTTTAAGGTAAGGTGATTTTCCCTAGATTTTCACTAGATTCGTTCATCGCATGCGAGATCTTAACTTTACGATATGGATTAACGATCATATGTTGTGATAGTAGTTCTGACAAGGACTTGTGATGGAATTAAATATGGATCAGGCAAAGGAGAGAATCCCTAAGTTTAAGAAACGAGTATGTGTCGCTAGATGCGGGATTAGCCACGGGTGTTGTGGACCACCTTACGAACAACACCTTAGGCAAGTAGCGGTTGTATCGACTTACGATGAGTGTCGACATAGAGAGTGTCGTTTTAATCGGTAATCGTGTGTGTAGATCTCTAACACACAAATAATCAGTATGAATGTATATATATGTTTTTGTTATGGGCTAAAAACCGGAAAAAGTCAGTATAGTAATCAGTACTAAATATATGTTATGGGCTAAAAAAAGGGAAAAAGGTCAGTATAGATAGTCGGATTACCTAAAAGGGTAGGCAAGGGATGCCAGTGCGTAATCATAGAAACTTCTCTATGTGTATCGATGTATGTGATAGACTCGTGAACTTTTAGGTAGTATATTGTTTTGATTACGCATGTATATATGCATGGGATGGGATTGATATGATGAAGGGGAAGAAGGTCGCATAGCGATCGGTGGCTTTGCCACATAGGTCACATAGTGATCGGTCTTTATGAATGGCAGCTCAGCTGTCGAAATACTACGATGTATTATTAAGGTCGCATGGCGATCGGTGGCTTTGCCACATAGGTCACACAATGATCGGTCTTTAAGGCGAGTGACGGCCACCGTATCGATATGGTGTGTAAGCGGTTGGAGGGTTGATTGTAAAAATCCCAAGGTGTGATGGTTGGTACGGGTTGGTGTGTAGAGGATGGATTTCTAGGCTGGGATAGGCCATGATGCATATATAGTTACCCTTGTATACGGGCCAAGGCCATAATGTGTTTGTGGGCCAAGCCTTTGATATGTTTTCGGGATTTACACACTGATTCTTGGTGACTCACCCTATTATTTTTCCCTAACTTTGCAGATGAGCAGTAGATCATGGACATGGGAGCAAAGGCGAACTAGAAGGGCCATCAAGTTTTTATTCCTATAGATTATTTCGGTTTTTCCTTAAGTTTTTAATTTTGGAAACATTTATGTAATAAGGCCCCGTAGTTTATACTCACTACTTAGTTTTTAATATTTGCAACTTATGGAACTTTGTCAAAGGTTTTATTATTCAAAATAATAATAATACAAGGTTTTTTTTTCAAAAGTCACTTGTTTATTCGAATTTTGCCTAATAACTTATGATTTACTAAAACTAACTTAGCAAAAGTTTTCAACGTACAACCCGTAGCATACCAGATCTGGTCGAAACTTATGGGCCGGGTTTGGGGTGTTACATTTTGGTATCAGAGCCCAGTTCAAAACTTGGGCTGTGAAATGGGTCTAGTACTGTTTTAAAGTTGATAAGAATTTGGAAAAGTTTGGGTTGAGAAATGGCCTTCGAGTCTACCGGCACCCGATCCACGCAGGTAAGTATTCTGAACTTTTGGATGTGATATGTATGTTGGGCTTGATGGGCTTGATGGACGTAGGCTAGTATATTAGACATTGATGGACTTTAGGCTTAGTTTAAACAACTCTATAAATTCATAAGATTTAATCCAACCAAACAAACCTGTGAACAAGTCGCCGAGATAGGGTGTGGCAACAGGCATACACATGTCTAGGATTGGATTCAGGGAGAGCTTGGTATTTAAGCGATCCTAGTGACTGACCTCCTCTTCACTGAATCCTACAGTGCGTGAGTATTTGCTCACCTTAGTCATGAGGACTTGTTGACGGCCAAAATTTATAACTAAAACCCGAAAGGGACCAAATACTCTATTTTGTAAAACTACTAAATTACCCCTGATTTATAAATAACCAAAATATCCTTGATTTGTAAAAATTACCGAAATACCCCCGGATTGCAAAATTATCGAAATACCCCCGGATTGCAAAATTACCAAAATACCCTTACTTCACAAAATCACCAAGAAACCCTATTTTGGAAAATTACTTAAAATACCCTCAGTAGGATAAATTACTTAAAATACCCCTGGGTAGTGAAATGACGAAAATACCCTTAGGTGATGAACGTAAGTTCGTGAATGCTACTTGTATGTGGTGGTTGATGATTGTATGGTGTGCTTCCTAGAACTAGGAGATGTGAACTTGAGACTGAATTGTAGTTATAGTTGCGAATTCGAAAGAACTACTCTTAAAACTACTGTTCATAAGATTGTTCGTGGATAATCAGTGGAAGAAACCTATTAATTCATAAAATTTCTAATCAGATAAACGTCAATCGAAAGAATGAGTACAAGGGGACGAGGACGCTCCAGATATGTAGCGAATACTGCATGTGCGTACTCTATCATATTATCCTAAGTGTTTCTTTTGGCTTTAGAATTAGAGTTCGCAGCGGAAGCATAGGGGTGAGACTTGGGTAGTATGATTAATAGTTAGTTGGAAATTTCAAGGACGAAATTTCTTTAAGGGGGTAGAACTGTAACATCCTGAATTTTTGGGCCTATGCATTTAATGGGTGAATATGTGTAATGAGTTAATTTGAGCATTAGGGGTCCAAAATGGGCTCAGGATTGGGCTGAAGCCTTAGTTAAATTTTTGTTTGGGCACTATAGGGTTTAAAAGGTGGTATCTGAGTTTAAAATATCAAAATGGGCTTGTGGCCCAGTGGTCAGTGGCGCCACTTAGGGAGCAAGGAGGTGACGCCACACAAGGGAGTAAGGGGCCCAAATTTAAGTTACATGGAGCCCAACTCTTTTAATTTAAGTTAGCTAAATTTCGGCATCGTGGTTAGGTAGAGTGGACTGCAACAAGGCTCAAAAATAGGAGGATTTATGTGAATGGGATAATGTAGATAATAAAGTTGATAATATGGAAGAAAAAAAGGAGAAAAGATAGAAGCTATCTACAAGGCTAGAGTTGGCCAAATTCCATCACCCAGAGAAGTGAAGAAATCGGTTTCTTTATGGCAAAGGGGTGCTTAATTTTCCTTTTTATTTGATTAATTTTTAGTTATCAAGAATGGCACTTTCGGTTTTTCATAGGTGAGTGCCGAAATTTCTATAAATAGGGAGGGTTCTCTTCTTTATTTTTTGGTATTTAGGGTTTCCACCTTTTCTATCTCTTCTTTCTTCTAAAAGCCGAAAACCCCATTATTCTTTTCTCTTCTTTCTCCTAAAAGCCGAAAACTCCATTATTATCTTCTTTCTTCTAAAAGCCGAAAACTCCATTATTCTCTTCTTTCTTCTAAAAGCCGAAAACTCTATTATTCTCTTCTCTTCTTTCTTCTAAAAAGCCGAAAGCTGAAAACTCCATTATTCTTTTCTCTTCTTTCTTCGAAAAGCTGAATCTCTATAGATTTCTTCGAATCATCTTCTCTTCTGATCTTCTCAAAAAGTCGAAATCTCTAAGGGGTAGTCGAATTCTCTGCCTTAAGGTGAGTACCGATTTTCCTATCTCTTCAATCTCTCTTTCGATTTTTAAGAGACAAGGCCGAATGGCCACTTAGTTGTTAAGGCTGTCGAATGAAGCTAATATTTCCTTTCTTTTGCGTTTGGGCGGCATTCTGGGATTTGAAGGAAACCTGATCATCTAGATTTAAAAGTCGAAATCGCTAGTCTCCAATTTCGGATTCTAAGGTAAGGTGATTTTCCTAGATTTTCACTAGATTCGTTCATCGCATGCGAGATCTTAACTTTATGATGTGGATTAACGATCATATGTTGTGATAGTAGTTCTGACAAGGACTTGTGATGGAATTAAATATGGATCAGGCAAAGGAGAGAATCCCTAAGTTTAAGAAACGAAATGTGTCAAGATGACGGATTGGCCACCGTGTTGTGGACCTGGCCAACAACACCTTAGGCAAGTAGCAGTTGTATCGACTTTTGATAGTGTCGACATAGAGAGTGTCATTTTAACGGTGTCGTGTGTGTAGATCTCTAACACACAAATAATCTGTATGAATGTATATATATGTTTATGTTATGGGCTAAAAGCCAAAAAAGGTCAGATAGTAATCAGACTAAATATATGTTATGGGCTAAAAGCCAAAAAAAGTCAGTATAGTAATCAGACTAAATATATGTTATGGGCTAAAAGCCGAAAAAGGTCAGATAGACAGTCGGATTACCCAAAAGGGTAGGCAAGGGATGCTGTGTACCTAATCATAGAAACTTCTCTATGTGTATCGATGTATGTGATAGATCAGAACTTTTAGGTAGTATATTGTTTTGATTCTCGCATGTATGTATGCATGGGATGGGATTGATATGATGAAAGGGAAGAAGGTCGCATAGCGATCGGTGGCTTTGCCACATAGGTCACATAGTGATCGGTTTTATGACAGCAAACACAATTGTCGAAATACTACGATGTATTATTAAGGTCGCATGGCGATCGGTTGCTTTTCCACATAGGTCATACAGTGATCGGTCTTTAAGACAGGCAGCACAGCTGTCGATATGGTGTGTAGCGGTTGGAGGGTTGATTGTAGAAATCCCCAAGGTGTGATGGTTGGTATGGGTTGGTGTGTAGAGGATGGATTTCTAGGCTGGGATGGGCCATGATGCATATATAGTTACCCTTGTATACGGGCCAAGGCCATAATGTGTTTGTGGGCCAAGCCTTTGATGTGTTTTCTGGATTTACACACTCGAGTCTTGGTGACTCACCCTATTATTTTTCCCTAACTTTGCGGATGAGCGGTAGATCGTGGACATGGGAGCAAAGGCGGACTCGAGGGGCCATCAAGTTTTTATTCCTATAGATTATTTCGGTTTTTCCTTAAGTTTTTAATTTTGGAAACATTTATGTAATAAGGCCCCGTAGTTTATACTCACTACTTAGTTTTTACTATTTGCAACTTATGGAACTTTGTCAAAGGTTTTATTATTCAAAATAATAATAATACAAGGTTTTTTTTTTCAAAAGTCACTTGTTTATTCGAATTTTGCCTAATAACTTATGATTTACTAAAACCAACTTAGCAAAAGTTTTCAACGTACAACCCGTAGCATACCAGATCTGGTCGAAACTTATGGGCCGGGTTTGGGGGTGTTACAATTATCTACTCTATAGTTTTTATTTTGATTGTTCATTTAAAAAAAAAATGAATCTATTATCTTTGTTTACCTTAACATTATTATTATTGCTTGTCATTCTTTTACTTAATTGTTTATGTTAGTGCTAATTGTTAATATAATCTGTAACTTTAGTAAATTGCACTTTTTTGTAATAACTTAATGTTACTTTTTTCAAATCTTTGTTTAAAAATATCTATCTTCTTTAATTACCACATTTTATCCAAAAGTTTTTCTTAAATAAGGCAATGTTTTGTGTTTAGAAATTCGGGAAATAGTGTCCTAACATGCTGGGTTTTGATTTTCCGTTTGACTAAATAATTAAATATCTTTTTAATGAATTTTGTAAATCATGAGATGATTTTGGTTACGAGGGTTTAAAACATAATGTCCTAACGTGCTGGATGTGATGTTTGTATTCTTTCGGAACAAAGGAATCTTAAGTTCCAACTCAAATTGTTCAAGTTTTTAAAGAAATCATGTTTTCAAATCTTTTCGAATTTTCGACATTAGGACAATAACTAATCAATCCGGTACCAATTTTGGGCGTTATGAGGGTGCTAATCCTTCCTCGTATGTAATCGACTCCCGAACCCGTTTTCTTGAATTTCGTAGGCCAAAATCAATGTTTTGAAATAAAACGTTTTATAAGGTGATCCAATCACACCTAAGCAAAAAGGGATTGGTGGCGACTCCCGTTTTTGTTTTTTTAATGTCGATCCCTATTTTTTAAAAAAAAAAATTAAAGATGGTTTCGACATGTGTGTTATCTTTTATATTTTACGTAATTTTAACTTTATTTTAATTTAAAAATTCATTTTAGTTTAGTTTTTTTTTTTTTGGTTAAGTTATTCTACTTTATTGTATATTATTTATTTTATACTACTACATAGGTGTATATGTTTTTATTTTAAAATTTACAATATTTTTTAATTGTCTTGATATTACCACTATTATTGTTAATATTATTATTATTATTACTTTTGATATTACTAGTATTATTATTTCTATTTTTACTGCTATTATTTCTTATTATTACTACCATTAATTTTAAATATTATTACTATTATATTATTATTAATACTATTTTTATTTTACTATTACTTTTATTATCATTTTCATTACTATTAACATTTCTATTACTTCTATTATTACTAATATTATATTATCTTTACTATTTGTTTATTAATATCTTTTATTATTATTGTTGTGTTTGTGTTACTATTATCATTATTTTATTATTATTTTTCTTATTATGCTATATAGTATTTATTTATTAGTTCACCATTAGCTTCCATTTTTACTATTGTTTTCTGTTATTTTCTCTTATTTTATTCGTTTATTTCGCTTTTATCTTATTCGTATTTTATTTATACCTTTGGAATTGTTATTTGTATTTTCATTACTATTATTTTGTCATACAAACTAGTGTCGTAATTTACTTTACATTTCTTTATAAAATCATATCACCTTTTACTCGATTTTCAAAATAAGCAAACACTCCGTTTTCTAAGGTTCGAAAGAAATCGTATCCTAACTTACTGGGTTTCGATTTTTCTCTTCGAGTCAAAAGAACCTATTACTTTCTTTTTAAAAGTTAAATAAAACTTATTCTCGGGAATTCGAGATGTTGTGTCCTAACTTATTGGATGTGACGTTTTGTTGTCTCGAGGTAAGGATTTTCTACAAATAAAGGCAAGCTTAGTTTCGAAGTCTTGAAATGTTGCATCCTAACTCATTGGGTGTGACATTTTATTTCTTTGAGATAAGTGAGTCTTGGCGTACAATTTGATTTATTCAAGTTTTCTTTCAAATAAAAAGGATCGTATTTTAAATTTTTCAAATTTTCGACATTAGGACATTAGTTTATCAATTAGGTACCAATTTCTGGGCGTTACGAGGGTGCTAACCCTTCCTTGTACGTAACCGACCCCCGAACCCGTTTTCTTAAATTGCGTAGGCCAAAATTAATATTTTAAATAAAACAAAAAATATTTTATAAGGTGATTCGATCACACCTAAGCAAAAAAGATCGGTGGCGACTCCCATTTTCATTTTTAAAGTCGATCCCCATTTTTTTTCAAAATAAAAAAAATGGTTTCGACAGCATTCTTTTAAAGGCATATGTACCGAAAGGGCAGGTGAAAGTAGTTTTCTCTTGATCATCGGGATGAATTGGGATTTGATGATACCTTGAATACCCACCAAGGAAGCAATAATAGTCTTTTCCTGCTCACCGATCAAGCATTTGGTCAATAAAGGGCAACGAAAAATGGTTTTTTCTGTTGCATCATTGTAACACCCCAAACCCGGCCTAGAAGTTAGGCCCGAATCTGGCGTGTCACATGGAAAAACTTGTTTGAGAATTACAGCCTCTTTGTTAAAACCTAAAACACTTAAGCAATTGTTAACTATTTGAAAACGTAATTATCTTTAAAAAAAAACCTTTTTGGTGGCGAAAGCATATTTGAAATAAACATTTTACAAAAATGTGATGTTTAGAAATAGAGTTGCAGAAGCATTTTGAAATCATTGCGAGAACGTAGATAAAATACAAGTATTTTTGAGAGATTGATTGATGAGTTGAAAATCGAGGTAGTGAGCTTTAAAACCGTGGCTTTTGGAAATATTGTTGATAATTCGAGAGAAAATTTTCGAGTTAAAATATTTGTAAAAGTTTGTTATAAAATCCATTTATTAATCAATTTTGGAAAACCATTATTTATGATTTTAGAAAATCCCCGTTAAAACAATTCAAGCAATATTATAAGTACGACTAAACATAAAGCAATTTAAAACATATCCCAGAGGCCTTATTACAACTTAAACCAAAATAGCAAAATAATAAAATAAACCGAAATAGAAATTTAAAGTTCAATAACACCATTTCTGAAGTATGGCCTCCACCGAGTCATCCATGGGCCCAAGTCCTCATTACGGAGCATTACCTACAAGGGTTAAGAAAAATAGGGGGTGAGTTACAAGAACTCAGTGTGAAATCCCTTACCGTCATCCACTGGGCCTGAACTCATATAGCAACATCTTGGGCCGGAGCCCACTATCATAACAGAACATATATATATATATGAAGCAAATGTATGCAACCCAACCCATCCAACCAGTCTCTCCCCCGTACCAACCAGTCTCTCCTATGGGGATCAAGTCAACCCACCCCGCCAGTCTCTCCAATTTGCAGACAAGCTGCCATTTATAAAAAATTTGTGGCTTAACCACTAGAGTATCATATACGGTAATATAATCGGCACACAGCCTTAATAACGATGGCACAAAGCCATCTTTAAATTGGCACATAGCCCATATCAGAATTTGTGGCAATGCCACCGGTCTATACTTCTCTTCATTCAAGTTTCCCATCCCATGCAATATGTGATGATGCAATACACATAACAACATAAAATATCCACATGTATAACAACCATTAGTCTAGTAATTTAATACGATGAATCGGCCCATTATTGAGCTTTGTAATTCAGCCCACTAAGGCATTCTATCAATTCGGCCCATAGGGGCATTTCGGTAAATCGGTAATATTACCCACTAAGGCATTCTATCAATTCGGCCCATAGGGGCATTTCGGTAAATCGGTAATATTACCCACTAAGGCATTCTATCAATTCGGCCCATAGGGGCATTTCGGTAAATCGGTAATATTACCCACTAAGGGTAATTCGGTAATCTCGTAACCCAGGGGTATTTCGGTAATTTACCCTCCAAGGGTATTTTGGTAATTCGGCAACCTAGACTTAACTACTAATGTGAGGCATAAAAATTGAAACTGTCCATCTGCATCATACTGACTAAACTGACTATAATTCGAATTAGGAAACTCGAAATTTAAATCCGTAAATTTTCCTTGAAACTAGACTCATATATCTTCTTACTACAATTTTTCCAGAATTTTTGGCTTAGCCCTTTAATACAGTTTATTCTTTAAAGATTCCCTTGTTTCACTGACCAACGGTTCTGACCTCTCTTACCCAAAATTCAAATATCTCTCTGTACGGTTTTCATATGTTGCTCCCACTTGTTTCTATTGAAAATAGGATCACTAAGGAATCTATACATATAAATTATAACTCTTAATTCACCTTGTACAATTTTAAACGATTTTTTCAAGACAGAACAGGGAACCACGAAGTCAATCAGAACTAGTCTCACTAAAATTAAGATATCATAGAATATACAATTCCTCTTCCTCCTCTGTTTCTTTCATATAAAAATTAGACACAGTAAGCTTTATTTCGATATATTTTTCACTTTCTAACTCCTTTTTATCCTATTTTTCGTGATTTTTTGAAATCACACTACTGCTGCTGACCAAACTATTTCATTGCAAAATATGGTTACCACTACTAATATACGTACGCCCGAGTTGTCACGGATGCCGGTTTCCGATTTCCTTCGGTATTTCAACCAAATCACAGAACATTTCATGCAAACTTTCAGAGAGATATGAGATTACCACCATTTCAAACATGTATTCGGTAGGGTACGGGATTACACACCTTATTCGGAATTCGTAACACGATACTCTCCGCGGCACCTAAAGGTACAATCGGTTAACAATTAGTCCAAAGCCCAATTTACAACTTCAACCAAGTATTGCAATTGATTAACAATCTATATCACTTACCAACAATCCGAGTCTCTTATTACGAGGGATAGGTGATCGGGCGATTTGGTTCCTATAGTGACTGATTAGTCCAAACTATTAATCCATTTAGCAACCAATCGAATAATGAACGATATCAAATAATCCATAAAGAACTCCTTACCTTGCTGCGATTTCCACCACTTGACTTATGGCTAGAATGATATTCAGCCACCCACTAAGATCACTACGAAAGAGTATTGATCACAACATGAGAATGATGGAGAGAGTGACGTTTTGATAAGAAACAAAGTTGACTAACCGAATAATGATGAACATTCATATTCGGTTAGGAAGAAAAAGAACATAAAAATAGAAAGAGGGATATAAGATCACTTACCGATTCGATTAAGAAGAGATTTTCCTACACGATGGGGAACGAAATGATTAAGAAATAGGATGATAAGGGGTTCGGCTATAGAGAAAATCGAACAGGAAATGTGATCACAAAGTGATGTCGATTAAAGAAGAAGAAAAGGTTGATGAAATGGTCAAAAGAGAAAAATGGATGGAGAAAAGTGCTTTGGTAATTTCGGCTATCAAAGGGGAGATGAGCAAGGTGAGTGTTTCGGCCAAACAAAAGAAAAGAATGCACAAATGTGTTGGGAGATTTCGGCCAAAGCAAAGAGGAAGATGGATTTGAAAAGAAGACACAAATGTACAAAAAGAGAAAAGTGTACCTCTCATGCACCCAAAAACTAACAAAATGATCTAAAGAGAAAAGAGAAATTCGGCTCTCCCTTCCCCCTAACAAAACCGTGTGAACTCTAGCCAAAAAGGGTGGATGTTGACCAACAAAAATCTTTCAAAAACATCACCCATGAAAAAGGCCAACAGGCTCCCTATACTTGCCTTTTCTTTTGATTTCTTTCCCTACCTTCATCCTTTCCTAATATCCTTAGCCACCTTGCCAAAATTAAAAAGTCCAACTTGCCTTATTTGCTAGCTTGGCCGACACTTAGGGAAATAATACAAAAAAAAAATTGTCAAAATTTTGCACTTGATGGGATTTGAACCTCCTCCCTCAAAGTCTTTCATGTGGCGCCATATCCCCTTTACCATAAGCTCCTTTGTGCTAGCAAATTACTCATTTATTTCCATAAGCAATGAGGCCACTTACTATATCTCCTTAAAGTGCTAAAATACCAAATTTTGCTAAGGCCCAATTTGAACCCGGAACTTCCTAGAAACCTCGTAACTTTCCAAAATCACCTTCCTAATAAGTCCAACTTGAAATAATGCTGTTCTCAAATTCCCATAAATTTTAAAACGCTTCTACGCTCAAGGTCCAATGGGCCCAATAGGTCCAATTCTACTAGGCCCAATTTTGGGATGTTACAATCATTCAGTTTCCAATAATCAATGCATACTCTCGAACCTATAACTGTTTGAGTGGGAATTAACTCATTGTCATCGTTCCCGACTACAATTAGACCTCCCTTCTTCGAAACACACTGGGTTGGGCTAACTCATTCGCTATCAACAATACATGCATCTAACCATTTAAGCAATTCCTTTTTTACTACCTCTTTCATAGCTGGATTAAGTCTGAGCGTCTACCACAGGTCTTTTTCCTTCCTCTAATATGATCTTGTGCTGAAAAAATGTAGGATTGAGTCATTTAATATCAACAATTGTCCATCCTATCGTTTTTTATGCATTTTCAGGACATTTAATAAGGCTTCTTCCTGTTTTGCGTCTAAACTTGAAGTAATAATTACCGGTAAAGTATTTTGTTTCCCCAAATATCCATACTTTAAATGGTTGGGCAATAGCTTTAGTTCTAATTTTGGGGGTTTGACAATAGATAGTACCATTTTCACTGAGTTCGGGATAATTTGCTCCAGTTGTTCCTTATTCTGTCTCCACCAATCCAATTGAGTTACCATGTGATGGTTCTCCTGTTCCACACTGTCCCCTTCCTCTTGTGTTTCGTAACCCATTGATTCTTTCGCACTGAACTCCAATTGGTTACATTCTTACTCTCTATGTCCTACGGATTCCAGTTCTTGATTTCGTATTTCAAGAAATTCTTCCCAGGTTGATTCATTGATGTTGTATCTTTCCAATATTTCCATTACTTCTTCCTGAGTTTTTGTCCAGATACTTCCCCCTGTCATGATATCAAATTTTCGTCTATTCTGACTATCCAACTCGTAGTAAAAATGTTGTATTTGAACTGCAAAATGTATCCCCCACCTAATATAGACCTAAGGATTGCCTTGAACCTTTCCCATGCTTGTCCCAAAGTTTCAGTGATGCCCTGTTGGAAGTAAAATAATTGCGTGTAATTACTTAGTACCTTAGTCATGGGTAACACCTGACAAAGGAATAACTGCACGAAATCATTCCATGTCGTGATAGTGTCTGGAAGGAGTGCCTCTAGCCACATTTTTTCCTTTCCCTCTAACACAAATGGAATTAATAATAACTTTATAGTCTCAAATGGAATTCCTGTGTAACTAATGGTGTTGCATATAAGGTTAAATTTCCGCAAGAATGCAATAGGATCTTCATTAACATGATTGGCAAACCTGAAATTATTAGAGATCCATGTTAGTAGAGCAAGACTTAATTCAAAATGTGAAGTATGGATAACAGGTTAGGAAATGCTACACCTTAGCCAATTTACATAAAATAATGTCCCCATGACCTGCATATTGTTAGTAACTTATGTGTGAATCGTATCTATAACTTAAAAATTTCCTAATTATTCTAATTAAGTGAAAAAACTAAAATTAACCTAGTAATCTTGCCTCCACGGTATACGTAATAAAATCTTGACCGCCTTCGAACGTACTAACATCTAGAGTATGAATACTGCAATAAGATCTAGAATGAAAAGGCGGTATATGGGTCGAGTTGTAATATAATGCTACAATGAAGTAGGTGAATACTCCGAGGATCATACCTAAAGGAGGCGAAGGCTAGATCAATTTTAACCCACACACTAAAAGATCTAATTAATACTTTTGTAACACCTTTCACCCGTTTCGATTGCCGGAACCGAGCAATAGAATGTTATGAATACAAACAATTTAATATTTAATATTTAATTTTAAACTACTATTAACACACAGATAATAAGTTTATACATAATTCACAAATTTACATATCTTTCAAACATGGTAATTTGAAAATAATAAGAACCTATTTGTAATAACTTATTCATGGAATGGGTTTAAAGAGTAAAATTTCAAAGTTGAAAAGTTGGTATCGATACTGTATCGGTACCTTACAAAAAATAGATACCAATTTATGATTTTGTTTACTATATCAAAACTTAGGTATCAATAATTATTATGTGGTATCGATATTGTATGAAAAAGTATCGGTATTCAAATAAAAATCGATACCAATTTAGTATTCTGTTTGTTTTAAAACGGTTCATATGGTCAGGTACCGATACCAAATGTCAAAATATCGATACCTTATTTCAAAAGTGATAAAATCTCATCCTTAACAAATTAATTTCATACCAAGTTCATCCATAAAGCAAAAGACTATAATTTCACCTATGCAAACATCCAAATATCTAACCAATGTGCCTCAAATGGAACCTCCATTCAAACACCTAATAAATCCAAAACCAAGGCTATGTTCTCATGCCACAAGCATACACCAAATTTTTTGCATTTAAGCTCAAAGAATCACATATTGACTCATATCAAAACTTACCATTCCTCTTACCATTTAAAACATATTCATTTATACCATAACTCAAACACTTTATAAGGTTTATATCAAGTGATCAACTAGCACAACAAGACTACAATACACCAAGGTCTAAAACAAGATCACATATAAACACACAATCAAGACATATACAAATTTTCACCTATTACATGCCATATAAGCCAGAGTAAAACACTTTCAAACTATCAACAAAATTTACCATTTCCATCAAACACAAATATATATAAATATTTACATACCACAGAGGACCACCATAATACTAAATAACCCAAACCATCATATTTAACCTAGGTACATGCCAAAACCAACAAAAAGACCGTTCACCAACATTTGAGTTCAGGATCGTCGTTGGATACTGAGTCGAGGATAGATGTACTAGGTATCCAACCTGCGCACGAGAAAACAAATGTACGCTGAGTATAACTCAGTAGTATTTCTATAATCTGATCATTTAAGACAGAATATAAATACATTTAAATGCTCAAATTAATACTAAATGATACTATGCTAATTTCAATTCAAATATGCAATTTCATAAATACATTTATTTTGCATCATATATTATGCTAATACTAAAACATGGCATTTTCAGCTCATACATATCCATTTTCCATTTTCGTTTTTAATATACATTTCATTCCATATCACTTGCTATTTCAATAGCATTTTTATTTCAATAACATTTTCCATTTCAAAATCAATAATTTAAGTTTACCAATTATTTTCCCTATTAACACGACTTGGACTCGGATGGATACACAGATCCAACCAACACACCAGCTTGGCACCCTGTGCCTAATCAGATAAATCCGAAGCAAATAATTGCGCCCAATGCTATAATAAGTTGACACCCAGTGTCTCATCGGTTAAACCGAAGCAAATTGGCACCCAGTGCTTCATCGAATCGTAGTCGAAGTAACCCTGAACTCTTCCTATCCTATAACATGCCATCTATATTTGACTCAGTCCGAACAGTTAATAGGGTAACCATTTCACATTTCCATACCAATCAATGTCTCCACTTCACATTCATTTAAATTAATCACAACCACAATTATTTCAAAACATTTAGTTGATTCACACATTTATAAAAAAAATACATATACTTCTCAAATATTTACAATCAAATTCTCATAACAATCTATTAATTCAAGTATCCCAATAGACCAAGAAATCTCACCTCAATTACTTTCCATGAACAAACAAATAACTATGCAACAATTTATAATTTAGTTCGGATTATAGAAACATAAACCATAGATTCCAAGCTATTCGACGTCGACCTTGTCTTTCCCCTTCTTACTCGAGGATTCCAGGATAACATTAGCTATGAAATAAAGCAATTAAAATAAATTAATAATACACAACTCAGTTCACGCTAAATTTCAAATTTTATACTACATTTTCATGAACTTCAATTTAGTCCCTAAAACTGGAACTAACTTAACTTCCACAATTAACCTCAAAATTTTATTCTAATTTCACTCTAATCCAAATTTAACTTCTAAATTTTTAATTCTACCTCATAATTTCAATTTTTTTGCAATTTAGTTCCTATTACTTAAAATCAACAATTAACTTCACTATTTAGTTCTTTTTCACCTCTAACTTAAAAATCTATCAAATTAACCCTTAAAGCTTTAACTATTCAACAATGGTAACATCTAAAATATCAAACCATTCTAAAAATTATAACATAGGTCGACTAGTTTATAGTATTGGGATTCCAAAAACATAAAAATTACATAAAAATGGACTATATTGACTAACATATTAAAACTTAAAACCTTGAAATCCTTTAGGCCGTTGATGATGTAACATCCCAAAATTGGGCCTAGTAGGATTGGGCCCAATGGGCTTTGAGCGTAGTAGCGTTTAAATTTTTTTTTAAAGAACAAGAGAATGGCTTTAGTGCAAGTTGGACTTATTAGGTGAGTGATTTTGGAAGGTTAGAGGGCTTCTATGAAGTCTCGGGATCAAACTTTGGCTTTAGGGAAATTTTGGTTTTAGGTGAAAAAAACCCTGGGAGTTGGTAGGTAGGCTTTAAGAATAAAATGTGGATAAAAATGACACAAGTGGAGTGTGTGGTGTAGTGGCAAAGTGACGCCACATAAGAGACAAGGGGGTGACGCCACAGGGAAGGAAGGAGGTCCAAGGTTCAAGTCTTGGCTCTTGCATTTTGGTTTTCTTTTTAAATGGACTTTAGAATTTGGCATTAGATTTATATTTAGTTGCGCATGGCTTTAGACACAAGAAGAGCTTGTGGCCTAGTGGTAAGTGGCGTGTTGAGCTATTGAAGAGAGCAAAGCTTCGAATCTCATGACAAGCAAAGGAGTATTTATTTTGCGGATTGGACGGGAAGAGTTTGAGTTGGATTTAAACTCACGATGAAGGATCCCACATCGGAAAGATACAAAGAAGGAAGGTGAGAAGCTAGCTATATATATAGCATTCTAGGAGGGGGATGAATACACCTTGGAGGCGTTTGGGCACAGGGAGTGGTCAAAGCGCGGATTAGCACCGATTCCTATCGTGTGTGTAACTCTCTACTCTAGTTGTAGAGCGGCAAATCTTTGAAGTGCGGGGTCACGGCAATAGTAGCCACCACGAGCGTCGCGAACGCACGCGTGTGGGGCTTCGACGCGATAGTTGAGGCCATCAGTAGTATTCTTGTGGGTTGAGGCTGCTTAGGCCACGATGGGTCGAAGTGGGCCCAATGGGCCCATGGGCCCAATTGAATAAAATGTATGATGGTGTAGTATATAATAAACTAGACTAGGTGAATCTCCTATACGTGGCTAGATTTGTGTTAGGTGGGCCACACGAGCTTGTGGGCCTGAATAGGCTGAAATCGAGTTTTAGGCCCAATAGTCCGGTACGATCGGAAATGGTAGTTGAGTCGCTCGAGGCGACATTAGGCCTTTGGAAAGGCCATTGCAGGTGCTACCTTTGTGCGACATATCCTTTGGGATTTTTTGATTAAGTCGAATGGCTTTAGTCTTAAAAGTATGGTGTTGGCCGATTGTAGAAAAGGTGAAGGCAAACATTTCGGGATCTTCGGGTTCTATCAATTGGAAATAGATCGTGGTTTCGGGATTTCGCTTAGATCTACAAGTAGTCAGGTGTGTAACTTACACACTTCATAATCGTTGTAAACTTGTTAATAACCTAAACTATGTTAAAAGCCGAAACTCTGTAGATTTCGATATGATACCTTTATGGGTATGAGCAAGGATTTCGGGTAAGTCCGTTTTGTTAAGATTACGGTACATGATTTCTGATGATATTATCTATGTATGTTCGATATATGTCTAATGATTAAGCATGATGGCATGAATGGTATGTGCATTACATTATTGTGGGTGATATGAGAGGAGGGGGAAGATTAATATCTGTGACTTTGGGTCACCAGTGGTTTGGCACCACCAGTGGTTTGGTACCACAGTTGATTTCGTGACTTTGGGTCACAAGAGGTTTGGCACCTCATAGCGACTCGTCCCAGTGGTTTAGCACCACAGTGGGTTGGCCCCACATTTGATAAAACGAGATTGTCGCTAGTGATTTGGTATCACAACATGGGTTGGCCCCACATATGGATTATTCGTGACTTTGGGTCACCAGTGGTTTGGTACCACATTATTATTGATATCGGTGACTTTGGGTCACCAGGTGGTTTGGCACCACCAAAGTGGTTTGGTACCACACGGGTAGAAAACTGGAGTTGTGGATGGCTAGGTTTGGGTGCATGATGTGTTTGCTTGATTATGATTTGTGTAAGCATGTTGCAATAATCGGGAGGGGATTATGCATCGAGTCTTGGTGACTCACCTTCTCCCTTATCTTTTCAGTGTGATTCGTAGATCGCGGATGAGGAGCCGGGTGGACTCGAGGTGACCATGCGATAATTGCTTTCTGGCTTTACATGGACATTTGATTTGGGTATTTTATTTTAGATTCTGGTTTTTATTTGGGTTTGTAACAAGGCCTTTAAATTATGTTTTGGATTATTTTATCTCGCCTTGGATTTGGTTTTAAATATGACTAAGTAATTACTTGATTTGCTTTAATAACCTGATAATCAAAGTTTTTAAACTAAGCTACATAACGAGTTTTCTAAACTCTACCATCGGGTAATACAATTCACATGATTTCAAAGCAACTTAACAATTTCCACTATACGTATACTCGGTTTTCCCCAAACACAAGCACTCGAAGAGTTTTCATCGAAAATAAACCGGTAACTTTGTTTTCTTGAATCGCTTTCACTCTGTGACATGCCGATCGGTCGTGGTGTGTTGACCGGGTTTGGGGTGTTACAATTGTGGTATCGAGCCGAGTTCAAAAACTTCGGTACTGGTTTGGGTTAAAAATGTTTTCAAAAGTTGGTTTGGAAAATGGTTTAGAAAATATATCTGCTTTCTTGAAGTATGGCACCCGAGTCCCCGCACCAAATCTGTAAGTTCTCTTATTTTATGATTGTTGATATGATGATGTTATAACTGTACTTTTGGTATTTGCTCTGTGTGTGTTTTGGTTTGGATAAAGAATTGGTTGCGTATGGAAGATTTGTCCGCTTTAATGGCTAGGTGATTCTTCGAGTATGTATAGGAGTTCTAAATTCTAGTTAAAAGTATATTAGTGTTATTAAGATCAGAGTGCAGCAAGCATGAGCATAGTGTTGTAGGTTGACGTCATTTGATTGTTAGTTAGTTGGAAATTTCGAGGACGAAATTTCTTTAAGAAGGTAGATTTGTAACATCCCGAATTGGGCCTAGTAGGATTGGGCCCAATGGGCTTTGAGCATAGTAGCGATTAAATTTTTTTTTAAAGAACAAGAGAATGGCTTTAGTGCAAGTTGGACTTATTAGGTGAGTGATTTTGGAAGGTTAGAGGGCTTCTATGAAGTCGCGGGATCAAACTTTGGCTTTAGGGAAATTTTGGTTTTAGGTGAAAAAACCACGGGAGTTGGTAGGTAGGCTTTAAGAATAAAATGTGGAGAAAAATGACACAAGTGGAGTGTGTGGTGTAGTGGCAAAGTGACGCCACATAAGAGACAAGGGGGTGACGCCACAGGGAAGGAAGGAGGTCCAAGGTTCAAGTCTTGGCTCTTGCATTTTGGTTTTCTTTTTAAATGGACTTTAGAATTTGGCATTAGATTTATATTTAGTTGCGCATGGCTTTAGACACAAGAAGAGCTTGTGGCCTAGTGGTAAGTGGCGTGTTGAGCTATTGAAAGGAGCAAGGGTTCGAATCTCATGACAAGCAAAGGAGTATTTATTTTGCGGATTGGACGGGAAGAGTTTGAGTTGGATTTAAACTCACGACTGTGGGAAGGATCCCACATCGGAAAGATACAAAGAAGGAAGGTGAGAAGCTAGCTATATATATAGCATTCTAGGAGGAGGATGAATACACCTTGGAGGCGTTTGGGCACGGGAGTGGTCGGAGCGCGGATTAGCACCGATTCCTATCGGTGTGTAACTCTCTCTACTCTAGTTGTAGAGTCGCAATCTGGCCAAGTGCTTGTGTGGCAATAGTAGCCACACGAGCGTGCGAACGTGCGTGTGGGGCTTCGACGCGATAGTTGAGGCCATCGAGACTATTCTTATGGGTTGAGGCTGCTTAGGCCACGATGGGCCGAAGTGGGCCCAATGGGCCCGTGGGCCCAATTGAATAAAATGTATGATGGTGTAGTATATAATGAACTAGACTAGGTGAGTCTCCTATACGTGGCTAGATTTGTGTTAGGTGGGCCACACGAGCGTGTGGGCCCGAATAAAGTGAAATCGAGTTTTAGGCCCAATAGTCAGTCCTGCGATTTAAATGGTAGGTAGTCGAGTCGCCGAGGCGACATTAGGCCTTTGGAAAGGCCATTGCAGGTGCTACCTTTGTACGACATATCCTTCGGGATTTTGTGATTAAGCCGAATGGCTTTAGTCTTAAAAGTATGGTGTTGGCCGATTGTAGGAAAGGTGAAGGCAAACGTTTCGGGATCTTCGGGTTCTATCGATTGGAAATAGATCGTGGTTTCGGGATTTCGCTTAGATCTACAAGTAGTCAGGTGTGTAACTTACACACTTCATAATCGTTGTAAACTTGTTAATAACCTAAACTATGTTAAAAGCCGAAACTCTGTAGATTTCGATATGATACCTTTATGGGTATGAGCAAGGATTTCGGGTAAGTCCGTTTTGTTGAGATTACGGTACATGATTTCTGATGATATTATCTATGTATGTTCGATATATGTCTAATGATTAAGCATGATGGCATGAATGGTATGTGCATTGCATTATTGTGGGTGATATGAGATGAGGGGGAAGATTGATATCTGTGACTTTGGGTCACCAGTGGTTTGGCACCACCAGTGGTTTGGTACCACAGTTGATTTCGTGACTTTGGGTCACAAGAGGTTTGGCACCTCATAGCGACTCGTCCCAGTGGTTTAGCACCACAGTGGGTTGGCCCCACATTTGATAAAACGAGATTGTCGCCAGTGATTTGGTATCACAACGTGGGTTGGCCCCACATATGGATTATTCATGACTTTGGGTCACCAGTGGTTTGGTACCACATTATTATTGATATCAGTGACTTTGGGTCACCAGTGGTTTGGCACCACCAGTGGTTTGGTACCACACGGGGTAGAAAACGGAGTTGTGGATGGCTAGGTTTGGGTGCATGATGTGTTTGCTTGATTATGATTTGTGTAAGCATGTTGCAATAATCGGGAGGGGGATTATGCACTGAGTCTTGGTGACTCACCTTCTCCCTTATCTTTTCAGGTGATTCGTAGATCGCGGATGAGGAGCCGGGTGGACTCGAGGTGACCATGCGATAATTGCTTCGGTTTTACATGGACATTTGATTTGGGTATTTTATTTTAGATTCTGGTTTTTATTTGGGTTTGTAACAAGGCCTTTAAATTATGTTTTGGATTATTTTATCTGCCTTGGATTTGGTTTTAAATATGACTAAGTAATTACTTGATTTGCTTTAATAACCTGATAATCAAAGTTTTCAAACTAAGCTACGCAACGAGTTTTCTAAACTCTACCATCGGGTAATACAATTCACATGATTTCAAAGCAACTTAACAATTTCCACTATACGTACATCGGTTTTCCCCAAACACAAGCACTCGAAGAGTTTTCATCGAAAATAAACCGGTAACCTGTTTTCTTCGAATCGTTTTCACTCTGTGACATGCCAGATTCAGTCGTGGTGTGTTGACCGGGTTTGGGGTGTTACAGATGAGCTCTTCTCCCACCTTAACATTCAAAACTTTGCATGAAAAGAGAATGGAAAATTCTCTTTCATTCCACTATATATCATACTAACTTTCATTTTGTTTTTATTTTATTTTATTATTATATAACATATATATATTAAGTTAACATAATATATATAATAAATATACATATATACTATATCATGACCATCCACTTTAAATGAAACAATGGTATAATTACTTCCCAAGTCCCTTTAGCTATAATTTACTTATAATTTAATTATAATTCAGCTTTTATCACTAACTTGATTTAGTCTCTGAACTGTAATAACTCCTAATTCTGTAAAATTACTTAACCAAAATTTTAATTCACCTCTAATATAACTCCATAAATATTTAATGAAAATATTTACGGGTCTGGTTTACGATAACGGAGTCTGAAACTACACTTTTCGTCACCACTGACTATCGGGTCGTTACAACTTTAATCAAGTTATAGAATGGAAACGTAAATAAGAGACTTTTGGGATTTTTATAATACTAATAATAAAAACAAAATAACATAAAAGAAAACTAAATTTCAAAAGATAGAAAAAGTAGAAGGAATCAAATCTGATGATGGGTGATTATTTTGCTTCGCTAATCCCAATCAACTGTCGTTTTGGGTTCCTCGTCAACCAACTAGTCGCTACCCTAGCAAGATCTTCCGATCTTCCACTAACATAATGAGTCAACAAGGACTGCTTATCTTCCGACCTCACAGTTCAGACTGGCTTGGGGTGAAGGTGTTCACGGATGAGCAATACCAATTTTGGGTTAATTCCCACCTTGATGACTTCTTGGGGTTGTCAGGCCTAGGGTTTGTTTCACGCTCTTCCTTTCCCAAACAGTTGATCCATTGAGTAACCCTACAAAACAGTTAATAGATCATGCCTCCACTTGCTAATCCCCTATAGAAGGATTAGTTCATCATGGCTTTCATAAACAACATGGAATAGATGGAAGAATAAAACATGTTGAATGAATTAAAGTGTAGAGTTTAAGAAAAGCCTAATTTATGTAAATAATAACATGAATCTCGAGAAGTTGATTGTCTTTACAAATCAAATCTCTTGAAGGAAAACAATGAACAAATAAACTAAACTCTAAAAAACCAAAGAAAGAAATAAAACGAAACTAAATCTAAAGATAGAATCTAGGTAAAAAAATGGAATGCTCCCTATAACATGTGCCAAAGGAGCCTATTTATAGCCTTCAGGTGGCCGCCATCCTTAACCCTAGGTCAGCTGACGTTCCCGAGCTTTACGTTCAATTATGCGGACCAAAACGCCCCTGCTTCATGTTTAATTTCCGGCCTAAAAGTTAGGCTCGAATCTGGTGTGTCACATGGAAGTCAAAACTTGTTTGAGAAATACAGCCTCTTTGTTAAAAACCCAAAACACTTAAGCAATTCATGTCTAATTTAAAACGTAATTATCTTTAAAAACCTTTTCGTTTGCGGAAGCATATTTGAAATATACAATTTACGAAAATGTGACATTTAGAAATAGAGTTGCAGAAGCATTTTGAAAACGTTGCGGAAACGTAGATAAAATGCAAGTATTTTTTTGAAAGAATGATTGATGAGTCAATAATCAAGGTAGTGAACTTTAAAACCGTGACTTTTGAAAATATCGTTTGATAGTTCGAGTGAAAACTTCCGTGTTAAAATATTTATAAAATTTATTATGAAATCCATTTGTTAATCGCTTTTGGAAAACCTTTATTTAAGTTTTTAGAAAAATTCTCGTTTTAAACAATTTAAGCAAAATAATAAGTATATCAACCATAAAGCAAATAATAAAACACTCCAGAGGCCTTATTACAACTTAAACCAAAATAGCAAAATAATAAAATAAACCCAAATAGAAATTTAAATATTCAATAACACCATTTCTGAAGTATGGCCTCCACCGAGTCATCCATGGGCCCAAGTCCTCGTCACTGAGCATTACCTACAAGGGTTAAGAAAAAGGGGGGTGAGTTACAAGAACTCAGTGTGTAATCCCCTTACCGTCATCCACTGGGTCTGAACCCATTTAGCAAAAATTTGGGCCTGAGCCTATAAAGCAATATATTGGGCCTAAGCCCTTTTATGCATAATAATGTATCAAATAATTCATATGAATGTAATGTAATCCCAAACCAACCTAATAATCCATCCGCTACACACCACCCGTACCATCCATCACACCTGTGGGGATCTTTTGTCAACCCACCCCGCCAACACACCAATCGCAGGCATTTAGCCATTTATATCAAATTCGAATTGTGGACAAGCCACCAGAATAACAGAATATACGTGGCTTAGCCACCAGACAAAATGTGACAGAGTCACCAGAATATGTGGTAGAGCCACCAAATTTCACTTCTCCGATCATCAATATCCCAATCCCATGCAACTTATGTAAATGCAACATACATCGTAAATCATAATATTTACAATATAACCACGATAATTAATAACTCAGAGATTTATTACAAATAATTTGGCCCATTAACACTTTACAAAATCGGCCCATTAGGGCATTATATCAAATCGGCCCATTAAGCCATGTATCAAATTGGCCCATTTAGCAATATATCAATTCGGCCCATTAAGCAGTATATCAATTCGGCCCATTAAGCAGTATATCAATTCGGCCCATTAAGGCAATCAATCAATTCGGCCCATTAAGGCAATATAACAAATTGGCCCATTAAGCAATATAACAATTCGGCCCGTTAAGGCAATATAACAATTCGGCCTTTTAGGGGCATGTCCGTAATTCAGCCCATAGGGCATTTTCGGTAAATCGATCCATAAGGACATTTCGGTAATTCGGTAATCTTACCCACCAAGGGTAATTTGGTAATCTCGCAACCCAGGGGTTTTTCGGTAATTTACCCTCTAAGGGTATTATGGTAATTTCGCAACCCAGACTTAACTACTAATTTGGGGCATAAAAATTGAAACTGTCCATTTGTGTCATACTGACTAAACTGACTATAACTCGGATTAGGAAACTCGAAATTTAGATCCATAAATTTTTCTTGAAACTAGACTCATATATCTTCTTACTACAATTTTTCCAAAATTTTTGGCTTAACCATTTAGTACAGTTTATTCCTTAAAGTTTCCCTTGTTTCACTGTCCAACGATTCTGACCTCTCTTAACCAAAATTCAAATATCTCACTGTACAGTTTTCATATGTTGCTCCCACTTGTTTCTATTGAAAATAGGCTCACTAAGGAATCTATACATATAATTTATAACTCATAATTCCCTTTTTACAATTTTAAAAAATTTTTCTAAAACAGATCAGGGAACCACGAAGTCCATCAGAACCAGTCTCACTAAAATTAAGATATCTCAGGATATAAACTTCCTTTTCCTTCTCCGTATCTTTCATATCAAAATAGACACAGTAAGCTTTAATTAGATATCTTATTCACTTTCTAATTCCCTTTCTCCTATTTTTCATGATTTTTCGAAATCACATCACTGCTGCTGACCAAAATTGTTTCATTGCAAAAATATGGTTACCACTATGAACCTACGCACGCCCGAGTGATCACGGAAGCCGGTTTCCGGTTTTCTTTGGTATTACGACCAAATCACAGAACATTTCATGCAAACAATCAGAGAGATGTGAGAACACACACCATTTCAAACATGTATTCGGAAGGGTACGGGATTACACACCTTATTTTGATTTCCTAAAGAACCACCCTCCGTTGATCCTAGAACAATACCAACCAAAAGTTAGCCTCGGATTTCCAAAAGATTCATACTCAACGCATTGCTTACACTTGAATCACTTACCACTATATCCGAAGAATTTTCAAATAGAATATATCGAGTGATTTTGTCCCTAAAACATAATCGATTAGTCGAAACTTCAATCCGATTTGCAATATAGCCAAATAGAGATATAACGAAAAATCCGAAAATAAACCCCTTACCTTAATGATGATAGATCCGACTTCAATCGTTTGACTCAAGACTAGAGAGGGATCGGCAAGAATGTGCTTTACGACCACACACTAGATCACTACGAAAGGAAAGATGATCACGCTTAGAGAGAATAGAAGAAATGATGTTTTCGGTTAAGAAAACCATCCCAAGACAAGGGCACAAAATTCGGCATGGAGAAAAGAAAAATACAATGATAGAATAGAGTCACTTACCGATTTAATTAAAGAAGATGTGTTCAACTCGCAAGATGGAGAAGAGAAGATGATTGAAATTCGGCTATCAAGAGAAATGACCAAGAATGCATTGAAGATTTCGGCCAAAACAAAAAGAGAAAAATGGACAAATGGACTAGGAGATTTCGGCCAAAGCAAAAAGGGAAAAGAGTTTGGAAAAGAGACACAAATTGCTCAAAGAGAAAAAATACCTCTCATGCACTAAAACTTAGCAAAATGACTAAAGAGAAAAGAGAAAATTCTGCTCTCCTTTTTCCCTAACAAACCGTGTGGCATCTTTTGTCCAAAGGATAGATGTTGACCCAATTATCTTTCCAAAACATCACCCACAATATTAGCCAACATGTTCCTTTCTCTTGCCATTTTCTTTTAGTTCTTTCCTTCACTTCTCCTAATTTACCTCCCTACCATATTTCCTTAGCCACCTTCCTATAATTAAAAAGTCTTCCCTTGCCTTAAATATTACCATGACCGACTCTTGGAAAGAAAGCACAAAAAAATAAATCCAAAATTGCAATAGATGGGATTCGAACCCTTTCCCTTCATGCTCCTTCAAGTGACACCACATCCTCTTTACCAAATGCTTATTTATGCTAGCAAAATGCTCACTTATTTCCTTAAGTCATAATGCCACTTACCTTCTCTCCTTAAAGTGCCTAAATATAAAAAAATTACTTATAGCCTATTTTGAACCCGGAACTTCCTAGAAACCTCGTAACCTTCCAAATTCACTTAACTAATAAGTCCAACTTGAAATAATGCCGTTCTCAAATTCCCATGAATTTTAAAACGCTTTTACGCTCAAGGCCCAGTGGGCCCAATAGGTCCAATTCTACTAGGCCCAATTTTGGGATGTTACAAAAAGACTCAATTCACACATTTTATTAGATGTAAGTAAGACTAAAGAAACTTAACTAAAATGTAACGGAAATGCTTGTATTCAGGCTCTTTAAGTGCGAAAACTAGTTTAATCTACTACACCAAATTATGGTAGATCAATACCTTTGAACATTCTTTTTAATTTAGGGTGGCCATTCTTACTAATCTTGAGTTCTGATTTATGTAATTAATACTCAATTTTGAATATGAGCAATATTGATCCAAGATGTTCTTTACTTCATGGCATGAATCCCTAATAACTTTGAAGAAAAGAAAACTATTGTATTAAAAAATAATATGAGAAATCGGAATACTTCCTCTACCCACTTTGAATTCATGTATCTTTTTGTCATATTCTGATTTACAGATCATTAAGGAAAAAAACGTTTTGGCATAAAATAAAAAAGATAAGGTGAAAGTGGGTCACTGTAACACCCTTTGCTCGACTCGATTATTAGGTTCAAGCTACAATATGCTACATTCGTTGCCGGAGCAAATACATACATTTATACACTATTCGATCATTCAAACATGTAAATAAGTATAATTCACATTCATAATATATTACACAATCATTTTATGGTCCACACGAGCTTAGAAAGCTCTTTTGTTAACCCAAGTATGAATTAGGACCAAAATGTAAAGTTTTAAAAATCTCAGGTTGACATCGCGAATTCATAATTTCCTCATCGCGAGATTGTCAACTCAATGAGTTATGCAGTGGCTTCATGTATATCCATGTCGTAATGACATGTACATTTACGTTGCGACGCCACTCACTGTCAGATGATGTTGCGACTTCAAGGGCTCGTGATCGCGACGTTGCCCCTATTTTTGGCAAAATGTACATTTGGCACCTAATTCAAGTGTTTCCAATCCCAACATATCATCATATCCATTCATATATCAATTCTTCCTATGCCAAAACAATACAATTAAACTAAAACAAGTCTATCTCTCTTAGAACCAACCATTGAACATAATACACTAAACATATTTTTCATTTAAGCATATTCAATTTCCAGTTCAACCATTCATATCTAAATGCTTCATTTACCAATTCAAATAGGATTCATTATGCAAATTAAGAATTAAGCTATTTAAGGAACTAACTTGACATGAACTAACCAAAACATTCACTAAGCTATTTATCATGCTTATCATTTCTAAACATTCATCAACCTAGCTATTTCAAGTAATTCATTTGCAACCTTTAACATATTAATCCATACAAAACTTGTGATCTTCATTCACAAAGCCATCAACCTTGACCAAATCATACAACTATAAGTTAAATACCATGTTAAGCATTCAAATTTAATCATTGCCATATTTACCATACAACAACTAAGTTAAAATTATTGTTTGCATAACAAAGAACCTTATGTACATGCCACAATATCTAGACTCAAAATGAACATATATCTATCATCTCGTTGATAGTGTGTGCTTCACGCTGATCAAGCTCGACAAGTTTCCCAAGGTGACAAGCTACCAGGAAAGGAAACAACTAGAGTAAGCATTAAGAATGCTTAGTAAGTTCAAATGGAATTACTATACTTACCTTGATCATTTTAAGCATAACAAACTACCAATCATTTTGACATTCAAAATGGCTATCGTTGAAACATATTGGCACAACTAGATATATATATATATATATATAAACATTAACAACCAAATAGGTTAGTCATACTTACATATCATAAGTAATATTATGAACATTAAGGAAATCACACAACACATATCAAGTTAGAAGTATACCAATCCGTTTCCAATTAATTTCAAGTTTCCCATTTTAATTAGATTGAATATCGCCCGGTGGAACTATAGTAAAATGAATTCTGATACACGGGGGAATAAGTTGCTCACACAAGTTGACATTATATCAGGGTTGCTCACACAAGCTGTCATTTTATCAAAGTTGCTCACACAAGCTAACTTATGTTAGGTTACCCTCTCGGGCTAAACCTAAATTACATATAACTCGAAAATCTGCAATAAATGCTAGACCATGTTATAACTTGTAAAATCCCTGATCAAGCGTGTGTATAACCTTACTGGCATGCCAAACATATCCTAACCTTTTACTAAGTTCACACGGGCTTCATTTCCATATATACATCATTACTAATCCCTGTATCTTCATTTGCATGTCTTTTAATTAATCAATTTTCACATTTGTACCCCATACTATTACATAATAACCAATAAACACATGACATTTGAATTTAGTCCACAATTAGCCATACATGCCAAATTTACTAGATTTCTAATTATATCTAAACATATATATATGAAATAAAAAATAAAATAAAATAAACTAGTAAGTTCCATATGAACTTACCTGTTCAAAATGTGAAAAGGGAAGATACTTTAGGGACTAATCCTCAATTGTAGCTTTTCCCCGAATAACTTCACTTCGATCCAATTCTTGATCTATACAATTATTTTATGTCACCAATAAATACCAAATATTTCCGTACTATGCTATGATATGCATGATCCTATAGAAAAATTCTTTTTAATTTCCCCCAAAATTTACATGTTATTCAATTTAGTCCCTAAACTTGGGATAAGCTTAACTTTCAATTCTTAGCTTCGGATTAAAATACGATTTCATATATTCTCATTAGAGCCTTATACGTTTTATTTATAATAAGATTTCATGAAATTTTTTACATTTATTCAATTTGGTCCCTACTGTAACAAAGTTAACAATAAGCTAAATTAACTTTACAATCTAGTCTTTTTCATATTCTAAGCTTAAAATCTATCAAATTCAAGCCCAATTCTTCAAGAAATCAACAATGAAAAATTTATAAAACTTTAATAGTTTCACAGTTTGGTACATGGTCTAGCTGAATTAAGCTCCCATGATCTCAAATTCATAAAAATTACAAGAACATGAATTAAATTTACCTACCAAATCATGGCCAAATGATTTTAAGCTTCCTTAGGTTTTTCTTCTTCATGGATGGCAAGGAGATGAAGCTGAAGGATGGATTTCACATGTTTTCCCACTAACTTAGTTTATATAGTTTTATTAAGGTTTAATTAAACTAATTTAATTAACATAATCATGGTTTAATTAACTTAATCTAACTTTAATCAACTTTAGGGGATTTTACCATCATCATCCACATTCTCCTATTTAAAAATGGTTCGATTGTCATTTAGGACCTTTGGCTAATTGCTATTTTAATCCTCAAGCCTTTTGTCAATTTAAAATATATAACGATTGAAACTTTACAATTTAGTCCCTGAGCCTTAATTAACTATTAATTCAGAAAAATTACTGGACCAATCTTTAATATATTTTATATTATCTCCATAAATATTCATATTAAATATTTTATATTATCTCCATAATTGAATATTTATGGACTCGGTTTATGGAAATGGGGTTCCGAAATTGCAATTTTTGATATCACTAAAAATCGAGTCGTTACAATCACCTTGCTTAATGCCCCTTCTAGGGTTAAATTAACTTGTGGGGTCCCCATTAATAACAATCTGATAGGATATCGTCGATATGCATTACATAATTAAATTTATCCATTTCTCATCAAACCCCACAGCACATAGAATTGTTCAAACAAAATTCAAATTTAACCTATCATGCGCCTTATTCGTATCAAGTTTCAGAGCTCTTATGCACCATTTGCCCTTCCTCTTCTTCTTTTTTATAAGATTTAGCAATTCTAATGCCAGAATAACATTATCACTAATTTGGCTACCTTTGATGAATGCATTTCGAAACAAAGTGATTATCTCATTGAGGATGGAAACCAAAATCTTAGAAATAACCCTATAAACCATATTGCACAAGCTTATTGGGCGAAAATGTCCCACCTTTTTTGGACATTTTCCTTATGGGATTGGCATAATGAACATTTTATTTAATTCATTTAGTTGAGGAAGTTGAGCCATGGATCTGTTACCAACAATCCTACCACATCCCAATTATAACGAAAGAATGCATGATAGCTATTCGGTTCAAGTGCTTTAAGAGGTCTCAAATCAAACATTGTTTTTATAACTTCCTTTTCTGTGAATGGAGAATTTAATAAATATTTTAGATTCTCTAGTATCTAAGGAACCTCCAAACCAATTTAGAAATTATCAATTGCTTGTGAACTATTTTGATTCGGTTGATTATAAATACTTATTCTTGGGGGGTTATAAATGCTTTTAAAATAGTCTTTAAAAAAAAATTCAACATCATATTGGCATTCAAATAATTTACCATTTTCACCTTTTTTGTAAGTATAATGAAAGAATGCAGGATAGTTATTTGATTCAGGTGCTTTAAGAGGTCTCAAATCAAACATTGTTTTTATAACTTTCTTTTTTGTGAATGGAGAATTTAATAAATATTTTAAATTCTCTTATAGGAATCTCCAAACTAATTAAGAAATTATCAATTGATTGTGAGTTATTTTTTTTATACTTATTGTTGGCTTCACAAGGTATCTGGGAAATTGTGAAGTTATTGATTCAGAATTATGGGGCATTCTCGATGGGTTGCAAATTGCCCTTGATCGTGGCTTTTGGAAAGTTCTCATCCGGACAGACAATCTTGAAGCGGTTAATCTCATTCATGAAGGAGTTCGTGAAAGTTCTAATTCTACTTTAGTTACGAGAATTCTTTACTATTGAAGCAACTAAGTCATTGGAATCTTCAACATATTCCAAGAGAAGAAAATGGAATTGCAGACAAGATTGTCAAGCTTAGGAGAGACAGGGAACCTGGGTTGCGGTTAATTGATAAGGATTATATATTGAGTTTTCTCAATGTTTGATCTTTGAGTTGTATTTTCTTTTTTTCACCAAAAAAATAGTCTTTAAAAAAATTTCAAATCATATTGACATTCAAATAATTTACCATTTTCACCTTTTTTGTAAGTATTGTGTTCGTGATAGTAGCGGAACCAGAAAATTATTTGGGGCGGAACTAAATTGTATATTTTTATGATAGTAAACATGCAATTTCATTATTTTAATAGTCTATATCTTTATAATTTTTAAAGGATTAAATCAAATTTTTATCATTTTTAGGAAGATCAAATTACAATTTTACTATTACTAATTTAAAATTCTATAAATTATAAAAAACTTAAATGATAAAATTTTCATTTTAAAGGGATAGACCTGCAAGCCCACCTGGCTCCGTTCGTGAGTCTTCTTTTATTTGCTAAGTCAAAGAGAAGTTTAGACTTTAGTTTTGGGCCTAGTGATATTGGGTTGGGTTTAAATAAGCAAAGCAAATATTACAAGATAAGAAAAAGGAAAACCGTAATAGTATTTGAAGTTTGGGAAATAGGGCGAACGGGGCAATGCCTTTGGAATTTGGAATTGGGGAATTTGCATGCAATTAGGTATATTGAGAACTTCTGCTAGTGTGAGTTGTTCAAATCCGCCGCCGTTGGTGTAGTCAGTATTCGGCCTTTCGGTTCAGCTGCAGGGAATTGTGAGTTTATTTAAGTAGCTGCTAAATTGATTCTCAATCAAAGAATCAGATGGCGATAGCAGGGGCAGGGCAGCTTAATCTGAACGAGTCGCCCTGCTGGGGATCAAGAAGCGTCGATTGTTTCGAAAAGCTCGAGCAGATTGGAGAGGGTACCTACGGGTCCGTTCTTCTGCTTTTCCTTCCTCTTATTTACTTATTTTCAATTTAGGGTTTATGTTTGTTTCTCTATTTTTCTTAAATAGGGCGTTCTAATTTCTCTTTGCCTAATAACCATTCACTGCCAGTTTAATTCAATTGCTAGTACTATATGTTTTTGCAGCCAAGTTTACATGGCCAGGGAAATAAAGACCGGTGAAATTGTTGCTTTGAAGAAAATACGCATGGACAACGAGAGGGAAGGAGTATGTTCTCGCCTTATACATTTATGTTTCATATAAATCAAAGAAATCATAGCTAAAAATTGCTCTTTCTCAACAAACTTGTACAGTTTCCCATAACAGCTATTCGTGAAATTAAAATTCTGAAGAAGCTCCACCATGAGAATGTAATTAAGCTCAAAGAGATTGTTACTTCTCCGGGTAATTATACGTGCTCGTCATTTTGCAATTGCCCCTTTTGCTCTTAATGCATTTATTGATTTGACTCCTACTTCTTAAAATTACTCCTTTAACCTTTCCTTCATATTTTCTGGTTTTATATTATTTTTAATTGTAGGTCCGGAGAAGGATGAGCAGGGGAGACCAGGCAAGTGTTGTTCCATTCCTGATTAAGGTGTTATCGTCTCACACTTAATATTTGCTATGGTTTAACTCTTTCCCTTTTTTGCATTATAGATGGTAACAAGTATAAAGGTGGAATTTATATGGTTTTCGAATACATGGACCATGATTTGACTGGCCTTGCTGATCGACCTGGGATGAGATTTTCAGTTCCCCAAATTAAGGTAACCCATTTTATAGGCAGAAAGGATAGAAGAGAGAGAGAGAGAGGGAGAGCACTCTGCATTCAATCATCATAATTTTGTTCTTCTAACCATGCTACCCTTTCTTCCAGTGTTACATGAGGCAACTTCTTACTGGGCTTCACTATTGTCATGTAAATCAAGTACTTCACCGTGACATCAAAGGTTCTTACCTGCATACCTGATATCCCCTTGTTTAATATAATGTTGTCCCTGACTATGAAATCCAAATTAAGGTTCTACTTATTCATTGATGCAGGCTCAAATCTTCTTATAGACAACGAGGGTAACCTCAAGCTTGCTGATTTTGGTCTTGCCCGTTCATTCTCAAATGATCATAATGCAAACCTTACAAATCGTGTTATTACCTTATGGTACAGGTATGTGTTTTTTAATCCTTGGGTTGAACTGTGTTGATGCAACTTTTGGTGAGAGGACTTAGAGAATGGATGGATCATTCGGGTGATCGATCTGCAAGGACAGGAAAAGATATTAGAAGGGCACCCGTGTTTGGACTTCAGAGCACCCTCCGATGCTCTAGTCAGTATAGGTTTTACCGTTCAAGGACTAAGGGTTGAGTGAGATAGAAATTTAGCAGGGTTAGAGAGCTTACCTTATTTAGTGAGTACCTTTCCATATTTATAGGGTCTCTGTTCTCTGCCCAAAGACAAATGGGCAGATGTCCAGACCTAATTTCCATCACGGGGAGCAGATCCTATCTTTTAGGGCCGTTAATTTCCTCATATTTCATATGTTCTTTGACTGAGCTAGAGAATTTCTGTAGAAGTTTCTTGATGCTAAAACTTTTAGCAGGTGTGAACACGGTGTTCACACAAAGGAAAATTCCTTTTGGGCCTGGGTGGCCTGGGCCTCTTAGGCTGATCCTTATTGGATCCTTCAGTCCTTGGTAGGCTGCTGAGATATTTCAAGCCCGAGTTTGTGGAGTAATAACTAAGTGTTTGCTAACAACCTTGGAATGTATTTAATGAAAAAAGTACTAGTGCCGTGTTTCCTTCTCATTTTTGTTAATTTTCTCAGACCTCCGGAGCTGCTTCTTGGAGCAACCAAGTACGGTCCAGCTGTTGATATGTGGTCTGTTGGTTGCATCTTTGCTGAGCTCCTGCATGGGAAGCCTATATTTCCTGGAAAAGATGAGGTTAGTTGCTTTATTTTGGATTAAATTATTGAATTTTATAGAAAGATACGACATAATTGAAGGTTGTTACATCTTATACCCTAGAATATCCAATCAATGTTGTAGAATCCTGGTTGCATTGATAGCTGAGATCTTCTTTGATACTTGTAAAGTGTTCTGGTCATTTATATATATATTACTTCTTGATGATATAAGTGTAAATCTCTTACTTCAGAAGTTGAGCATTTTGATGAAAACAAAAAGAAGCTCCCAAGAAGAAAATTGAAATAATAAATTTGAGCATTGATATCATCTCTTTTCTCCCAATTATCCGTATATCTGCCTTATGTTTTGCTTATTTGCATATCTGTTTTTTTTTTTTTTTTTTTTGCCTTCACCGATTTCTGTATAGCAACAAGCAACCAATCAGTCCAATTTGCTTTTTTTTTTTTTTTTTTATGTAGCCGTTGCTAGAATATGAAAGTATAGTCATTTCTCCATCTATCAGAGAATTATTTTCATAAGAGGGAATTACTGGTTTATTTGTATAGCCTTGTCTATGGTTTGTTGAAGTTTTGGATGGAAACTAGATCTTACAAGTTATACCAGTACAGGGTTATCATGTTAAACTCTGGGTGAAAATTCACTCCTAGACACACACACACACACATGCAAAATCATGTGCGTACACATGTACTCACTCATTTGCATATTGAAAGGTATTCCTATTTCATGGGCCTTTATCTGGTAATTGCTTGCAAGACTCCAGTATGAAATGCTATACTGGTAATTGTTGCAGCCAGAACAATTAAACAAAATATTCGAGCTGTGTGGAGCACCAGATGAAGTCAACTGGCCTGGGGTTTCTAAGATTCCTTGGTACAACAACTTCAAGCCAACAAGGCCAATGAAGAGACGTCTCCGCGAAGTTTTTAGGCAGTAAGTTCACTTACACTGTCATGTAGCACTTTTCCCCCTCGAGAAGTTTTTAGTCATAATGCTGATATGTGGGGTCAGGGAACTGATCCTTGGCCAATGTACCCTCCCATTGGTGTCATGTTCCTGAAACTTATTTATAGATATTGTTCTACTTATGCTGGCATGTGATATTTTAAACTCTTGAGTATTTGTTGAAATTTATCTTATCACTGACATACATATCTGTCAATTTGCTATAGTTTTGATCGTCATGCTTTGGAATTGTTGGAGAGGATGTTGACTCTTGACCCTTCTCAGGTACCATTTGGTATATTTGTTTGCTTTATATTCATTTATGCTTCATAAGAATCACAGGATTCTTTTCTCTGCTTCAGGTGATCCTTCACTTTTAAATCATATGACTATTGAGTCTTGACTTAAATCTCAGGGTTCATTTGCACAGGAATTGTCTTCTCTCTAGCCTTTCAGATCAAAATGATTGGTTAGATGGATTAAACTGAGGAATTTGCTGTAGTTTTCTGTAGATATATATTTTTCCCAATCAAACTGCCTATGTAGTCCAGTTGCTTCATCTGACTAGAATTAAGCCAATTTACGTTCATCAATTTGCTCAAACTTTGAAATGTAGAACTGTACTATTGATTTAGTAATTGCAATCAAGAAAAGCTCAAGCACTTACCTTGCTCTTTGAAAGTTAGCAGCTAGTTCTCATGTGATTCTATTCTCTTTGTTCAAAACATAGAGAATTTGTGCCAAGGATGCCCTTGATGCCGAGTATTTCTGGACTGACCCATTACCGTGCGATCCAAAGAGGTTTGCTTGGATTTCCCCTTTCTGGTAACTTCTTATCTTTTTCATTTTTATGAATTATTAATGTTTCCTTTTGGTTCAGCTTGCCTAAATATGAATCATCACACGAGTTCCAAACCAAGAAAAAGCGCCAGCAACAGCGACAACATGAAGAAAATGCAAAGCGGCAGAAACTACAGCATCCACAACCTCATGCTCGGCTTCCGCCAATTCAGCAGTCTGGCCAAGCACACGCACAAATGAGGCCTGGACCTAATCCACCCTTGCATTGTTCTCAACCTCCAGTTGCTACAGGGCCTGGCCACCATTATGGGAAGCCTCGTGGCCCTGCAGGTGGGCCCGGAAGGTACCCCGCAAATGGAACAAGTGGGGGATACAATCACCCAAACCGCGGTGGTCAAGGTGGCGGGGGTGGTTATAACAGTGGGCCATATCCACCACAAGGACGGGGGCCACCATATGGCTCAAGTGGTATGCCTGGTGCAGGTCCAAGGGGTGGTGGGGGTAGCGGTTATGGAGTTGGAGCTCCCAATTACTCGCAAGGTGGGCCGTATGGAAGTTCTGGTGCTGGACGTGGGTCTAACATGATGGGTGGAAACCGGAATCAACAGTACGGGTGGCAGCAATGAAGTTGCGATTTGATGATGTATGAATGTAATGAATGAAGTTGTGATTTGATGATGATGATATTAATGTAATCAATGGCACGGTATAAATAATTAAAGTAGCAGCAGCGTGTCACGTGTATTTTGTCGTCAAAGGTTAAAACTGAGTGAGAACTGAGAAGAGAAGCACTGATGATGTTAGCCGACGCCTCTATGGAGTTGATTGCCAAATGCGAATACATTACTGGTTCTGGTTTTGGTTCGGTTGGCAAGCTGCCTCCCCTTTTACTCATTAGCTTTAAAAAATTTATTTGCGACTTTGGGTTTTAATGCTTTCCTTATAAATATACTTATACGTGACATTAATTCAATTGAGTTCAAATATTTTTCTTTTTTTTTCTTTAATTTTTACCCAAAGATATTTTATGTTTTTTATTTAAATATTTTTCTATAAAATATAACTATGGTGTCACTTGAATCATAACACGCCCAACTTTAAATATATAAAATTGGGTAAAAGAACCTTATAGGTTCCTGTACTGTTGATAAAGGAGCAAACAAGTCTTCTAGAAAAAGCAGTTACGTAAAATGTAAGTACATTGTTAAAATTATTATTTGTAACTGAAATCATCCAAGTGGATAACATGGTAGATGACTTCTCGGTTTATGGTGACTTGAAACCATCCAAATGCACGACATGGTTGATGGTTTTTCAGTTTACGATGATTGTCATTAATGGTGTTGACATGTCATTATAGAATATTAATAATTATATATGACGTGGAAATTTAAAAGGTTGTGGGGTCAGAATGATTATTCAATAGTAGCCGATAAGTTTGTGCAATGTGATTTTTAAGGCGGCTATTACAATAATTGTCAGTTGTCTACGACCAATCTTGGAGAAGCTCATTTTGCCTAACCATTCTAGTTCTATTGCTAGTCGTCACATTACGAATAACATTGTAGAATAAAATTGTAGTGGCTTAAGAGGTGATTCATTTCATGAGGATTACCCGTGAGCCTTGTCAGTGGATGGCCATTAAGGTGGACTCGGAGAAAGCGTACGATAAAGTTGTTGGTGGGTGGGGATAAAAATGAACCTATGGGAAGTTAACTGAATGCCTCAAGGTGTGTAATCATGCCATTATCTTTAAGGTTCTATTCACCTCACCTATACTTTGGTGTGTAAAAAAGTTACTAGTAAATGAACCTCAAGGATACAATGAAACTCAATGAATGTTTATATTTTGCACTGGCAAAAATAGTCCACTGAGCATTGAGCGAAGCATAGCAAAAGAATCAATTTCTATAAAGAACTTCTGCAATAATTCTTTATAGAACAATATTTGAATACAAAAGATGGTGAGAGAATAGAAATAAATGTTTTCCTATTTTTGTTTGTTTGTACCAAACGAATGAAAGTTCACTCTTATTTATAGGAGTTCTCATGCCTCTTCATAAAGACATAACTAACCAATATGCTTATTTGAATAGTCACATCTATTACCAATGAACTTAACTATTCAATAGATATATATTTGAATAGTTATAATCCTTTGTTAATTAACCAAATGATCTTATCAATATGAATAGTGGCAACTCTTGGTCAATAGCCAAGTAATATAACTTTTGGATCACTTGTAACCTTTCATTTGTAACTACTGGAACATTATAAATATTTTGAAAATGTTCCAACAAGAGTGAGATGGGATTTCCTGAAGGATACTCTTATGTCACGGGTCGCACAAAGGAGCTTGTAGTTGGTGCGCATATTTCAGACCCTTCATGTTCTCTTAGGGTCATTTGACCCGTTAAGATTGACCCATCACTTGGGAGAGACTCAAGGCCCATCTACTTGAATCCTGGTTGAATTGAAACACTATAGTAAATTGTATTTTACTAGGATAATTCTTGTAAACCCTAAATGATAAACATGTTTACAATTTAAATCCCTCAGGGTTCTCTTATTGTAGATGAGAACTAATTACAACCATTAATTCGATCTGTACCGTTGGATATGGGGGAACTCAACTATAAATAGATGTCCCCCTTCATTTGTAAACACTTCATTCTTTCTAAGCTAAAGAAATATTTGAGAGCATTTAATCAATTACTTAGCGTGCACTTTCTTTTTATGTATTTCTTTGTTCGTTCATAGCTTCTTCCTTTTCAGAGTTTGCTTCCGCTTTTCTTCGGTGTCTTAGAGAATTTCTGCAAGAGTTTTTGGTTTCCGAGAGTAAGGATGACTTATGCAGATTTGATTCCAAGGAATCGCCTAGGGCCACGCGGTTTGCCAGACAAAAGTTCTAGCCCCGTGACACTTACATGTGCAAGGCTTCCATCCTCTCTGGTACAATTAATCATGCACTATGTTTCAATAGCTTCTTCTTAAATTATATGGAATAGAGAGATTACAGAGTCCTTTCGGTCAACTCGAAGAATATGGTAAGGCAACCTTTTGTTGCCATATTTGTTTGTGATGTGTATGGAGTGACTAAGGAACTTAATTAATTAGGAGGTGCAAAGTGGGGCATGGGTACCAATTAAACTATTTAGAAGATGTCCGGAGATATAACATTTATTTTTCACAAATACTTCGTTTTGTTCTGCAAGGCGAATATGTATCATGCGGACTTAGTGAGTTGTGCGTTGTCTCTCTTCTGTAGGTTCTCGGGGCACAAGGTGAGTGTGCCTAGAACAAAAAATTATTTTTCAAAGTCGACGAATGACAAAGTTGCATTGGCAATCAATGAGAGACTTGGGTTTGTGCGAGTTTATGACTTGGGCTTCTATTTGGGTACTCCTCTATTTCATTCTCGTGCTACCACAATGTAACAGCCCGTTTTTGGGTCAAATCGGAACAGTAGTTTCAGGACCACAAATCCGAAGTTAAAATATTTATTTTATTATTTTATTAAAGTTTAAAGCATGATAGAATTATTATGTGAAAGTTTCGTAAAGAAATTTTACCGTTTAAATGCTTAATTCGGTAAAAAGGACTAAATCGCGTAAAGCGTAAAAGTTGTGTTCTATAAGCTAAAAGTATCTAATAGCTATATAACATTATAGTAAAGGTCCTTAAGTGGTAAATAGGCCATTTATGAGTTAGTGGATGATAGTGGAGTGGCATTTGGTGTAATTACTAATGTTTTTAAAGGATATTTTGGTAATTAGTTAATAAAGTTAATGTTTAATAAAAAAAAATGAAAACCATCATCTTTTCACCATTTCTCCACCGAAAATTAGAAGGAATGGCAGCCATGAGAGAAGCTTTTGGTTCGGCCAAGCTTCAAATGATTGGTTAGGTACAATTTTAGCTCCGTTTTTAATGATTTCTACGTTTTTGTGATCGTTGCAGCTAGTACTAGCTAGCCCGTGTCTTCGATTTCAAAACTGTTAAAGATTTTGATAGTTGCCATTGATGATATTATGTGTTCTTTGATGTTTAATTGTGAAATATGAATATTTGATGTTAGATTTTCATATTTTATAAAGTGTTTTTTTGATGAAAATGCAAATTAGGGATTAAATTGTGAAATATTGAAATTATGTGGTTAAAAGTGTGATTATTTGGAAAATGTGGGCTGCTAAGGCAATAAGAAGAATTCGGCTAAGCATGGGTAGGATGAAATTGCATGAAATTGTGATTTTATGTGATAAGGACTAAATTGCAAAAAAAAGTTGAAATAATAGGGGCAAAAGTGTAATTTTGCCAAAATGTGTAAATTGTGTTAAATTGAATGAATTAATGATTAAATAAGTAAATTTTGTTATTATATAGATTGAGAAAAATGAGATTCGGATCTAGAACGGGGGAAGATAAAGTATCAGACTAGTCGATCTGTTCCGTCGTTTTAATGATCGAGGTAAGTTCTTATGTTAATAAATACTGTTAAATTGTGCTATAAATTTATTATTATTTTTGAATTGAATTATAATGCTGATTGGAAATGAGTACGAGCACAATCGACAGAGTTATGACGTCCGGAAGTCCCGTACGAACCTCAAGAATAGCTTAGGATGACATTAGGATTACCGGGATGTGATTTCGTGTAAGACCATGTCTGGGACATTGGCATCGATATGATATTCGTGTAAGACCATGTCTGGGACATTGGCATCGATATGAGATTCGTGTAAGACCATAGCTGGGCTATTGGCATCGGTATACTATAACATGTAAGACCATATCTGGGATATGGCATTGTATGAGTTATACGAGATTTCCAAGTATCCTTAGCTATTCCAAATGGTTCAACGGGCATAGTCAAGATGAGAATGAAAGTACAATTGAATTAAGTAATACAGGTATGTATAGAACCTATATGAGAATAGAATAAAGGTAATTTGGTGAGTTTATAATGTATCATGTATCTGAAATGTGAAAGATCTATGTATAAGTATGTTTCATGCCAAAATGTGTTTATTTGGCTATAATGAGGTATGAATTGAATGATATGTGAGATATGAGTTATAGTTGTGTTAATTAAATATAATATGGCACATATTGTGCGAAATACCGTTATTTGATGATATTTAACATGATTCATATTTACTAAATAAGATGTGTTAAATATTGGATTGAATCAAGTTATTTATATATATATTTATTCATGTACATGTAAATGTGAATGAATTGGTGAGAATGTGATAGATCTATATGAACAATGATATGAGTAAACATGTGAAACTCTTGGTTAACTATGTAAATGAATTCATGATATAAAGGTGAAAGCATATGAGGACTGATCGTTGTGTCACAGTCTTAAAATTTATAATGAGAATGATCGAGCCTAAAAACTAACAATGACAACGATTGAGGCAAGTGTACCTATCGAACAGTAGTATAGCTTAGTGGCAAGATCGGATTGTCGAACCCAAGGGAACCGAAAGTACTAATACTAACTTTCTTTTTATTATTTAGCCTTAAAATTGAAGTGAATCGGTTTAATCTAGAAAATTAACTAACTACTAAGCTAAAGACGATGAGACAAAAAGAATGAAATTAGGGAAATACTTGTGGGAAAAACCAATTGATTAAAACAATACCCAAGGAAGAATCCACCTAGACTTCACTTGTTATCTAACTCTGAACCAGACGATTTATTCATTTGACTTGATCCGTAAGATTCCCTAATATATATTAACCCCTCTCTCGAGGCGACTAACGTCTAACCCTAGGTTGATTAATTGAAATCTCTTTCTAATTAAAACCCCTAGAATTGCATTAACTCGATCTATGGACTCCCATATTAGGTTTCACCCTAATTCGGCAAAATCTCGTCACCCTATCTCTAGGCGTGCGATCAACTCCACTTAACTATGCTAAATCTACTCTTAGGCAGGGACTTTTGCTCCTCCACCTAAGCACATCACACTTGAATTAATATCCCGGAAATATCAACACAAGAATTGAGAACACATAATTAAGAACAAATCAAATATTTATCATATAGTTTAGCAAACGATAACAAGATTCATATTAGGTTTCATCCCCCTCAGGTATTTGAGGGTTTAGTTCATAATGATAATAGAATACATCTCAAAAGAAAAGATAAAACAAAACATAAGAAAAACTCTAAAACCCCAAGGAATTGAAGAGAGATCTTCCGTCTTGAGTATAACTCCGGCTTCTTGAGATGAATCAACCGGCTTTCTTCAAGTAATTTCTACAATTCGATCTTTCTGCTCGGCTCTTTGGCCTAGCCGGGCGCCCAGAAAGTTGGCCTCTAGGGTGTTTATATAGGCTTGTGGAATGTGTTTCTTTACCCCTAAGTATCCTAATCGAGTGAAATTCCTCTCCTCCACTGGCAGCGAGGACACGCCTGGCACACACGCCAGTGTGAATCATGGCCAGGCCGTGTTCAGGCGTGATTAGGGAGGCACGGCCGTGTTGCTTGGGCCCAGGCCATGTCGATTTCGTGATTTGGCCTATTTGGCCCGTTTTAAGCCCGTTTCTCGTTCTTTTCATCCTCCGGTGGTTTCTTCAGTATAAAACATGAAAACAAAGGATTAAGAGCACCAAATTACACAATTCAAGGCTTAAATCACCCAAAAGCATGCTAAATGTGGGTTTAAAATATGTTACTACTTCGGTTTATCAAATACCCCCACACTTAAGCTTTTGCTTGTCCTCAAGCAAAATTCTCAACTCATAATTAAAACGAACTTCCTTGATTCATAATATTCATCAATAATGTTTCATCATAATTTAAAGATAATTCATACATGGATAATTCAACTCTAAGAGTCCTAAAGATTCAAACATTCCAAGTCATACATTTTGTAGCATGAAAACATAGGTGTTTCCCCTCATCTAAATAATTACCTCTGATTTAAAATTGACAAGGATTGACATCCTCACTAAAGATTCACTCAAATCACTCGAGGTGTTTAAGGTTAAAAAATTAAGCACTCATAAGTCGAACATGAAAAGTTAATCCCATAGGCTTGCATGAGAATCAAATCTCCACCACTATAATATGAGATAATACACAAATCAAAAGGTCTTTAACAGGGTTGTAACGGGGCTTGGGTTAAGGTGTGGATATAGGTCAATTAGAAGGTTAGAATCGAGATTGACTCGACAAATTACCTAACTGTAAAACAATGAACTGATAATAAACAATTACATCAATTGAGAACTTGTAATAATAATACTATTACTAATACGAGCTTCTTTTTCAACTATTGGGATTTAAACGTATAAGCTCACTTAATCACAGAACTAATAATGAATATACTTCGACTTCTTTTTCTTTTTTTTTTTAAGAACAAATCAAATATATATAATAATTGATGAATTTACTATCAAAATCAATAGGCAATCGATCAAATCAAATCTTGATATAAGGGTAGTCAAAAGGAATGGTGATAACAAAAACAAAGGGTTTTGGGATAATATTAGTGGATGAGTCAATAAAAAGGGTTGTTAGGATCAACGGGGTTCACTAGGGGTTAATAAAATGGGTAGGCTTTTTAGTGGAGTGAGTGGGTTAAAACCTAGGTGCCTTTATCATGTTAGTATATCAAATCAAAGGTGTGGTCTCGACATGTATAATCGATGCAAGTTCTAGAATAACAAATCAATATTGACACACTCATAATCAATAAAGTGAGCAAGAAAAAGAATATATGCTCTATAAGGCTCAACATCTCACAAAAATTATGGCTTTTTGATTTCAACCTAGCAAATTTCAAACTTCAAAGTAATATTCAAATTTAGGTAGACAACCTAAAAAAAATTTAATTTTGAAAAATAGACTTATCCTGCTTGATTCTCTAGTATCTTAAAGTTTAAATTATCAATGCACAATTATCAATGACTTAATCTAAAATATATCAATAAAAATCATAAATCACAGGAAATTTCATTCTAATCATAATATGAGAAACTTACTTAAGAAACAAGACATAATTCAGGATTTGAGAATAATGCAAAAAGTTTGGTCACCTACTTTCAGGGATTTGAGAATAATGAAAAAAGTTAGGCACCTTTTTAATTTCACCCCCCCACACTTAAGATGTACATTGCCCTCAATGTACAAAGATATATAGAAATTTATAAAAGAAAGGGAGAGATGAAACTTCCTAAATTTGGATGGGTTCCTTGAGTTGGAGGTGTGGAAACTTGATTTGGAGGTGAAAGAGAAGTTGGAGGAGGCGTCTCTGGCGGTGGTATGGTAGCCGCCTACAATTTCTGCGCTAGATGAAGAAATTGGAAAGCTCGTGAAGAATTAGCCAGGAGATAATAAGAATAATTTGACTTATACTAATTATATGTTTAAAGAAAAGCAAGCTAAAGTGAAGGAAAATAAAAAATGAAATAAAATTAAAAGAAAAGATTAATGGACCGAAGGGTCCTTATTGTTGGATGGTTCGCGAGGGGGGTGTGATTTCTAAGGTCGCGGTGGTGTTGGCAGTGGTCGTGGTGGGGGTGTGATTCCCTAGCAGCCTGTAGAACCTAAAACCAAGAAACTAAGATAAAATAAACTAAATTAAACATAAGAGAAATAAAGAAAAGGAAAATAAAGGAGAGGAGAAAGGAAAAAGAAAAATAGAATGGTCTCAAAGACCCTTGGCTTGTCGAATAATTGAAGCGGTCGACATGAACTTATATAGATCGATCTCCCACAGGGAGACTGTGCTTGGATCCTTCCGTTTCTTTGACATGGATGTGGTGTAGCTCAAGGGCTTTGTAGATGGAGGAATAGAGGAAAGAATGGAGGGGTTGGGAGGGGAGGGTGAATGTGAGTAGGGAAAAAGGGATAGGGAGTGGGTGAGAAAAGGGAGCAAGGAGTGTTTTAAATAGAATTTTCAAAACTGGTACATCCCCACACCCGTGTACCAGGGGCGTGTTGGGTCACACGGCCGTATCGCACGACCGTGTTGTGTTTCGTTCGTTTCTCCCACGCCCGTTTCGTGGTCACCACGCCCATGTAGGATCAAACAGTGTCGACCACGACAACATCGCACGGTCGTGGCTAGTTAGTTGGAGCCCGTGTGTCTTCCCTCAGTGTCGGCCACGACCATATCACACGGCCATGGCAATTTATAGTCGTCTGTGATCTGGGAATCTTTCGTCATTGGCTCGTACTACCTCTGCTATGTCAGTACGGAAGTCCGTAGTATCCACACGGCCACGCCCGTGTGCAAGGCCGTGTGGTCTGAAAATCTGCACTTTGGTTAGTTTAAAATTATATGCTGAAAAGGAAAAATAAAAGTAAAAATAAAAAATGTAAAAATTAATGGAGTTAGTGCTCGGGTTGCCTCCCGAGAAGCGCTCGTTTAAAGTCTTAAGCTAGACTTTTCTCTCATTCGTATAATCAGGGTGGTTTGAAAAGTTGAACATCTTTCCTCATGCTATCTGTCCTATTATCCATGTATAATTAAAGTCGAGTAGCGTTTATTTTGAAAGTGCCAAATATAGGATTACTTATCTCGACTGTTCCGTATGGGAAAACCTTGATTACCTTAAAAGGGATTTCTTTGTTTGTATTAGGGTCAGGAGGAGATATTCGAGGGTCTGTTTTATCTAACAATACCTGGTCTCCTATTTTAAAGTGATTTGTCATTCATACGAGCTCGTCTGGTGGTTCCCTCGGTTTCTCTTCGTGTATCCCTAGTGTTTCCTTGAAATGTGTCTTCCACTCGTCTAGTTCATCAACTTGATCCCTTCGATCCTCAGGAGTTGTTTCTTTGTTGGCATTGGGTCTAGGATCGGGTTTAGTTGTGTTTTTTTGTGGTGCTTCCTGCAAAGAAGGGTTAACCGAATGGTTATCAATAGAATTTACTTTCTCACCTTGTTTGCTCGATGTTCTAGCCGAATCGAGAGCTCAAGGGTGACTGTTTAAATCACCTACACGAGTATGAGTTCACTGCGTCGACATCAATTTTAGTCTGCGGTTGCTAAAAGGGCCTTCCTAGAATTAATGGGATGCTATTGTCCTCATCCATGTCTAAAACAACAAAGTCTACTGGGAATACGGATTTATCAATCTTTATTAGCACATCTTCGATTATACCCCTAGTAATTCTAACAGTTTTATCAGCTAATTGAATGCTCATCCTAGTTTGTTTGGGTTTCCCTAGACCTAGTTGTTTAAACATTTTATAAGGCATGACATTTATGCTTGCCCCTAAATCAGCTAACGCATTATCAATAGATAAACTACCAATTAAGCATCGAATTGTAAAACTCCCTGGATCTTTTAATTTTTGTGGTAATTTATTTTGGAGAATTGTTGAGCACTTTGCGTTGAGTTCCACATGCGATTCCTCGTCTAGCTTTCGCTTGTTTGTGAAAAGCTTTTTTAAGAATTTACTTGAATCTGGCATCTGCGAAAGAGCTTCAAGTAATGGTAAGTTAATATGTAATTTCTTTAAAATTTTAAGAAACTTACCGAATTGTTCCTCTGTGTCGTCTTTCTTCATCGCCTCAGGGTATGGTATACGAGGTTGGTACTCTTTAATTACCGGTTTTGACTTTTTACTTCCTTCCTCAACCTTACCTTCTTCTACCACATTCTCTTGCCTTAAATGAGGCTCATCTAACCCTACATTATCATGAGTTGATATGGCTTGAATCTGCTCCCTTGGGTTAGTTTCAGTGTTGCTTGGCAATCTACCTTGTGGTCGTTCCATCAAGATCTTGGTGATTTGCCCAATTTGATCTTTGGGCTCTTGTGTCGATGCTTCTTGTTTTTCAAGTTTTGTTTCTATACTTTGGAAACGTGTTTCATTCTTATCGCTATATATTTTGTCAAGATCTCCTCAAGGTTCGGCTTCTTTTCCGTGGGTACTACTGCTTTGTTGGAAATTTGGAGGGTGTTGTTGTCTTTGATTTCCTTGACCACCCCATGAAAAATTGGGGTGGTTCTTCCAACCTGGATTGTAAGTATTGCTATAAGGGTTATTTTGATATCTAAAATTATTACTTACATAGTTCATTTGTTCGCCTTCTATGCCATGTCCGTAGGGTGGGTACTCAGGATTTGCCACACCTCCACTTGTTTCGCATTGCATAACGGGTTGTACCTGTAAGGAATTACACAAACCATCAAATTTTTAGTTAACACATCTACCGGTTCGATAGCATGGTTATCGCGTCGAGGTTGAAAACATCGCAGCTTTCGTGGGCTTTGTCCTCGTGACTTGCCACCGATAGTTATTTAGGACATCTCTCTATAAATTCATAAGTCGCTTGGTGTTTTATTATTCAGAGTTCCATCAATTTCTTTGAATCGATCAATTGCCTAGTTGAGGGGTTCACACCGTTGTAAAAGTTTGGACCAGAGCCACAAGGGTAATCCATGGTGTGGGCATCTTCTCAATAGATCTTTGTATCTCTCCCATGCATCGTAAAGTGTTTCTAAATCCATCTGCACAAAAGAAGAGATATCATTCCTTAATTTGGCCGCTTTGGCTTGGTGGAAAATATTTTAATAAAAATTTTTCTGGTCATTTGTTCCCATGTAGTAATTGATCCTCGGGGAAGAGAATGCAACCACTGTTTAGCTTTATTCCTCAAAGAAAAGGGAAATAACCGAAGTCGGATGGCATCATCAGAAACCCCATTAATTTTAAAAGTGTCGCAGAATTCCAGAAAATTCGCTAAGTGTGTGTTAGGATCCTCATCCTGCAAATCATCAAACTGAACGAACTGTTGTATCATCTTTATAGTGTTAGTGTCAAAACCAATTTTTTTAATGAGTTTTGAAAAACGGGAATCAACATTAAAAAATATGGAGTCGCCACCAATCCTTTTTGTTTAGGTGTGATTGGGTCACCTATAAAATAAATTTTGGTCTGCGAATTTCAAGAAGAAAATAGGTTCGGGAGTCGGTTACGCACGAGGAAGGATTAGCACCCTCGCAACGCCCAAAATTGGTACCAAATTGATTAATTGATGTCCTAACGCCGAAAACTTGAAAAGATTCTAGATTACGATCCATTTATTTAAGATATATTTGGACAGAATCATATTGGATGCCGAAATTTCTTATTTCAAAGAAATAAAATGTCGTACTCAGTAAGTTAGGGCACAACATCTTATATTCTCGAAATTAGATTTATCCTTCGACATTCAACACTCATACATTTAAAAATAAGAAGGATATTCAAATACTTGGGTCAAATGAAAAATCGCAACCCAGTAAGTTAGGGCACTATTTCTCAAAATTCCCGAATACGGAATATTGCCTTTGTTCTTTTGAAATTCTTATCTCGAGATGATAAAATATCACACCCAGTAAGTTAGGGCGCAATGTCTCAACTTCCCGAGAACAAGTTTTTTTATTTAAAATATCATGCATTTTGATTTAAGAGAGAAAGGATACTCGGTTACTAGGTTTTAAACAGGGAGAATCGGAACTCAGTAAGTTAGAGCACGATTTTCTCGAAACCACTAAACACGAGCATTGTCTTGCGATTTTAAAACCGAAATGACATTAAAACACTACATCTTTTGTAAGATACAATGGAATACTAATACACAACGCAATATATTAATCCATACATCAAACATTACAATAATGAATCACAAATAGTTAATAGTTACAAATTAACAAATTACAATTCATATGCTAGCAATAATCATATAATGAATTTCAACATTAGCAATTGAAGAAAATGGAGCAAAATAATATATAACTAATCATGAGAAATGAACCAAAATCCATCAATAAATAAGTTTAAAACAAATTGATGTAAAAAAAAATGATTCAAAATAGATAAATAAAATCTAAAATAAAGTCCATAAAATAATTTAATATAAGAGATGTAAAAAGTTTAAAACAATATATAAAAGAGAAAATTATGATATACAACAATTTTAAAGTAATAATATATATACAAAAAAAAAAATTAATATGAAATTAATAACATATACACATAAAATAAGATAGTTTAATACAAATTATATCTATATGTATAAAATACTACCTAAGAGTATTTAATTTAGATATTAAACAAATTATTAGAGAGAAAAAAAAGGATAATAAAAGAAAAGTTTGAAATCAAATATTCATATAATAAAATAAAAAATATATAAAAATATATGAAAGTTTAAAACAAATTTAAAACATTGTAAAATCAATAAAAGAGTTTAAAATAGTTTATTAAAACAACTTCTGCAAATAAATGATGAATAAATTTTATAAACTAAAAAATACTTAATTGAAATAGGAATAAAATTAACATGCTATTTTATAAAAAATTTAAACAAAATTAAGGACTAAATTAAAATGCGCTCAAATAATCGGGGGTTAAAATAGCAAATATTTAAACAATCAAAACGCAATGTATAGATAGGACCAAATTGAGACAGAGGAAATATTATGGGGTAAATTTGTAAATAAAAAAGTAACAGCATTAAAAGATAAAAAGAGCAGAAGGACCCGCAGCATAATTATCCCATCCAAAGGAAAACGCGCGGATCCTGTCTTCGGGTCGGGTCGCGCACATGGGCCAACATGAAACGGCGCCGTTTTGGGCGTTTGAAGCTTGCCCCAAAACGACGCGTATTGGGGACATTATATAAACAAAAAAACTTCACAAAAAAATCATTTATCCCCTCTTTTTAAAAAAAAACTGAACCCTCTCTCTCAAACTCCCCCTCTTCGACCTCTAGGCTAACAGAATTTCTGGCGAACAACCGCCGCACTGACCGCCGATCGTCGGCGCCAGCGCCACAGCCACGTCTGATGGCCGCGAAAAGACGCTCTGGCGGCCCCTTTAAGATCTCGGCCTTCGGAGCCCAAATCTGGCCTCAAAACGATCGGAAAATAAACCGGTGAGACCCTTTACCCTCTCATTCCTTTGTTTATTTCGTGTAAAAAATGAAAAATAATAACTTAAAAAGAAATAAAAGGATCACCTTAAAAAAATTGTTCTTTGATTTTTTTTTTGTATTTCCACTGTAAAAAATCGTCAAGACCCCCTTACAAATTTTTCTTCGGTTTTATATATAACCGAAAAGAAAAATAAAGGTAAAAAAATAAAAATTACAACTATTTTTCTTTGTTTTTTTGTTCGCTTGCTTTGTGCTTTCTTTATTATTTGTCCTTTTCGCAGGCGTGTGTCGCGCAGTGGAGGGTACGTGGCTGTACGAAGGCTATACGAGCGGTGTACGGAGGCTGCGGCACGCGAGGCTTGCGTGTGGGGCTGCGGCGCACAAGGGAAACCCTAGGGTTTCCTGGGGTTTAGGTTGTTGGGCCATTTTAGTGATTTGGGCTAGGTTAGACATTGGGCCGTGTATTGGGTCTGCTTTTGGGTTAAAAAAACTGTTAAAATGGACTGTTTATTTAATGGTTTTTTTTATTAATTAATTTGGGTTTTTAATGGTTAGTTGGGCCCCGGGCAGATTTGGGCTCCTACAGCTGCCCCTCTTTGCTCATTATCGTGTAACGAGAATGGAGCAATGACTTTAAGGAGGGCCAAATTTGCCCGGTCTTGTAAGATCTTGACCTCTTGGCAAGTAGCCTCACCGCGTCTTTCAGGGTATGGGAAATGATGTCTCAACTTGCTCTAGTAGAATTTCAGGGAGAAGAGATTTGTAGCTTCCATCTTCTCTACTGAAACTTTAAGGAAGTATAGTTTGACCCTCAATAACCTCAGGGAGAAGGGATTCGTAGCCTCCATCTACTCCACTGGGACTTCGAGGAGAAAAGACTTGTATGGCTTCGATCTGCTCCTGCAACTTCAGGATTGCCAGATCTGCTATCTTCAATCTGCTCCTGCAACTTCAGGATTGCCAGATTTGCTATCTTCAATCTGCTCCTGCAACTTCAGGGAGGCAAGATTTAATGTCTTCGACCTGCTCCTGCAAACTCAGGGATGTTAGACTGATGGCTTAAATCTGTTCCACTACTGTTTAGGAAGAGCAGATTTGCCGTTCGATCTTAGTCCACTACTGCTTAGGGTGACAAGATCTACAATCTTTGACCTATTCCACTGCTGGTCAGGGAGATAGGGTTGGTGGCTTAAATCTGTTCCACTACTGCTTAGGGAGACCAGATTTGCCGTTCGATCTTGGTTCCCTACTGCTTAGGGTGACAAGATCTACAATTCTTGAACTATTCCACTGCTGGTCAGGGAGATAGGGTTAGTGGCTTAAATCCGTTCTACTACTGCTTAGAGAGACCAGATTTGCCGCTCGATCTTGGTTCCCTACTGCTTAGGGTGACAAGATCTACAATTTCTGAACTATTCCACTGCTGGTCAGAGAGATAGGGTTAGTGGCTTAAATCTGTTCCACTACTGCTTAGGGAGACCAGATTTGTCGTTCGATCTTGGTTCCCTACTGCTTAGGGTGACAAGATCTACAATTTTTGAACTATTCCACTGCTGGTCAGGGAGATAGGGTTTGTGGCTTAAATTTGTTCCACTACTGCTTAGGGAGACCAGATTTGCCGTTCAATCTTGGTTCCCTACTGCTTAGGGTGACAAGATCTACAATTTTTGAACTATTCCACTGCTGGTCAGGGAGATAGGGCTAGTGGCTTAAATCCGTTCCACTACTGCTTAGGGAGACCATATTTGCCGTTCGATCTTCGTTCCCTACTGCTTAGGGTGACAAGATCTACAATTTTTTTGAACTATTCCACTGCTGGTCAGGGAGATAGGACTGATGTCTCCGATCTACTCCTGTAACTTCAGGATTGCCAGATCTGCTATCTTCGATCCGCTTCGCTCAGAAAGGCAAGATCTTCGAATTCACTGATGTTGCGACAACATCCTCTAGGGGACCTGTTCTGTAAAATCAGTTTTATGTTTATGCCTATGCAAAATGGTTAGGATGCAATGATTAGAATGAATCTAATGCTCCTAACGAAATGTATTATGGATGACATTTGTATGAATGCAGAATGTCGTGAGAATGGTCTTTTTACAAGATTAGGATGCGATGATCGGAATGAATCAAATGCCCCTAAATAGATGTGTCTTATGGATGATATTTGTATGAATGCAGAATGTCATGAGAATGATTTCTTACAATTAGGATGCAATGATCGGAATGAATCAAATGCTCCTAACTAAATGTGTTTTGCATGAATGCAGAATTTCATGAGAATGATCCATTTTTACAAGTTTAAGGTGTCATCGTTCATGTCTATTAAGGCTTTATCACTGATGTATTATGCTGCCATCTTTTTCGGCCGGTATTTTCAACAGAAAACTCAAGAAGACGATTATATCTTGCTCAATAGATTTGCCCCACTGTAACTCCAGGGTTCATCTCATTGTGACTTAGGGGTATAAGATCTGAATCGTATCCACTGCAACTCCAAAATGTAGTATTTGTTTCTTTTTCCATCCATCCCATTACTATTCAAGGGTACAAGACTTGTATCATTTTCCATCCATGCCACTGCAACTCAGGGGTAGAGGACTGTAACTTGTTCAGCCAACTGATCGCTTCCCAGGTGACTTAACCACATGTGTATGCATGATATTTACATGGACGCAGAATATCATTTTGCTTGCGAATGATTCCCCTTTTATACTTGGGTTAACATTACCCAATTTTCGTCAAGATTGTATCACTGACGCAGTATCCTGTCGTTTGGTTCAACCACCATTTTTGACCAAAATCCGGAGAGATAGTCTCAGTTTAGACTCTTCTTTAAACTTGATGAGTTTTAAACAATAGTCCTATTTCAAGTTCTTGTATTATCCAGAAGCTTCCAGAGTAATATGCGAAACTCCTTTCATGAAAGTATTATTAGTCCACTAATCGTTATTTCAATGCAAAATTCTTGGAATAGATTATAACAATGGACAAGAAGGAAATTAATTAGGAGCATAGCTCGAAACAAATAAGCTAAACAAAGATAGCAATCGTAATTAAGAAGGAAATTTATTGTGCACATATTTTGAAAAATATAATCGCGAATAACAAATTTAAAGTGGGTAAAATGGAAACTAGGTGCCCCAGATATCGCAGCCTGAGCTTCTCTGTTCCAACTTCTTGAGAACCATTTTAAGCTCAATATGTGTTTAAGGAATCCGGAGTACTTTATCGATGCCCCAAGACATAGCATACTTCTTCATTGTTAATTCAGGCATAGCAAGACTGCTGTATGCCCCTCTTTGATTAAAATTTGAGCCGCCCTTTTTGGGTTTTCAACTCAAATCCCTTTTGGTCTCAAAGCGCCCTTTGCGGGTTTTCGCCTTGGCCTCTCCTTTTTCCTTCTTCTTTTTTTGCTGAAAATTTCTTTTTCTTTTTCTATTTTTGAATTCACCGGATTGGGCAGGTCCCTGCCATCTATCTTGGTCAATATTCATGCTTCCCCAGAACAGGCCTTCTTTGCCGTATAAGGTCTTTCCCAGTTTGGCATCCACTTTCTTCTAAAGTCTCTTTTGCATGGGAAAAGTCTTCTTCAAAGCCCTATCATGAAATTTTCTAGGGCGAATCATTTTTGTTGTGAGCTCGCATCACCTGACCGTGACAGATAGCTTTTAACATCAACTGATCATATTGAGATTGGATCTATTCTGCCTCATCCAATTTCAGCGCTGACAAAATTTCGCCTCCAATGGGCAAAACCAATGAGAAATGTGTTGCCCTGGTGACAGTCCTGGCCAATGTTTGATAAGCATAGAGGGTAAATAGTAACTTTTGTATGCCAATCTTTACAAGTCTCGGTCTTTTTTGATCTTTTGTTTTTTTTTGGCTGCCTTTACTGCACTGTGATGTGGTACCTGATCTTTGAACAGACCGCAAACTTTTGACATTGTGCAGTTAAATATGATCTTTTCTACATTTTTTTCTTTTTTTCGTTTTTTTTTTCTGACGACTATCGATTTTGTAATATTGGCACATGAAGCGACTTTTACCATCTTAGTGGAGTAACCGACATCCACGAAAATGAATCGATGTTGGCTAGAAGCTTTTGATGAGACTGGCTTGGTAACATCCATGCCCCACACATAGGAAATCTTATTTCTGCATTGAGCTAGGCTTTGATCTTTATCTCCTTCCTTGGCTCGCGTCGTAGGATCTATTTTTTTCATACAGTATTGACAAATCAGAAGATATGTTACAACTTCTGTCATCTTCAAAGTCCTAAGATCCCTTAGACCCATATTTCATTCAAAAAGGGAGTCCGTAACAGCGTCGCCCATGTCATTGATATCTGGGGACCATTGTGGGTACGAAGGTAAATTCTAGAAAAATGATTCCAAGAACGATTATTTGTATGGCATGATCATGAATAAAAAATGAAAGAATATCTAAATAGTAATCCAAAGTACGAAAGAAGAATGGAAAAATGTTTGCTAAAAAAGATGCATTTTATTGAAATAAGGATTCTGAACACAAGCCTATTTCACAAAATGACTCTCATTACTTCTAGGCTGAAAGCAATAAGCATGTTTTGAATATTACTCCAGATTATCTTTAAAAATACATGTCTCTTCTAGAGTCCTATTGTTCAAAACACTCTCAAGTATATAAGGCCGATGCTTGGAAAGCTTTTATTCCTTGGTTCACTCTTTGGATTCGCCATTGGTGTTCTGACTTCCTGATTTCTAGGCTTCTAATGTCTTCTTCAAGGAATCGCAACTCTCTTACCCCCTCTTTCAATTATCGCAAATTACTACTTCGTTCGACTCATTGAACTTTAAAACCCCTATTTTAGTAAGCCTTTCCACCAATTTCTTAAATGCAATGCAGTTATCGATTGAGTGACCCGTTATTCCCGCGTGATACTCACATTGAGCATTCGAATCATACCAATTGGGGTATGGGGGTTGTATTGGTTCCATGTAATGAGGAGCCACCACATGTGCATCAAATAGGCTTTGATACAACTCCCTATATGTCATTGGAATTGGTGTAAACTGGAGTTGCTTTGCACCGGATTCTTGTCTTGATGAGCCCTGATGGCCAATGGTCACAGCCCTCGGTTGACCTATAGTGGCTAATTTAGGATGCTTGCTCAAGCTATTCACTTCATTTTCCATATTTCTTGGGCTTGATCTTTTGACACTTTCTCCCGCATCTATCTTTCCACTCTTTGTGGCATTCTCAATCATTTCTCCAGTCATTACGACGTCCGAGAAGCTCTTTGTGGCGCTCCCTAGCATATGAGTGATAAACGGGGCTTTCAAGGTGTTAATGAAGAGCATAGTGGTTTCTTTCTCCGAAAGAGGTGGCATTTGGACTGTATGGCAACCTCTCTCCACCTTTGTGCATATTGCCAAAACTCTCGCTTGGTTTCTTCTCCATGTTTTGCGGGGTAATTCTATCGGGGTCATATCTCATTACGTGGATCATCTTTGCTTCATAAATGCCTATGCTAAATCCTCCAAGAACCAATTTGAGTGCATACTCAACCGATTGTACCATTTAGATCTTTGCTCCTTGATCATCGTCCCGGAAGCAATGAATTAGCAGCTTGGTCATTGTTAACGTACCAGTCATTCTCGGCAAAACATAGTTATGTGAGCTTCGGGCAAGTAGTCCCATTGTATTTTTCAAATTCGGCACCTTGAATTTGTGGGAAGTATTAGATCGGCACCAAACTTAGATCTTTAGCGTCGATTCCATGTTGCCTATCAGCGCTTTCCATGGCCCTAAATTTGTCTTCCAACCATTTGCATCGCTCCTCTAACTGTTTTGGCAATTCAACCCTTGCCCTTTCTCTTTAGGCTGCCTCATCAAAGTCAGGAATAACAGCATTAATTGGGTGATCCCCTAAGTTAGAACCCGATCCCGTTTGGAAGTCGGCCAGTATCGAAACATCTTCTTAAAATTGTTGAGGTTTAATTGTGACGGATGTCTTTTGTGGATACACTTCAGGATGTGTCGGGGTAAAACTATTTTCACCAGTGTTAACCATGAGGGTTTTTCCTTTGTCTATTCCTCCCGCCAGTAGTTGAGTTAATTGAGTCATCATACTCTTTTGTGATTCCATCATCCGATCCATCATATCTTGTTGGATCTTAGCCAACTGCTCCTGCATTTGTAGCTGAAGTTTTTCCTGCATCTCCTTTTGGAATTGTTCGAGCTTCTCTAACCTCTGATCCATATCTTTCGTCATAGTCCGGGTACCGTAGGGGTGTTTGGTTTTACCGGTGTCCAGGTTAATGCTGAAATAATTTCAACCAATCAGGGTCCTCTCATGAAATCTAATGCATGTGATGTAATGCTATGTGAATGTATGCAATGCAAAAGGAACCGATTCTGATTCAATTCCATTTAGGAAACTTTATTTGAAAACAAAGCTCTTTACATAAAGCGGATTACAAATATACAGACATCCGTATTGTCTTTCGTTTTATCAAGAAAGTTGTTTTGCATGTCGAGCTCCCTAATTTAGCAACCGAACCCGAATCGACACCCCTCTCTAATATGAAAATGCATGCAAAGCAACAAAAATAAAATAGTCAGTACGATAGAAACGAAATTCAAAACATGTAAAATATTCAAGCACCTATTGGGTGACCACTAGGGTTTATCACAACTCCATCTGGGGTAGGCTCTTAGGGACTTTTACATGCAGTTTGAGTTCTAAAGTTGAGGGTACCTGAACGAGCAGATTCCTCAATCCTCACCCATTATAGGCTCATATGGATCGAGTTTGGTTCAGGGGAATACATTTCCCTATGGCTGCACGGAGATGAAAATCTCACGAAGACATAGGTACGGATGTATCCCGGAAGCGATTCACTATCCTGCACGGAGGTGAAAACCTCACGAAGGAGTAGCTTCTCACTCCCACTTAAAGGTGTGACCCAGCGGTCATGCAATATGATGCAAAGTACTCTACAAGACTCGAACCACAGCAATGAGATGATGCAAGCAAATTGTAACATCCCCAAACCCGGCCCATTCACTACGACCGAATCTGGTTATGTCACTGGGAAAAGACGGTTGAAAATCTTAAAATAAAACATCGTAGTTTGCTGAATTTTGGAAAACATATCTTTGGAATAAAACTTTGCTATTAAACTCATTCATTTTTAAAACTTTAGTTTATAATATCCAATTTGAATAAATAGGTTGCAAACCATAAATCATTTTCACGTAGCAATTTAATTTAAATACCATAGTTAAAGTAATACCAAAAACATAAAATGGCCTTTATTACAAAAACCACTAATCCAAGTACTTGATAATAACATGCATAAAGAGAAATATTTAAAACGCGTCCTCTCTGCATGGGCCACCCTGTGTCCACTCCAACCCGGTCCGAACTACGCGTCACCTGAAATGTTAGAAAAATAATGGGGTGAGTCATAATGACTCAGTGCATAATCAAAACACAGATTTCCACATGTATGGGCTTGGCCCATACCCACACAGCCATCGAAACAAATCATGCAAGAATGCATCTCAGCCCAACCCACTCCAACCGTAACACCAACCTTAGCAGACTCCCTGCCTAAGGCCGTGGATAAACCACCACTGATCACATCGTGATCCATAAATCTTACCTCGGCAATCTCCATTGCTCGAGGCCGTGGTCGAGCCACCGATCAACCAAAGTGATCCAAATATCGTAATCTGTCTACGGTGATGCACATAGCAATCAACCGCCGAGATGGGCACCGAGCCACACCTCCCTTGAGGTAGCACAAAGCTAGCCTTCAAGCGCTAATGTAGCCTGAGCTATCATTAGACCACGTACATCCTGTGTACACTTCTTCCTTCTTCAATCCAATCCCATGCCCATGTGTCAATAAATCATGCAAGAATATCATATAGAATGAGTATTTATCACTTATCACTACCACATTGTACATATATAAATGTATATCAAGATTAACTTACCATCACGATTTACTCATCACTTATGCCATTATAAACGGCTATTACACATAATACACATATAAACATGTTAGCAAACCAAACCACGAAATAGTGCGATGATTACGCACCTAAATGATACCAAAACCGAAACGCTTCATGCCTTCGCACATGACTAACGGACTTACAAAAGGTTCCCAAATGACAGGCTCTTCTTCCCTACAATCGGCCTTGGCATAAAAACAATGAACACTTAGGCCATTCGGCCAAGACAAAAACTATAGCACAAAGAAAACTAACACGCCCTTACCTTGCTAATCAACCTTTAAGGGTAAAATCGTAATTTTACCTACTAAGGGCATTTTCGTAATTCACACACCGCAATGGCCTTTACGAAGGCCTAATGTCGCCACTAGCGACTCAGCTACCACTTCCGGTTGTACCGGACGATTGGGCCTAAAACCCGATTTCGGCCCATCCGGGCCCACACGCTCGTGTGGCCCACCTAACACGAATCTAGCCACGTATATGAGATTCACCTAGTCTAGTTCACTATATACTACACAATCGCCCAATTTACTCATAAGGGCCCACGGGCCCATTGGGCCCACTTCGGCCCATCGAGGCCCAGCGACCCAACCCACGAGAATCTGCGATGGCCTCAACTATCGCGTCGAAGCCCCACACGTGCGCTCGCGCGCGCTCGTGTAACTACTATTGCCGTGGCCGGCGCCCGGCATTTGCCGCTCTACAACTAGAGTAGAGAGAGTTACACACCGATAGGACTCGGTGTTAATCCGCGCTCCGACCACTCCTGTGCCCAAACGCCCTCCAAGATGTGTTTACTCTCCCCTAGGATGCTCCTTATATAGCTAGCTCTTCACCTTCATTCTTTGTGTCTTTCCGATGTGGGATCCTTCACGTCGAGTAGAGTTTAAATTCAATCAAAACTCTTGCCGTCCAATCCGCAAAATAAATACTCCCTTGCTTCTCATGAGATTCGAACCCAGGCTCCCTTGCAACATACTCCACGCTGCTAGCCACTTGGCCACAAGCTCCTCTTGTGTCTTAAACCATGCGCAACTAAATATAAACTATAGCCAAATTCTGAGGTCCAAGTAAAAAGAAAACAAAATGCAAAAGCCAAGACTTGAACCTTGGACCTCCTTCCTTCCCTTGTGGCGTCACCCCCTTGTCTCTTATGTGGCGTCACTTTGCCACTACACCACACACTCCACTTGTGTCATTTTCCTCCATATTTTATTCTTAAGGCCTACCTGCCAACTTCCAGGGTTTTTTTTTCACCTAAAACCAAAATTTCCCCAAAGCCAATATTTGATCCCGGGACTTCATAGAAGCCTTCTAACCTTCCAAAATCACTTATCCCATAGGTCCAACTTGCATTTAAGCCGGTCTCTTGTTCTCCAAAAATTTAAACGCTACTACGCCTAAGGCCCATTGGGCTCAATTCTCCTAGGCCCAATTCCTTTTTACCCTAAAAATCTAAATTTTCCAAAGCCTTCCCTTCTCATCCCAACATTCTTAGAGCCTCTAAAACTCAACCAAGCACTCCCAAAAACCTACTAACACTTGATTTATACCCCATATGCACAGCCCCTAAACCAGGGTGTTACACAAATGCAATAAAAGGATCGTAATTTTTCGAATCAAATTTTTAAATTTTGACGAAAAGATAGAAAATAATCAATTTTACGGCTTGACTCTCTTTAGGTCCCCAGTGGAGTCGCCAAGCTGTCGAAACCAATTTTTTTAATGAGTTTTGAAAAACGGGAATCGACTTTAAAAAATATGGAGTTGCCACCAATCCTTTTTGTTTAGGTGTGATCGGGTCACCTATAAAATAAATTTTGGTCTGCGAATTTCAAGAAGAAAACAGGTTCGGGAGTCAGTTACGCACGAGGAAGGATTAGCACCCTTGCAACGCCCAAAATTGGTACCAAATTGATTAATTGATGTCCTAACGCCGAAAACTTGAAAAGATTCTAGATTACGATCCATTTATTTAAGATATATTTGGACAGAATCATATTGGATGCCGAAATTTCTTATTTCGAAGAAATAAAATGTCGTACTCAGTAAGTTAGGGCACAACATCTTATATTCTCGAAATTAGATTTATCCTTCGACATTCAACACTCATACATTTAAAAATAAGAAGGATATTCAAATACTTGGGTCAAATGAAAAATCGCAACCCAGTAAGTTAGGGCACTATTTCTCAAAATTCCTGAATACGGAATATTGCCTTTGTTCTTTTGAAATTCTTATCTCGAGATGATAAAATATCACACCCAGTAAGTTAGGACGCAATGTCTCAACTTCCCAAGAACAAGTTTTTTTTATTTAAAATATCATGCATTTTGATTTAAGAGAGAAAGGATACTCGGTTACTAGGTTTTAAACAGGGAGAATCGAAACTCAGTAAGTTAGAGCATGATTTTCTCGAAACCACTAAACACGGGCATTGCCTTGCGATTTTAAAACTGAAATGACATTAAAACACTACATCTTTTGTAAGATACAATGGAATACTAATACACAACGCAATATATTAATCCATACATCAAACATTACAATAATGAATCACAAATAGTTAATAGTTACAAATTAACAAATTACAATTCATATGCTAGCAATAATCATATAATGAATTTCGACATTAGCAATTGAAGAAAATGGAGCAAAATAATATATAACTAATCATGAGAAATGAACCAAAATCCATCAATAAATAAGTTTAAAACAAATTGATGTAAAAAAAAAAAGATTCAAAATAGATAAATAAAATCTAAAATAAAGTCCATAAAATATTTTAATATAAGAGATGTAAAAAGTTTAAAACAATATATAAAAGAGAAAATTATGATATACAACAATTTTAAAGTAATAATATATATACAAAAAAAAATTAATATGAAATTAATAACATATACACATAAAATAAGATAGTTTAATACAAATTATATCTATATGTATAAAATACTACCTAAGAGTATTTAATTTAGATATTATACAAATTATTAGAGAGAAAAAAAGGATAATAAAAGAAAATTTTGAAATCAAATATTCATATAATAAAATAAAAAATATATAAAAATATATGAAAGTTTAAAACAAATTTAAAACATTGTAAAATCAATAAAATAGTTTAAAATAGTTTATTAAAACAACTTCTGCAAATAAATGATGAATAAATTTTATAAACTAAAAAATACTTAATTGAAATAAGAATAAAATTAACAGGCTATTTTATAAAAAAATTAAACAGAATTAAGGACTAAATTAAAATGCGCTCAAATAATCGGGGGTTAAAATAGCAAATATTTAAACAATCAAAACGCAATGTATAGATAGGACCAAATTGAGACAGAGGAAATATTATGGGGTAAATTTGCAAATAAAAAAGTAACAGCATTAAAAGATAAAAAGAGCAGAAGGACCCACAGCACAATTATCCCATCCAAAGGAAAACGCGCGGATCCTGTCTCCAGGTCGGGTCGCGCACATGGGCCAACATGAATCGGCGCCGTTTTGGGCTTTTGAAGCTTGCCCCAAAACGACGCCGTATTGGGGACATTATATAAACAAAAAAACTTCACAAAAAAATCATTTATCCCCTCTTTTTTTTAAAAAAACTGAACCCTCTCTCTCAAACTCCCCCTTTCCGACCTCTAGGTGTGAAATTTACGCGAACAACCACGCATGATGATCGCCGATCATCGGCGCCAGCGCCGCTGCGTACGGTGGCCGACGAAGACGAAAACACGGCCCCTTTATGATCTCGACCTTCGAAGCCCAAATCCGGCCTCAAAACGGTCGGAAAATAAACCGGTGAGACCCTTTACCCTCTCTTTCCTTTGTTTATTTCGTGTAAAAAATGAAAAATAATAACTTAAAAAGAAATAAAAGGATCACCTTAAAAAAAACTGTTCTTTGATTTTTTTTTTGTATTTCCACTGTAAAAAATCGTCAAGACCCCCTTACAAATTTTGCTTCGGTTTTATATATAACCGAAAAGAAAAATAAAGGTAAAAAAATAAAAATTACAACTGTTTTTCTTTGTTTTTTTTTTGTTCTGCTTGCTGGTGCTACTGTTATTTGTCCTTTTCGCAGGCGTGTGTCGCGCAGTGGAGGGTACGTGGCTGTACGAAGGCTATACGAGCGGTGTACGGAGGTTGCGGCACGCGAGGCTTGCGTGTGGGGCTGCGGCGCACAAGGGAAACCCTAGGGTTTCCTGGGGTTTAGGTTGTTGGGCCATTTTAGTGATTTGGGCTAGGTTAGACATTGGGCCGTGTATTGGGTCTGCTTTTGGGTTAAAAAAACTGTTAAAATGGAATGTTTATTTAATGGTTTTTTTTATTAATTAATTTGGGTTTTTAATGGTTAGTTGGGCCCCGGGGGTCTGCTTTTGGGTTAAAAAAACTGTTAAAATGGATTGTTTATTTAATGGTTTTTTTTATTAATTAATTTGGTTTTTTAATGGTTAGTTGGGCCCCAGGCAGATTTGGGCTCCTACAGTTAGGTTTCAATTCAAAATTATTTGCAGCAATAGTAGGTCTAACAATACTAGATTCAGTACCAACTAAACTAGGCTTAGCATAATCATACATAGTTCGAGGAGCTTGATTTTCGGTCATCTCTGGAGGTAGCAGATTATTTTCAGCCATCTCTTCGGTGGTATTGATGATGTTTTCTTGCTCTTCTTCTGTGTATTGTAGACTTCGCCTAATTTCTCTCCGGTTTCTGCGAGCGATTGCTTTGATCTCACTATCGTAAATTAAAGGTCCTGTCGGGTTCCTTCTAGTCATAAACTAGAGGTACCTACAAGGAGCAAAGACTAAAATTTAGAAAGATAAATATAGAAAACAAAATAAGAGTAAAATTGCAGAAAATAAAAATGGCTAAAGTAATAAAAATTGAGTGTTCTTAATATTTCAGTTCCCCGGCAACGGTGCCAAAAACTTGATCATTGTGTCACAGTCTTAAAATTTATAATGAGAATGGTCGAGCCTAAAAATTAACTATGACAATGATTGAGGCAAGTTTACCTATCGAACAGTAGTATAGCTTAGTGGCAAGACCGGAATGTCGAACCCAAAGGAACCGAAAGTACTAATACTAACTTTCTTTTTATTATTTAGCCTTAAAATTGAAGTGAATCGGTTTAATCTAGAAAATTAACTAACTACTAAGCTAAAGACAATGAGACAAAAAGAATGAAATTAGAGAAATACTTACGGGAAAAACCAATTGATTAAAACAATACCCAAGGAAGAATCCACCTAGACTTCACTTGTTATCTAACTTTGAACCAGACGATTTATTCATTTGACTTGATCCGTAAGATTCCCTAATATATATTAACCCCTCTCTCGAGGCGACTAACGTCTATCCCTAGGTTGATTAATTGAAATCTCTTTCTAGTTAAAACCCTTAGAATTACATTAACTCGATCTATGGACTCCCATATTAGGTTTCACCCTAATCCGGCAAAATCTCGTCACCCTATCTCTAGGCGTGTGATCAGCTCCGCTTAACTATGCTAGATCTACTCTTAGGCAGGGACTTTTTCTCCTCCACCTAAGCACATCAAACTTGAATTAATATCCCGGAAATATCAAAACAAGAATTAAGAACACATAATTAAGAACAAATCAAATATTTATCATATAGTTCAGCAAACGATAACAAGATTCATCTTAGGTTTCATCCCCCTCAGGTATTTGAGGGTTTAGTTCATAATGATAATAGAATACATCTCAAAAGAAAAGATAAAACAAAACATAAGAAAAACTCTAAAACCCCCTGAAGGAATTGAAGAGAGATCCTCCGTCTTGAGTATAACTCCGGCTTCTTGAGATGAATAAACTGGCTTTCTTCAAGTAATTTCCACAATTCTGATCTTTCTGGCTCGGCTCCTTGGCCTAGCTGGATGCCCCCCGAAAGTTGGCCTCTAGGGTGTTTATATAGGCTTTTGGAATGTGTTTCTTCACCCCAAGTATCCAAATCTGAGTGAAATTCCTCTCCTCCATGGCAGGGACACGCCCTTGGCACACGCCCATGTGAATCATGGCCAGGCCGTGTTCAGGCCTGATTAGGGAGGCACGACCGTGTTGCTTGGGCCCAGGCCGTGTCGATTTCATGATTTGGCCTATTTGGTCCGTTTTAAGCCCGTTTCTCGTTCTTTTCATACTCCGGTGCTTTCCTGAGTATAAAACATGAAAAAAAAGGATTAAGAGCACCAAATTACACAATTCAAGGCTTAAATCACCCAAAAGCATGCTAAATGTGGGTTTAAAATATGTTACTATTTCGGTTTATCAAGGACATTATAATTTATGTAAATGTTTAATATGTGTTTATTTAATAAGTTAAGTTTAATACCTTGCGAACTTACTAAGCTTTATAGCTTACTTTGTTTTCTTTCCTATGTTTATAGAGTTTCGGAGGCTTGCTCAGGTTAGAAGTTATCGGAGATCTCATCACACTATCCAGCTATAGTTTGGTACTTATAAGCTTTGTGATATTGGTTATATGGCATGTTTAGGCTATGTTCATTTTGGTATTGTTGTTAGATATGTATATGGTCATTTGAAATGGCTTAATAATGATTTTGATTGATGGATATAATGTGGCCTTATGTTTTGGCATGGTTGGTATAAAATGTGTATTTGGCTTATGTTATGTATTTGTGGTTTGGCTTGGAATGCAAATATGGTAACAATGTGGTTTAAGAAATGGCATGTATTGGTATGAAATTGAGTTATTGAATTGGTATGATCTTGAGGCTTGATTTTATGGCATGTATTGGTAAAAAGATACATGTTTGAAATAGATTAAAATTGTTGGTAATGGCATATTATTTTAGTATGTTTTGGATTATGATTTGAGTAGTGAAATGGATGGACTTTAAATGGCTTGATTTGTATATGAAATAGCATGTTTTGGTTGCCTATAAATGTGTTGAAATGGTATTATTTTGGTTTTTTAGGTGAGCATGAGAAAGGGTGGCAAATTGGCCTTACAAATGGCCTATTCTTGTCCACACGGGCAGAGACACGGGCGTGTGTCTCAGCCATGTGCGATACACGGTCATACTACACGGCTGTGTGTCCCCTGGTGTTGAGACTGAATTGAAGTCAGTATGCTCCACACGGCCTCACACACGGGCGTGTGACCGGCCGTGTGGCACAAGTCAGTATACCCCCTAAATGGCACACGGCCTAGCACACGGGCGTGTGACTTGGCCGTGTTGCATAAGTCAGTATACCCTACAGGATTGACACGGCCTAGCACACGGCCTGGCACACGGGCGTGTGTGGCCACTTCGAAGAGCACACGGGCTAGACACACGGGCGTGTGGTCAGTCGTGTGACCCAAGTTAGTATGTATGCCTTGTTTTCACATGGCCTGGGACACGAGCGTGTCTGGAGCCGTGTGAGGCACACGGCCTATTCACACGGGCGTGTGACCCTTATACGTTTGAAAAATTTCTAAGTTTTCAAGAATTTTCGTATGTTATTGGTTTAGTCCCGAACCATTTTTAAAGCATGTTTAAGGCCTCGTAGGCCCTTATAAGGGACAATGTGTTTATGATTGAATGGTGTTTGAGAATGGATGCATAAATGTATGTTGTATGTTGTGATTTGATAGGTAATGCCTCGTAACCCTCTTCTGGCGACAGATATAGGTTAGGGGTGTTACACACAAGAACCTTTCATTTTATTATGGAAAAGGTGCATAAGAAGGTCAATGGATGGGATGCTAAGAAGCCCTCTTTAGTTGGACGTGTCACCTTAGCGAAAACGATGTTACTAGTGGTCCCAATTTATTTCTTGGAGGATACTTTTACATGTGCATACCCAAGCCTGAAAGCCCACCCGTGCCGATTTGGGCTTGTAATAATCTGAGTTCGAGAAAGATCAAGCCCGTAACAGATCCGAGCCTAAGAAAATCTGAGCCTGACAGAATCCAAGCTCGAGAAAGTTCAAGCTTGTAACAAACTCGAGCCCTAACCAATTTGGCTTAAGCCCGAGATAAATTCGACTCAAAGCTCGAAAAAGCCCAACTTTATAACTGAACAACCATAATAGACATTAATAATTAATATAATTTTATGATATTACTTAAAATAGAAATAAATAATAATTTTTTATTTTTTGGGAAATATATTTATAAGCATTGCATATTTATATTAAAATTTTATTAATAAGAAAACTAATATATAATAATTTTTATGCTAAATTATAAAGTGAAATAATTTTTTTAAAATATTAATTTAATATAAAATAATTTTAATACCATAATTATATATGTATCATAAATATATAAAATTATTAATTATTAAAATCTATAAAATTAAACTTAAATGATAATATAATAATATATTATATAACTATTGCTAAAACCGAAACTGATTATCTAACCTGACCTTGAATTGATATTTAAATTAGTATATTACTAATACATAAAATAATAATATAATACATACTATTAATAATATTATATATAACAATTACTAAAAATATTAATACATATATAGCTATTGACAAGTGCTAAAAGGAACATGTTTTAACCTCATTCTTAATGCATTTTTGGGTCATTATTTGATGTTAATTGCGAATCTTATGCTCTTAATCCTTTAAATTCATATTTTAATACTTAATAGAGCATTTGAGAGCAAAATGAGTGAAAAATGAGCGAAAACTGAACCGTCGGAGCAAGCTATAGGAGTCACACATGCTAAATCATTCTACATGGCCGTGTGACCCACACGGGCATGTGGTAGGCTGTGTCGATTTCACGGAATTGCACACCGAACAGTGAAAAATCATAAATTTTAAGTTTTTCGGGCATTCTAAGATGTATATGTGACAAAAATAAAAAAATAGGAGTGGACTGTCAGAGAATACTAAAGAAAACAACTCGAAAAACACCATTGAAGCTGACATTGAAGCATATTTCCGTCAAGATAGAAGATTCCTAGTTGATTTCTTAGGAAGTTATCTTGAGTTTCTTTATTTCTTTAGGTTATACTGTGTCTTGAATGTTTTTATTTTCAAACATGAACTAATTTTCTAAATACCTAGGAGATGAACCCTATGATAGATTCTATCATTTGATTTTTATTATACACAATAAATACTTAGTTTCTTATTCTCAATTATGTGTGCTTAATTCTTGGTTTGATATTTCTAGATTATTAATCCATGTTTGATGTGCTTAACTCGATGATTGAATAGACCCTGTTTAATAGTAGATCTTGCATAGTTGAGTGGAGTTGCATGCAATCCTAGAAATGGGATGACATAAAACTACCGGTGTAACACCCCAAAACCCGGCCTAGACGTTTAGACTAAATTTCGGAAGACACATTAATCACCGAAGTGATTGTGGGAAATTTTAATTAACAACCAAAAAAATATTACATTATTAATAACAGAACTTATAGTCCAAAAGCGTTTACATAAAACTCAGATTTACAGAAAACACTTTATTAAAAAGTTAAAAAAAACATGTCGCTTCTGAGACCTCCGCATACCGAGTCCAGCTTCAGAACACGTAAATATACCTAAAAGGGGAACACACTAAAGGGGGTGAGCTACACGAGAGTGTGAGCTCGACACGTGACTAATAACAAAATTATGGAACTCAATTCAATAACAAAACAGACTTATAGACATACACAGAATCAGATAGTAAACTTGGAACCAACGTCCCAACAGAACGTAACAACTCAAGCACATCACAAGTGTTACTCAGTCAGACAGAATACAGTCAGATAATCTTACACCCAGAACACTCAAACAGATGCGTATGAATGCAGTCAAGTAATAAAAACCCACCTATCCAGCCAAAACACCTCTCTGTCCCCCGATCACACCCCAAAAGAGCTGTTTAAGCTCATCTAACCAAACACATCACATAGGACCTCGAAAGGCCCATCCAACCCTACACACCATGTATGTGGACTAAGCCACTCAGATATTAATATGCAGCAGGGCTAGTGTATATGCAGTACATCGCAATGCGGTAATCTACTGTACAGACATGTTGCAGTTTAAACTGCCAGATCAGATAATAATACACAGCAAAAATGACGTATATGCGGTACAGTGCAGTAAACCACTGTACAGATAGGTTGCAGTTTAACTGCCAGATAGTCTTCCTTCTTTTCACAACCAAAACCCTAAAAGTTTTATGCAAATGCATGTATGCGGACAAACGTACAGAATCAAAATACAAAATTTCCAAACAGTCATTCAGACACAGAAACTGTAACACCCCGAATTTGGGCCTAGAAGAATTGGGCCCAATGGGCCTTGGGAATGGGAGCGTTTAAAATTTTTGAGATATAAGTATCACTTAGAATATTATTAAGATAGTATTGGGATTAATTGAAGCCTTAGAGTTAGGGGTGACCTTAGGGAAAAATTTATTTTTCTCACGTAGTGGACCCTAGTCTCAAGCATGAGGCCTCATAATCAAATTTAGAGAAGAGAGGACACAAATAGGCTTGTAGTCTAGTGGAAAGTGGGTCATATAGGGTTTAAATGTTGGTATCTGTGTCTAAAATACCAAAATGGGCTTGTGGCCCAATATTTAGTGGCGCTGCAAGGGAGCTAGAGGGTGGTGTCACTAGCAGAGGAAAGAGGGCCAAGCTTGGACGCAAGGAGCCCATGATTTTGGGCCATTTTTGGCAATTAAAGGGGAGCTAGTTGGGATGGCAATGGGGCTAGAAAATAGGTGGATTAAATGACATGGATAATGTGGATATTATGCTAATAATAGTAGGGAGAGGTGGTGTTATCTAGGCCTCTTCTAAAGGTATGAATAGATTAGGATAAAGGAGAAAAGATAGGAGATATTTGCTGAGTGCAGTGTTGGCAGAAATTCCATCACCTAGAGGAGGGAAGAAATCGGTTTCTTTATGGCAAAAGGGTGCCGAAATTTCCCCTATTATCTGATGAGTTGTTAGTTAGCAAGAAGGGCACTTTCGATTTTTGATATGTAAGTGCCGAAAGTCTCTATAAATAGGGGTAGTATCTCTTCAATTCTGGCATTTGAACCCTATGCTTTTCTTCATTCTCTGTGCCGAAACTCTCAGTCATTCTCTGCAATTTCTTTTCTTTTGATTCCTTCAAAAGTCGAAATCTCCCAATCTTCTCAACATCTTTTGTTTCAAAAGACGAAACCCTGAACTCTCTTCTCATCTCCATAGCCGAATACTCCCTATTCTTTGCCGATTTCTTCAACTAAAAGCCAAAACTACTTAGATTTCTTCCTATCATCTTCTCTTCTAATCTTCTCAAAAAGCTGGAATTCTCTAAGGGTAGTCGAATTCTCTGCGTTAAGGTGAGTGCCGATTTTCCTATCTCTTCAATCTCTCTTTCGATTTTTAAGAGACAAGGCCGAATAGCCCACTTGGTTGTTAAGGTGCCAGAATGAAGCTAATATTTCCTCTCTTTTGCGTTTGGGCGGCATTCCGGGATTTGAAGGAAACCTGATCATCTAGATTTAAAAGCCGAAAATCGCTAGTCTCCAATTTCAGGATTTTAAGGAAAAGGAGAGAATCCCTAAGTTTAAGAAATGAGCTGTGTCAGCAGTGACGGATTGGCCACCAGGTTTTGGACCGGCTTCTGGACAACACCTTAGGCAAGTAGCAGTTGTATCGACTTACGATAGTGTCGACATAGAGAGTGTCATTCTAACGGTGTCAGTGTGTAGATCTCTAACACACAAATAATCTGTATGAATGTATATATATGTTTATGTTATAGGCTAAAAGCCGGATAATAGGTCATGTAGACAATCGAATAAAACCCTAAAAGGGTTAGGCAAGGATGCAGTGCGTAATCATAGAAATCTCTATGTGTATCAAAATATATGAAAGCCTGTATGATGTTTTCTTTATGTGTGTATGCATGGGGTGGGATTATGATAATGAAAGGGAAGTGCATGATAGGTCACAATAGTGATCGGTGGTGGAAATCCCACGTTATATAAATGTTAGGTCACATAGTGATCAGTGGCTATGCCACATTTAATGATTCCTGACTAACGAGAATAGGCGATCTGTATCGTTATGGTGTGTAGCGGATGGAGGGTTGATTATAGAAATCCCCGATGTGTGATGGTTGGTACGGGCTGGTGTGTAGAGGATGGAGTTCTAGGATGGGTTGGGCTATTCATCATTTATTATTTATCATGTAAATATGATTGTTGCCTTTATGTATGGGCCAGGGCTCATAATGTGTTTGTGGGCCTCAAGTCATTGTGTGTTTCGGGATTTATACACTGAGTCTTGGTGACTCACCCTTTTATTTTTCCTACTCTTTCAGATGAGCAGTAGATCGTGGACATGGGAGCCGAGACGGACTCGAGGGGCCATCAAGTTATTTAATTTCATAGACTATTTCGGTTTTTTTTATTTAAGTTATAATTTTTGGGATTAATTTTGTAATAAGGCCCCATAGTTATATTTCACTACATAGTTTTTAATATTTGCAACTTATGAAACTTTGTCTAAGGTTTAATTATTCAAAATAATAATACAAGGTTTGTTTTTTTTACAAATGATATTTATTTATTCAAATATGGTCTAATTAACTTATACTTTCCAAAACCTATGCGAAGAAAGTTTTCAATGTACAACCCGTAGCATACCGGATGGTGAAACTTATGGGCCGGGTTTGGGGTGTTACATTTTGTATCGAGCCCAATTCAAAACTCGGGCTGTGAAATGGGTCTAGTAGTGATTTGAAAACTTGTTGTGAATTTGAGAAAAATGTTTGGATGAAGATATGGCCTTGAGTCTCTGGCACCCGATCCACGCAGTAAGCATTCTAAACTTTTGGGTGTGATATGTATGTTAGGCTTGATGGGCTTGATGGACGTAGGCTAGTATATTAGACATTGATGGACTTTAGGCTTAGTTTAAACAACTCTCTAAATTCATAAGATTTAATCCAACCAAACAAACCTGTGAACAAGTCGCGAGATTAGGGTGTGGCAACAGGCATACGCATGTCTAGGATTGGATTCAGGGAGAGCTTGGTATTTAAGCAGTCCTAGTGACTCACCTCCTTTTCGCTGGAATCCTACCTGGTGCGTAGTGACCGTTCACCTTAGTCATGAGGACTTGTTGACGGGCCAAAATCTATTACTAAAACCCGAAAGGGACCAGCCATTCTATTTTGAAAAATTACTAAGCTACCCCTGATTTATAAATGACCAAAATACCCCCGGATTGTAAAATTATCGAAATACCCCGGATTGCAAAATTACCAAAATACCCTTCTTTCACAAAATCACCAAAGAACCCTATTTCAGAAAATTACAAAAATACCCCTGTAGGATAAAATTACTAAAATACCCCTGGGTAGTGAAATAACGAAAATACCCTTACATGATGACTGTGATGCCACTTGTACATTGATGAGTGAATGTATGTGCTTCCTAGAACTAGAAGATGCGAACTTGAGACTGAATTGTAGATATAATTACGAATTCAAAAGAACTACTCTTAAAACTACTATTCATAAGACTGTTCGTGGTTAATCAGTGGAAGAAAACTAATAATTCATAAAATTTCTAGTTAGATAAACGCGAATCGGTAGAATGAGTACAAGAGGTCGTGGACGTCCGCCGCGTGGTCGTGGTAGGGGTAGGATGACGGTGTCAGAACCAGTAGGGTCTGGCCATGGATTTGAAAACGAGATACCGGTACCACCAGCTGCGGAGGAGGAATTTCAGGACCAGACGGCAGGAGATGATGCGGTATCTCAGGCGATGTTAAGGGTTTTAGAGAGGGTTGCTAGGGCAGGCATGGGCACAGTAGCCCGGAAATCTGTGTCAGAGCGACTTAGAGCTAATGGGGCAGAAGTGTTTAGGGGAATTTCTGGAATAGCCCCGAGCACAGCTGAGTACTGGTTGGAGGCGGTTGAGCGTATAATGGATGATCTGGATTTCACGGAGGAGGAAAAGCTGAAAGGGGTTGTATCTCTCCTGCGGGATGAAGCTTATCAATGGTGGCTTACGGTTAAGGATGGTACGATGGCTGACCGTATCACCTGGGATTTCTTCAAAATGGCGTTTCAGAGTAAATACATTGGGACAAGTTATGTGGATGCACAGCGTAGAGCATTTCTGAATCTGGTGCAAGGAAGTAGGTCGGTGGCTGCGTACGAAGCAGAATTCTTACGCCTTAGCCGTTATGCTCGAGGAATGGTGGCCACAGACCATGAACATTGTGTTCGATTTGAAGATGGTCTGAGGGATGATTTGCGTGTATTGATAGCTCCACAGCGGGAGAGGGAATTTGCTATGCTTGTGGAAAAAGCTAAGATAGCTGAGGAGGTGAAGCGGACAGAGAAACTAAATCGGGATAGAGATAGGAGTGGGAATAAGAGGAATGTTGGATGGTCAGGGTCAACTGGGTGTACTCAGAAAAGGCTTAGGTCAGATAGACCGAACCGTAATGAGAGACTTGCTGCTAGTCAGACGCAGAAGTGTGCTCGATGTGGCAAATCCCATGCCGGGGAGTGTTGGGCAGGCAGTGAGAAGTGCTTTAGGTGTGGATCTATGGACCACCAAGTTAGAAATTGTCCGCAGTAACGGGGCAGTGAAGGGCCCACGGGCCAAGGGAACGCACAGCCAGGAAGAGGTGGTCAACAACCACCAAGGGGCCGTGGTCAAGTCAATGGTGGCAATGGCATAGGACATGGTCGTAGAGGTGTAGGTTATCTTTGGCGAGGCGGCCCGGCTTTGGTCTATGCGAAGACGTCGCCAAGGGGGACGAGGGCGCTCTAGATGCGAATCTGGTGTGCGTACTCTACCATAGTATACTAAGTGTTTCTTTTGGCTTTAGAATTAGAGTGCGCAGCGAAAGCATAGTGGTGAGACTTGGGTAGTATGATTAATAGTTAGTTGGAAATTTTGAGGACAAAATTTCTTTAAGGAGGGTAGAATTGTAACACCCCGAATTTGGGCCTAGAAGAATTAGGCCCAATGGGCCTTGGGAATGGGAGCGTTTAAAATTTTTGAGATATAAGTATCACTTAGAATATTATTAATATAGTATCGGGATTAATTGAAGCCTTAGAGTTAGGGGTGACCTTAGGGAAAAATTTATTTTTCTCACGTAGTGGACCCTAGTCTCAAGCATGAGGCCTCATAAGCAGATTTAGAGAAGAGAGGACACAAATGGGCTTGTAGTCCAGTGGAAAGTGGGTCATATAGGGTTTAAAAGGTGGTATCTGTGTCTAAAATACCAAAGTGGGCTTGTGGCCCAATATTTAGTGGCGCTGCAAGGGAGCTAGAGGGTGGTGTCACTAGCAGAGGAAAGTGGGCCAAGCTTGGACGCAAGGAGCCCATGATTTTGGGCCATTTTCGGCAATTAAAGGGGAGCTAGTTGGGACGACAATGGGGCTAGAAAATAGGTGGATTAAATGACATGGATAATGTGGATATTATGCTAATAATAGTAGGGAGAGGTGGTGTTATTTAGGCCTCTTCTAAAGGTATGAATAGATTAGGATAAAGGAGAAAAGATAGGAGCTATCTGATGAGTACAGTGTTGGCTGAAATTCCATCACCTAGAGGAGGGAAGAAATCGGTTTCTTTATGGCAAAAGGGTGTCAAAATTTCCCCTATTATCTGATGAGTTGTTTGTTAGCAAGAAGGGCACTTTCGGTTTTTGATATGTAAGTGCCGAAAGTCTCTATAAATAGGGGTAGTATCTCTTCAATTCTGGCATTTGAACCCTATGCTTTTCTTCATTCTCTGTGCCGAAACTCTCAGTCATTCTCTGCAATTTCTTTTCTTTTGATTCCTTCAAAAGCCGAAATCTCCCAATCTTCTCAACATCTTTTCTTTCAAAAGACGAAACCCTGAACTCTCTTCTCATCCCCATAGCCGAATACTCCCTATTCTTTGCCGATTTCTTCAACTAAAAGCCGAAACTACTTAGATTTCTTCCTATCATCTTCTCTTCTAATCTTCTCAAAAAGCTAGAATCTCTAAGGGGTAGTCGAATTCTCTGCGTTAAGGTGAGTGCCGATTTTCCTATCTCTTCAATCTCTCTTTCAGTTTTTAAGAGACAAGGCCGAATGGCCACTTGGTTGTTAAGGCTATCGAATGAAGCTAATATTTCCTCTCTTTTGCGTTTGGGTGGCATTCCGGGATTTGAAGGAAACCTGATCATCTAGATTTAAAAGCTGGAAATCGCTAGTCTCCAATTTCGGGATTTTAAGGCAAAGGAGAGAATCCCTAAGTTTAAGAAACGAGTGTGTCGTGATGCGGGATTGGCCACCAGGTTGTGGACCGGCTTCTGAACAACACCTTAGGCAAGTAGCAGTTGTATCGACTTCTGATAGTGTCGACATAGAGAGTGTCGTTCTAACGGTAATCAGGTGTGTAGATCTCTAACACACAAATAATCTGTATGAATGTATATATATGTTTATGTTATGGGCTAAAAGCCGGATAATAGGTCTGTAGTAGATAGTCGAATAAAACCCTAAAAGGGTTAGGCAAAGATGCAGTGCGTAATCATAGAAATCGCTATGTGTATCGAAATATATGAAAGCCTGTATGATGTTTTCTTTATGTGTGTATGCATGGGGTGGGATTATGATAATGAAGGGGAAGTGCATGATAGGTCAAAATAGTGATCGGTGGTGGAAATCCCACGTTATATAAATGTTAGGTCACATAGTGATCGGTGGCTATGCCACGTTTAATGATTCCTAACTAACGGGGAATAGGCGATGCAGGTTGTCGTTATGGTGTGTAGCGGATGGAGGTTGATTGTAGAAATCCCCGAGGTGTGATGGTTGGTACGGGCTGGTGTGTAGAGGATGGAATTCTAGGATGGGTTGGGCTATTCATCATTTATTATTTATCATGTAAATATGATTGTTGCCTTTATGTATGGGCCAGGGCTCATAATGTGTTCGTGGGCCTCAGTGTCGTTGTGTGTTTCGGGATTTATACACCGAGTCTTGGTGACTCACCCTTTTATTTTTACTCTTTTCGGATGAGCGATAGATCGTGGACATGGGAGCCGAGACGGACTCGAGGGGCAATCAAGTTATTTAATTTCATAGACTATTTCGGGTTTTTTATTTAAGTTATAATTTTTGGAATTAATTTTGTAATAAGGCCCCATAATTATATTTCACTACATAGTTTTTAATATTTGCAACTTATGAAACTTTGTCTAAGGTTTAATTATTCAAAATAATAATACAAGGTTTGTTTTTTTTACAAATGATATTTATTTATTCAAATATGGTCTAATTAACTTATACTTTCCAAAACCTACGCAGCAAAAGTTTTCAATGTACAACCCGTAGCATACCAGATCTGGTCGAAACTTATGGGCCGGGTTTGGGGTGTTACAGAAACTCACATCCAGTCATTAAAGAATTCTCGTGCAATCACAGAATGCGCACCGCATTCAAACACTCACACACCAATCACTCAGAATCAGGAATGCGTTACCCGGATTCAGAATTAATTGCATAGTAACCACAAGTAACAATCAAACAATTTGCTTAAATAAATGTATATCTATATAAAACATACCACCCTAGGCCGAAACAAAGTCTCGAACACCCTTACTAAGATTTAGCTAGGAGTCGGAACACATAGAATTACAACCAAGCTTTAATTGACATAGAACAAAATTTGGCGAGGTCGAGCCACACGGCCGCGTGCTCTGGCCATGTGGAAATGCCTAGGCTGTGTGGGGGTCAACACGCCCATGTGGACGGGCACACGCCCGTGTGGAAGGAGGCACATGCTCGTGTGACTTAGGGACATGTCCATGTAACTCTCTGTCCATTTGTGCTAAAATAGGGTACAGGGCAGACACAGCCGTGTAAGGGTCTCACACGCCCATGTACCCACCAGACACGGCCGTGTGTCCAAAACACACGCCCGTGTGGGATCCTTAAATCCCCAAATCAGCCACACGACCATGTGGCACCAAAACACTAAATCCTTAATTCCCAAACACACATGCCCATGTGCCCAGGGGACACGGCTGTGTGAAAATCGACTAATTTCCCCAAATCAGCCACACGGCCGTGTGGCACCCAATTTAGCCCAGAAACCCTAAATCCCAACTGCACACGACTGTGTGAACTGCCCGTGTGGGGGTACACACCTGTGTGGCCACGAAACTACACCGAGACAGGTTACAGATCGTGCATTTGCTCTTGAAACAGCCTCTCAACCACGGTAACTCAAAGAAGATACCAAAATATGTCGAAAACATTCGATTCAATGCTAAATTGAACAATTTCAGAACACACAATTTTTCCGAATTGCACAGAAAAATCGGTAATTCAACATCGAAACTTAACAGTTCAGGCAACACCCACAACTATCGAGTTTCACATATTCAATTCATAATTTCATTATTGAAAAAGAAAGGTTCGAATCCCACACCTGATTTGTAAGATAAGCACCCGAATTGTTCGATTCACTCCCCAAGCCAACACAGAGACCCACCGATCACAACGACAATGATAAACCCAGAATTAATTGGGGAACCAGCAGAGGGAAAGAAAGAGAAGAAAATACCTCAATTGAAAAAAAAACCAAAAAAGGAGAGGGAGGAAACGTCCAGGGAGAAACAGAAGAGAACGTGCAAATTTTTTTTTTCAAAATCATAAAAATAATAAAAATAAAAATTACAAAAATAAACATAAACCAATCAAAATAACAAAAATAAAGTTAAAATTTATAACTATCTTTAACTCCAAACAAATAAAAGGTGCAAAAATAATTTCTCATTAACACACCTGAAGACTCGAACCCGAGACCCCAGACTAAACTAACACACAACCAACCACCAAACCAGCAAGCCCATTCTCACAGTAGAATACGGAAACAAACTCAATTGCCTGATCTAGCTGCTGACCTTTACCTACAAATCTCAAAACTTCTAACCCCAAAATCCTGGCATTACAACTGGATTAGAGTCAAATCTAATAGGGGAATCCATAGCACAAGTTAATGCGATAATAGGGGTTTTAATTAGAAAGAAATTTCAATTAATCAACCTAGAGTCAGTTGCTCTTATGCTCGAAAGAGATATTAGCATAATTTAGGGATTTCTATGGATCAAGATGCTAAGTAAAGAAATCGCGTAATTTAGGCTAATAGTGACATATGAAATCTAGGCGAATTGTTTCTTGGGTATTGTTTCGCTTCTTGGTTGTTAGTCAATTATTTTCGTGATTTTTTCTTGCAATGCTCATTAGTTAATTAATTTAGTTAATTTTAGTTTTAATTGATCACTCGAATTATTCGGTTAAATAATAAAAATACAATAATTATTAGTACTTGTAGTCCTCGTGGGAACGATATCTTTGTTCACCGTAGCTATACTGTTAATTTATAGATGCATTTGCCTTAATCAAATTTTTAGTTAGTGTCGTGACACATCAGCTATTATTATAATATAGATTATAATAAAAGATATTCCATGATAGTATAATGTTTAATCATTTATGCACAATATAAACTATCAATATATGATATAATATAGTATTATATAATATAGTAGGAATGCTAACTTTCAAATGTACGAAAAGTAAATGGATTTAGAGCATATTTCAATTAGTATAATAATAAACAATAATATGTATAATATATAATATATAATATTATGTAATATATAATATATAATGTACTATTATATATAATTATTATTATATTATGGATTATAATAAAAATATAACATTACATACTATTATAATGTTTAATCATTGATATATATAAACTAAATATATTATATACTATATGATATGGTATAACATTATATAATTGATAACTCTAAAATATAGAGTTATTTTCAACACTTTTAACGTATAAATTATGCAAATACTGGGTAGTTGATAACACTTCTTGTAGTTTTTATTTATAATTCCGTTATATAAATTCAATACTATGAAAATGTGTTGTTTTCTCTAAATTTATGCAAAACACATTATTTTTCATCTTTTTGAGGAAATAAGTGGACTCAGTGGAAAAATAGAGCAAAAGCTCTCATGTTGGGCTTAGAAATATACAGCCTGGGGGCATCCCAATTCAGCTTTATTAGGCTTCAAAATTCATCTCAACCCAGCTATGAAGTGGATCAACAAGAGTGGACAACCCATTAAGGGAGGAAAAGGCCCAAAAATTATCACCCAGGGAGGAGGCCCAAACAGTCCATAAGACCTTGTCTTTACCTTCCTCAACCATATCCTTTGGATAAAGGAACAATCTTGAGGGAATCAAGGGAACGACACCTATAGGGGAGGAAATCTGTAACACCCCAAACCCGGCCCAGAAGTTAGGCCCGAATCTGGCGTGTCACACAAAAAAAAACTCGTTTGAAAATTTCAACCTCTCACTATATCACTACGAAGAAGAAAATGATCTCGAATGAAAGAAAGTAAGGTGATGGTCTCGGTCAAAATGATCATCCCAAACCAAAGTATAAATTCGGTCATTAAGAGAAAGAAAATAAAATATTGAGAAGAATACTTACCGATTGATCAAGAAATAAATGTTAATATGGATAAGAAGAAGAAATAGAGAAAAGATGAAAGTTCGGTTATGGAGGAAATTGTATGTTGATATTCGGCTATGGTGAAAAAGAATTAGGACAAAAGAGATGCTTGAAGGATTTCGTGAAAATAAAAGAAATAAGAAGAAAGATGTTTGACTAGCTTGGTTTTCAAGAAAGATGAAAGAAAAAATTTTGGTCTCAACGGTTGGTGTACATTCGGCAACAAGAAGAAAGAAAAGAAGAGAATATGCACACTCAAAGTTGAAGATTCGGCAAGAAGGAAATTTGGAGAGAAGAGAAAATGTCACAAAAGTTGCATAAAGGAAATCTTGGCCAAAACAATACTAAAACTTTACCAAAACACCAAGCAAAATTTGGCTATCCTCCTAACACACAAAACCGTCCACATACATGACCATAATGGTCAAAATTAGCCACCCACACTTTCCATAACATTTCCCTGAAAATGGCCACTTGTTCCCCTTACTTTCCCCTTTTTCTTGATTTCTTTCCTCATCTTCATTCTTTCCTATTCTCCTTAGCCATCTTGCCAAAAATAAAAAGTCTTCCATACCATATTAAAGCCTTGGCCGACACTTACCTTATTAGTACAAAAATTTAATCCAAAATATTTGCACTTGGTGGGATTTGAACCTCTTCCCTTAAAGTCCTTCATGTGGCATCATATCCTCTTTACCAATTGCTCATTTATGCAAGCAAATTACTCTCTTATTTCCATAAGCCTTGATGCCACTTACTATCTCTCATTAAAGTGCTTAAACACAAAATTTTTCCTATAACTTAACTTGAACCTGGAACTTACTAGAAACCTCGTAACTCTCCAAAATCACCTTCCTAATAAGTCAAACTTGAAATAATGTCGTTCTCAAATTCCCATGAATTTTAAAACGCTTCTACGCTCAAGGTCCAATGGGCCCAATAGGTCCAATTCTACTAGGCCCAATTTTGGGATGTTACAATTCTACCCCCTTAAAGAAATTTCGTCCTCGAAATTTCCAACCAACTACTAACCGCACCGCTTAAATCATACCACTATGCTTTCATTGCAAGACTCGATCTTAATTACACTAATGTACTTTTAACATAATCTTGAATCCTCTTTCACACAACCAAACATCTAACCACGAATAAAGCGAGTTATATACCACTTATACCTAAAATTTTCTACATTCAATCATCACGTCCAAACAAGACATTCTGACTTAATGGTGACGAAACAATTCCGAGCCTTATGCTCCTTAGACGCGCATCTCAAGCATGCTCCTGACCTCCTCTAGCATTCTTCGAATGACGCCTTCTGCAATAATTGCAAGTCGAAAAGTTTGGACGTGTCTTAACACGCTTCCACGTAACGAGATCGCGACCCTAGAGAAGTATGATCTAATTTCTTCTTACCGTCCACGTGCCCAACTCGAAGTGTTCGACCAATTTCTCTAACCTCCTCCACAAGCTCCCTAACTAGCTGAGTCAGCTCATCAATTCCAGCTCGGTCATAAGACTCGCCTCGCCATCGGGCGATGCCAACGCCTCCCTTTAGGATACATGCCCCGATGCTGAAAATCTAGCCGTAGCACCTCGGCCTCTACCACGTCCACGTCCTCTAGCGCTCATGTTCACTAATGTCGATTTAATCTTATTAAAAGTCTTATGAATCAGTCTATAGTTCTAATATTTATTAAACAATGTCTTATGGAGTATAGGAAGTAAAGTTGTTTTCGTAGTACGCATCCTACAGTCTAAATCTCTATAGTTTCAGCTCCTAAGACTAAAAGTTCTAGAGTATTCTATTTTGTGGAATTTTCTTACCACAGTACTAACACAATAATCATAAAATAAAAACACATACTTACTTGACTTGGTGCCGGATACCCGTGGTGCCATACTTCCTTTAGAACATGTATTTATAAATTAAAATTTTAAATGGCTTTGAAAACACTTTTGAACCCAAACCACAGCCGAGTTTTACAATCGGGCTCTGATACCATAAAATGTAACACCCCAAACCCGGCCCAAAAGTTAGGCCCGAATCTGGCGTGTCACACAAAAAAAACTCGTTTGAAAATTTCAGCCTCTCACTATATCACTACGAAGAAGAAAATGATCTCGAATGAAAGAAAGTAAGGTGATGGTCTCGGTGTGTCACATGGAAGTAAAAACCATCTTTACGATTATTAAAAACTTGCTTGAGAAATACAGCCTCTTTGTTAAAACCAAAATCACTTAAGCAATTGTTAACTACTTGAAAATGTAGTAATCTTTAAAAACCCTTTTAGTAGCGAAAGCATATTTGAAATGAACAATTTACGAAAATGTGATGTTTAGAAATAGAGTTGCAGAAGCATTTTGAAATCGTTGCGGAAACGTAGATAAAATACAAGTATTTTTGAAAGATTGATTGATGAGTCAACAATCAAGGTAGTGAACTTAAAACCGTGTCTTTTGAAAATATCGTTTGAAAGTTCGAGTGAAAACTTCCGTGTTAAAATATTTTTAACAGTTTATTATGAAATCCATTTATTAATCGATTTTGGAAAACCTTTATTTAAGTTTTTAGAAAATTCTCATTTTAAACAATTTAAGCAAAATAGTAAGTATAACAACCATAAAGCAAATAATAAAACACTCCAGAGGCCTTATTACAACTTAAACTAAAATAGCAAAATAATAAAATAAACGGGAATAGAAATTTAAAATTCAATAACACCATTTCTGAAGTATGGCCTCCACCGAGTCATTCATGGGCCCAAGTCCTCATTACTGAGAATTACCTACAAGGGTTAAGAAAAAGGGGGGTGAGTTACAAGAACTCAGTGTGAAATCCCCTTACCGTCATCCACTGGGCCTGAACCCATATAGCAATCATCTTGGGCTTAAGCCCATTTAACATGCACTTGGACCGAAGCCCATTTACAAAACAGAATATATTTATCTATGTGCAATGTATGAATGTATGCAAACCAAACCAACCTAATAATCCATCCGCTACACACCACCCGTACCAACCAACACACCTGTGGGGATCTTTTGTCAACCCACCTCGCCAACACAACAATCGCAGGCATTTAGCCATTTATATCAAATTCGAATTGCGGACAAGCCACCAGAATAACAGAATATACGTGGCTTAGCCACTGCGGACAAAATGTGACAGAGTCACGAGATATGTGGCGAGCCACCAAATTTCACTTCCCGATCATCAATATCCCAATCCTTGCAACTTATGTAAATGCAACATATATAGTAAATCATGATATTTACAATATAACCACGATAATTAATAACTCAGAGATTTATTACAAACAATTTGGCCCATTAACACTTTACAAAATCGACCCATTAGGGCATTATATCAAATCGGCCCATTAAGCCATATATCAGATCGGCCCATTTAGCAATATATTAGATCGGCCCGTTAAGGCAATATATCAAATCGACCCGTTAAGACAATATAACAAATCAGCCCATTAAGGCAATATAACAATTCGGCCCATTAAGGCAATATAACAAATTGGCCCATTAACAATACATCAGATCGGCCCATTAGGGGCATTTTCGTAATTCAGCCCATAAGGGCATTTTCGGTAAATCGGTCCATAGGGACATTTTCGTAATTCAGCCCATAAGGGCATTTTCATAATTTGGTAATTTTACCCACTAAGGGTAATTTGGTAATCTCACAACCCAAGGGTTTTTTTCGGGTAATTTACCCTCTAAGGGTATTATGGTAATTTCGTAACCCAGACTTAACTACTAATATGGGGCATAAAAATTGAAACTATCCATCTGTGTCATACTGACTAAACTGACCATAACTCGGATTAGGAAACTCGAAATTTAGATTCGTAAATTTTCCTTGAAACTAGACTCATATATATTCTTACGATAATTTTTCCAGAATTTTTGACTTAACCATTTAGTACAGTTTATTCCTTAAAGTTTCCCTTGTTTCACTATCCAACGATTCTGACCTCTCTTATCTTAATTTCAAATATCTTACTGTACGGTTTTCATATGCTGCTCCCACTTGTTTCTATTAAAAATAGGTTTAATAAGGAATCCATACATATTAATTATAACTCTTAATTTACTTTGTACAATTTTATACGATTTTTCCAAGACAGAACAGGGAACCACGAAGTCCATCAGAACCAGTCTCACTAAAATTAAGATATCTCAAAATATAAAATTCCTTTTCCTTCTCCGTTTCTTTCATATCAAAATACACACAGTAAGATTTAATTCTATATCTTATTCACTTTCTAATTCCCTTTCTCCTATTTTTCATGATTTTTCGAAATCACGTCACTGCTGCTGACCAAAACTGTTTCATTGCAAAAATATGGTTACCACTATGAACCTACGCACGCCCGAGTGATCACGAAAGCCGATTTCTGGTTTTCTTTGGTATTACGACCAAATCACAGAACATTTCATGCAAACAATCAGAGATATGTGAGAACACACACCATTTCAAACATGTATTCGGAAGGGTACGGGATTACACACCTTATTTTGATTTCCTAAAGAACCACTCTCCGTTGATCCTAGAACAATACCAACCAAAAGTTAGCCTCGGATTTCCAAAAGATTCATACTCAATGCATTTCTTACACTTGAATCACTTACCACTATATCCGAAGAATTTGCAAATAGAATATATCGAGTGGTTTCGTCCCTAAAACATAATCGATTAGTCGAAACTTCAATCCGATTTGCAACATAGCCAAATAGAGATATAACGAAAAATCCAAAAATGAACCCCTTACCTTAATGATGATAGATCCGACTTCAATCGTTTGACTCAAGACTAGAGAGGGATCAACAAGAATGTCCTTTACGACTACACACTAGAACACTACAAAAGGAAAGATGATCACGCTTAGAGAGAATAGAAGAAATGATGTTTTCGGTTAAGAAAACCATCCCAAGACAAGGGCACAAAATTCGGCATGGAGAAAAGAAAAATACAATGATAGAATAGAGTCTCTTATCGATCTGATTAAGAAGAGTTTTTTCCCACACGATGGTGAACGAAATGATGAAGGAATAGGATGATAATGGGTTCGACTATCAAAGGGAAAAGAAGCAAAGATGCCTTGAGGGTTTCGGTCAAAACAAGAGAAAAGATGCTCTCTTTTTGGCTTTGGAGTTTCGGCAAAGAGGGAAAATTGGAGAAAGCAAAAGACACCAAAATGCTGAGGAGAAAACAACCTCTTCAAGCACCAAAAATTTGCAAATTCCTATAGAAAATTCAGGCTATCACAAACCCCCTCCAAAACCATTATCATCTTTTCCAAAAGATGAACATTAACCAATTAAAATCTTTCCAAAACACCTTCCACACTATATGCCAACATGTTCCCTTATCCTTCCTTTTCTTTCATTTCTTTCCCCTCTTTTTCCCTTATCTTCCTCCTTACCATATTCCTTAGCCTCCCTTCCAAAATTAAAAAGTCTTCCATACCATATTAAAGCCTTGGTCGACACTTACCTTATTAGTACAAAAATTTAATCCAAAATATTTGCACTTAGTGGGATTTCAACCTCTTCCCTTAAAGTCCTTTATGTGGCATCATATCCTCTTTACCAATTGCTCATTTATGCAAGCAAATTACTCTCTTATTTCCATAAGCCTTGATGCCACTTACTATCTCTCCTTAAAGTGCTTAAACACAAAATTTTTCCTATAACTTAACTTGAACCCGGAACTTCCTAGAAACCTCGTAACTCTCCAAAATCACCTTCCTAATAAGTCCAACTTAAAATAATGTCGCTCTCAAATTCCCATGAATTTTAAACGCTTCTACGCTCAAGGTCCAATGGGCCCAATAGGTCCAATTCTACTAGGCCCAATTTTGGGATGTTACAATTCTACCCCCTTAAAGAAATTTCGTCCTCGAAATTTCCAACCAACTACTAACAAAGACCGCTTAAATCATACCACTATGCTTTCACTCACAAGACTCGATCTTAATTACACTAATGTACTTTTAACATAATCTTGAATCCTCTTTCACACAACCAAACATCTAACCACAGAAGCAAGCAGTTATCTACCACTTATACCTAAAATTTTCTACATTCAATCATCACGTCCAAACAAGACATTCCTGACTTAATGGTGACGAAACAATTCCGAGCATTATGCTCTTTAGACGCGCATCTCAAGCATGCTCCTGACCTCCTCCAGCATTCTTCGGATGACGCCTTCTGTAATAATCGCAAGCCGGAAAGTTTGGACGTGTCTTAACACGCTTCACAGAATGAGACTGCGACCCTAAAGAAGTATGATCTAATTTCTTCTTACAGTCCACGTGCCCAACTCGAAGTGTTCGACCAATTTCTCTAACCTCCTCCACAAGCTCCCTAACTAGCTGAGTCAGCTCATCAATTCCAGCTCGGTCATAAGACTCCGTCTCGGCTACTGGCGATGCCAACGCCTCCCTTTAGGATACATGCCCCGATGCTAAAAATCTAGCCCCAGCACCTCGGCCTCTACCACGTCCACGTCTACCGCGTCCATGTCCTCTAGCGCTCATGTTGACTAATGTCGATTTAATCTTATTAAAAGTCTTATGAATCAGTCTATAGTTCTAATATTTATTAAACAATGTCTTATGGAGTATAGGAAGTAAAGTTGCTTTCGTAGTACGCATCCTATAGTCTCAATCTCTATAGTTTCAGCTCCTAAGACTAAAAGTTCTAGAGTATTCTATTTTGTGGAATTTTCTTACCACAGTACTAACACAATAATCATAAAATAAAAACACATACTTACTTGACTTGGTGCCGGATACCCGTGGTGCCATACTTCATTTAGAACATGTATTTATAAATTAAAATTTTAAACGGCTTTGAAAACACTTTTGAACCCAAAGCACAGCCGAGTTTTGCAACCGGGCTCTGATACCATAAAATGTAACACCCCAAACCCGGCCCAAAAGTTAGGCCCGAATCTGGCGTGTCACCCAAAAAAACTCGTTTGAAAATTTCAGCCTCTCACTATATCACTACAAAGAAGAAAATGATCTCGAATGAAAGAAAGTAAGGTGATGGTCTCGGTCAAAATGACCATCCCAAACCAAAGTATAAATTCGGTCATTAAGAGAAAGAAAATAAAATATTGAGAAGAATACTTACCGATTGATCAAGAAATAAATGTTAATATGGATGAGAATAAGAAATAGAGAAAAGATGAAAGTTCAGTTATGGAGGAAATTGTATGTTGATATTCGGCTATGGTGAAAAAGAATTAGGACAAAAGAGATGCTTGAAGGATTTCGTGAAAATAAAAGAAATAAGAAGAAAGATGTTTGACTAGCTTGGTTTTCAAGAAAGATGAAAGAACAAATTTTGGTCTCAATGGTTGGTGTACATTCGGCAACAAGAAGAAAGAAAAGAAGAGAATATGCACACTCAAAGTTGAAGATTTGGCAAGAAGGAAATTTGGAGAGAAGATAAAAATGTCACAAAAGTTGCATAAAGGAAATCTTGGGCAAAACAATACTAAAACTTTACGAAAACACCAAGCAAAATTCGGCTATCCCTCCTAACACACAAAACCGTCCACATACATGACCATAATGGTCAAAATTAGCCACCCACACTTTCCATAACATTTCCCTTGAAAATGGCCACTTGTTCCCCTTACTTTCCCCTTTTTCTTGATTTCTTTCCTCATCTTCATTCTTTCCTATTCTCCTTAGCCATCTTGCCAAAAATAAAAAGTCTTCCATACCATATTAAAGCCTTGGCCGACACTTACCTTATTAGTACAAAAATTTAATCCAAAATATTTGCACTTGGTGGGATTTGAACCTCTTCCCTTAAAGTCCTTCATGTGGCATCATATCCTCTTTACCAATTGCTCATTTATGCAAGCAAATTACTCTCTTATTTCCATAAGCCTTGATGCCACTTACTATCTCTCCTTAAAGTGCTTAAACACAAAATTTTTCCTATAACTTAACTTGAACCCGGAACTTCCTAGAAACCTCGTAACTCTCCAAAATCACCTTCCTAATAAGTTCAACTTGAAATAATGTCGTTCTCAAATTCCCATGAATTTTAAAACACTTCTACGCTCAAGGTCCAATGGGCCCAATAGGTCCAATTCTACTAGGCCCAATTTTGGGATGTTACAAAATCAAGGGATGACAACTATAGGGGAGAAAATTAAGGGATTCCAATGCCAAAAATAATGGAGGATGTTGGGGTCTCAATGATATAAATAGGAGAACGAATTTGGAAACACAACATTTTGGAGAGAAATATTCGACACAAGCAAAATAAGCAAACACTATATTTTTTTAAAGAAGCAAGATAAGCAGAAAATTGAGAGCATCAAGGTGAGATTGATGCCTGGAAGAGGAGAGCCACCGTGAGAAGCAAGCAAGAAACAGTTGCAAAAAATCCCTATAGTCGGCTGTTATCTCTTTTTGTTGTGCACTTGCCATGGATAACCCCCTTGACATTTCTTTTTTCTTTTCTTCTATCGTTACTTTGCTTTTAGTGTTGACGAACATGATTGCAACTTATCTTTTCATTTTTAATTTAATGATTATGGCTTAATTCTATTTTTGGTAGAATAATTATGACTCTTTGACATATGTGTTCTTGATTTTATGTTAGGAATGTTTTGTGCAAATGATTATTTCATTAATTTAAGTTGAATTAATGTTAATACTTGGAATACTGTTTGGAAAATCTCGGGCCTCCAAAGAGTTAGACAGTTCATCTTGTTAATCCTAAAGCAAAGACTCTTAACTAACTTCAAAAGGGTTAAAAAGGGAACTACGCAAGACGAGTCCTGCCATCTTTGTGGTCATAATACTGAGGATGTTCTACATGTTCTTAGGGATTGTCCATATGCGAAGGATATTTGGAATCAAATCATCCCCCTTAATCAACTTGGACGCTTATTTGATGGGGATATTTTGGAGTGGTTACTCTCGAATTTTCAAGACCAATCAGCTAATAATACGAGTGATTCAACACAGGCTTATTTCTTCGAGCTAATTTTGTGGCGTATTTGGAAAAACTGAAACTTGATCATATTCTAAGGGAAATCTATGAATCCGGAGGAAATCATCAGGGTTTCCTACAGTTGGGCATAACAATTTATTTCAGTCTACAATGAAGCTTTGGAGATTAATATGCAGCAGACTTCTAGACGCCCAAAATTAGGTATGTATTTTTATTTAATACTAATGGTGTTGTACACTCTGGTTCTAGTTCCTCTGCTACAGGTGGAGTAATATGTGATGGGAAGGGGAACTGGATCTTGGGCTATAATCGCTTCTTGGGGAAATGTTCGTTCATTGTTGCTGAGCTCTGGGCCATATTGGATAGCTTACTTCTACTTTAGAAACAAGGATACAATGAGGTCATCATCAATCGGATAATCTCGAGATCGTTGTATCTATTAGTGATAGCAAGATTGAAGGACCAAATGCCACTTTAATAAGGAGGATTCATGTAACATCCCGAAATTGGGCCTAGTAGAATTGGGCCCAATGGGCCTTGAGCATAGAAGCGTTTTAAAATTTTGAGAACAAGAGAACAACATTATTTCAAGTTGGACTTACTAAGAAGGTAATTTTGGAAAGTTACGAGGTTTCTATGAAGTTCCGGGTTCAAGTTGGGCCTTAGTAAAATTTTGTGTTTAAGCCTATTAAGGAGAGATAGTAAGTGGCATCAAGGCTTATGGAAATAAAACAGTAAATTGCTAGCATAAATGAGCAATTGGTAAAAGGGTTATGGCGCCACATGTAGTACCTTGAGGGAAGAGGTTCGAATCACTTTGTGTGCAAATTTTGACATATATTTTTGCACCCTTTCTTTAAGTGTCGGCCAAGAGGCATTCATAGCAAGGTTGACTTCATTATTTTGGTAAGGTGGCTAAAAGAAAAAGGCAAGGTTGAAGTTGGGGAAAGGAATCAAGAGAAATAGGTAAGTAAGGGGAACAAGTGGCTTATTTCATGGAGAATGTTATGGAAAGTATGGTTGGCAAAATTTTGACCCTTATGGCTATGCATGTGGACGGTTTTAGGGGTAGATAGGTAGCTAAAATTTTACTTTGGCTTTTGGAAAGGTTTTGGTATTGTTTTGGCCAAAAATTCCCTTTGGCAACTTTGTGTCATTTTTCCCAATTTGCAACCCTCCTTGCCGAAACATATTAGCACAATAGTGCATTGTTTTTCTCTTTTGTTTGGTCACATACTCATTTTCTTTCCACCTTCCTTGATAGCCGAATTCTCCTTTTCCTTTTGATTGAATTTTTGGTGCTTGTTAGGCCAAAACCTTTCTCTTTGCACTATTTGGTATTCTCCAAATTTCTTTCTACCTTGTGCCGAAATTACAAGCCACAAAAGAACATATTTTCTTCCTCCTTTCTTCTTGTTGCCGAATGTACCCAAACCATTGAGACCAAAATTTGTTCATTCATCTCTTCTTTATCATTTTCTCAAGTGGGTTGACACTCTTTTCTTCGATTGAATCAGTAAGTGAATTCTTTTCTATGTTCATATTCTTTTCTTTCTAGCCGAATAGGTATTTATCACTATTCGGTTGTAAATCTTGATCTTAACCGAAATGGTGTTATCTTCCATTCCTTCATATTGTAATCACCCTCTTTTTCGTAGTGTTCTAAGTGGGTGGCCGTGTATCATTCTAGCCCTAAGTCAAACGGTGGAAATTGGATCCAATATCGATAAGGTAAGGAGTTCTTCATGGATTATTTGAAATCGTTCTTTATTCGTTTAAAGGATAATAGTGGTTGTGACTAATCGATTATGTTTTAGGGACGAAATCACTCGATATATTCTATCTTCGGGCATAGTGGTAAGTGATTCAAGTGTAAGTGATATGAAATCTTTTGGAAATCCGAGGCTAACTTTTGGTTGGTATTGTTCTAGGTCATCAACGAGTGGTTCTTTAGGAAATCAAAATCAGGTGTGTAATCCCGTACCTTCCGAATACATGTTTGATATGGTGTGTAATCTCACATCTCTCTGAAATTTTGTATGATATGTTCTGCGATTTGGTTAAAATACCGAAGAAAATCGAAAACCGACATCCGTGATCACTCGGGTGTGCGTATGATCGTAGTGGTAATCGTATTTTGTAATAAAATAGTTTCGATCAGAAACAGTGACGTGTATTTGAAAAATCACAAAAAATAGGAGAAAATGAATTAAAAAGTGAATAAGATATCAGATTAAATATTATTGTGTCTATTTTGATAAGGAAGAAACGGGGAAGGAAAAGGAATTCTATATTCTGAGATATCTTAATTTTAGTGAGACTGGTTCTGAATGACTTCGTGGTTCCCTAATCTGTCTTGGAAAAATCTTATAAAATTGTACAAAGTGAATTATGAGTTATAGTTTATATGTACAGATTCCTTAGTGAGTCTATTTTCAATAGAAACAAGTGGGAGCAACATATGAAAACTGTACAGTGAGATATTTGAACTTTGAGTAAGAGAGATCAGAATCGTTGGTCAGTGAAACAAGGAACTCTTTAAGGAATAAACTGTACTAAATGGCTAAGTCAAAAATTCTGGAAAAATAGTAGTAAGAAGATATATGAGTCTAATTTCAAGGAAAATTTACGGATTTAGATTTCTAGATTCCTAACTCGAGTTATAGTCAATTTAGTCAGTACGACGCAGATGGACAGTTTCGATTTTTATGCTCCACATTAGTAGTTAAGTCTAGGTTGCGAAATTACCAAATTACCCTTAGTGGGTAAATTATCAAAATTACGAAAATGCCCCTAAAGGGCTGAATTACGAAATTGTTATATGGGCCAATCTGATATTTTGATAAATGGGTCGATCTGATATTTTGATAAATGGGCCGATCTAATATTTTGATAAATGGGCCAATCTGATATTTTGTTATATGGGCCAATCTGATATTTTGATAAATGGGCCAATCTGATATTTTGATAAATGGGCCGATCTGATATTTTGCTATATGGGCCAATATGATATTTTGCTAAATGGGCCAAATATGATATTTTGCTTAATGGGCCTTTTGATTAATTGCTGTAATGGGCCAAAATTTTGTAATAAATATCTGAATAAATTGTTTTGAATGGCTATGCATTATATACATGATTTGCATGGGATGGGATAATGATGAAGAGAAGTTCTGGTAGCTCTGCTACATAATTCTGGTGGCTCAGCCACAAATATGAAAAATGGCGATGCCATGTAAATTCTGTTAATCTAGTGGCTTGTCCACAAATTTGATATAATCGGCTTAATGCCTATGTTTGGTGTGTTGGCGGGGTGGGTGACTAAAGCTCCCCACAGTGTCTCTGGTTGGTACGGGTGGTGTGTAGCGGATGGAAAACTAGGTTTGGTTTGGGAATTGCATATCATATGCATATTATATTTGATACATTATTGTTGTTGTAAATGGGCTTAGGCCCAAAATATTGCTAATTGGGTTCCGGCCCAATGAATAATGTAAGGAGATTTCACACTGAGTTCTTGTAACTCACCCCCCTT